>OX453242.1:23412200-24094265 GCA_949709985.1 Luffia ferchaultella | reverse complement strand
CTATTGACAGCAACCGGGACCGACTGCTATAACGTCCTCTCCGAGGCACGGAGTCAGTAATAGTTAATGTGCTTAAGTCAGAAAAAACTCATTGATACATGCCCAGATTCGAACCATGGCCACATGGCCTTATAGATTTGAAACAGGTTCGCTGCTTTCGGGCTATCACGACACTTGAAGTTGCTAGTTAAAAGTGAATTCAATTTACTGCAGTACAAAATAATATCCAGTGAGTTTGCCATTGTTAACTTTATTACAATATAATCATTCCACATCAGCGCGACTTAGACGATATCATATTACTACAAGTTCCATTACAAATGTACCATAAGAGCTGGTTTATGAGCCAGTGCATTGAGTTGAAACTTTTTTCTTTACTTCGTACCACAAGTGTTCAATGGGGTTAAGATCTAGGCAATTTGTGGGCCTGTCTAGTGCCGATGCGGACTTTTTTGCGAAGAAAGCTTTGATAGATTTCGCTGTATGTTTTGGGTCGCTGTCGTGTTAAAACTTCCAAGTAACAGGAAGATCTTCTTCAGCATACGGCAGCAAAGTTTTTACTATTGATGTTGATCAAGGGTGCTTCCGTTTTTTTTTCATAGGGCCCACTGCAAGTCCCAAAAAAGAGGACCAAAGTTTTATATTACCGTCTCCATGTCTTACTTATTTTCTATTATAATTTGGGTTGATTTCTGCTTTCTTATAGGGTGTCGTACGTATTTGTCATCTGATGAAATATGTTTTACCTTGGTGTCGTCAGAAAACAATACATTTTTCCACTGAAAATAGGTCCAATGATTGTACTTCCTGGCAAACACCAACCGTGCTTTTCTGTGTTCCCTTTCTACTAAAGGAACCTGTCCAGAAACTAATTTAATTATGACCATCCCACAATGTCCCTGCGGGGTTGTTTTTTTCTTTCCAGGAAGACTAATGATAACTTTGGATGATCTGCTCCACATTGCATAAATCATGTAACGTTCGAGTCATGCTCGGCCGGTAATGACATACTATTTATTTACATTGCCGCGAAGGCGGTCGATAATATTTTGATGTTGTTATGAACTACTAAGAATAGTGTCTACAACTTCACTATACGAATGTATATGTCGTGGCCAAATCATAGAATTGGTCATTTCATGATGTGTCCGATTTAGGATTAATTCCAAATTCGGCCAAGATAGGTTGATGGTACGCCATTTTTAAATTGATAGATTAGGTCAGGTTAGATATGTTCATATTAATGCGAGGAGACCCAGAAAATAAACATTATGAAATTGGAGCACATCATGACAAATGATCAGTTCCAAGATATGGCCACGACATTATACAGGATGAGGTTTAATGACCAGTCAAATTTTAATACAATGATCTTTAGTAGAAAACCGATAGCCGTCTTGTTTCCTTTTACTATCGTTCTATAGAAAAATATTGAGATATGACTACACAAACCTTTCCCGAAAAAACCAATTATACTAAAATCTCACCTTGTATATTATATTAAAAAATTACGAACCTGATTGCGGTAAAACACACTCATCATAAATAAAATAAAAGCTTTAAATAGTAAAAAATAAACATGTTTGAATATATAAGTTGTTCTAAACTAAAAGAATTATGGATTTGAGATCTCTGTACAAATAAGTGTCTTTTCTTTTACAAAACCCACGTCAGAATAAGATATTCCAACAGGACGTTGCTGCATTTGATTTGAAGGTTCGATACCGGTCTAATGGTCTGAGAGCCTAATCAAAATAGTTACTTCATCTTATTTATTAACTAGTCCCTTACTGTTGGTTCCGGATTAAAAGCGATAACTTTAAAAAAATAATAATCCTCCCAAGAACTTTGACGAATACTGTCCAAAAAAGGTATTTTAAAAAGTTTATTTTTCTTCTTTAAAATGGCGTTTACATCATTTCATAAGTTTTAAACAGTGTAACACTCATTTGTCACTTGCGTCAAGCTGTATAAGAATTAAATAATATCTTTAGATAGGAAGCATATTTCTATGTATATGTAGGTGAACTTTTGAGAGTCGTCGTGCTTGTGTGCTTGTCATACTCAATGTACATATTACTCCGTCGCCGGAATAGGACATTAACATTACTGAGCGTAGAACTGTATGTGTGTGTTTTTTTCTATAAACTCGACTTTCGCGGTGACTCGGTATCTCAAACAACATATTAGTTGCAAAAACCAACAACAACAATATTACCTTGCGTCACTTGGTTATCAAATTGGTTAAAATGTGTGACATCAAGTGCAGCCCGGTTTATGAAGCCAAAATCGTAATTAAAAATTAACTGCTATGCTGGAACTACGAAAAGTTTGAAAACATTCTCAAAATTACTGGTTCTTGAGGTTATTTCGGAGTTTTCATATCTTTCGAAGCTTTCATATCTTTGCATGCGCAACCTTACGATAGGAATATGCAGACACTCATAGCATGTATGCACACCTCGCAAACACGCATGCCCGCACATACATACACCACACCCCCACACAAACACACGCGAACAAACACATGCACTCACACCCATGCATACACACCCACATTCATCTCCTCACTCATTTACATACTTTGGAGCTGCAGCTACTCTTGTCCACTTGTGGTACAGGAGGACCTTTGAATTGCAATTTAATATCTATTTATTGTTCACTTTTTGTCTAGCCGCATCTTTACTGTGCCATTTGTCAATTTGATTTTTGACTCCCACAGGACAGGCCTAGCCTAGTGTGGGGGTCATTGGTAAAATTATATTGTATAAGCATGATGGTTAAATAAATAAATTTCATTTCATTTCACTTTAGACGTTAAAGTAGAAGAAGCTCTTACAACAGTTTAAATTACCAGAAAAATCACAAAAGTAAAACACTATACTGTGTGGTCGGCTGAACGTACTCCAAACTTGTAGAGGATGTAAAGCTTACCGAACTAAACAAAAAAATTCAAGAGAACCCATGGCGCAAACTAAAAAAATCTTCGAAATGTCATTTTCTTTTAGTTGCTTTTATCATTTATTGTTTAAACTTTTTGTTAGTTACACACGCTTTATAAGTTTGGACTACGTTCAGACGAATACCAGGTATAGTCTTTATTTGTTGTTTATATCCTGAACAAAACTAGTGATAGGGAAATATCTTATTGCCGCCTTAGGTGATGTTACCATATTAGACAATTCATTAATTTATACGAACTCGTAACGCCGAAGTTCTAATAATAACAATAAAACTTGGGAAATTCTACAGAGCGTCCATATACTAGTCTGAAAGTAAGCAAGTAATATGCTTGTATTATGGGGTACTAGACAACTGATATACATACTTAAATTATTTTTTTTAATAATATATACATATATAATTTTTACAACCAGACACGGAACAAATAGACATGTTCATGCACACAAATATTTGTCCCGGGCGGGAATCGTACCCGCGATCCTTGACGCCGCAGTTAGGGTCTCTAACAGCTCGGCCTATCGTTCAGTTAAATACAGCCAATTGGTATAAAATAATAAAAAGTACTATGTTTATATAATTTTTTTGCAATACAAACATTTCCGGGTCAAAGACATTTTAAATGCGACGAGCAAATGAACGAACATCTCGAAAAAGTTTTATCACATTCATAAGGCACGCAGATCTAACGTGGGCGTGGGAACGACCGAACACCATGCACTTATTACGTGTGTGTCAACGTGCGCTTCTGACTTTATACATAGTAAGTTTCATATGTGTACGACAAAGATATCTTCGAGTATTCTTTATTAAAGGATCGTCCTATTTATGTGCGCGAACAAGGAGGCGAAGCTCAGCGTTCTTGCAAGAAGGCTACTTAAAGTCACATTAAAATTTTTTTATTACCAATGCGAAGGGAAGGCGGATAAACGTCTACAGTTCCCGCGCGCCCGGGCACGCGGCCTATGTGGGACTCCCACCCACTAACAACCGCCTGAAGCATAATAGGGACGCGTGTCGTTAGCCCGAAAGCTCCAACGACTTCATCGAAGCGGCCAGGAGGCACACTAGGATGTTACCGGCGTGAAGGTGTCGAGTAACCTCCAAGGCTTACTCGATGCAAAATAATTCCGTTGGCGCGGGCATCAAAATTTTCGTTATAAATATTTTTTTCTTTAATATTATAATAGTTCTTCGACGGATTTTATTCTATATTAATAAAATTGGAGTGTCTGTCTGTCTGTTCCAGCTAATCTCCGAAACGGCTGAATCGATTTCAATGAAACTTTGCAGACGTGTAGAAGGCATTATCGGGGGTGACATCGGCTACTTTTAGTCTGTCTGTTTGTCCGTCTGTTTGTCTGTTCGAGCTGATCTCCGAAACGGCTAAACCGATTTCAATAAAACTTTACAGACGTGCAGAGGGCATTATCGGGGGTGACATAAGCAACTTTTTGTTGCTTGTTGATTATACTCCGATTCCCCTCAACCTGGGGGGAGGTCTAAGCTCTTGCAGTGGACCATAACGGGCTGGTGGAAGTGGAAATTTTTGAAGTCAAAATAATATGACCACACATGGTGAGATTAGGTACTAAAAATAACCCAATTTAATAAAAAAATGGTCACGCGCCTAAGCTTTCACATCACGGTAGGTAATGGGCTTAGAAACAATAAAGCAATTTGACATGCGCAGGAATTTAGATTGGTGTCTTCAATCTTTAATATTTTTAACCGAATGCCCCACATGGAGGGTTATGTTATTCCAGTGTATGTGGATTTGTATATAAGTTTCTTTGGCATACTCCAGCTT
Source organism: Luffia ferchaultella (assembly GCA_949709985.1). Classification (NCBI taxonomy): domain Eukaryota; kingdom Metazoa; phylum Arthropoda; class Insecta; order Lepidoptera; family Psychidae; genus Luffia; species Luffia ferchaultella. Next base: position 24,089,494 of record OX453242.1, on the reverse strand, counting down.
ACACGGCTTGATAGATTTTGGCATTTATAGCGTCATTAGATTTTTCATAAAATATGGGAGTGACTCTTCTTGATTTGCAGCACGCCATATTTAAATATAATTTAAATATGGCGTCTGCAAATCAAGGAGAGATGGGGAATATATTTTTTTTATTTATGACAATTTAAGTATCAAATAAAAGATACTAAATAGCCAAGTGCAAATATATGCTATATTTTTGATATAAACTATAAAAATGTATATTTGACGCAAAGACAGTTAAAAAAATTCTTTGTTGTTCTATTACAATTTACAATCTACAAAGCAGCACACTGGATCGGCTTTCGTGAAAGGGTTAGGTCTAGATTTTAGTTCAAATAAAACAGAAGGTAATACAAAAAAAAAGCCCGACTGCGTTAATAAAGTAATTAATTTAAAGAGAAAAACAAGCTCTTTTGTTTGGCAATGTAGACTGCACCATGCAATGTTTTCCTGTTAATTACTCCTTAAGCAAATAATATCTATGATAGAAATATTACTTGAATATCTGTCGTAAGGCGCCTATTGCAGGTGGGCGAAAAACCAATTATTAAAATAGATTTAAATTTTTATCTACAATATGTTTTGTAATTTTGTTTGTCTCCGCCTGTAATAAGTACCTTAAACTGGTTAACTTATGAGTGAAATTTTCAATATGAGGAAAAGGGTGTGTGTCGGTAATGGCTCTAGCTTGCATTGTTAATCTTATTACCTACTGTATTATTTTTTATCGATCAAGTTTCACATAACATATGAGTTATTTTATTATTTGCTTAAAAAAGTAGGTTTCGAAGGAAAAAACATTGCACTATACATCCTAGATTGAATCGTATATATTATAGAGCTTTCTTTTCAACTAAGTGATATTTTTCATTCAGTCGGGTTATTATTCTAATTTTTTTATGCATCTTTGACAAATTGACACCTACGACTATACTCTGAAGCCCTTGTAGACCGAACACAACTCTATTTTACCTTTCTTGATATTTTAATACCTCTATACAAGCAAAATAAAAATACTAAGATAATCTAATACAAAACTCGGACCGACCACCTCGGGCAAAGTCGGTTGAAATCGGACGGTCACGATTTTAGACCGCAAGTAATAGTGAATTACAAAATCAATGCGTTAGAAGGAGACAACTGAAGTACGAAGGCATTCGTCTTTCCAACGTTTTCCCACGAAGTTATACCGAAGTGATTATAGTGAGTGCAAGGCATTATGCCGGAGCATCAATTCAACATATGTCTACAAACAATTAATGTTCCTTTAGATGCGCCGACGCAACAGACACGTATTTGAGTTTAAAGAATATTATCTGAACAGTGAACAATTTTTCCTATAAATATATAGTATATCGATACTGAATCATTCAATTATATGAAAATTAAACAATCCTGTTAATTAAAGATTAATCCTACACGCGAGCTCTATATTCACGCAGTTGCAACGATTACCATGACTTTAGAGAGTATAAAATTTGTTTGTGAATTTCAGTTCTTTTCGGTGCCGCTTGAGGCACTGTTCGTACAAGTCTTCGCGTTCCCATACTTCCCGTCCAATATCGATCTTTTTGCCCGTAATGATACCATTTACACATTTATTCATTCCTATTCACGGGCATTCTCGGTGTGGCCGTTATGTAATGTTAGCCCTTCGCGCGGTACTCGCTAGTCGAATGTTTCTCAAGAAAGATCAACGCTAAACGGTTAATTTTTAATTGAAAAATAAAAAAAATTAATTAAAAATCACATAAATGCTTTTATAGTTTATTTGCTTGTTCGAAATTTTAAAAATAATTTTAATTACCTCAAATTCATTCTTTTGCACTCTGACTATTCTTTATAAGTATAAAAAAAGAAATGTATTCATGTGGAAGTAGAAAGTATTTAATATTTGGTCACACATCATGAATACTTTCCGGTCGATTTTATTTTCGATTTATTTTGAGTCGTGATAGCCCAGAGCGCAACGAACCTGTCTCAAATTTATAAGGCCCCATAGGGCCATGGTTCGAATCCGGGCGTGTACCAATGAGTTTCTCTGACTTAAGTACACAATATCACTGACACCGTGCTTCGGAGGGCACGTTAAGCAGTCGGTCCCGGACGCTGTCAATAGATGGCGGTCGTTACAGTTCCCAACCCGCAGTGGAGCAGCGTGGTGGACTTAAGCTCCAAGCCCCCCTCCTCACCCTGGGGGAGGCCTAAGCCCCTGCAGTGGGGTAAAAATGGGCTGATGATGATGATGATATTTTGAGTTAGTAGAGATAGAACTAACAGATTCGCACTAATATAACAATTTCCCGTACACGGTGCCGTAAATTAAGTGTCAGTACATCCACACCCACGTAAACTTACAAAATTAATACTTTTGAATAAAAACCAGTCAATTTCGGCATACGTGAAAAAAGAGTTCCGAAACGAAGTCACCAACTTCTATGAGATAACAAAATGAAATGCAACGAATAGGTGGAGTAAATTTATCTTTGTAGAAGTCATTTGTCAGCTTCATTTATTCGTAAAGCATATCTGAAATATTCTATATCTACTGGTATAAAACTCTAATAGACCAATATCTGAACATTAAATATATTGTTGGAAAAACTAGACATCTGTAAACGATTTTTTTTTGTCTATTTTTGATAAAAAAAAAAAACAAAAAAAAATGCACTTACGGCTGTTTACTTTTTCCACCATGTTATTTCCATACTATTTCATGTTCATCAGTTTTATCAGCTGTAATTTTTAAGAGCGAAAATATTAAAGGATTAACAGGTAAAAATCCGGCCCTGTCTTCAATACGCATGCGCTAAGACGAATCGCTGTTCCTGTCCACGCTTTCAATTATACTCGTATGAAAGATCATGTGCGTCTTGCGTCTTAAAAATGTTGATCTAATGCTTTACGTCGCTCATGGGATATAATGCGCACAAAAGAAACTAAACCTATATCTTATAACGATAGAAAAGATAACAACAAAGGTTCCATTGAATCTTTTTAGCCTCATAATATGTTTATTATAGTCACGAGTACCTGTAGAGATCACCCGTTTTTCTGATGACACTCGTATCGCCTTACACTTAGCTTTTTACATCTAGTTTTAATTACTAGTTGAGAATGAACAGTCATTGCTTTAAATGTAAATGTACGGTATACGCAGTGTGTAGAGTCCGTCGTCGTCGGTAGGCTATATAAATCAAATACAACTTTGTCGTTCTGACATCATTATAACGTGTTGGAAGCCATATTGCGAACCTCTGAATCCAAGCGATTTAATATCGTTTATGGTTGAGATGCGAGCTCCTGATATTGGATTTTGTTTGTAGGTAAACAGTTTTTGTAATTTATGTATTGTTAATGGGCTGATAGACGAAAGATAGATGTCATGATAGCCCGAGCGCAGCGAACCTATTTCTGGTTTGGAAGACCGTGGTTGAAATCCGAGCGTGTGCCAATAAGTTTTAGAGAGTGGATTAAACTCCAAGCACTGCCCCTCACCCTGGAGAGAAGCCTAAACCCTGCAGTGAGCATTAATGGGCTGGTGAAAATGAAACTAAAATAAATAAATAAAATTTGCATCGATCAATTACATCGATCGAAATTGATCTAGTTGGTGTAGATAAAAAAATCAACGGATCTCCTGCTTTCGCACGAACTTCTTACGACATTGGAAGTGAACCTAACGGAATAAAGTAAACACATATTTTGAATAATATTTTTCGAAATAAATTTGATTCGCAAAAAAAAATAACACAACTGTATCTGGATAAGCTTAAAACTTCGAAATATAACATTCTATACGACATTTCGATCGAACAAACCAAATTAGTAAGAAATGTAACACCGACACATATCCGACTTCCAACTAAGGGCACCCTTAACCACTATTTCCGGTTATCCGATTCTAATAATTTTAGTCTCAATCGATCCCCCGTCTAATCACCCCGAGCTGTTTTTTTATTTTTTTCTTATTCGGACCTTATTCTCGAGATATCGTGCTCCCAAAATGAAAATCGGGGAAAAATTGCGATTTTTTTTCGTTTTTTTTTCATTTTTCATTGAAAATGACTATCATATCCATTTCACGGGAAACGCATTTTTGGCCATAACTCCGAGGGTATGGGGTCTAGCCAAGATTTTAAGGTTTTAAAAGATTAAGAATTTAGTTGTGCATTGTATGACATCAAAATTTTGGAAATCGGTTAAGTAGTTTTTTAAAAAAATTGGAAAATGTAAAAAAATCGGGATTTTTTCGGTTTTTTTTTTTACTAAATCCACAATATTTCAAGAACGGGGACCGATATCGAAAATAAAAAAAAATAGCGTCTCGGCCATTAACGTAGCTACGATTTGAGACTATGTTTTTGGAAATCGGTTGGTAATTGTAAGAGAAATTATTTCCGAAAGATGAGATTTTTTGGTCGATCGCTTGTGTTTGTGGATATAAGTTACTATATTTCAGAGGGTATTCGTCGGATCGCTTCAAAGTGTTATACCAAAGGTTAGAAGGCGTCGGTAGCTACAGTTTAAGACCAAAATTTTGGAGATCGGTTGGAAATCAAACAAGAAATTTGACATCATATGTTAGATTTTATGGACGTTCGGGAACTTGTTAACATTACGGTCATCGCCTTTCGGCCTGTATTCGTTCGAATGCTTAATTATCGAGTTCAGAACGTTTAAGGATATCAGAGGCTGCAGTTTAAAACCTAAATGTTTCAAATATGTTGAACTAGCGACCCGCCCCGGCTTCGCACGGGTAGCAGATAATTTTTTCGTTGATTTATTTCTGAGTTTAAAAAGTTGAAAAGAATAGTGCCACGTTTTCGTGGCAATCTATACTAATATTATAAAGCTGAAGAGTTTGTTTGTTTGTCTGTTTGTCTGTTTGTGTGTTTGTGTGTTTGTCTGTTTGTCTGTTTGTCTGTTTGTCTGTTTGTCCGTCCGTCCGTCCGTCCGTCCGTCCGTCCGTCCGTCCGTCCGTCCGTCCGTCCGTCCGTCCTTCCGTCCGTCCGTCCGTCCGTCCGTCAAAAAAAAGACAAACAGACAAACAGACGGACGGACGGACGTCCGTGTTTCGATGTATCGATGTATCGATGTATCGATGTATAGATGTATCGATGTATCGATGTATGTATGTATCGATGTATGTATCGATGTATGTATGTATCGATGTATGTATGTATAGATGTATGTATGTATAGATGTATGGATGTATAAACGTATAGATGTATAGATGTATAGATGTATAGATGTATAGATGTATAGATGTATAGATGTATCGATGTATCGATGTATCGATGTATCGATGTATCGATGTATCGATGTATCGATGTATGTATGTATAGATGTATAGATGTATGTATAGATGTATAGATGTATCGATGTATCGATGTATAGATGTATCGATGTATCGATGTATGTATGTATCGATGTATGTATGTATCGATGTATGTATGTATCGATGTATGTATGTATCGATGTATGCATGTATCGATGTATGTATGTATCGATGTATGTATGTATCGATGTATGTATGTATAGATGTATGGATGTATAGATGTATAGATGTATAGATGTATAGATGTATAGATGTATAGATGTATAGATGTATAGATGTATAGATGTATAGATGTATAGATGTATAGATGTATAGATGTATAGATGTATAGATGTATGTATGTATAGATGTATGTATGTATAGATGTATAGATGTATGTATAGATGTATAGATGTATAGATGTATAGATGTATAGATGTATAGATGTATAGATGTATAGATGTATAGATGTATAGATGTATAGATGTATAGATGTATAGATGTATAGATGTATCGATGTATCGATGTATCGATGTATCGATGTATCGATGTAAGTATAGATTTATAGATGTATAGATGTATCGATGTATCGATGTATCGATGTATCGATGTATCGATGTATCGATGTATCGATGTATCTATGTATCGATGTATCGATGTATAGATGTATAGATGTATAGATGTATAGATGTATAGATGTATCGATGTATCGATGTATCGATGTATAGATGTATCGATGTATCGATGTATCGATGTATGTATGTATCGATGTATGTATGTATCGATGTATGTATGTATCGATGTATGCATGTATCGATGTATGTATGTATCGATGTATGTATGTATCGATGTATGTATGTATAGATGTATAGATGTATCGATGTATCGATGTATCGATGTATCGATATATCGATACATCGATACATCGATATCGATACGTCCGTCCGTCCGTCCGTTTGTCTGTTTGTCTTTTTTTTATGTTTGTCTGTTTGTCTGTTTGTTTGTTTGTTTGTTTGTTTGTTTGTTTGTTTGAACGCGCTAATCTCAGGAACTACTAGTTCGAATTGAAAAAATATTTTTGTGTTGGATAGTCTATTTATTGAGGAAGGCTATAGGTTACGTATAAAATAATACTATCTGTCTGTCTGTCCATTTGAGCATATCTCCAAAACGGCTAAACTGATTTTGATGAAACTTCACAGATATGGAAAGGAAGTGGTCAAAAGTGACATACACTACTTTTTGTATGTCTGTATGTACGTCCATCTGTCTATTCGAGCTGATCTCCAAAACGGTTAAACTGACTTTAATGAAATTTCACATGTATGAAAAGGAGGTGATCAAAAGAGACATACGCTACTTTTTGTCCGTCTGTTTGTCTGTACGTCTATGTGTCTATTCAAGCTAATCTTCAAAACGGCTCAACAGATTTTAATGAAACTTTGCAGACCTGAAAGAAGGTTGTCAAGAGTGACATCAGTTACTTTTTGTGTCTGTCTGTCGTTTGTCTTCACTGATCTATCAACGTAGATAAAGCTGAAACTACTAAATCTAGGAAGCCGAAATTTGGAACAGTGGTTTATTTTATAACGTGAATATAAATTAAAAAAAAAGGAATATTTTGAAATTTCAAATTGAAGGAAGGAGGGATGGAGGGGCTTCGTATGAGAGTCTTTGTTCTTTAAAGTTAGAAACATAAAAATTTTAACATAAATAAATAATGACGTCTTTCAAGGTTTTTGGATATCAAGGGTGGAAAACGGGATGTGAAAAGTATGGGAGTATCGATTTTCTTAAAGGAGTGGGGAGAATGAAGTTTAAAAGTTTGAATGGGTGTCCCCAATATTAGTTTTAGCAAAAAGTACCTACGTATTAACCATTTCGAATGTTAATACTACCTAAAACAGGAATGTGTAATCTACGCAAGCGAAGCTGCGGGCGGTCGCTAGTAAAATAATATAATCTCTGAAAATCGGGTTTGGGTAGGTTCATTTTCAATGATACCGATGGTTGCGGGGACTGCAAGATCTGTGGATTTTTTGTTTTTGAACTTTTTCCAAATTGTCTTATGCCACCTTGTAGAGCTCGCTGAGCTGCGTCTTTTGACTCCAAGTTCATCTCGATATCTCGAAAACTCTTCGTGCAATCTGCCTGTCTCACAAAACTCCCAAATGACCCCCTATACTCCAACGAAATGAATGTCATTTCCTATGACAAAAAAAACTCTAAGGTTCTAATTTTAAGGAAAAATTTTAAATATAGTACCTCTGTGATATCCATTATTAAAATCCATCGTTAATTTTTTTTTAATATAAAAATTAAGAAAACGCTTTAGGAAGCGCGTCAATAATAGTTATAAAATGTGAGTATTAAATTCTGATTTAACACATCCCATATGGGTGCTGAACGGACGTAGCTGTTACTCATTTGAATAATAAAATTTTAAAATTTGATCGTACATATTGTGTTACTTATTTTAGTAGATAACTGATTTATTTGGTACACTTTAGCATTCTCGAATACTTGCTTTCTTTTGTTAATAATGATACCTGGGACATCGCACACAGTGCCATCTAGTCCTAAACTAAGCAAAGCTTGTATTATGGGTACCTACCAGACAACTGATGTACGTACTTAAATATCCTTTTTTTAATAAAATATACATATCTAGATGTTTTCACTCGGAACAATGGACTTGTTCATGCACCCAAATATTTGTCCTGGGCGGAAACCAAACCCGCGACCATGAACTACTTTTGTAGTAGTAGTAAAAGTAGTTTTCAATTCTATCAAATTCTATCAGCAAAAACTGCGAGATGTAATCTACGGACTTTTACAAGAACTTTAAGTGTTTCAAAAACGTGAGCAAAAAAATATACGCCGTAGACTAAATATACACCAGTTGATGTCTTGAAATAGGTTAATATTTGATGAGATGCAGAATTTTGTGTACCCACATGTAAAAATCGTACTGGAAAAAATAATAAAGATTCTACAACTATATGTCAAGTGTAATTTAACAAAATGTTTGTTTTAATTAATGATAAAGACGTATGTTCTGTCTAATCATGAAGTCTGATGATCACATTTTCGATCGTTTCATAGTATGAGACGCTCCATCCTGATTATTATGCTATATAAGGTCATTTTAAATTCCATCAGCCCTTTTTTTATACTCCACTGCAGGGGCTTAGGCCTCCCATCAAGATGAGGGGCTTGAAGCTTAAATCCACCACGCTGCTCCAATGCGGATTGATGGATTGTAATGACCGGCATTTATTGACAGCTATCGGGACCGACTTCTTAACGTGCTCTCCGAGGCCCAGGTTCAATTATAGTTATTGTACTTAAGTCAAAAAAAACTCATCGATACACGCCCAGATTCGAATCACGGCCACATGCCCTTATAAATTTGAAACAGGTTCGTGCGCTCGGGCTATCACGATACTAAGGTCATGCCCAGAATTCACATAATAAATTGGAACACATTCTCAACTGGTATATTTTTACATCCATATCGCAATAAGACTATGCCTGTGTCTTTTTAAATCTATATGCACCTACCTACTTACCTATATAAACTGTTGATTGAAAATAACTGCACAAAAATCAATAAAGAATTCTCAATCGAAGTAATAGAAACGAAACGAAATATGTTATTTAAACTCGTAGACATACTCTATCTACATTTCAAGTTTTAAATATTCTTTTTTAATACGGTCACCCATAGACCGATATCGGATCCGGTTCCGCAAGTCACGAACAAGAAGCGATGCGTTCAACATAGTTTAAAACGACCATGGAATAAAAGTTATTTGTGTCATAACTTCCTAAAATATCGAATATACACTATTGTCAGCGACTTCGCCCGCATGTTTTTACGATACGCTTTGTTTAGTTTTTAAATAAATAGTAAAGCATGTTTGTTTTCCTATACCTTAAGATAAGTTTTTTGTACATCTTGTACCGAAAATAGACGTTTTCAGAAATCTAGTACTTTCTTTCTTACTTCACTGCTTGTAAAAATTGCAGTGTGATATTATACGTACTCATTTTGAACGATGATTTTATGAATTGATAAATCAAAGTTTCATTAAGTTCGTTTTATTGGCCCTTGAGTAAAATATACTGTTTCAGTAGACACCCTAAAATTTTATTTTAAATTCCCTCACTCAGTTCCTGTTTCATATGTGTAAATAAATTAATATATTACTAATTTTAATTTTATTTTGTTGAACTAATTACACAATGGATCCGGCCTTATAACACCGAAGTCCTTCGAGCCGGATACTTTAACTCTTCTTTTTGGGTTTGAACCCTTTATTATTGGGACTCCATTTACAATTACAAATCCAAGAAATCTTAATACTTTTATGCAATCCAAATGCCCGTCAATTCAAAATACATGTTCGCATTGAATCTATTAACCGAATTACGATTCGTTCTAGTACCAGATGAGCAAAATAAAACAGATGCCGCGTCCATCTTTCTGTTGGCATCAAAAGTATTCGATGTAGGTAGATTTATTTATCTCGCTTGTTTGGCGCCAACCGAAGCCGGTCAGTCCGCGCGCGTCGTCCGTACGCATGCGTCGCGTCATTTTGTTTCTATGGAAACGCGCGCTTAAAATTGCGTTCAAAGCAAAAACAATCTTTTATTGTTGAATTGTTTGTTTATGGTAGAAGTTTGTGGAAAATGGTATGTGAATTTTTATCTTATAATATTAATGAAAGTGAATATAGTTCGAAATGTTTTTTTTATTGTTTTGGTTTTATTGCGCTTCTATAATTCAACGTTGTTGTTTACAAGGTCCGCGGTGGTCGGTTTTTAACAATGAAATAAGTACTTCATTTATTTAATTTTTTTGTTTCTATAATTTATGAATAGTTACGGTTTAGATTATTTTTGAATCTCAGACCAGTTTAGAAACCATCTAGAATATCTCTTTGAATGTTTGTATTTACGATTAATGCATTTTTTTAAATTAAAAGATTTACTATTTAAGTGATGAAAAGACAAAGGCACGCTTCGAATAAGTTGTAAAAGACGTCAACGTCAATGTATGTTCCTAAATTTTGTTAAATCACACCGAATAAGTAGGCACCCACTCTAGGAATGACTCTAGGCCATTGTGGTTAATATGACTGCAGTCCATTTCATTATTGTTTACTTTAGTTTTTTTTTTTGGAGATTATTCTAGTTACAAACTAAACTTTTAGACCAACAGGTTACGTGTATATTTTTAGTGTTTAGCAAATAAACTAGGAATCTCTACCATTACATACCGTTCGGTTATACCCTAGATTCCTTGTCACTTATACAAAATAATTATACAATATCATTCCTGGAATACCTACTCGTGCTGCTATTACACCATGGACTTTTATAGAGATTACCACGTTGTTATGCCAAAAAAATTGTGAGAAAAAATGTACCCCTTAGACCAAATAGGTAAGTATATCTACACCAGTTGATGTTATGAAATATTCGCTGTTAAATAGAATTTTCTGTGACCCACATGTAAACTTCGTACTTTAAAAGAAAATAAAGATTCTGATATTGCATTTCATGTGTAATTTACCAAAATGTTTGTTTAAAACAATTATGATGACGTATGGTGTTAGATTTGTTTGAAGCTCTCTTCTGCCTTTACCGTTTAACCACCATACTCTAGCTAACTGGTGTAAGGTGGCGAATTTTAGTCCGAGTTTCGGTGCGCAAGATCCTCACACGCCAGTCACCACCCCTGCAAAATCCCAGCGCGCCGGTCTTCAAGCCCGCAAAATTGCGTAATGTCACTTCGATACCGTGAAGTGACATTTATGACGCTATCAAAACCAAACGCTGATGTCAAATTAATTTACTCCATAGTCTATTTACTGAATCCATATGGAATCCATAGACAAATCACAGAGTCTGACATTTTGCTCACGTTTTCGATCGTTTCGATGTTGGTACGACACGCTACGTCTTGATTATTATGTTATCTAAATATCTTACAAGGAAGGTATTGTAAAAATATTAACAAATAATGTCATTGAGTTCCTCTTCGTTCTTTACTCCTATGGTTTTCACCATAGCATTATTCAGTTTAAATATATACATAAATATAAACAGTAGTTGCTTATTTTAAAAAATATGACTATTCTAGTTGTCTATACCTAAATCTTCCGGTCGTTGAAAGTAACTTTGTCATATCGAATTATAAAGACATTGCTGATTGAGGAAATCTGTTTTTAACCCATGGACGACCATAGAGATATTGCACCGTGACTACAAAAATGTGAGCAAAAAAATATATCTACGCCGTAGACCAAATATACAACCAGTTGATGTTTTGAAACATTCGTTGTGATGTAGAATTTTGTGGGATCTACATCTAAAATTCATACGGAAAAATGAAATGAAGATTTTAAAAATATATTTTATGTGTAATGCAGTGTAATTTAACAAAACGCTTGTTTAATACAACGATAATGACGTATATACTGTAAAATCACTGAATCTGATATTTTGCTATGAGATGCTTCATCCTGCCTGATTAAATATCGAAGTGCCAACTCTAATGATAATTATGTACGTAATGCAAAAAAAAACAAAATGTCTCTTACTGCTCTATCAGATTCAATTGAAAATTTAATTTAGAAATATTTGTTAGTAAAGGAAATGAAAAGAAAAAGATTTTATTAATTTCAAATTACAATAGTTATTACATTTAGAAATATATTTAGAATATGTTAGGAAATTAAATTAAAAAAATACTTATTGTTTTATTTATTTCAACGTATACAAACAAAACAATTACACAAACATATTTTTTTCTCAATACATTGTTTTATGAAGGTGATAAGTAATTATGAAAGTTATTGTTTTGGAAGATGGCTTGTAACAAGTAAGAACAACAGTCACAGTGACACAAAAATTATGTTCTTTAATCACGGCACGACTGAGCGCGAGAATGATTTTGACGCTTCATGTCTCGAAAAAGAAATAAGTACAATTAAAAATCAGAGAAAACAGATCCTAAAGATCCAGATTCCTCAAGAATGTATCACTGCAAAACGTGAACCTCGGTGTACCCGAACGTTACATTGCAAACGAACTAGGTACCGACGCACTTCTAGTAAGTCACTTTGCTACGTACGCACGCGTCAACTTGAACACACTCATACCATAGTAAGTCCGCAATAGTAGACCGCAAGTACGCTGCGAATTTCCACTCAAACATACGTACGCGGCCGCAATTGCAGTGCTTCATTGATTGTTCAGTGACAGGGAGTGTAGAGTTTTTATTACGCCTGTGGTGTAAAATAAAAACAATCCTCAATTAATTACAGTAACAAATCGACGTACCTTTATATGGCCAATAAAACCTTATCTAAGGAAATGATATATTTCAACTGTTGTTTCTTTATTATGGATCTCGTCAATGCAAACCTTTTACATCTTTTTTTATTTTCTAGCTTTCAGATTCTCAAATGCATTTTTTTATTAAGGAGATATTCGTCCACCCATACTCATCCTTATCGCGATTTGCTCGGGAAGTCGCTCTACGTACAAAAAAATATTTTTGTGTAATTGGTTTGTTGTACGCAGAGATATTTGGTATATTACGTTTCTTCTTACTGCTCTAGTTTTTAAACTAGCAGCGTGATGATACAGATCCTAAATGAAGAATAACAGTTCATCACAACTGGTTCTCGAGTATAAACTTTAAAACTAACATACTACAAAAAAATTATTAAATATAAATTTTTGGTACAGGATTCCTAAGTTAATCAATTACAAGGACTGACCGGGTGGCCGAGTGGTTAGATACCCTAACAGTGAAGCCGAGGGTCGCGGGTTCGATTCCCGCCCGGGACAAATATTTCTGTTCACGAACATGTTTATTTGTTTCGTGTCTTGGTATAAAAGTATCTATATATGTATATATTACATAAAAAATAATATGTATTTCATTATGTATATCAGTTGTCTAGTACCTCATAATACTTGCTTACTTTGGGACTAGATGGCGCTGCGGGGGATATCTCAAATATTATTATTATACTACAATAAAGCATAATACATACATAACAAATACAACAATATATTTAAAAAAAAATGTACGTACTTCGTTCAGTTGCAGTGTTATGATGGTACAGTTATTTGCTTACTGTTACGAACTAAAAAAAATTTACGAAACCCGAATACGTAAAAAATAATTAATTAAAAAATAATAATGAATTAAAAATTAAATAAAAAGGAACACAATAATCTGTAAATGTGAATAAAATACACTATATAATATAAATATGACTTGATTATTGCAGACAGAACAAACCAATTATCAAAATATGTTTAGCGGTGATATTTAAGTAAAAAACTGTTTTAATTTTTACAACAGATATGTTTTACAATTTTCGATTGTGCCCGCCTGCAATATGTCATACAAAAAGGAGACGACAATATGATAATAAATTGAAACATTAAGCAAACTACGACATAGGAGTATTTTAAAACTAGTACTATATCAAATAAGTCCTAGGATCGAAATTTAAAAAAAAAACATTTTTTCAAGCACACAAACTAGCGCAAAATCAGAAAGAAATAAATAGAACTCCGTTTATAAACATCGGTGCGCTAAACTATAAGAGCGGCAACAGCACGATATCAAATGATGGCGTGAAGTTTTAGCGCCATTAATACTGACTAAAAGTAATTGGTCTGAATAGTCGTCGTAGTGTAATCATTTCAGAAACAACTAAATCACAATTTCCAACTGGTGTATTTACGTCACGATCTGGTAAGAACAATGAGGTGTGTGCTATCACAAGATCGTGGCGATACACTGACACTGACCTATTTCTTAGATAAACAATTGTTTGCTTATACCTAAATTTGACATCCATTATGACTCTTACGGCTTAAGCATAAGGTATACATTTCACTGATTTGTATGGGAAGTAAAATCTGAAAATATTTGTAACAATGTTTGAAGTGTCGGTGATAGTTAATAGTAGATGCAACATGTTGAAAATGTTAAAAATTAAAAATTGTGTCCTCTGACTATACTATCGGAAATTTTTGATAGATTTTTGCATGCAGATTAGGAGCGTTACTAAAAATATACGAAATTTAATTTTTTTGTCCTATTGTCGTCTCCATGTTGTATAACTTTCAACTCATATTTATATGATAGTGTATTTTATTCACATTCCATAGATTATAAAACTTGTTTTTCTCTTTTGAGTATTTTTTTTATTTAACGTATTATAATTACGGTTTTGAATTATTTTAAATTACTGTTTTTTTCTTTAAACTAAATAATTACACTCAGCTTAGGGTTACACAAACCTAATTCTTTCAAAGACATTTGAGCTAATATCCACAACGGAGCAATCTAATGTGATGCTTTATTTCGTAGTTTGCGTTAAAAAATTTTTTGTTCCATTCTTTACTTCTGGATTCGTAAGCGCCATATTCAAATATAATTACCCTATATCACTCTCAAAATACACGTAAGAAGAATTTAACGACTCCCTGTTATGTAAAAATGTATCAAACCGTTTAGGCTACAGAGCGTGCCAAACAAATAGACATACAAACTTACATACATACATACATACCCTCCACAGTCGCGTATAAAAATCTGAAAAACCTGAAATAATTGAATACAAGGTGGCTTTATTTGCCCAATTGGTTATGCTGATTAGGCTAAATTTTACGTCATATACGTATAACTATTAAAGCGAAACGAGTTGTGGAAATTCGTTGCACGTGAAGAATTTTCAAAGAACCTATGAATAAATTTCATCCATTTCGATCCATCCACTATACTTATTTTCATAATTTGTTCTCGTTTTTACTAATTGTTAGTGTAACTAAAGTGGTTAGAGGTACAATAACAATTGACCCGTTTTCGTTTATTATAGGCAATTAGTTACGCATTAACGCTTGCTTATGGGCCTAGTTAATATTTTTTGGGTACCTTCAGTGTGTGTTAGTTGTTTTGTAACTTAAAACTTATTAATAATGCTAAATTGAAAAATATTAAATGAAATAGTGATATTATTGTAATTCAAACAAACAATAATGATAGTCAAATTTGATAAAAAAACTTTTTATATTTAAATACTTTTATTATATACTATTTAAAAGTATTTTAATGTAAGTTACTTACAGTACGTAGACTTTTCATATTAGTACTGAAAAACTCAAATCCGTATTTGTTTAGTTAAGAGTTAACCTAACTGCTCTTTCCAAACACATGTGGTAGCTCTTTCGTTCATTTATCGTTGTTAAAATATCAAATTTAAATTTAATACTTTATTTCATGTAGTCTAATAAATATTCGTACTCTGCAAATAGCAGGACTTTATGTCTGTTTAGTCCTGTTGAATGTCGTACAGAAATTAATAGGATTAAAAGAACTTTTTTCTCCGTTTAGTCCTACTTGTAGAACTGAACTGTAGAACTATACGGACTAATTCAAAAAATCGGTTCCCCACCCCCTTCCACCTTTCTTAATAAATATATAAAACATATAGTGTAAGTATAATATTACAAAAAACATATATAACATATGTAACACGCATGCGTGTAGCTATAGTTAGCGAGTGATGTATAGGCTTAATAATTGATTACATTTATAGTCAGTCCCTGTGGCGCAGTGGATAGCGCGTTGGACTTCTAATCCAAAGGCCGTGGGTTCGATCCCCACCAGGGATGACATTTTTAACTGGTGAAAGTTGGAATACTCATTTCAAAACGTATTCGATTCCGGAGTATGCCGTTCACAGCTCGTATAGTGTATAAATACATTTACATTTAAAATCAATAAACGGTGTAAAATATTAAAATTATCCTCACACTTTTTTGTTCAATACATCCTTGGATGCTATTAAAATTTGAATAAAACTGCGTTCGTTGATGTTTCATGCATTAACTTTATTATTTACTTATTATATTAAAACTTTAACGCTTTATATGATTTTTCAAGCAAAATTGGAATACTGTTTTATATTTTAATTATTAATATCCTCATACAATAAGTGTAACAATAGCAAGTTATCTGCCCCACTATTCGAATCCAATTTATTTTAGAATATCTATCTACTGCTCCTAAAATATCAACGTAATAAAATAATTAAAAAAAAAATCATTAACAATACATAGATTGTATTTTAATTAAACCATAATTTCTTCTTTTTTATGAGAAAATTTCATCACAATACGCTTCAGTTGTTTTTGGGGTACAAGGTGTCGAAGATGATTCCTTCACCGTTTAACTAAGTGTATAGATTATTGGACGCGATATGAGTTAACGAATTTAATTATTTTCATGGTATTTGTTAACAGAAGGGGTCATAAAATCGATTAAAGATATTAACGGTAGTATAATTTAAATAATATATACTTTTAATTTAAATCAAATTAAAGATTTTTATTTCATAGATATAATATAATCTTGAAACACGGCACATTTTGAATTTATTACTTTGTAGCATAGAGTAAATTACTTTGACAGTAGCGTTTGGTTTTGATAGAGTCATAAATGTCACTTCACAGTATCGAAGTAACATCTCGCAATTTTGCGGGGTCGAAGAACGGCGCGCGGGGATTTCGCGGTGGTGAAGACTTTCCGCTCTGAAACTCGGACTAAAACTCGCCATCTTACACGAGCTAGCTAGAATATGAGTGGTTAGACAATAAACGCAGAAGATAGCTTCTAGTCAATTCGTACTTTAATGCTTTGTAGATGTAGAGACGTCCGCACCCACAAAGGCGCATTCAAAAAACGCTAATTTCTCTTAGAAGAATGCAAGAAACCAACGAACGCTTTTTAAAGTGCATATTTTATAATTGTTCTAACAAAAAATACTTAATAATTAACATTAATGAAACAAACTGGTAGACGAACAGTCTATACCCACAGATTCCCATCATCTAAGCAGTCAGATACCGGGGACATTCTACACAGCGTCATCTAGTCCCAAAGTAACCAAGTATTATGCTTGTATTATGGGGTACTAGACAACTGATATACCTACTTAAATATTCTGGTTTTTACACCCAACATGGAACAAATATACATGTTCATACACACAAATATTTGTCCCGAGCGGAAATCGAACCTGCGACCAGAAAGTTTATATTTTCTTTATTATTGTAATATTTTTTTCCAAACATATATACTTTTAATATATAGAAACGACAGTGTCTTCAATTATATAATATATATAATAAAAATAGGGTAATGTTTTTGTAGCCTGCATTCGTCCACTGCTGGCTGTTAAGACTTATAATATACGCCACCACACGCGGCTTCCGCCACCTGCATCCAGTGGATTTCCACCACCTTTATCAGGTCGTCGACCTACATAGATGGGGGGCTTCTAACACTCCGTTTGGCGTTACGCGTTCTTCTTTCGAGAACCTTCTACCTCAACTGTTATCAGTTCTACCACTTCAGCTTATTATCACAGTTTAGTATTATTTTAGGGACTTAGCTCAAAAATACATCCAACATAGATTTTAATGGGAAAGAAAGTTTAAAATAAAAATAAGTATACGGAGCTTTTATCAGTTCAGCATTTTTTTTTTAAATTTCATACCGATTTAAATTTTATTAGGTTTAAAAGACAAATGCCGTTTGTGCCTTAGGTAATGAAATGAATATATACGATATTTTCAAGAAAGCGGTGATTTCAAGATATATTTCAAAGTATACATAAAATATACATGTAGCCCCATCTTTATATGTTCACACAGTTGAATTCGAATCTTTTTATTGCAATCAATACCTGTTTTTTTCGAAACAAAACATGTTACATATTTGGAAGCTTATAAATTGTCGATATTTTTTTTTATAAATTAATAATTCATTAGTCATTACATCCATCAACGTAATGAAAATAAAGACTGCCAAGAAAGCGGAGTGTGTATCCACGTGGCCATTGTATAAAAATTTTACACGTAAACTTAAATAAGTTCTAAAAAATATTTCATATAAATTACGATTTAATTGCAAATCGAACTAAAAAGTGAAAAATAATTTTCAAGTACAATTATTTTTGATAAATTCAAAAGAAGAGTAAACATATTAACAAAATAAAAAATTAAAATAATATTGTAAAATCGTGGGGTTCATTAATTATACATTTATAAGAACTGACCTTTTAACTATAGCAATGAAATATTTATAACAACTAATAGCAAGCGCCTCGGGCTTTTTTCTACAATAAAATCATTTTTTTTTTTGTTAAAATCTTTACTTTTATTTTAAACTTATGAAAACTCATTAAACTTGAAAATTATTTTCATTTTTTAAGTCTGTTTGCTATTAAAGGGTGTTTATAAAGTTTTTTTGAACTTATCTTTTTAAAGTCATTTATCAACATTAGTTATCATAAGTTTCGATTTTAGCTGTCACATATGTATATTAAGAAATAATAGAAATGGAAAATAAACTAAAAACTTTGTCATTTATCTTCCCTGGTGATCCTAGTTATAACATTATGACAAAATTATAAAATTATTGTACCGTTATCAGTCTTTCCACAAATTTTCAAATTATTGAGACGTCTTGAAGGTGATCAAAATTACGTTAAAAGATTCTGTTATATTGATGCATACACACATACATACATACAGGTCAAACTAAAAAAAACATCTTAAAAAGAAAGTACCTACGCAAAAACACGGCAAAATAAACAGCAAATAACCGTTTCAAATACAAAAACAAATACATTTCACAAATCGAACTTGTAATAAATCGATGATGAATCCATAAACCGGATGATCGACAAAAAAAATCGAATTCTTGACACAGAAATCGTACGATACGGCATTGCTGTGGCGGCGACTCGTCAGTCGGCTGCTCGGCAGCGATGTATATCGATTTGATGAACTCTATAATAACATAAAATTAAATCATAGATTAGACCTATAACCGATAAAATAAATTAAAATAAATAGCAAAATGTGGCAGTCACACGATCATCCTATGCACACTGTATGCGAAGGATATCCATAGTTAATTTTCTCTACTAATTTTAGAGGCGTACTAGAACGTGGGAACGCTGGATGTCATTAATTTCAACAAACGTATTGGTCAAACTTATTGTTTTGTGTTATGGTTTGAAATTGTATAATTAATTCATACCTACGCCCTTTCCGGAAAACGGTGCGCGGCATTTCTTCCAAATTGTTACAATGATCTCGACGTCCATCCTTTTAAATTTACACGTTTCCCTTACACTGACAACTCATTTATTTATTCTCTAAAGTTGATTTTCACTTGTCCATTATAAGGCAACAAACATTAAAGAACGACTCATCCTCGTCTATAAATCGGGATTTTTCATAAATGAGTGACATTGTACGAATACATGAAAATATTACCATCATTACATATTATAAAACAAAGTCACCGGTCGCATCTGTCTATCTGTCTGTTTGTCTGTCTGAACGCGATAAACTCAACTATTGAACAGATTTTCATACGGTTGTCATCAATGGATAGAGTGATTCAAGCGAAAGGGAAAAGTGTATAATTTATTAATGTTTAATGTAAATTGATTGAAATATGGCGACGATTGTTAATGATATCGGAAAAAATTAAACCGACTGGGAGCTTTCACCGAAAACGCTGCCTAATCCCTTTGAGATATAACAAAACGATGTAGCGAGGAACTGTTCCTCTTTTATAGCTCTAAAGAAAAGTCCGGCATGACATATGCCTATCTTTTGAAGTTAGCTTACTATACCTATTTTAATGTTTAAAAAAACAGCAACAAGCCGATACGACACTACGACAAAAAAAAAATGTAGGCATAAATGCTCTGCTATCCGTGCGAAGCCAGGGCGCGTCACTAGTTCCAAATAATACCATTTGTAACAGTGCCTAAAGCAATTGTTCGACCTTGAACACTCGCGCACGTAACATAAAGGTCATGCGAACTTATTGTGATTTTTTTATAATTTCGACACCACAAGACCTTCGTTGTCTGTATGTACGTGTGTTTGATTCAAAAGTTGTCACCAGTGATCGTCCGTTTGAATTAAGAGAATTGTGTAGAGGCAAATTTCCATACAAACGGCGTTAAACGGTTGCATCCCATTAAACCTTAACCGATTGGGGCAAAAAAATTAAATTTATAAATTCACATATAAGTAAATTTTTTAAAAATACCAATTTATTCCCAATTGTCTATATTTTCATGAAAAAGCATAGGAATGTAATTCCAAAATTTTTGGTAAGTGACCATTGTAATTAGCTTGGGTTATAGAAAGAGACAAAACGTATTTTTACTAAACTGTGTATGTTTTTGAATTTTACACTGAATTTAAACTGTCATAGAACAGTGGAGGCAACACCAGCCACGAAGTTATACCACCACATCAGCCCATTATACCCCACTGCAAAGGCTTAGGGCTCCCATTGGGATGAGGGTTCTTGGAGCTTAATTCGCCACGCTGCTTTAGTGCGGGTTGGTGGATTTTAGCGACTGCCATCTTGTGACGGCAGTCGGGACCGACGGCGCTCTCCGGAGCACGGACTTAGTGCTAATTATGTACTTACTAAAATCAGAACAACTCATTGGCAAACTTAAATCAAAATTTTTAATCATTCAAATCTTTAATAATGCGCATTTTTAATAAATTTGGGGTTCCGTACCCAAAGGGTACTAACACTACCAACGGGAACCCTATTATTAACGCTCCGCTGTCCGTCCGTCCGTCCATCCGTCCGTCTGTCACAGGATTGCATCGTCTCAACCGTAATATGTACACACTGTACTACTATAGTCGCAATAACAGAAAATAATACAAATTAAATTAAAACCAAAGAGGGTCTCATGCAAGAAACGTGTTTTTTTTTAACCTTTTTGGTGAGTGGTCGTTGTGAGATCCTTGCTTACACTTGAAATTTTCATGGAGTGTGTACTACAATGGCCGCTGTAACAACAAATATCAAAAATAAAATAAATTTAAAAATTAAAGGAAATCCCAAAGGTTTTTTTAAATTGTACATTGGTACGGAACCATTCCAATGCGAGTCCGAATCGCACTTGGCAGGTTTTTTTTATCACACCAAACAATTATAACTTTAGACACGCGTAAGGTGTACACGCATTTTTTTTATTACCTATAAATCATTTCCTTGCAACTTTTATAGTAGTAATTTCTAGAAAACGTAAAAAGATGATAAACATTAGTCCTTTATTACCCGTGACCGCCAAAAAAGCTATAGCTTACGTACGTAACAGTGTTTCGCCGTGGGAATCTAGCTATTTTTCGTCACGCACATAGCAATTTAGACGTTATTGCACTTTATCTTCACATCTAATATCTATGTCTAATGAAAACATAAGCTATAACGTATACTAGCGACCCGTCCCGGGTTCGCACGGGTAGCAGAGCATATATAAGCTGTAGTGTTTTTTTTGTCGTAGTGCCTATCAGCTTGTTGCGTCGAACATGTAGATTGGATTTAATTATTGGTATTTAAATGTAACCCAAGTTCATCCTACTTGGAGTAGGTATGTTATTTCAAATTCTGTAAATATTTGAAAAAGTAAAGAATATGTACATAAAAAACATACTAAAATATTTCTTTACATACAATTGATAACTTCGGTGAGGCGCCAGGCTGCTTGTCGCGCGATAGTTTTTATTTCGCGATAATTCCTAAGACTTTATTTTAAATTGTATCGTATCAGGGGTAATTATAATGTGCATGAAATGCTGAAGGTAAATAACGTCTTTAATTTTGATAAGGATTAATACTGTATCCGTATAAATTGCTTTACAATTACCTCATCATATGACACCATTTTTTTAAACATAAAAATAGGCATAGTAAGCTATACATAAAAGGTAGACATATGCTATCGCGGACTTTTTTTAGTCCTATGAAAGAGAAGCAATCCCTCCATACAATATTTTGTTATATTTCAAAGAGATTTAGGCAGCGTTTTCGATGAAAGCTCCCAGCCGATTTGGTTTTTCCGACATCTTCAACAATAATCGTCATATTTCAACTAATTTGTACAAAACATTAATAAATCTTGAATCATTCCGTCCATTGGTGTCAACTAAAAGCCAAACCGTTGCGTAGTTTTAAAGATCTGAGCATGCATAGAGACAGACAGCGGAAGCGACTTTATTTTAGCACCTATTTTATGCATAATAATTTGAAAACACGGTTTCGAAGTACTATCAAAATCAGTTAGTATAAAAATTTCGTAGACATTAAAGTAACGATATTATTCAAAACAAAAGAAGTCTGATTTCATAAAGCACTAGCTTTCCGCCAGCGGCTCCGCTCGCGTGGACTACACAGTTGTATCGGAACCCCTTTTTCCGAGTTAAAAAGTAACCTATGTCACTTTTTAGCTTATTAACTACGTCTGTGCAAAAAAATATAGCGGTCCCGGTACAACTGTTTAGTCCACGCGTGCGGAGCCGTAGGCGAAAGCTAGTTTGAAAATAAAATATTGCTCGTGTTACTTGCTGATAAACTGGCTTTCTACAGGTGAAAGATTTTTAAAATCCGTTGATTAGTTTTTCAGTTTTTCTGTAACAAACAAAAAATCATATGTTTCCTTTTTATGATATTAGTATAAATAAGTCTAATTTTATGAAACATAAAAGAATAGTACTGTACAGTTCCAATCAAATTTTATGATAGATGTGAACATAGGCACAAGTCGCGTCGCAGTAATCAGTTTTAGGTGTAGCGGGACGCAGTGGAGCGAGGGGCATAGGACTGAACCTGCGCAATCACGCGTAAAGCGTTGTATTCCGATCCGCCAAAAAGTTTGATTGGAACTATACTAAGGTATAATTTTAATAATAAACAAGAAAATTAGTACGATACAGGTCCTCACGATGCAGGCATGCTGCCTAGTGTTAGGATTATAGATACATACTTTCAATTGTTATATTAACTTTTCTGCTGTTAGCGTACCTATTGCTGAAGTATTTTACTGTTGTTTTAAATACTTTGTAGATCGCTAATCTGCTCTAAAAATAAACTTTTTTCATTTTCAGAACTATTTCGCGTTTAAAAGACATGAAATTTTCTCTGAAAAGTGGTAAATTGTATACTTATTTGAAAGCTATTAGAGGCCTAATGTAATGAATAGAAATCAGCTATAACATGGCTCTAACTTAAACATATAATTTGGTGTCAGAACATATATATATAACCTAACCGATGAGTAGTACTCGCAGCACAAAATACTACAAATCATCTTCGACATGTATCATATGCCATTGAAAAGTGTCCAAGAAGTTCATTTTAGTCCTTGATTATACCTATATAATGTCTGGTTTGAGAGTCGACGTCAAAAAACATAGATAAAAATATCACCTAATTGTTCGGTTATAATTCACGACCACAGAGCCAGTTTGTACATAGTATGGCGTAGCGATAGTATGTGGTATGTTAAGGTACACACGCAAGTATGTAAATGTTGGCCTGTCATTTTTGTTGACATTGCATTGGGAGGGTCCATCCAGACGTTATATAATCAACGTCTCAGTTGTAGACAACTTATAAATGGAATCTATATGACACGTTTTTATAAGAAACGCACAAATTCATAAACATGTTGTTACGGTTTTATACTCGACGGAATCCTAATTGGTGCCGAAAATGAATCAAACACGGAAGAGTAAAAACCGGTCAAGTGTGAATCGTACTTGTACACGAAGGGTTCCGTACCACCGTACAATATAAAAAAAAAACACGTTCTTGAATCTTTAATTTTCAAGTTTATTTTATTTTTAGTATTTGTAGTTGAAGCGGCTATACTAATACACACTCTTTGAAAATTGCAAGTGTCTACCTAATACGATTCAGCCCTGCGACAGACGAACGGACGGACAACGGAGCTTTAGTAATAAAGTTCCATTCGTACTCTTTGGATCCGGAACTCTAAAAACTAGCGTCTGACATATCTTGTGGCAACTAACACAAATAGTTCATAGAATGAAATCAATTTGACTGATAACACCTATTATGAACAAAGTATTTTAAAAGTGATAAGAAAATGACACATCGATAACGTACAGGTGTGACTGCACTTAGTGGTCGTTGCTACTTTGAATTGGCCGGAAGTCTGATTTGAGTTGAACTCAAATCAAGGACTAGGTTAGGTTTAAGGGACTCAAACAAAGACTCAAACGAATATTTCAAACATGTGTACGTTATTACAGTTTATATGAAGTGTTAACAGAGAAAACTGGTAAGAAATATTTTTTACTATAAAATTTTATTCGTTGAACAACCGTTAAATTGTTATTACAGAGCATGGATGTTCATATAGATACCGCGTTGTGGCAACAAAAATGTGAACAAAAAAAATATACACCGTATACCGAATATACACCAGTTGAATTTGGTGTTTTGAAATATTTACTGTGAAGCAGAATTCTATGTGACCCACATGTAAAATTAAAAAAAGAAAATAAAGATTCAAAAAGTTAAATTCATTACATTTCGTGTGTAATTTATTAACAAAACGTTTGTTTAAAACGATGATAATGAAGTATAATCTGCCTGATCACTAAGTCTGATATTTTGTTCACGTTTTCGATCGTTTTGAAATATGAGACGCTCCATCTTGATTAGGTATTGCGTTATCTAAGTTACAGAGTTAATTTATTTGCTAGGTATATAAAAGATTTCAATGGCAATATGTTATCTACGTAATTGTTATATTTATTGTATGATTTAGTTATGAAAACAACGGAGAAAAACTTGACTCAGGTGCGCACTGTTTGTTGCCATATTGTATAGTCTTTCTTTCATGCAGCAATAGATCGACATGCTTTTTGAGGGTCAGAAAGTGGCATTAACACCTTTGATTAGCGGTCCATAAATGTGTAGTTTACGGGGAAGAAGCCGCGGGCAAAACTAGTATCTGTGTAATACAAAAGAAGCATTGGACATATCAACACAGGCCAAACCGCTAAACCAAAACTCTGTTTTTTATATTCTATTCTAAATACTTTTTGATCACTTCTTAATGGTTTGGAAGATTTTTTTTTAATTGTGCTGATTGTTGTTAAAATTGAAATAAATAGAGTTCTATTTATTTCAATTTCAACTTCTTAAATACTTTTCTTTACATATTTATCAGATATTTAAGAAAATTCACTTGACGTTGAAATTGTTCCCGTGACGTCATCTGGACTGGTAAGTTTATTCCGGTGCTTTCCCCAGTAAAAATCAAAAAACAAAAAGTAAGTAGGTATAAAATATTTAGGATAATCACTAGATCAAATGAAACTACAATCCTCATGAATCAATCAAAATACTATGATTTATTCTTAGACAAACCAAAAAATAAACATTTGTCCAGATGACGTCATAGGGACATGTAAACAATGAAAATTTAGAAAAAAAATTACTAAAATAATTGCATACTTTCCGAAAAAAACCTAAAAATGATATGTTAACATTTTTTGTACAAACCCATTGCTTATTTAAAGAAAAACTTTCAGTATTAGCATAATATTAATTCAATTCTCGAGTTCATTTAAGTAATTAAATAAAAAGAATCCCCTTTAATCACACATTTCATTTATTTTTGCAAGGCTCAATACGCGAATTATTCACCTTTTTTTATTAACTTAGATACCCTCTTTCCCCAGCGTATTATACAATGGTTATATGCAAAACCGATAATTATATTCGGAAACGTTTAAAATCTTTTTAGAGGTAACCAGCAACATTTATTTCCGTACAAGTATCAGCAGAAAAACTAATTTCCGCTCAATGGACACCTTAATGCGCTAATTGCACAATACAACGGACGCATAAAAAGTGCATGACAGTTTACAATTAATTTTGCTTCTCGGCAATAAAACGCCGAAGCAGTCGATTTTGTAACTAATTGCGAACAATTCCTAGAAAGTGTGACGAACGATTTTTACATATTAATTGCTGCACGCGGCTTCACCTGCCTCTCTCTGAAATAACTTTACAGTGCAACAATAAATTTAGTTGTCCCAAGTAACGTCCACGTCACAGTTGCCATCTTTTGCTATATCACGAAACAAATGATATATATATATTACACATGTATAAGCTTGCACGTGTTTCCAATAAGAAGTAGGCAGAGATTACAGATCACGTCTGAAGTTTATTGGCGGACTTCTTCTTCGTCATAGAACTTAGAAAGAAAAAGGGTCCAATGAATACCGTTGTCTTGGGAAAGAAAGAAAGGTTGGGACGACTGACAAACGGCAACTTAAGAGGTCTAAAGTACACACCCATATGCTTCTGTACAAAACTGTATTCGTAAATGATTACTTTAAAAAATAATACTATATAGTGTTCTTCGTCTTTTTCTTTTTAAAGAGGTGCGCTCTTGTCGGTGGGACCTCCTCCATTCTTCTTTGTTTCCAGCCAGCTGTTTACCCTCTGATACGATGCGGCACCAACCCGTACTTTAATTTGGTCAAAATAACTTTGTCTCGTTCGTCCCCTCTCTCTTTTTCCTTCAATCTTTCTTTCGATGATGTTACGAGTAGTTACGAATGCGTCATGTCGCATCAGTTGGCGTGTCGCATTTTTCCTCTCCTGGTCTCGCTAGTGTTTAACCTTTTCCGCTCTTCCTCCACTCTTCTCAAAATTTCCTCGTTTGTAACTCATTCTATCCAACTCATTCCATCCATTCTCTTTTAACAGCACATTCCAAATGCTTCCAGTTACGCGAAATAAAACAGAAGCTGCCGTGCGTTCTACTGAACATCACTCCCATTCCATTCCGTCAGTCCACATTCGTCCACTGCTGGACATAGGCCTCTCTCAGGGCACACCACACTCCTCTATATGCCTCTATCCTCGACAATCTTCATGCAGCCGCTACCGGCAACTAGCTTTGTATCGCCGATCCAGCGAGTCGGCGGGCGTATCACACTACGTTTGCCGGTTCGTGGTCTCCACTCAAGAACCTTTCTTCCCCATCGGAACATCATCAGACGAAACCCTGGAGCCGTAACAGTATATACCCTCCGCCAATAGATCTCTGTCTATAGCGAAACATTTGGCATTCTCCAAACGGCGTGACCATAAGGAAGAATTTCTTAAATGTGTGAAGACATTCGCCGATTTGCCATGAAATATTAACTGTTGCGATTTAACTCAAGTATCACATTTCGGACGGTCGACTTTCACATTCTGAACATTAAGGCAAAGTCGGACGCGAAAATTATACTTGCATATCAAATTGAAATGGAGATCATTTGAGTATGGTCTTTAAAAAATTGTCGAAAGAAAATGGATATTTGAATTGTTGGTGTAGAGGAGCGATCGACGGATGGTTGAAAAATATTTCCAGTCAGAATGGAGTGTTTCACGCTGGCAAATGTCCTTTTAAACATTTTTACGATTAATATTGTGATAATTTCAATAGAAAAAAAAAAAATAATAATAACACACACAATCACAACAACGTCTAGGTCCCAAACTAAGCATTAGCTTGTGTTTTGGGTACCAAGCGAAGACACCACATACATATAACAACCAAGACCCGGTGCCAGTATTAATATTCATCATATAAATACTGACCTGACCTGGGATTCGAACCCGGGACCTCCAGCTTCGCAGGCAGGGTCGCTGCCCACTAGGCTAAGCGGTCGTCGGATAAATATAAATAAAACAATAAAACAAACAGTTGTGCAATTTCAAGGTTATTTTATTGGGAAAAATTAAATTACAGCGATTTAAATTTGAAGTCATTCACCGTGACGCGTATGTAGTGTGTACTTCCAATACCTGAAGCGAAATTCAAACAAAATGTATATTGGAAAGGCAAGAATCGGCCAATACAAGGCGTGTCGACCATTTGGAGTATAGAGTTCCATACTCAGTACGGCTATATGTGTACTTAAACATGTTAAATATGTATATGTGTAATAAACTTGGCATATTGTTCTTGTTCCGTTATAACTAAAACGTGTGACCGACATGTAAGCTAATTACGTATTTCTAAAAGACTCATTCTATTCCAGTTTAAAATATAAAATAACTAAGAGAAGCTAAAAGCAATTATTTTTATGCATCATTGATTTAAATTACCCCCCCCCCTCACCCTGGGGGAGGCCTAAGCCCCTGCAGTGGGGTAAAAATGGGCTGATGATGATGATGATGATGATGATTTAAATTATTAGATAGGTCCTTCCACAGGGAAGGACCTATCTAATAATTTAAATGGGAAGGAATAGACAGCTATTGCACGGAGAAATTGCAACATCGAGCAGTACGATTATTCTCTTATTGTTTTCGGATTAAACTTACTATATGTGATAAGTAAACTGTTGTATAGTACAGTACAGTACAGAATAGTATAGTATAGAAAATATCTTCTATACAGCTCCTCATTTCAGATATAATAATAATAATAATTATTATTATTTATTTATTGATCAATAAATGCAATAGTGGAATTTTTCAAGTGTGCGATGACCAAATCCGAAATTATAAGCAATTGCTGAAAACACGCAAAGGAGTCTCGAGACCAATTTTGATAAAAATCAAAACTGCATCATCACATTTTTGAAAAATTAATTTTCCTAACCGGGAATCGAACCCACTGAATCAAAAAAAATATACATTACTATTGCACCGCATGGCTGTGTCGCTAATAAGGATCAAGTTCGGGAAGTAATGTCAAACGGCAAAGAAAAGGAAAGAGTTGTTTTTTTAATAAAATACTGTTTTATTAGAATAATTAAACCCTAACTGATCTATCGTTCAAAATTATGGTCATTTTTTTCAATACAAATTACTGTAAAAGATGTCAATAATATTGTAATGCTGAATGCAGTATAATCTTTGAGACGTTGAATCCAGTTATCTATTGAAAACAACAGCCATAATTTTGAACAATTGACCAGTTAGAATTTAATTATTGTAATATAAAACAGTATTTTATTATAAAAAACAACTCTTTCCTTTAGTTCGCCGTTTGACATTACTTCCCGAATCCGATCCATATTAGCGACACTTACCGGGTGATACAATAATAATATTATTTAAAATTCAACGGGTTCGATTCCTGCCTAGGAAAATTAATTTCTCAAAAATGTAATTATACAGTTTAAGTTTTCATCAAAATCGGTAACGAGATTCCTTTGAATATTTTTCGCCATTTCTTATGTTTTGGATTTGGCATTCCACGCACACTTGAAAAATTCAACCTGTATGTAATAAATAGTACATTATGATGCAAGTACGGTAAGGTGGATATTATAGTCGAGGTATTTATAGGCACGAAGCGAAGCCGAGTGCTTATAATAAACCGAGACTATAATAGCCAGCTTACTGAGTACGAGCATCATACGACGTTTTTCAATACATTTGCGATTAAAATAATTAAAATAATACTTCAAACGTAATAATGGCGGAAATTAAGGGCGCGAGCGGGCAGCTTTTAGCGGTTTACGCATGCGTCACAAACAGAATGCTCGTTTGTGATTGGTGTAAAGTAAAAAGGCTTAGTACTGTAAAATACAACATTACGGTACAATTTTCGATGTCATAAAGACCGTATTAATAGTAAATGTATTGAAAAATAACATTACATAAATTAAACGAAAGTGAAACCCAGCCGCCAAAACTTTCCACTTCTATTTTAAAAATACTGTAACCACAATAGCCTAGCAAGTAGTTTAGTAGCATGTGGTACATCACATTTTCCAACTTATCAAATTGCAATTCAGCCATTGCCAGTGGTCACGGAGCACGCGCATAAACAAAGATGCGTCCAGTCCAGTATACGTCCGCTAGTAACGTGATACCTGTGCGAATACAAAAGGATGTCAGATGAGATGTTGCAGGTAAATAAATTAGGTGTGCGTGATAAACAGATTCTATAATAAGCAAAAGCTACCCAACCAGCGAAAAGTTTCTTTGCCAAAAGCTTAAATCCCAAAAAAGTTTTGTAAAGTTTGTATCAAAGTGTTAGTGGTGTCAACTTGTTCTATAAAAGCGTTAGATATTATTGCTCTGTAGGCTTA
Organism: Luffia ferchaultella; assembly: GCA_949709985.1. Lineage (NCBI taxonomy): Eukaryota > Metazoa > Arthropoda > Insecta > Lepidoptera > Psychidae > Luffia > Luffia ferchaultella. Next base: position 24,059,130 of record OX453242.1, on the reverse strand, counting down.
TACATCAAAATTGGCCCAAATAGGTGATGTAAACGTTTAAATCACTTACATAAATTAGATAAGAAAGGATAGGTTTGATATATTTAGAGTTCTAATGTCAGAAATATCGGAAATTGCTTAATGCGAAGTAATAAACAATAATAATATTATCTGGGAGATGTCCCAGATAACAGCGGCCACACAGCGCCATCTAGTCCCAGAATAAGCAAGTATTATGCTTGTATTATGGGGTACTAGACAACTGATATACATACGTAAATATTAAATAAAATAAATTTAAAGTACCTGCCATCGGAAAAGATTGGTGTACACATAATTGCTAAATGGTAAAACTTTTAAATAATATGACTCCTAAATGGTACATCGCAATTTATTTCAATTTAATTTTGAAAGAGCCAGAGGTAGGCAGAGACTTTTCTCTGCCTACCTCCGCCTACTCTTCGACTCTTTTTTTTATATTCCTTTGAATATAAAAAAAAGAGTCGAAGATAGGAAAGGGGAGTATAAAATTGTAGTTAATGAATTTTAATTATAATCTGAAAAAACTGACTTTGAATTGTATTCGGCAAATAATTATGATTGTATCTATATAATTTAAATCCGAAATAATACAACATATTATAGTTAGCATTAATTGCAATTTTCTTTGTAACACTAAGAATTATAAAACTCATTCAATAAACTCGGTGTCTATCTGTCACGGCCTTAAAATAAGGCATAACTCCAGCAGTGTTGGAATGCAGACGATGACATAATTCATGTTTGCTATCTTAACGAGGGTTATAGATATAAAGACGCGCCTTTTCCAAACGTTGCGTGCACTGAAAATTTCAGAGGAGGAGTAAAAGGAGTGCATTGCAGTGCAGGAGTGCACACCCTTCTATTAGTTTTTGACAGTTCAAATCTATTTAAAAAGCAATATCCATAAATGGCACTTCGGTACTTGGTTTGGTAATGGTACTTATACGAGACGACTTATACAGGATGTCTTGTGTTGTCGATGTTCGTGGATGTACGAAATAATTATCGCTCAATTTGCATACAGACGGCATTTCGTTTGCGTCACCTACTGTATTACGTTGTACAACAAACTTCTTCATGCCACGTGGTATAATATTCTTCATGTTATTAAGTTTTTACTTGACTACTTCAGTGTGTAATAATAGTATCTGGGACATCCCACATAGCGCCATCTAGTCTCAAAGTAAACAAGTATTATGCTTGTATTATGGGGTCCTAGACAACTGATTTACATACTAAAATATTCTTTTTTTATAATATATATATATATAGATACTTTCACACCCAGACACGGAACAAGTACACATTCATGCACAGAAATATTTGTCCCGGGCGGGAATCGAACCCGCGACCCTCGGCCCCGCAGTTAGAGTCTCTAAACACTCGACCAACCGGTAAATCAGTCGGTCGTGTATGTATGTTTACCTTCTAGATGTTTCTTTGTCGTACCCTGTAGCCTAAACAGCTTGATGAATTTGAATAAATGAGGTGTCCTTAGGTTTGTCTTAGTTGTGGAAATGACATAAGGTCTCATATTTTAATATGGCGTTAGCGAATCAAAAAAGAGCGGGAACAAAACTATTTTTTTGGTTTTACAATAATATGGATATCAAATGAACGCTAGTATATAGCCCATTCCATATATATATATTAAAACACTATTATACTTTCATTTATTTGCAACATAAACTAAAAAAATAGTGTATTGAACGCAAAGAAGCAGTACATTATACCATTTTTGGGCTGTAACTGAAACTAACGTAAATGCGTACAAATTAATAAAACTAGAAAGTTTGAAATATACTAAATTATTTAAAAAAAAACATAATAACTACTAAACCATCTAACTTAAAAAAAGTGTAATTCTATAAAGGTTTGAACAACGTAAAAATTATCATGCAATGTATACTATCCATTGAATAACTATAATATAAATATGATTTGAACTGTATACGGTGTTACAGGCGGGGGCAAACAAACCAATATCGAAAATAAATTTGGTTTGGTGGTTACATGTTAGAAAAAGATTTTTACAACAAATATGTTTTGTAGTTTTTGTTTGTCCCCGCCTTTAAAACATTATATCATTCAAGTCATATTTATATTATAGTATGGAGTGAATTAGACTCAGGTATATAATGTTCTAATTAATCCTCTTGCTTACTGTGTTTTTCTAATCAATGTTGCAGTCAAATTCTGGTCAAAAATTAAGTAAATTTTTGACTAGAATTTGCCTGTAACTCTTTCTTAAGTATAAGTAGGCTATAATCTCTAGATTGATTATACTGATTAGTCCTGGATGAAATTAGGGTATGCTTTTCATATAGGTATGTATTTTCTTTACACGAATATTTTACGTTTCCCGAGGGAATTATAATTATTTTTTTTTTAATTTTTAGCTCACTTATTTCGGAGATAAGGGTAAAGTAAGTTCGCTTTTCGTATAATTTCTTCAATATATTTTAAAATTATTTAAAAAAAATTTAATTCACCATGGCGCGCTTTTTTTGTTTAACATTACTATGGGCCTAATAAGAGCTTTTTTTTTTAAATTTTCTAATTAGCGAGCCAGAATTAACCCCCAAAATCAAAATTCCTTTATTTACGGCATACGTTTATGAATGGGTCACCTAACTTTGTTTATATGATTTCAACTTTTTTCATCCATCCAGTAGATCTGTGAGAATAGGCTGTGACAGACAGACAGCCACGAGAGTGATCCTGAGTTTAGTTTTTTTATCTGTGATATACAAGACGGTAGAAAAATCATTCATGTTATATTAAATGGAAGTTTTACAGATTCATACTTCAATGATCTATGATTTATGTGTAAGGTATTTGGAATTAAGAAAATGGTACATACTATACAAGTATATTATATTTATTGTAGTGAACGGTTACCACAGTGTTCAGTCACGAATTATCGTGATACATTTTTTTTGTCTGTCGACACTCGCGGTCAGTTCTTGTGGCGTCAAGTAGTTATATCAGTTGAGAAAGCTTTATTCTTGTTAAAAGATTCATTAGGATTCTGTAATGATAGAGAAGAACCATTGAAAGACGTTAATTTTCAAAAGAAGAAAAAAAAATTGTTGGTAAAAAACCGATGGGCCTCTTGTTTCCTTTTAGTATCGTTCAATAGAAAAATATTAAGAAATGACTACACAAACCTTTCCCGAAAAAACCAAAAACTTTATTCACCATTCACGGCCGCCGCACGCTCCGCCCGATATCGGTCTCAACTTCTCGGGCTTGCCGTCAAAAAGAAGACAATCAAACGTTATAAAATAACACTGAAGATAAAATAATTTATTATGAAAATGTAACCTGTACTTTTTATTTACCTACTGAATGAGGTCTATTGGTGATACATAACATCTGTATATATGAGGCATATTAAATGTTTAATAGTTTATGAAAAATACGCATTATTCACAAACGACGTCATTTGTATTCTATTTAAGCTGAAGGTCTCAAAGTAATAAAATAAATAGTAATTTAATAAAGGTTTTATAAAGGCTTATTATTTTTTTAATTTTTTTTTGTATGGAGCAAAGATAAAAACTAAGCAAAAATTCATCCAAATGCAGCATTTTTCAGATATGACCTTTTAGAATAAGCAACTTTGAAATTACTTGAAACAACTTTAAAATATTATTATATCGAAAAAAGAAAACATACGGATGCCTTAGTTTTCTTTTTAGTTTCAAATAAACCAATACCAACTAGGGTGAAATTTTTTTAATGTCGTTCATCCATGTTTCAATATTTTACATACTGCATCAATATTCAATCTTATACTTAATGTAGTTAATTCACAGACACTATATGTCTAAAAGAATTAGTGACTAGGTTTTAGAAGCGAAGTAGTTAGAAAACGTAGACACAGATAAGACGTAAACCACAGAGTTAAAAAATATTCTCCATAGTCTCCCTGATTGAATTTTATTGAAATTTTTACGCATATTTCTATTATGAAACGGCATCCGAGTGCAGTAAGTAGTACTATATTTTCATATTTATGAAAGCATGTTTCTTACATTTGATTATATCTAGTATATGTCTGGATGGAGCCTCGCAGTACAATGTCAACAAAAATGGCAGGCCAATTTTCACACAGTGGTGTGTGTGCATGTTTGTGACTCAACAGACCACATACTCTCGCTACGCTATACTAACCATGTACAAACCGTCTCTGTGTGCGTGAATTAGGTGACATTTTTACCTAAGTCTTTTTGATGCCGACTCTCTATCCAAACATTATATAATCAAAGATTTTTGACATTTCTTGATAAACAGTTTTTTGCGTACCTAATATATTCTATAATGTGTCTAATATATTCCTTATAGATTTTTACAACTTTTTTTATTTCTACTAAGTAAAGTTTTTTTTTTTTTTTTCAATCAAAATACACGGAGCTCATAATAGGCATAGTTATGTGGGTTATTCGACTATCCTTCTTACCACAATAGTCGAAAACGAACAACAAATCGTATTTAATTCGTAAGTACACACTTAAAGAGGGCTGTTCGGAAACGCACCTAACGAAGTGTGACGTCCTACAGACCGAGACGAGAATAAATGCAGGTCCGAATAGAACTTAATGTTTTTATTTTTTAATTCTAATGTATATTATTGTATAAGTATAGTGAAAGTGACTTTTCTATACTATTATTTATGTATATAATAAAATCTTAAGCTTTTCGTATCTGTAAATTTAAAATTTTTGCAAAAATAACAATGACTGGGAGAAGCGAAAAATCTATACTTATAATATTATAAAGCTGAAGAGTTTGTTTGTTTAAACACGCAAATCTCAGGAACTACTGGTTCAAATTAAAAAAATATTTTTGTGTTGGATAGTCCATTTATTGAGGAAGGCTATAGGCTATACATCACGCTACGACCAATAGGAGTGGAGCATCAATGAAAAATGTTTCAAAAACGGAAAAAAATATTCCTTTTGAGAGCTTCCGTCGCGCGCGCTGCGTAAACGGTTGGTGTTAAGCAAAAATCATGTATTACGGAATTGTTGCCCTTTAAAAGTTCTAACCAAAAGTCCGCGACAGCATATGTGTATCTTTTAAGGTAAACTTACTATAACCTTTTTTATGACAAGCAAATTTGTTCTAACATTATGAACTATTTGCGAAGATGTTTTTTAAACGTGATGTCAATCCTTATCAAATTAAATACGTTAGTTGTCTTAAGCATTTCATGCATATTATAAGTGCTCTTTACACCATACAATCTAAATATCTTAGCAGTTTTTATCGAAATATGAAAACTATAGCGGGAGAAAATAAATTCGCTGTCTGCCTATGTTCGTTAACTTTTTACTTCCAAACCACGCAATACGTTTTCAGTAATATCTTATTGTCTTAACATCTTATAATCTATTCATCTATATAATAGAAATATTTTTTATAAAGCTGAAGAGTTTGTTTGAATCGGCTTCGGCCAAAACGGCTTAACCGATTTTGATGAAACTTTACACATATGGAAAAGATGTAGTCAAAAGTGACATACAAAACTTTTTGCATGTCTGTCTGTACGTCCATCTGTCTAAACCGATTTTAATGAAACATTACAAGTATGAAAATAAGGTCGTCAAAACTAACAAATGTTACTTTTGGTCCGTCTGTCTGTCTGTACGTGTATGTGTCTATTTGAGCTAATCTCTAAAACGGCTAAACAGATTTTAAGGCAACTTTGCAGACGGGAAAGAAGGTTGTCAAGAGATTTGACATTCGCTACATTTTGTCCGTCTGTTTGTCTGTACGTCTATTCAATTCACTTTTATCTATTCGAGCTAATATCCAAAACGGCTGAACAGATTTTAATGAAACTTTGCAGACGTGAAAGAAGGTTGTCAAGAGTGTCATAAGCGTTGTCAAGTGTGTAACTTTTTGTGTTTGTTTGTTTGTTTGTTTGTCTATCTGTCTGATTTATCAACGTACAGCCGAAACTACTAAGTCTAAGAAGCTTAAATTTGGAACATAGATTTATTTTATAACGTGAGCATTAAGTTAAGAAAGGCTTTTTTAGAAATTTCAAACTTAAGGATGGGAATGGAGGGACTTAAATAATGACGTGTTTCAGGGTTTTTAGATTTCCACATTTTAAGGGTGTGAATCGGGAGATGAAAAATTGTATTGGTTTTTTTAAAGGGTGGAAAGGGAATGAAGATTGAAAGTTTGAATGGCTGTAAACAAAATTGGTCCCAGCAAAAAGTATGTATAAACCATCTCGAACGCTAATAGTACCTATAACAGGAATTCGTAGGCTACGCAAGCGAAGCTGCGGGCGGTCGCTAGGAAATAATAAACATAAAGATCGATTTTTGAATTTTTTTACCAGTTTGTAGATTTGTTCGTTCGTTTGTACATTGGATTCAAAATCTGGTTACTGTAAAATATGAAGTTTTGTTCTGAGTAACATTTAATATTTATTTCATCTAAATCGACCCACAGAATCAAAAGATATTAAATTTTTAAATCTATACTAATATTATAAAGCTGAAGAGTTTGTTTGTTTGTTTGTTTGTTTGTTTGTTTGTTTGTTTGTTTGTTTGTTTGTTTGTTTGTTTGTTTGTTTGAACGCGCAAAGCTCAGGAACTACTGGTTCCAATTGAAAAATTATGGTTGTGTTGGATAGTCCATTTATCGAGGAAGGCTATAGGCTATACTACATCACGCTACGACCAATAGGAGTAGAGCATCAATGAAAAATGTTGCAAAAACGGGAAAAATTATTCCTTTTGAGAGCTTCCGTCGCGCGCGGTGCGTAAACGGTTGATGTTAAGCAAAAATCATGTACTACGGATTTGTACCCCTTTAAAAGTTCTAACCAAAAATCCGCGACAGCATATGTGTATCTTTTAAGGTTAACTTACTATAACCTTTTTTATGACAATAAAATTTGTTCTAACATTATGTACTATTTGCGAAGATGTTTTTTAAACGTGATATTAATCCTTATCAAATTAAATACGTTAGTTGTGTTAAGCATTTCATGCATATTATAATTGCATTTTACACCACACAATTTAAATTAATATCTTAGCAGTTTTTATCGAAATATGAAAACTATAGCGGGAGAAAATAAATTCGCTGTCTGCCTCGGTTCGTTAACTTTTTACTTCCAAAGCACGCAATAGACTTTGATACGGTTTTCAGTGTTATCTTATTTTCTTATTATCTTATAATCTATTAATCTATATAATAGAAATACTTATTATAAAGCTGAAGAGTTTGTTTGTTTGTTTGAATGCGCTAATCTCTGAAACTACCAGTCGGATTTGAAATTTTTTTTTTTTTTTTGCCTTTGATAGCCTGAATCTAGCGGAGGGTTATAGGCTATATATATTAAAACGAACTGTGTGTCTATTCGAGCAAATAGGTTTCGGCCAAAATAGCTTAACCGATTTTGATGAAACTTTACACATATGGAAAGGATGAAGTCAAAAGTGACATACAGAACTTTTTGTATGTCTGTCTGTACGTCCATCTGTCTAAACCAATTTTAATGAAACATCACAAGTATGAAAAGAAGGTCGTCAAAACTAACAAATGTTACTTTTTGTCCGTCTGTCTGTCTGTACGTGTATCTGTCTATTTGAGCTAATCTCCAAAACGGCTAAACAGATTTTAAGGAAACTTCGCAGACGGGAAAGAAGGTTGTCAAGAGATTTGACATTAGCTACTTTTTGTCCGTCGGTTTGTCTGTACGTCTATGTGTCTATTCAATTCAATTTTATCTATTCGAGCTAATTTCCACTACGGCTGAACAGATTTTAATGAAACTTTGCAGACGTGAAAGAAGATTGTCAAGAGTGTCATAAGCAACTTTTTGTGTTTGTTTGTGTGTCTATCTGTCTGTCGTTTGTCCACACTGATCTATCAACTACTACAGCCAAAACTACTAAGTCTAGGAAGCTTAAATTTGGAACATAGGTTTATTTTATAACGTGAGCATTAAGTTAAGAAAGGCTTTTTTAGAAATTTCAAACTTAAGGATGGGAATGGAGGGACTTAAATAATGACGTGTTTCAGGGTTTTTAGATTTCCACATTTTAAGGGTGGGAAACGGGAGATGAAAAATTGTATTGGTTTTTTTAAAAGGTGGAAGGGGAATGAAGATTGAAAGTCTGAATGGCTGTAAACAAAATTGGTTCCAGCAAAAAGTACGTATAAACCATCTCGAATGCTAATAGTACCTATAACAGGAATTCGTAGGCTACGCAAGCGAAGCTGCGGGCGGTCGCTAGGAAATAATAAACGTAAAGATCGATTTTTGAATTTTTTTACCAGTTTGTAAGTTTGTTCGTTCGTTTGTACATTGGATCCAAAATCTGGTTACTGTAAAATATGAAGTTTCATTCTGAGTAACATTTAATATTTATTTCATCTAAATCGACCCACAGAATCAAAAGATATTAAATTTTTAAATTTAATCAGGAACTTCATAGGACCACGTTACCACGCCACGTCACGAGTGCCTGGTGTTGCGGAGTAGTGATCGCGGGAGATAGTCACGTTGCATTTTATAACCGGCTGAGATGAATCTCAAGTCCACGCGGACGAAGTCGCAAGCTCAACAATTTATCATAATGCAAATAGGTTCTGTTTAGAATCAGTGAACACACGGTGAGTCTTTCTACGGTTATGTCGCATTTTAACACTCTACGAGTTAACTAAATTATTGAAATCCACTTCTTAAAATTTCTACACGTCATTGACGATTCTGATGATTCGTTTATTTTTCTACTCTAATAAACTTGACCTTCACTTTGTGCGTAGTTTTTTAAGCTTTTTCCAATCCATGTAATCTTAGTGATATTTGTCATACACGAAGAGCTTTTCTTCATTTTTGTGGTCAAAAATTGTTCAGCATTCGTTACTGCTCTAAAAATGTCAGGTGGAGTCGAGACCTCCTCAGTATCACTGCCGTCGTGAAACATTTTTGCAAAACTTTTGACCAACAAAAACACAGTGAAAAATAGGTAACGTAAAACATTGCGCCAAATCCAATACGAATTTACGCGTATTGTGCTCTGGTGTGTACAGTGTGCACCGCCGCGCCGCGCCGTAGACAATATATGACCGCTAAAAATCATATTTTTTGTTAAGATAACAATAATAATATATTTATTTAATTTTTATTTATTTATTATACCGTAGATCCTTGCGCATACATGACTGCGTCGAATCGTAAACTGAGCCCTAGCTGGACAATGAATTTCGGTACACCGATCAAGGAACACCATATAAATTATAATCGTACCTAAATATGTACAGTCTAACATAGGGATCATTTGAGTAGTTATAGCCTGTATTATGGGTACTAGAGTGAAACTAGACAACTGATATACATACTTAGATATTTTTATAATATGTACATATATATAGATACTTTACATTCAAACACAAACAAACAGACATGTTCCCAAACACAAACATTTGTCCCAAGCGACCTTTGTTCTGCAGCAGGCCAAGTGTCGAAGTCGGAGGCTATTAATAAAATAAAATTTGAAATTAAAATATAATTCATTTAAAATAATAATTCGCCGCCTCTTAATTATATTAAGTCTATATATTTTTGTCACGGCACTAAGCTCCACCATGATTGCGCGAACATGTACCACAGCCTCGTGACTATGAAGTGTTTTTCCTACGGCGTACTATCATAGTTAATTAATCATCTAACGTTATCACTATCTTATCAGTTTTAGTTTAAATCGCAGTGTCTTTTTGCCTTCGCAGAGTTGACTTGAGTTGGTGTTGAACAAGTCAAGATGGCCCAATGGCAGTGTATGCTGTACAGCTTGGTTTTCTTCGACCTGGTTTCCGGACAGGGGCCTGAACAGCGTAAGTACTAAACATATTAAAAATTCTTTCTATTCGCGCTTACTTACATTCACAGACAAGTCAACCTTTAGACCACGCTTTGACAGGGAGTAGCATTCGCCAAGGCTATGTAGTGACACTACATAACTACGTCACTAGTGAGCCATCAATTGGAAGCACGTCGGAAGCCATTAAATTGTCAATTTTGAACGAGCCAATGAAAACTAGCCGACCTCTCCCCGCAACCCGCCACTTTTTGGCGATTTCGTTTTCGTACTGAAGTTTATTAAAGCGTAGTCTAAAGGTTGACTTGTCTGTGCTTACATTAGGGCCTGACCCAGTAAAAAGAGAGTGGGATGTCCGATGACGCTGGACATTCGATTTAGAAAATTCGTAGTTTTTTTTATTTAAAATATCTGTTTGTTGTATCGAAATATTTTACTGATTCAGCCAAACATAACTAATCTAATCATATATTTATCATTACATAACCATAGTCAATCAGCCAAGTGTTTGAAAAAAAAAGAAGCGGAAACACTGTCGAAAGCTTTGCCATTCTTAAAATATATCCAACAAAAGCCCAACGTCCAACACTATGGCACATTATGGGTCTTAAGTAGATTTTTGTCCAATATGTGGGCCTTTGGAGTACCGTGATAAGTGCTAAAATTTACTAGAAAAGCTTCGTGAACATGTAACTTGAAAGTTCAAGATTTTTCAATTTGGATATCAGATGTTTGATGACTATTCACTATGACTACACATGTTGCTATCTAACTTAGTTATAATCCTTGACAACAGATAGCGCTATCATTAGAGTTGTTTTGAATAAACCTTAATCATTAAATTTTTACCGAAAATTGTAAGCTTTCAAATATGTAACATATAGTATCTCTAAAATTACGTATTGTTTAAAATAAAAACATCGAAAGCAACTATGCACCACAGGCGCCACATGTATGAGTTTTCTTATTGCAAAAACGCCACATTATTGAAAATATCATATTCTACTAACAATTTTCAAAAAAGACTATCTTTTTCAATTCGAAGCCACTATAGTTGCGTATAGTTAGAATCAAACCTTATGGCGGATCGGAATACAACGCTTTATGCATGCTTGCGCTGGTTCAGTCATATGCCCCTCGCTCCACTGCGTCCCGCTACACCTAAAACTGGTTACTGCGACGCGACTTGTTCCTATGTTCACATCCGCCATAAAGGTTGATTGGAACTGTAATAATAATGTGGGTGAATTGCATATGGCACAAGCGGGATTTGTCATTTAGTACATATACTGAGTTAGGGGACCCAATCACGGTCATATAGCGTAAAGAAACCTTTGAGGGGTTCATGTTGAAGGGCAAATTAGATGTCAAGCGATGTCAAAGAAGGCTCATCATGATAAATATAAATACGAAAACCGAAAACTCCCTTCTTATCTTCGAACCTGTTGAGACTAAAATAAAAAAATACTACGGAATATAGGGCACCACTTATAGTTTACAGGAAAACCTAGACGAAAATACTGTCTTTAAATCCCCCCGGAAAACGGAAAATATTCGTGAAGAGAAAATGTATGTGAAATATGTTACTAAATTTTACCTAATAAGTTCTATTTTCGTTTAGTAGTTACTATTGCAGCATGATTGCAGCCTATACAATACAAAGGTGATTTAAATTCTAGCCAATATTTAGTTCAAATTAAAAAAAAAACATAGGGGAGACTGGGGTTGAAAGAGCCATGTTTTGAAAGAGCCATTATTATTATTACGGTAGTTTATGAACCAATATCGTACTTTTTTAAATTTATAAATAGCAACATTAGATACAGATCAACCACAAAAATTTGACAGTTCAGTGTAATCAAACAGCAGAGTTGTAACGTATTTAAAATTTCGGTAATGAAAAGTAAGTTAAACTACTTTATTTATTTGTTTTTTATCTTTTCAATGTCACAAAGAAACGTAATTGTTACTACGCTAAAGGTTTATGCATGTGTCTAACCTTTAAATGGTATAAATATATTTGTAAGTCATATTTCATTTCGCAGTGTATTTTGAGATTTTGATTGTCAAGACGAAATGTTATGAAAGAGCCGGGCGGTAAAGTGATGAAAAAGCCGGCTCTTTCATCACCGGCTCCTTCAAGACTAATTAATTCTTGAATTGATACAAAGACAACTAATTGTAGACTATTATTTTATGGTCTTATTTTTTTACAGAAAATCAAGATGTCAACAAATAAAAGTCGAAAAACTTGTAAACGATCCTATTTCACTACAGTTGAACAAACCGTCAATGAAGTTTTATAAAAGAACCAATATATGAAAAAAATAGCTTTGTAAACTTTAAAACTACGGTTACTAAGAAAAATTTTAAAGTTCTTAATAGCAATAATAAATCTAAAAATAATGACAGCAGTTTAACTATTATCGTCTCTTTCTGATTCTGATGAAGTATGGTCACTAATAGTTAAAAACATGGCAAGGAAGAATATCAAAGCGAATAAGGCTAATAATAATTGTGTCATCTGTAATGAAAGTTATAGTATAAGCGTACAAAGTTGGTTCATGTGTTAAGTAGTTCTGGCTGTGCAGATGATTTATGCGACATATAACGTTCACTCAATTTTTTTATTTTTTTTTGTAATAAAAGGTTTTAATGTTATAATCAATATAATTTGTTTCTTTCAATATTAATTATAATAGTATTCATCTGTTAAAACACTTAGATTCGACATAAAAATAAGTATAATATTAGTAGTAATAAATGATGAACTATTTAATAAATACTGTTTAGATTTTATTTTTTCAAGAAAAATCTCAATCACATATATTATTATTTGTCCAGTAATATAATAAAATCTAATTTGAGAGTATATTATTTAGTTTTTACTGTGTGCTACCTTTACTAAAAGTATATGGCTCTTTCATAACATTTGGTAGCCTTTTCAAAACCTACGTGTCATGAAAGAGCCAAATTTGATTTTTTTTTTAAATTGCTATTTGACTATTAAAGATGTCGATTTTTGGAGTTTTGCCTGTATTGTAACATTTATAGAAGAATAAAAGATAAATTAGTAAACTTATAATTTCGTTTTGTTGTTTTAAAATATTTTCTTTTTGCTGTTGTTTCAAAGTGGCTCTTTCAAGGCCAGTCTCCCCTAATAGGTAATGCCTGTGGGTAATGCAATGATGGTTTAACACGGATGACGCACCTTCATACTGCACGGCGCGGCGTTCGAAAATTAGTCAGCAATGATATACATACATCGTGAGCATGTAAACTTATAAAACTGAGTGTAAAACATTATACTTAACTTATGATACAGATTGGCCCAGTGGTTAGAGACCCTAACTGCAAAACCAAAGTTTGCGGGTTCAATTCCCGCCCGGGACAAATATTTGTGTGCATAAACATATCTATTTGTTCCGTGTCTGGGTGTAAATTGTTTACATATGTATATATTATAAAGAATATTTAAGTATGTATCAGTTGTCTAGTAACCCATAACACAAGCATATTACTTGCTTACTTTGGGACTAGATGCGTTGTGTGGGATGTTCCATGTATCATTATTATCATTATATATTAAAAGGTAAGGCCAACAGGCGACTAAATCAAATTACACTAATTAGTGTCATTTCAGCTCCTCACTTTTTGCGCGCTAGTGCTACATGTATTTAGTATTACGTATTTAGTATATACTACGGAACCCTCTCGACGCGAGTTCTATCGCACTAGACCGGTTCGAACTTATCTTATTCACTTCTTTTGCTCAAAGATTAACAACGGTTATGCTACCTTATCCAAAGTACACACAGAAGTAAATAAGAGTAAAACACGAACAATCCTTGAACCCGGCTTTTAATCCATTCCATAAATCAAGTATAAATCTACAATATTTTCCATTATTCGTTTGAGATTAATTTAGTCCGAAATAGGTATAGACGAATACAGAGCGAATTCGCTAATCTGTGGCTATTCTTACTAATATTATAAAGAGGAAAGGTTTGATTTTTTGTTTTTTGTTTCGGAGAAACTCAAAAACTACTCAACTGATTTTAAAAATTCTTTTACTTATAGAAAGCTACATTACCAGCAAGTAACTTGGGCTATAACTAGCTATTCACCCGCAGCTGCGCTCGCGTGGACTGCCCAGTTGTACCTGGACCGCTATAATTTTTTGCATACATCAGTATAAAAGCTGAAGAGTGACTTAGACTACTTTTTATCCCAGAATAAGGGGTCCCGCTACAACTGTGTCGTCCATACGAGCGGAGCCGCAGGTGGAAAGCTAGCAGTCAAGAAACTAGTACCCTGTTCAATTCATTCTAGATAAAAAAAATTAGTGATTTTAATAATGAGTCAAAATAAATCAAACATTGTTCACGTTATGGATAATGTTATGATTACAGTTCTGAACCTCAAAAGGAAAAACGGAACCCTTATAGGATCACTTTGTTGTCCGTCTGTCTGTCTGTCTGTCTGTCAAGACATTTTTTCTCAGGAACACGTGGAGGTATCAAGCTGAAATTCATATCAAATACTCAGGTCTACTGTCCTTTGGAGCTGTGAATAAACCGAACTTCTAAGCCAACGCAATCAAAGGATACAACCGTTTATGCTGCAAATTTTCTATACTCGCAAGGGAATCAAAACCTACAGGGTACTTCCCGTAAACTTAGAATCTTGAAATTTGGTACGAAGCAACGTCTTATAACACAGATAAAGAAAAAATTGCCAAAAGCAAAAATTTTTTGTTACATCATATAATAAAAATATTTTTAATAATTTTAAACTTACTACCCCTTTCATCATGAACGCGCAAAGGTATTGAATTGAAATTCATATCAAATATTGAATTTTATAAAACCTTTAAGCTGTAACAAAATCAAACTTCCTTATATATACCTAAAGGTTTGTATGGAACCCTCGGTGCGCGAGTCCAACTCGCACTTGGCCAGATTTTTTTTAAAAAGTAATTTGTTGCATAAATATTACATAATTATATAACAGTTCAGTGATAACATAATTTGGTTACTGTTTAAAGATTGTGAAGTATTATCACCTTTTTAGGGTTTCCTACCCAAAGCATGCCAAACGGGATCCTATTACGATACTAAGTCTCTGCTGTCTGTCGCAAGGCTGTAATCTTTTGGACCATATTAGGTAGACACTTGAAATTTTCAGAGTGTTTGTATTAACTATGGCCGTTCTATCAAACAATAAAACAATAATAAAAATAAAATAAAGTTATAAATTAAAGGGCTCCCCATACAAAAATAAAAGGGTTTTTTAGGTTATTTTAGATCGATAGGTCCCCGGCAGATAGGTAGTATATCCCCAGGTTTCTGATGGTAATTGGATTTTTCATTCCACAAATACTTTATTATTGTTTCAAGATTTTGAAGTTCTTTTGTAAAGACTTTTTACAATAAAACACGTAGTTATTTTAACCAAGAACTTTTGTTTCTTATACGAAAAAAGTAATATTTCATGAAGGAAAAATTTACTATTTCTCCGATCATATGCGAAACTTGTTCACCTGTCTTGTTCTTGAGAAATAACTTTTCTCTCGTGAAAAAATTTCGTTTTTCCTTAGTATAGGAAACAGAAAATATCTTGAATGAAGTATACTCATTGTGGTTGATATAATTTATTGTTGAAATAATTATTTTTATCTGTGTACGTTTTGACCGATAGTAACTTAAAACAACCCTGCCAAGTGCGAGTCAGACGAAAGGTTCCGTACCACCGTACAAAATAAAATACGTTTCTAGTATGGGGACCTCCAATTTTAAACTTTATTTCATTTTGATTATATGTTGCTATAGTAGCTTATAGTAATACACACTTAGTTCAGACGATAGAACTGTATGACAGACGGACGGATGGACGGACAGCGGAGCCTTAGTAATAGAGGTAATCCTGAAAATTAAATAAAAAATAAACTAACTCTAAATCTTGTAAATTAGATTTAGTTGCTGAAATCACGCTCTATACATATTAGATATTTTTTAATAATACGGTCCTAGAATATTTACTTATTACATACACGATATCCTGTCTGGGTGTAAGATATTTATATGTGTATTATAAAAAAAATATTTAAGTATATATATAACGATAACACAAGCAAATAATATTTGCTTACTTTGGGACTAGATGGCGCTGTGTGGGAACTCCCATGTATATTATTATTATCCTAAATTATGATTTTATTTTCAACGTGTAATCTTCACCGAAAACTATTTAGCGATTGATGAGTTATACGCGTTCAAATAAAATTATAAACAAACAAAAAAATTATATACTTAGGTAGGTACTCATTCAAAGTAGTAGTTTTATCAAGTTTAGAATCTTTCATAAATTGTGCTAGATATCACAAATAAAAGAAACTATAGTAAACTTTAGTAAAGTATAGTAACGGTACCAATATTTGATAAACCGCAAAACCATTCCCACATGTTATTTCCTCTATTTCTATCAAGCTAGATTTCACTTCGACGTAACGCCTATGTAACGCAACAATAGGTTTTTTTTTACAATTAAGTGTAAGCACGTGAAAGTAGGACGATGTACCGAATCCGATTATCGTACGGATGAATTTTACTCTGTGACCGTAACATCTGTATTATCGTGGCGAATTTGGTGAGTACTTTGTTTACGTATACATTGGTAAAGGCAGGTGTAGTCGGAATTCACTGATGTGAATTGATTCACTTATTCAAGGTCGCTAAGACGAACTTGTTCTTCTTAACAATTCAATTCATTATTCCCTTATTGATTCACTTGCTCGCTTAGCTCAGAAGATACAATTACATTTATTCACTATTCACCTTAATATTTTTTTGGTCGCTTATCGCTTAGCTCTGAAAAACACGTTATTCACTTGCTCGAATCGCTTAGCAACGAACGAATTAAAGACGTATTTATAACTATTGCAATAGAAGTGATATTAGGATGGATAATTGTTGACAATTCGGACATCCAATCTTCGCCACTTATCCATAGTAATCATTCGCTTTTTTGAGGCTGAAGCTCCTGGTTCTGTCCACTGCTTTGATTGTATTTTTGATTCCGGTGTATAGTAGTGGACCCATGTCTCATCTGTAGTCACAAATCTTTACATGAAATCACTTCTATTTTTCATAGAACGAGCCAAATCATCTTGCGACATTTGCATTCGTAAACGTTTCTGGGCGATAGTGAGCAAACGCGACACCCATCTCGCAGAAATTTTTTTCATACCCAATTCTTCACTTCAAATGTAATATACCGTTACTTAGAAATACCTACTGCATCAGCTATCACTGATAATTTAAACGTCGGTCTGCTAAATCCATGTCATGTACTTTAAAATCTTTAAATACGATTTCGGAATTGTAACAATATTTGGACGCTCAGGTTGGCGTTAATCTTGAACGTTTGTACGGCCTCGTTTAAATTCAGCTACCCAGTTTTTTACTGTTGCATATGATGGTGCACTATGACCTAAAACATTTTTCATTTCTTCGAAAATTGCACTGTCCTTCAATCCTTTCATATATAAAAACTTAATTGAATAAAAATTCATTGCAATATAATCCGTGACAACGCTTTCCTAATCGCCATTAAAAAAAAAAACTACTGGCTTATCTGGCTTGTAATTTTATATGTGGCCAGCTACAAAACCAATTTACAGTATAACATTTTTTTTTAATTTATCATACTTAGAAGTAGGTTAGACTAAGTAGTTATCAACCCACTCTCGTATGACAGATCATGTGGACTACGTGGTCTGTCATTTAATTTAGTTGCCGTTGTTGTAGGGCGAATAGAATTATTTTCATCTACATCAATATCTAGTAACATTGACACACCACGTACACGTCTGTCGAGTCACACACACAAGCATGTAAAAGTTGGCCTGTATTTTTTGTTGGTATTGTGTTGCGAGAGTTCATCCAAATTATCAAAGGGCAAATGTTGTTTTTCGTTATACATGGTACATTCAGGAAAGAAATGATAGACACTAAAACTAAATTCAATGCAAAAACTTTATTATTCAAAAAAACAGTAAAAGTTCTATTGAACTCGGTAGTGTTCGAACATCTGCTTCGCACGTTTGACCATCACGAATCGATTCAAAGTAAACTAGATCGTGTAAAAGGACTCGAGTACCGCCGCGCATCGGGTTGCGGCCGATGTCTTCCTACGCGTGCGTGAGGTGTTACACCCCGCGCACCGCCGCCTGCGTCGGAGACGATATGCGATTCAATCAATTGATGTCGTGAATTCACGTCCTGACGTCGTGTCGACCAAATAAGATAATTATATAAATAGTTAAATAGTGCCTATGTAAATATTATGTTGAATATACTTTAGTGTGTCGATGAGTAGTTTCATTGAAGTTTTACAGCTCAGAAGTGCGATTGAACCATAATCAACTTATAAATAGAATTACTCACTCAAATATTGTATTGTGATTTCCGATTACGAATAATATACGTGTTTTTGTGTGACGAAATGGGGTCACATAAGAAAAGGAAAGAAAAGAGTGAATCAAAATTACGTCGACAACTGTTGGCGGACCTTGAGTCGCGCCGATTGACACAAAGGCTCGAATTAATGGAAAGGGAAATATGCTCCTTGAAGTCCCACGGTGAGCCTTTTGTCCTACAAAACCATGAAAGCTCAGCGCCACGGCCGCCGGCACCGCTGCGAACGCCGCTGAGAGAGGAGGGCGACAGTGGCGCGAGAACACCGCCGCTCCCTGCACATTTTGCCCCAACAATCTCGGACCATGGAAGCGCTTCAGATTCCGTCATGCCGATTTCATCACATACAACAACGAGCGAGAGCGGACCCTATGCGTCGAAGGGCGCGAGCCTACCGCTGTCATCGCTTGCACCACCGTTACAGTGCGCGCCACCACCGCCTGTGCCGTCTAGAGTGCCATTAACCAAGGTGACAACTACGGGCGTGCCTATATCGGCTGCGCACCTTAATACAGGTACACCATTCCTACTTTCTTCGGACTTTGTCGAACATTCGTGTGGTAATATAAACAATCATTCTGCTATCCGATACGTCGGTCGTAGTGATCCTAGACCGGAATATGACCCGAAGACGTCGTTAGTAACTATGGAGATATGGCTCCGTAAGGTAGAAGGGATTTCTAACATGTACGGATGGGACGAAAAAACGCTTGTCTTTAACTGCTCTTCTAAATTAAAAGGTTATGCCCGACGTTGGTATGACCAATTACAAGACATTAATCTTTCGTGGCCTGATTTTAAAACTAAATTATTGACAGCGTTCCCGTCTCACAAGAGCAGATTAAATATGATGCGTGACCTTGTCAACGTTGTTAGGCAACCTGATGCTGATTATTTACAATTTTATTATGATAAGTTAGCTTTAGGCAACTCGTGCGGTATCTCGCCGTCTTTAATAACTGAAGCGATTATAGGTACGATCGGTAATCAGTTGATCGAAATTGGCGCGATCTCCGCGGGCTGCCGCGATCCAAATTCCTTATTGAACTATCTATCATCGCTTACGTCAAACACTATGGCTTTTTCTGTACCTTATAAGCAAAGCATTTCTTATAATGCTAATAATAATCAGATGAAAATAAAATGCCATATATGTAAAAGGCGAGGGCATACCGCTACACGTTGCACTTATAAAGTTCGAGATAAGACAATTACTTTGTGTACTTATTGTGATAAGAAGGGCCACAACGAAAGTAATTGTTACTTGAAACTGCGCAAATGCTCGTATTGTAATAAAATGGGCCATATCAAGGACGAATGCATGAAATATAAACATCGAAGCGCGGGTAATTCCACAACGAACGCAAGCGCGGCGAGTACCACGCAGTCTGTGCGTGTAATAAGAGATTCGCCCGGTAGTTCTAAGTATTATATGACCGTTAAAATTAATGATGTACTTACGCCTGCCTTCATTGATTTGGGTAGTTCGTGTGTCACTATAACAAAAAGCGTTTCGGACAAGTTAAATATTCCCGTTCGCACGTGCGCTTTTAATAATATTATTAAAGGGTTTGGCGGTTCAGAAATAATACCTATTGGTGAGAGTTCGGTTAAAATATCGGCTGATGAGGCCACTTGCGAAGCTGTGAAAGCTTATATCGTACCCGATAGAGCACAGGATATAGGTGTTATCATTGGTCAACCCTTCACTGAGTATTCAGATGTATACATTATCAAAACGCCCACCTCTTTGAAAATTTATAATGCGGATTATTTACCGGCATTACCCGGTGCATGTGTAGAGGAGGTAGGACATTTTAAGTTGAATGCCCGGAATGACATTTACTTACGGCCTGGCATTAATAAGATAGTGTTAGATTGTCCGGAATTCGAGGGACCGATTTTAGTACATGGTACTGAGCATTTAAAACCTAGGTGTGAGAAACGTGTACCTGAACAAATTTCCGAAGCTACGCAAGGACGAGTAGTGGTGAACGTGATTAATTTGAGTACGGAACCAGCTAAAATTATTGAGGGTGCTTGTGTTGCACGCGCTGACGTCTCTTTAACGGAACCAAAATGTGAAATGGGCGAAAGTTTGGATTCAGACATTGCGAATGAATTAGATAAACTCCTGGATGAGTATTCTAGTTGTTTCTCAGATGCTGGTGGGAAAATAGGTAAATGTAATGTTAAGATGAAAATTGAACTGATTGATGATAAGCCAATCTATTATCGTCCTTATAGAATGTCAATTGCGGATCGGGAACTTGTGCGTTCTATAGTCACGGACCTATTACAAAAAGGCATAATAGAGAATTCTAATTCACCCTATGCTAGCCCAGTTCTGTTAGTATCAAAGAAAACCGGGGAGAAGCGCTTGTGCGTGGATTACCGTGCTTTGAATAAAATAACTAAAAAGGAACGATATCCCTTGCCGTTGATACAAGATCAGTTAGATAGTCTTGCAAAACAGAAAGTGTTCTCATGTCTAGATATTACGTCAGCGTATCATTGTATACAGATAGAGGACGGTAGTAAACCATTTACTGCGTTCATTACTCCTGATGGCCACTATCACTATAATCGCATGAGTTTTGGCCTTGTTAATGCCCCCGCCGTTTTCCAACGCGCCATAGATGATGTACTAGGTCCGTTAAAATTTGAGTGTGCGACCGCATACCTAGACGACATCTTAATCTATGCTAAAGATCATTCTGAAGCACTACAGCGACTAAGAAAAGTATTAGAAAAGATACGCGAGGCCAATATGACCTTAAGATTCGATAAATGCAAATTTTTGGTACCGCGTGTAGAGTACTTGGGTCACGAGGTACATAACGGTGAAATTAAACCAACGCAACACAAAATCAGTGCAGTACGTGATTTTCCAGTACCTACAAATATCCATCAAGTAAGGCAATTTATGGGTTTAGCAAACTATTTCAGAAAATACGTACGCAATTTTGCTACTCTAGCCCGTCCAATCACTATCTTAACAAAAAAAGACCAACCCTGGCTTTGGGGTGATAATCAACAACGTGTTTTTGAAAAGATAAAAACAATATTGATTAGTCGTCCAGTGCTGGCTTTATTTAACTCGGAATACGACACTCAAATACATACGGACGCCTCAAAGATTGGGCTAGGCGGTATTCTATTACAAAAACAACTTGACGGTGCGATGAAACCCGTCGCTTATGCGAGCCGACAAACGACTCAAACGGAACAACGATATCATAGTTACGAACTCGAGACTTTAGCTGTAGTGATGAGCCTACAAAAGTTTAAAATATACGTAAGTGGTATTAAATTCGTCATTGTGACCGATTGCAATGCCTTACGTTGGACATGGTCTAAACGAGATCTAAATCCACGAATCGCTAGGTGGTGGTTAGAGGTTCAAGGTTACAATTTTGATGTCGAATACCGCGCTGGGACGTCTATGGCTCATGTTGATGCATTGAGTCGGAATCCTGTTGAGTCAGTGATGCGATCCGTTCAAATGGATTTACTTGAGAGTATGCAACAGGTTGACGACTCAATCCGTTCAACAATTACCCAGTTAAAAGACGAATTATCTAAAAATAATACTAAAGGTTTAGCTACGGATTACATACTAGAGAACGGTATTCTGTTAAGAAAGGTTAATGGAATAAACAAAGTGGTAGTTCCAAAGCAATCGCGTTGGTCGTTGGTGCAATCTTTTCATGACGGCAACGGGCACGTCAACTGCGACAAGACTTATGAGGCTATACAGGCCAAATATTGGTTTAGTGGCATGCGCCGTTTTATACAAAAGTACGTTCGCGGCTGTATTTCTTGCCAGTATGCTAAAAAACCGACAGGTCGTCGCATAGGGCTACTACATTCTATTGAAAAGGTAGCCCTACCATTTCACACCATCCATATTGACCATCTGGGTCCATTTTGTAAAAGCCCCTCAGGCAAGATGTATATTTTTGCAATAATAGATGCTTTTACAAGATTTATTTGGATCGAAGCAGTCCGTGACACTAGCTGCGAAAACGCGTTGAAAATTTTAAACATATTTTTAAAAACATTTGGCCTTCCTAGTCGTATTATTAGTGACAGGGGTAAGGCTTTCGATTGCAAGAACTTCAAAAAATGGTGCACCGAAAGACAAATTAAGCATGTTATGAATGCAGTCGCAAGTCCTAGGGCTAATGGTCAAATTGAACGTTTTAACCGAACAATATTAGACGCTTTAGTGACTTATGTTGGGGATGACCAAAATCATTGGGAACAGTACCTTCCAAAGGTCCAGTTAGGAATAAATTCCAATATTAACAACACCACAAAAAAATCACCTTTGGAATTATTATATGGATTTCGTCCACGTATTGCTGGCGATGTCGTTGTGCCTATTAGGTCCGACAATTTGAATAACATGCGTGACGCTGCTGTTACGCGATCTAAAGTTACTGCTCAGCGCGCAAAGTATACATTTGATAAAAAACGACGCGCCGAGTCAACGCTCGAGGTGGGTCAGTTGGTCCTAGCTCAGCGTAAAGTCATCAAAAAGGGCTTGAGGAGTGGTAAGCTAATGCCACGCTATGATGGACCCTATGTTATAGTTAAAGTGCTACCTCATGACCGTTACGTCATAAAAAGTACAAAAGGTCGTGGCCGTTCTTATGAAAACATTTTGGCTCGAGACAAGCTAAAGCTTTTTCATTCATCAGGCAATGGAGAATCTGACTCGAATTGAGACTTAAGTTATTTTTTTACCTTGCTTGAAATTATTATCTTATAAAAATTAATTGTGTCATCATATGGCTCATACATCATACAGTTATGTTTAATTGTATTATACAAAGATTGTTGTGTTGTCTCATATCAGATTCAGAACTGATCTTTATTATTAACCATTGGGCTGTCTCATAACTTGTAAGTTGATGTGCTTATTATAATGGTTGCGTGGTCAGATTAAGAACTGACTACAAGAGTGTCAGTTATAAACTGACCTTGATTGATATTATGTGGTTATAACCGATTATTGACTAGTACTAGTTTACTTAAGTGAAATTATATGTTATGGTCGTACACCTATCATTAAGATGTATTAGGTGCTTTTGATCACTGTACTGTATTGTACTG
This sequence comes from Luffia ferchaultella, assembly GCA_949709985.1. Taxonomy (NCBI): domain Eukaryota; kingdom Metazoa; phylum Arthropoda; class Insecta; order Lepidoptera; family Psychidae; genus Luffia; species Luffia ferchaultella. Next base: position 24,035,657 of record OX453242.1, on the reverse strand, counting down.
TTGCAAAAACACATTAAGAAGTGTTTTTTTGAAGTTACTTGCTAAGTGATGAACAAATGAATGACCTTAACTGAGATCACATTAAGAAGTGATCGTATACACTGTGGCCATAATGACCTGTGGGGTCTGTGAATATCGCATGCGTCCCTTAAGAGGGAAATTCCTTAATGGAGTTCATTACGTAGACCTTCAGAGGTGGACCGTCATAATGACCGCTTTCAGAAGCTAGTCATTTCTTTGACTAACCTTAAGAGGTTAAGTTGCTGTCTTTAAGGTCAGCTATAATTTTTGGAGGCATTAATAACGTTTCCTGTATGCTTTCGAGGTGGAATGCTATGTTCATTAATGCAGGTTTAGCCATTTGAAACTGTACGGGGACGCACAGTTGCATCAGGAAGGCCGACTGTAAAAGGACTCGAGTACCGCCGCGCATCGGGTTGCGGCCGATGTCTTCCTACGCGTGCGTGAGGTGTTACACCCCGCGCACCGCCGCCTGCGTCGGAGACGATATGCGATTCAATCAATTGATGTCGTGAATTCACGTCCTGACGTCGTGTCGACCAAATAAGATAATTATATAAATAGTTAAATAGTGCCTATGTAAATATTATGTTGAATATACTTTAGTGTGTCGATGAGTAGTTTCATTGAAGTTTTACAATCGATTCTTGTAACAATTTTATGGAGATATCCGAGTGATTTTTACTGGAAAATATCCGATTCTTAATCGATTTTTAATTAGTTCACGGAAGCGCCTAGTAAATAAGTTATGCTTGATTTATCACTTCTATTTTAACAATATACTAATAATCAAAAACAGTCTAAATTTTAGAAATAGTTTTAATAGGAGGTAATCAGAACATCAATAGATTAATGTCACTTAAGGATAATCCCACAGAATGGGCATTGTTCAAAATGCTGCAAAATGGTCTAAGAAATTTTTATTATAGCAATAGGTGTCCTAAAAGAACAGAAAAGTATGAAATTTTTAAGAGGCATAATAGAGATATAAAAAGAAAACGTGAAACATAAATGTGACGTCATTACTACGATGATCATGCAAATAAGAACATTGTCGCTATAATTAGTAGTAGTGACATCACCAGCTATACATTTTTAACAATGGAATATATATACATCCATATACAGAATTTAAAAAAAAATACTAATATATTCCGGATTTTAATAAAAAAGTATTTAAATGTAAATAAAAAGTTCTTATTGCAATATAGTTTCAGGATCAACTGTAAAATCTTCGAAGAAAAATTTTCGAAAGTGTAATTTACTTTTCCAAGCGCAGCGTTTATAAACAAAAATTTGGTTTATTTATTCTTAATGAAACATAAACAATGATTGCTACGGTCATCGTAGCAAAACAGTTACCTTTTGAGCATAGGTACCTAATGTAACAAACGAGCAATTTTAATTGATGAAAAAAATATTATATATAAGACGAAAACATATTTGACCACAGCAGCGAAGGGTTACAGTCGTAATAAAAACTTCCTGTTACTGAACAACCAATGAAGCACTGCAATGGCGGCCGCGTAAGTGTGTGAGTGAAATATCACAGTAAACTGTCGGCCGATAGACTTTTATGTTATGGAGTGTGTTCAAGTTGAGGCGTGCGTACATAGCAAGCTGACTTTTACTAGGAGTACATCGTTCCTAGTTTCAAGTATTAAGCCATTAAATTTAAAAAAAAATACTTAGCAGTATAAACTATATTACAAAATTGGAATAACCACTTTGGATGGCATCATTGATATATTATTGCATGGATGCGGCATCACCATAGTTGCATATATATGGTCCACTAATTTTTGCAGTTATGTGACTAATCGGCATTCTATACAAACTCTATAGTTCTACTAGTCTCGTTCTATTCTTTGTTTTTGTTTGAATTTAACTTGACATAACTGTCGTGACAACAGATCTATACTTAGTGATGTACATATATATGACATACGTCAAAACGGATTTCTTCTTATACGCACTGGAAATTATATGCGCGAATCATGATACATATGGACGTTCTCACAAATTAAAGTCTGACGTATGCGTGACACTAATAATTCATATAAAAAGAATAAACAACAGCAATGTAACAACAAGCATATCATACATTTAACAGACCGTAATTTCTTTTATACATGTTTTATAGTGATATTTCTTTTTGTACTCTATAAACGTGGGCGTATCTAATATTGACTAAATTTGTTCACCACACTATTTTAGTCGACACGTGATTTATCGATAATACTCTTATTGATCGCAGCCAATTCGCTTTTGTATTACGATAAAAATCGATCATTATTTCGTCGTAACTAAAGTTACAGTTATTTTTTAGTCTGTATCAAATGGCGATATGTAAAAAAAGTCGGGTTCGCGTTTAATACGTGCTTTTTTGGAATGTCGATTTTATAACGGCGTATGTGGGTGGAAAACCAATGCGTCATAAACCGGTAGTAACTTCGGGTGATCTCGGTAGACTTCGGTCAAGTTCGGTCTCAGAGTTCGGTAGCTGGCGTGGCGGCACATCATGTATATGTCGTAGGGATATGAAAAAAACCGAAAAATATCATTAAATTGATTTGAATTTGAGTATAGGAGAAAGAGGGTTACAACTCGGTCACCGCTATAGTATAGTCGTCACTAATTGAATTTGCGATATAGACGGGGAGCACGTCGCTGATTAACGATATACTTAGAGATCCCAACGCTGATTGTATTTAGGATATAGTCGGGGAGCTCATCGCTGGTTATATTAACGATATAATCGGGGAATTCGTCGCTACAGATTTAAATCAGTCCTTGGTCACGTCGGTCGCACCAAGATCTACTGCTACTATACTATTTACTGCAGTAATTTAAACTTTTCAACCTTTATAAAAATACAAGACACGTGCTAAAATCTGTACAATTTGTTGATTATGGTAACCAGGATGTATATGCCTTTTCCTTCGATATCGCTTAACGTCAACAACCTACGTTGTAATTTTGAGTGGAGTACTGAGTGACAAACTTCTTTAAATATATAGAACTCGAGAACTAACAGATGACCTACCTAGTTACTGCTCTTATGATACTTGGTAGGTCTGCTGGATTGACGCTATTCCACTTTGACATGAGTAGAGTAGCTGGATGCTAACTCCATAGCAACCAATAGAATATCAAGAGCTATCCGCGTAGTTACACAATACAAAGTCCGATAAAGTTTATTTAAACAGTCGCTCGCACTATATTATAATCGGTATTTATTTACATATACTTTACGCACAGTGTACCGCTGTGTGTACACTCTGATGACGTGCTGTTGGTGTTTTCACAGTATCTTATAAATTCCTAATAGGTATTAGTTTTCATTGCCTGTTTTTTTTTATTATTATTATAACTACTGACGCCATAGACGCTAGATCCTTGCCTTTATTATAATTTTTATTACTATATTTATTGTTAATATTATTATTGGCACAACTGCTTTGCTATCGCTACAATATAGTATAGTGAGCTTTTGTCCACTTTAGCAGATTAATTTTTCCCACCGTAAACCACGTTTAAGTGACGCGTGTCTCTCGTAGCGCGTATTTTCATTCGTTTCATATCGTTTTATTCTTCGTGGATATTTTAAGGAATTATTTGGTACAGCATAAAAGAGCCATATTTTCCCAGAGCTCCAGAGAGCGCTCCAATTACTTTTTTTTTTGTTGTCCAAGCCGTTGAGTCACGGCGAAGGTCATGGAGTCGATTCTTATACTTTCGACATTTTGTCATCACAGCTATTCCTTTCTTTGAGTAAGTAGTTGAAAATATGAATTTTTATATAAAGTGTATTAGAAGAATACTGCATTTTTGAACTTTAATGCATGTTTGTAATTTAAACCTTAACTCATTGATATTTACAGAAATGCCGAAGATACAAATTTTTAAAGTAAATCGTGCAATGAAGTCATTTGATTACATTACTATAGGCTGACGTGAATCATTTCCACGTTGCGCACACCGAGTGACGTCACGAACGGGTCGTAAAAACACAAACTTTGATTTATTGTATTATCTACGGTAATAAACGGTATTTTTCCAAAATTCAAAAAGTATAGTATTCAGTTCGTTATACTTTAACGTGTGGCTTAGCGTTGGATACATTTTTTTTGAAACAGACGCGTTCATTCTATAATTTTTGCAGTACGTTATGTAGGTAGTTGACCTTATTTATGGGGTTTCGTACCCAAAGGGTACTAATGAGAACCCTTTTACTAAAGCTCCGCTGTCCGTCCGTCCATCCGTCTGTCATATGGCTGTGTTATCTGAACCATAATAGGTAGGCATTTGAAATTTTCACACAGCGTATTACTATATGATTACTATGGCCGCTATAACAACAAATAATAAAAATAAAATAAACTTAAAATTTAAAGGGTTTCCCATCTCATACAAGAAACACGTTTTTTATATTGTACGATTGTACGGAACCTTTCGTGTGCGAGTCCAACTCGCACTTGGCTGGAACACTTCGCTAAAAGTATTGGTTATTTAGTGATTTATCACAGCGATTGAATAGCTTCGTGTTCCAAAGCCCGCCTTATACAGAAGAGGCTTCTGGTTAAAATTTTGGTTCATCCAATATTTGTTTATTCGTACACACGCCAAAGCGGTTAACTAGTGGTTAATTAGTGGGATAATACAGCTATCGAATAGCTTCGTGGTCAAAGGCTCAAAGGAAGAAAGAAAGAACCTCTGGGCCAAATCCTTCTTTATGACCCTTCTTAATTACGACTATTAAGAAATACTTACCTGCGCATGACGGCTTGACCAAATAATAATAATAATACCTGGGACGTCACACAGCGCTATCTAGTCACAAAGTAAGCAAGTATTATGCTTGTATTATGGGCACGACAACTGATATACATACTTAAATATACTTTATAATATATGCATAACCTTATACAATTATTTTGATTTATTCTATATTATAGAATAACTAATTTAGCCCCTATTTCAGGGTGAGCGCGAAGATGTTTACACAGCCGATGAGTAGGCAAACTCCGTAAAGCCTTGTATGTAATGGTTGGGCATAGGAAAAAAAGGATGGAAAATAACTGTACCTAGTTGTATCTTTGTTTTACTTTTAAGTGTCAATGCTTAAGATACTTAGTCACAGCTATCAACCAAAGAGCTATTAACTGTAGATGCTCAAAATAAAAAGAGTGTAATTCTGTATACATCGAGGTACTTTCTATCTCTTTCTGTTGAAGCCCACATTTTGGACTGACTTGCCTACTCTATTCTATTATCTCTATGGTGTAGACACGTTAAAACACTTCGTAGTCATGGTAGCTGTGCTGTGTACACCTTTACTTGGCGGGTTTATTTTTCATCCTAAGCTTGTAACCACATAACGTAGGTTTCAAATTGATGTCGAATGCTGCTCGAGCTATTCATACAGCATAAAGATCGCAAATAGCATCTCATTTGTAGATTCCGGACTACAAAACGATACATCTATCAAAGTCGCGCGAACAAAGAATTTGTCTTCACGACTGAGAGTATATATGCACGGATATACCGACTCCTTTGACAATTTAAATTTCACCGGACCTGTTAGTGGTTTTTTTGCGGTGCTTTCACTGTATCCGTTCTGAAATGGGAAAATCCGCGAGTTTTGGTTGAATCCAAGGCGAGTTCTGAGCAATGGTTCTGAGCTAGTTTTTTTTTATTATTGAGAAGGTTATGGATTACAAGCGACTAATCAAAAGTGTTTTCTGGAAAGCGATAAACTTTTGAAATTTCTCAATTGGGGAGGTTATGTATATTGACATAATTAAAAATTATTATTATTTGTACAAGATCCTGATCTATCTTGTGAACCCCTCATTCTTTGCCCATTGTTTATTAACTATAAAATATATTAATGAACTAAGGAGGGTTGTTTGGCACACCAAATTCGGTCCAGGGTTTTTTTCAATTTTTTTTTTAGGAATCACTACTTATTTCCAATGTAAATTTTTGTACCAAAAGTTATTGTTTGCTCCAATACATGTTAAGCCAGTGTATATACCGACACCAACAAAATTATTAATTATATTTATTATTATTTTTCCAAAGGGAAACATAGTGATATTCATCAGAACTTTTCAGTTTTTTTTTTTTAGTAAATTTTTGAATCCATTTTCTTTTATTAAGTATTCTAATATAGATAATAACTTTTATTTTTAAATGTTAAAATAAATTTAACAATTTGACTTAAAAATTGTCTGATCCGAATTTAGGGTTCCAACCTTACTTAATAATTAAAAAAATGAGGCATTTACAAGATAGATCGGGGTCTCAGACTAATTAAGCAGATATGGTATCAACTTGGAAACCTATTTACGTTGGCTTAAAAACATAATGTATTGATTAGGTATGTTTTTAAGCTGTTTTCTAGCTTATGTTTGAGTGCTATTGTTCGTCAAAAATAATTTAAAAATTGATTTTGTCATTCTAATATAATATATTGAAAAGATCGAACAAAACTGGAGCAGCTGCTGGGACAGCAGCTCGTAGAAAAACAGCCAAGCACGTTGAACTTTTAAATCGTTACCAATTCATACCTTTCGCTGTCGAGACGATGGGTCCCTGGTCCAAGGATGCTAAATTATTTGCTCACGATTTGGGTGTCGCGCTGCGTCTGTTGACAGGTGATCCTTTGAGCAAGGAATACCTTATTCCTTGGCACCCTGGACCCGTCATTTCTTAAAAATTTTCTCGTCTTATCATTATTTAGATAGTCTTTTTAATTTTTAGGTATTTTTAGTTTTCTAATTAGATTTTAATTTAGAGTATATTATCTAAGCTTTTTAAATATGTATCCATAGTTTTGTTCAAATATTGAAAAAAAAAATTTTAAAGATTGATAAAAATATAGTAAACCTTAATACCATATTACCCAATAACTAAATTTATCAGGCCAAATATACACGCAGAGGCCTTGGCTTTAAAAACTGGATGCCATAAAATTAGATAAACACAGAAGCAATCGCTTGTTTGGCTAGTGCTGTAAGGTAACGCGCTGTGCAAACATCGTTCATTATACTGCGAATGAAACGTGCCAGTGTTACGCAAAAGCCATGGATATGAGAATACATTGTCGTAGTATAGACGATCAGGGATACCGTTCATAGTGGAAATTATTTACCAAGTCTAGCAGCGTGCTCGAACGCCAAAATCTATGTATTTAAAATTAGGTTTGAAATATTTTATAGGGTATTAGAATAATAAATATATTATATTTATGAAGAAAATATAAAATGGACTTTATTCGTTTATAAAATCTATAAACAAAATTACATTCGGTCGAAGAACATGGAAATTATAAGCTATTGAAAGTTTACCTCTGTCTCCTTCTTGCAAAATGAAATTTAACATTATTTTAAATGGCCTGACGTCACAAATTAGTATACCGTACTGTATTGCCTACTCTGTCTAACAAGACATTTTAAACATTCATAACTTATTAATTTTTTAAACTTACATAAAATTAATGATTTATTTTTTTAAATAATTTCTCTGTTATGAAATATGTAGAAAACTCTTTCATATAAATTAATTTAAAAAAAATTACTCAACTACCCTATTGTACTGGGAATCGTATCTACGTTAGATTTTTTGATGCCAACAAATCAATGGACTTATTTACTTTCTTTTGAAGTTCACATCTGAACATCGTAGATGTTTCACCCCATAGTGGTGGAGGTTTGCCACCGCAGCATTTGCCATGGCAATGGCACGCCATGATCGGTGTAAGCGAAAACAGCTTGGGATTGAGTCGGTTTCGCGCGCCGCTCCGTATGGAGCAAACATTAAACGAATTTGATGAGGTCTAACGAGAGACTTGAGTGATGACATTTTAAGACAAGCTACCTTGATTTATCACACCCGAAAGTGTGCTTCACCTTCGCGGAAATTAGCATTTGTGTTTTTATACAAAACATATTTTATGCTGCCTCCATAGATAGCACTTGGGAGGACTGTCATTTCACCCTCTCGGAAAACGGTGACGTTTTTTATGTGTGAATGGAACAAACAAGCAAATCTGGTATAAACTGTGACATAGTGACGTAAGAGGTTATTGTTACAGTGTATATGCATATAATATTAGTTTTTGGTTGTCTAAGTTATTCGTGCCGATGACGTATACGTCATCTGTGTGCACAGACCAGTCAACCTATAGACCACGTTTTAATAAACGTCAGTACGAAAACGAAATCGCCAAAAAGTGGCGGGGTGCGGGGAGAGGTCGGCTAGTTTTCATTGGCTCGTTCAAAATTGACAATTTAATGGCTTCCGACGTGCTTCCAACTGACGGCTCACTAGTGACGTAGTTATGTAGTGTCACTACATAGCCTTGACGAATGCTACTCCCTGTCAAAGCGTGGTCTATAAGGTTGACTTGTCTGTGTCTGTGTGGCAACATGTTTTGAAGATTATGTTTTTGATATCTTAGAAGATAGCTCTCGACGCCACGCCTGCCATGCACCACGCCTACGAAAGTAAAAGTTACAGCTTTTCAATTAAATTTTACCAACTACCATAAAACTTTATTGAAAGTGTGATATCATAGTATTTCATGGCGTGGCAAGAATAGATGGAGTTTTTTTGCACTAAAATGATTTTTTGGGCTCGTACATAAAATTAGATGATTTTAGGCAGCGCTTGCGTCGCAGTTTGTAAACGGAGTGCGTACTTTAAATGTTCATATGGTTATTGGCGTGGCGCGACAAAAATTATAACTACAAACGCCTTAATGGATTTGGACTTCGGGTATGCGACGTGTCACCTCTATATACACAATCAACTACTCTTGTGGTAGAACCAGGCGTGTGAGTCGGAATCACATTGACCGGTCTTTGAAGTCGGAACTGCCTGTGAGATTAATAATATATGTTTTGGCCATTGTCTACGATTATTCATAGAGCAGTAGCTGCTTTGTTGGACATGCGAAAACCGCATGTTTTTACTGTTATTATGATCAAACGTGCATAAATCATACCTTAAAATGAATGTTCTTTATACAGTTGTTAAGTACTGACTTGTTTTATTTACAGGGAGGACAGGGAACGTGTGCAGTGTCGATATGGATTGTCCGGACAACGCGTTCTGTCGCCTCAACAGCTATTGCGTGTGCAAAGAAGGTTTTGTCTATGCAGCTGTCAATAGCACCAGCAAGGGGTGCCTCAAGGGTCAGTATTATGGACTGCGCTTTTTCACATTTCTATATATCTATTTGTGATCTCAGCAGACCATTATAAAAGTTGAACGCAAATACAAATCTATAAGTCTTTCTACTTTTATACTCCGGAACGCTCGTGGATAATTTCATGGTTATTTGCTCTATGCACTGTTGCAACCGTACCCAAAATACCTACATTATGTCGCTAATAAAATTTTAAAATGTTTTCTTCCAAGTGTTTTCACAGAAAATTCGCGCTGTTATTAATCAGTTTTCTGGATAGAAGAAAATGTTTACGTTTAAAATAATGTAAATTATATTTGAACACAATATATTTTAAACATAATACATTGACTGATCGAACGGCCGAGTGGCTAGAAACCCCAACTGCAGAACTAAGGGTAGCGAGTTCGATTCCCACCCAGTAACCAGGACAAATATTTGTGTACATGAACATGTCTATTTCTTCCGTAAAAAGTATCTACATATTTATATATTATAAAAGGTATCAAATATGAGTATCGATACCAGTACCTACCCCAAAACACAAGCATAATATTTGCTTACTTTGGGACTAGTCCCATCTAGATGGCGCTGTGTGATATGTCCCAGAAATTATTATATTATATTTGATAAATGATAAACTTTTAAAGTGTATACAAAACTCAAAAGTTCAATAGATATCTACCTACCTTCTTAATGGTTAAGAAAGTAAGTACCTACCACAAATTATCTTTAATTTTACAACAAAAAGTCGGATAATGATCTTAATATGCTCAAGTCAATTTTATATTATTGCTCACGCACATGATTTTTTTTTCTTTTTGTAAGAATGATCCAAATTATTATCTTTTGATCTTCAAATTACTATAATGATCTAACACGATTTCTTTGTACTGAAATCATTAAAAAGCTAAACATAACTGAGTAAAAAAATTAAAATAATTTTAATGATGTTAATTTAAAACCAATTACATCAAAGTACATGATATAGGCACGCGATTGGTTAATCATTAATTAATATAACCATATATCAACGAAATCAACTGGAGTTTATTTAATCTAGCAAAAATTCATGAAAAAACAGATCCACAATAAATACTAAAATATCAATAACATATTGAAAACATTCTATAGCATTTCAAGGTGTCATATCAATATCATATAACGCAGCGTTAGATATCTGAAATATGAAACCTCACGAGTAACCAACTTCAAAATAGAGGTCACCAGTTTAAAGAAAAAAACTGTTTATATACGATATCGGCGTACCGTGGGACATTTGTTAGCAATCATTGCTACTTTCGAATGATTTCTTTTACGGCTGCTATTTCTTGGTCAGACCTGTCATATGGGCAGATCTTGTCAGGGCCTTTTAAGTAAACATACTTACCAATTTAAAGCCGGCTATACACGTTAGGGTATGCACACAGTTTTACCTATATAGACGAACCACAGACAAGTCAACCTTATAGACCACGCTTTGACAGGGAGTAGCATTCGCCAAGGCTATGTAGTGACACTACATAACTACGTCACTAGTGAGCCGTCAGTTGTAAGCAGGTAGGAAGCCATTAAATGGTCAATTTTGAACGAGCCAATGAAAACTAGCCGACCTCTCCCCGCACCCCGCCACTTTTTGGCGATTTCGTTTTCATACTGACGTTCATTAAAGCGTGGTCTATAGGTTGACTGGTCTGTGAGACGAACTGTATACATTTCAACATGAACTTGTGTGTGAGAAAGCTGTAATGGAGATATTGTTATGAGCTATAGTTAATAGTTCAATAGTTAATATAAAAGAGTAACGAAAAAAAAATACTAAAACGACATACTGTTTAACGTCTATTATCAATGTATTTTTTTAATTTAAATTGTAATTTTGCATGGCAGGTATCACATAAGTAAAATTTGGTTTTATGGTAGTTGGACACCCGTTACATTTTTGTAGGTGTTTGGAGTTACTAGGGACTAAATCTTCTCTACTGGTCTTTTTATTCTGTGTTAAAATTATATATGTATATTTTTTTTGTCACCAGAGGCTCAGTTCGGTGAAGAATGCGTACAACACATCCAGTGTCATTCGAAGCTGGGTATACATTCGGAATGCGCGAATCAAGCGTGCGCTTGCAACCCCAACGCTCATCTTGAAGGGACCCGCTGTTTTGAGACATCACGTAATAAATTTTTTTTATTCATAAATAATTTTTATTCACCTATCTATCAGAGGTTACTTTGCTTGTAGGCAAATGATGCTGATCCTCACTTAAATTAACTAATAAGATTTTGAGGTATTTTTAGTTTTTAAAAAGATTTTCAATTTAATATTATTTATTTTCTTAGTAATCGTTTACAAAGGTTAATTTCTGTTAAGATTAATACCATCAGCCCACTGATGCCCCATTGCTGTGGCTTAGGCTTCCCCTCGGCATGAGGGAGCTTGGAGCTTAATCCACCACACTGCTCCAGTGCGGGTCGGTGGATCTAACTCATCATATTCTTAAATTGTTCTAATTTTGTAACGAAATCCAGTTTCAGTTAGATATTCATGAAAACACTTTTTTTTCATTACAGTTGTAGGCGAACGGTGTTCAGTAAACGAAAATTGTTACATGGGCGATCGCGAAAGGCCAGAGTTGCAGGCATTCTGCGTCAGAGGTTATTGCTCTTGCCAATTATTGTACAGTCCAAGGGACAATGGATCAAGGTACGTTAACATTCTTTATGACTATGTGCTGGGTCATTCCCTAAGATCCCCAGTTTTGTCCCTAAGATGCTTAATTATTCTCTTTAATATTTGTTTTGTTTTAATATTTCTGATTCTTCCTCAACAATCTGTGATCCCTATAACCTCTGGTTCCTCACTTGTTCCATTCCATCAACCTTCTTTATACCCCACTGCAGGGGCGTAGGCCTCCCCTCAAGATAAGGGGGCTTGGAGCTTAAATTCACCACGCTGCTCCAATGCGGGTTGGCGGATTTTAACGACCGCCATCTATTGATAACAACCGGGACCGACTGCTTAACGTGCTCTCCGAGGCACGGAGTCAGTGACAATTAATGTACTTAAGTTAGAAAACACTTTTAGGTACCCGGATTCGAACCACGGCCGCATGGCCTTATAGATTTGAAACAGGTTCGCTGTGCTAGGGCAATCACGACACCTGTGTCCTTACTTGTAATGTTCTTAAATTCTTCCTGCGTGACGTCTTGTAGGTACTTTATTAAATTTCATTCTCAGTGATTTCTGATCCTTCCTTAATCACTTCTGATTCTTTCTCTCTAGTGTTCTATATGGTACATCATAAAAGTATGAATTGACTAGAAGCCCTCTTCTGCGTTTACCGTCTAACCACTTATACTATAGCTAGCTGGCGTTAGATAAGGAGTTTTAGTCCGAGTTTCAGTGCGCAAGGTCCCCGCGCGCCGCTCTTCAGCCGGTCTTCGCCCCGAGAAAACCCCGCACGCCAGTCTTCAACCCCGCGAAATTGCGTAATGTTACTTCGATACTGTGAACTGACATTTATGACTGTATTAAAACCAAACGCTGCTGTCAAATTAATTTACTCTATGGACTGGATGCACATAGCCGTATCGACTATGGTGGAACATTAGACTGCGCATGATTCGACACGCACTCGGCCATTTATTAGGTACTTTTTGTTAAAGTAACATTGACCAATAAAATTTCAGATGCGTTCGCGACGCCCATCTAGGAGAGCCGTGTGAAGATGAATTGCAGTGCGCGGGTGCAGGTCTGGAATGTCGAGGCACGTGTCGTTGCAGCGAAGGCTGGGTAGCGCATAACTACACCAACGGTTGTCTGCAATGTACGTAAGATCAAGTTGTTTACATTTTGCATATATCACAAAACAATAATTTACAATGAAGGACCCTCCCTAACCAACTAAATGTAAAATCACACGTCACTATAACAAAGGTATTTATTTCTATTCTAATCCTTTGTATGCTTGTCACCGTTCACTCTAATATAACTGCAACTTAAGTGTCATACGCAAACCACATTATCTCACCAGTCAGAAGCATTCAACGGCTACAACCAATCACATCAAGGTCATCAAGCCATTTAATTATCGAGAGTGTTCTATCAATGTCAATTGACGACCGCTTAGCCTAGTGGGCAGCAACCCTGCCTGCGAAGCTGGAGGTCCCGGGTTCGAATCCCAGGTCGGGTCAGTATTTATATGATGAATATTAATACTGGCACCGGGTCTTGGTTGTTATATGTATGTGTTGTCTTCCCTTGGTACCCAAAATACAAGCTAATGCTTAGTTTGGGACCTAGGCGTTGTTGTGATTGTGTGTGTCATTATTATTATTATTGTTATTATTAATGTGATTCAAAGTCCAAATTATTATAATATATATACATGTGGCGTGTGTATATATATGTGGCGTAACGTTGGCTGGTGGAGTCAGTTTTTAGGCACCAAAACAATCAAATAAGGCTATAATCTACTAATCTTACAATACCATAAGCCGAGACAGAACGCGAGAGATTTTTCGTTCAGAAGTTGGTTAACGTGTCTCTCCGGTCAATCAAATTCAACAACAAGAAGACGATCTGTCAACCCATAGGGTAGTGTTATCATAGACCGCGCGCCATGTCAATCACATGAATTTTTATATCAAACATTGACTAGACGGACTAGACGGTAAAAATATTGTCACTACAGGGGGTACAGCTCGCGCCAAACTTCTTGTTCAGTCTAAAGTCGAAGCGAATAGCGTCGCAACAGGAAAAATGGATATCAGCGGGGTGAGAGCGGACACCGCATGCAGCACCCGCGCCAAGTTCAAAGAGAATAGGATGTACCTATGGCACGATGTGTAACTACCGCAACAAACTAAGTCAATGAGACTGACGAGCACGTCACCAGATCTAGATTATAGTGCTTGGTGTCGATACTTTACTATCTGTTCCAATACGGACCCTAAATAAAAATACAGTGTAGGTACCCATATTCGAACATTCTAGCGCTTTTCAGAAGAATCTCGTGAAATTAAATTTACTCATCATTTGAATTTCATCTAATTCCTGAAAAAATTAGTGATCTACGTACGTGGATGTGTGCATTATAGATGTCTGTGATATGCACCTAAACAATATGTTAAACTAAATTATAAACCAACAAAAAAAAACATATGTATTCGTTACAAAAAACGGAATACGAAGTTACCTTAAGTAATTTCTATATATAAGGTATATCATAAATTATTTGCCATGTTAAGTACGGATGAGCGAGGCTAAATCAATAATTTGTCGTAGTCTGGTTGAGTGATTTCACTTAACATCCATAGTGTTCAAGCTGAAATGTGTATAGTCATTTCTTTTACTCATATCTTTTATATCTTGATATATCACTAAGTAAATTTTTCGCCTCCAGCGGTACCAAACCTCGGCGAGCCGTGTGACTACGACGTGCAGTGTGATGGTTTATCCGGTATACCAGAGACGCCTGGTGCGGCGCTATGTCTAGTTGGAGTCTGCGCTTGTGGGTATAAAGCTCACGCCGCGGGTACACCCTCGAAGTGCTGGCTTAAGAAACTACCTGGACAGGAGTGCCGGAAAGACGAGGTTCGGTTCTTAGATTTTAATATTTTTTTTATAATTCCATAGGATTATTTAGTACACCCGTGCCATCGCCGGTGTGGACTACACGATTGCATTGGGACATCTAAAGTAACGCGGAGGACACTGTAACAGTTTCTAGAACATTTTGAAACTTAACCGCCTAAGAAATCTCTATAATTACCATACCAAATTTCATCAAAATCAGCTGAGTTCAGCCGTTTCGGAGATTAGCCGTAACAGACGGACACTACGATTTTCTATATGCTTGTATAAAAAAAGCCTGTGTCAATCCTGACAACCTTCTTTTTATGTCTGCAAAGTTTCGTTGAAATCCGTTTAGCCATTTCAGAGATCAGCCTGAAAGACAAATAGAGAGACGAAAAGTAGCCTATGTTCTTCTCCAAGGTCTATTCTATCTGTGTAGGAAATTTCGTCAAAATCGGTTCAGCGGTTTAGGCGTGAAAGCGTAACAGACGAACAATATCACTTTTGCATTCATAATGTTAGTAAGAATTTAATTTCGGCGTGCCATCACAAGTCTATAATAAAAGAATTTCATTGGATTGCTTGCAGGAATGCGTTTCAGAAGAAGACGAACCAGGTTATTGCTATGCCGGTCGTTGTACTTGCAAGAATTGTGTGCCCGATGCCAGAGATTTTGGTGGGGATGGCGCGAGCAGCATTCATCCAGTACATCTATATATAATGTTGATGGTTTCATACTTGACTCTGCTATTGAGACTATGAATGTTGATTCCTATTAGGTGTCCTGGACCTAGGATCAATTTATAGGTCACAATAGATTCAGTGTATATATTTTTACATTTCATAGAAATTTATGAAATTTTTAAACAACGTATCACGAAGGAAGATTTATTAAATAAATCGAAACCTCGACCGAGTTTTTTAAATGATACCTAATAGGTAGTACAAGAACCCGACCTATCTTGTGATCCCCTCATTCTTTTTCAAATATTGTTTGCACTGCACTGAATTAAGGGTGCCAAGTGCCAACCCTCCTTAGTAATGTTTTTTAAAATATTTTATAGTATACGAACAATATTTCACCTGGGAAAAGAATGACGGGTTCAAAAGATAGATCGGTATCTTAGACTATAATGAAGCAATAATTAAATTAATTGCCCGTATTTTCTCAAGTAGGCGAGGCATCGCCACCTCCTGGATTAATCAAACAAGGATTAATCAGACAAATCAATTATTCTTTCACGTACATAATACGATATTTGAATAGCAACAAAAATGGGAAATTAATAATATATTATATCTACTTAATATTTTTTGAACAAACGATAGACTTTTCTACAAATAAAGTGTTTTTCTTCTTTTGTGAGTGCACAAATTAGTGTAAGCTTGTTAATACATGATAGTTTATTTGGAAGTAAGTTGTAAATATAAGTTGTTGTTTTATTGTTATGTTTGTTGTAAATTGTATCGAAATATTAATATATAACACGTTGTCAACAGTAGTTGTAAAAAAGCAGTATTTTTTGTGCAATGTTGAAATAATGACATAAACGCCTATGATTCCGAACTAGCGTTTATACCAAAGAACCTGTATACACTTGTAAATAAATAATAAAAATATTTAATTTTAATTTGGTTTTATTTATTGCTCGCTGTGCTACGTGTGAGAATACATGAAAAATAATTTGATTTAATTTCTGATTCAATATTAGGTTTTGGGTCAGCATTTTACAAGGAATCTAAATCAAGGTTGTTTGTCATTCCATTTACTAGCTAGAAAGTCGTGACGTAAGAGTGACGCCAATTATGAATGTACTTATATGACTCAATACAGAAAATTGTCAAGGTATAAAAGTAACGAGGCTAAAAAATTTACAAAATAATGTCAAAAATATCAAACTGAGCCGTTAATTATAGTAGATTACTGCCACGGTCCGCAAGTGTAGCATAACCGGACGATCGTGAGTATGCGGGACGAGGCACGCATCACAGAATCCAGTTATACACAGTTGTGGCCAAGGCTTGTATAGTACTTTTCTCAAATATGCGTGGAAATTAAAAGTATGACATAACCATTTCATTAGTATCGTACATTTTAACATGGAATATAATACCCAAAGTGTACTTGGTTTTATTTTTGCATCCATTTCACCAAAATAAGCTAAAAGAACGTTTTCAGACAACGATTTAGATTGCCTTACGTTTTTCCATTGAATAAAATTTTTATACGTTTTCATGTATCTGTCCTTCGATTTCGGTGGTGAACAATTTTCAATAATAGCTTTTGCAGCTATTTAAGGTGGAGTTAAAATGTCTTCATAACTCGTAGAACTCATTTTGAATAATTATAGTAGGTAAAGTTAAACTAATTACTCGTAGGTATATTGACAACTGTATTATAATAATAAAAATATTTTAGGTAATTTTGCCGCCAATTCGCCGCGTTCCAATGTCGATTTTTTTTTTTATTTTTTTAAATTCATTTAATGGCGCATTCTTTTTGTCGTACCAGTTCGAAATTTAATTAAAACTTCGATGAGTTATCTCTTTAGTTATCAATGTTCGCGTTTAAACCACGGGTTTAAAAGGGTGCGTTCCGTTTTCAAATTATATATTCGATCGCTCGAGCACGCCTGCTAAAACATTGCGGGACACTTTCTGGTCCAGTACTGCAAGTATGATTTACCCCAAAGAAGGTTGCATAAGATATGGTCGTATATCGTAGCATCTTTGAGAAAAATGCATTAAAAGCATTTTTTATTGCTAATTTTTTTTACATTGACGCGTGTTCTCGCTAGTTAGTATTTGAGACGTTTTATTTTGCAGATTAATAGATAATTAAAAAAAATGCTTCATCAATAAGCCATTTTATTTCCATTTAATTTCATATTTCACACATAATTTCATAATTATATTCTACATGTTATTATTCCCTAAAACTTCTGAAATAATGAATGGTCTAATAAAATTATTTTATTGCAACAAGTCTATTTAAATTAATTAGATGATAAAATATTAATTTAAAACTAAAACAGTTAATGTACGTACATCCTTTTACTTTACATGTCTTGAGTGATTTCGTTGATACTTTTAGTTGGTGAAATAGGAATGTTTTTCAGAATTCTTGAATTTCTGTTAGGAGATTTGGCCGGTGAGCCAGCCGGCGTAGAACTGGGATCAGAGCGACGCAGTGGTACCGTAAAATGTAATGCGCGTCGTACGGTCGGCGACGCTACAGCGTATACGAGAGGGTTGAGACCGCTGTTGGCGTAGCCTAGCCACGTACACCAAGACCAAGCCGTGTCACTAACGCAACAACACACTGCATCTGTTAAAATACCAATGAAATATCAATTTATTTATATTCATTTTCTTATCACAAAATTATTAAATAATATTAATTATAATAAAATTATTATAATATAAAGGGCATGGTGTGTTCATACATATAGAGTTACTACGTTGTGACAACAAAAACATGAGCCAAAATACATATGTTGATATTTTGAAATATTCCCTGTAAAGTAGGAATTTGTGTGACTCACATGTAAAAATTCTTAAAATAAAAATTCTGAAATTATATTTGATGTGTAATTTAACAGAATATTTGTTTATAAACTATGACAATGATGTAGGTCTTTGTCTAATCAATTAGTCTGACATTTTTTGCTCACGTATTCGATCGTTTCGAAGTGTGAAACGCTCTATCTTGATTATTATGTTATCTAAGTTCAGGTAGTAATTTCAGTACATAATCTTCAATTTAAAATTAGATAAATACATGAAAAATTAGTGTGTGAAAAGAAGTGTGTCGTGATAGCCCAGAGCGCAGCGAACCTGTCTCAAATGTATAAAGCCCCATAGGGCCATGGTTCGAATCCGGGCGTGTACCAATGAGTTTTTCTGACTTATGTACACAATATCACTGACACCGTGCTTCGGAGGGCACGTTAAGCAGTCGGTCCCGGACGCTGTCAATAGATGGCGGTCGTTACAGTTTCCAACCCGCAGTGGAGCAGCGTGGTGGACTTAAGCTCCAAGCCCCTCACCCTGGGGGAGGCCTAAGCCCCTGCAGTGGGGTAAAAATGGACTGATGATGATGTTGATGACAAATTAACCTACCTATTGGAAGCATGACGAAAAATGGCATCCAACAGACTAAAAACAGGGCCATGAGTAGCACGATGGTGCGTGTAGCGCGGCGTTGCCTGGAGACCAGGTAACATCTGTTAAATATATTTAATTTTTTTTTTTAAATAGAAGTTCTTCAAATGCTGCATGCAAAAGTAATAACGTAATATATGGGGGTAAGTTAGTACGAAACTACGTCATTTTTGAAGTTAAATGGATGGAAATTGGTAATTGGACTTTGAAATAAAAGGGCATCACTCGTAGTTCTAGCTATTTCATTTCCACATCTCATATAAAATAATATATTAAATGCCAAACCTTTTGATTTTGACACAATTTAGAATTTTATATTGCATTATTGGTAAAGCTTACTCCAATTGTTTTTTTTTTAAATCAAACAACGTAAATATCAATATAACGTAAACATCTTTGTGTATGTGCATGTCATTGTTATAGTATATAAATATTATTATTATACTGTGTATACAACCAAACAAAATAACGTCGAAAACAAAATCTTTAGTTTTGGCGCCAAAAGTTCGAAGTTTTGATTCTCGCCCAGGACAAATATTTATATACATGAACATGTTTACTTGTTCGATATCTGGTATTAAATTTATAAATTGATTTCATGTTTTACTTACGGTGAGCCAGGTCCTTGATTCACTAAAGATGGACTTAGGGGTGTGCGCGTTGCGTGGGGAAATGTAGCTTTTGGCAGCCCTAAATGGTGTTTATTTGGTGATAAAAATCTGTAAAATTAACAACCTACACTGATGCTAACTAGATATATGATTTTTGAATTATATTAAATACTATTTTACGACTTCACTTGTACTATTTTTGAGTTTTGATCACGTCCTACTTTGTAGTGCAGTATAATGACGTTTCTATTTAAACGTGATATTACACTAGAATCCCACCACTTCTTCTTTATTACGACATTTTCTGCATACAAACAATTTCACTTGTGTTAAGTTTAACTATTACATAATGTTGTTATAAGTGACGTTTTGACGCTTAAAACTATTTTCATTCGAAAATAACCGACCATATAAAACCTTACGTCATAGGCAATCACATTAGACCATTTTTGGTGTACCATTAAATGTTAATTAAATATTTAGTGTACCGTTAAAAAAAATTTGTCTACCCACCGTGTGAAATGAAGGATTCCGAATCCGGACCAAATTTAAAGTTTGACAGCATGACCTGCTAGAATGAAACTTACATGACATATTTTTTTTTTTTTTTTAATTTATTTATTAAAATAAACATATTTACAATATTTATTTAACAGCACCGATAATCCCTTTACGGGTTTGTATGGTGCTTTACATTCACCGACTGTAATTACACATGCAATAATTATAGCAATAACATGTATAGATCGCTTGACCCCACTGTAGATATGGTTCAAGTTTTCATATAAACAAAAACAACAAAAACAAGAAAGGCCATGAATAAAAGACTGATAAGATTATGGGGGTATGTGAAGGTTCGTCACAAGTTTTACCTAATGGACTACGTGCAACTGTGGAGATGCCACGTCTATGTAATGATATGACAGCGTTCGTAGTCCACTCGGTTTTGCATACAATAATAATAAACATATTTATATTTACAAATTGTAACATATTGCTTATATACATGCTATTTAGATTAATATATTTATAATTACTAAAAATTGTTAAATTCCTGTTATATACTTCTGAAGATAATGTTTCTTGAGTTGTACTTTTATATAATTTTTGTGTTCAGTGTTATCGATTAAGATATCTTTCAGCTTATCTGGTAATTTATTTACGCTTTCTGATAATATATTTATCGTCCTCCTGACGCCATAGGTCATAATCATAATATGTATTGCTTGTTATGGATAAGGATTTCGTACTTACAGTTTAATTTTTTTAAAAGGTGATCGTTCTTCTTTGTGCTTTGCAGACGTTTCCTCGTATTGAAGTCTAACCTATGAAAAAGTAATGCAATTTTAATTAACAATTACATATATGTAAAAACTGATTATGAAATAAAACCTCCAAATAGAGAATGAACACAAAACGTTTAATAAACCTAAAAGTTCAAGGTATGTAATTTTATTTCAATACAACTTTCTTTTCTTTCACAATACCCGAAGCTGAAATCGAAATTCCAACACAATGTTAAAACTTTTAAACACAAAAGTATGAATGTGCTCGGTCAAATTTATTTACTCTATGAATTCAAATCAAAAATATGAAGTAGGTGTATTGAATGGAGATCGATTGCGAAACGTTACAAATTTGCATTCCGCATCCAATGAGAGCCTCCGACTCCGGCTTAAGTTTGGTGAAAAAAAAAGAAAGAAATGTCAAACACGAACCGTGCCATTTCCCTCATAACCTTCATTATATCGGTCCAGTACATTTGTGTAGTCCACACGGACGAAACCGCGAACGGATAGTTAGTGTAATTATAAATTATAGCCTATATGTCATTTTGATGTACCTATATATGCTATATTAAGGAATAGTTTCATCAAAAGCCGTTCAGTAGTTTTTGCCTGAAAGAGTAACAAACATCTATCCACCCTCACAGCCTTTCGCGTTTGCAATATTAGTGGGATGTCTATTTCTATTCTATTTCCATTGGATTATATAGGAAGTGAGGGATTTGTAAAAACGCAATGTGAATCTTGTTTGTATATTATACAAATGCAAACATAAAAAAACAACTCACCTGCGGCAATTCGATGCTTTCATATTCTTCGAACTTTTCAAGTTTAAAGTCAGTCGGAGTTTTACGTATGGTCAGAGTCCTTATCTTAGTTATGGTCGAAGAGTCAGATATATTTAGAGATTCGGTCTTAAACTTGGGGCTGATCATAAAATTCGTCAAAGATTTTCTGTCAGGTGTTGTAAGAGGGGAATAGCTGGACTTGCATTTGACTTTGGGTGTCCTCAAGATCATGGTCGCGGTTTTGGGCTTGAATGTCGACATAATTGGGGACCTGTTTTCATTTATTTTTGGTGTGGTAAGTTTGGTTGGAGATTCGGTTTTTTTTGTGATCATGTTCGCGTCTTTAGTTGTTACAAGGTTAGCCGGGGATATCGTCTCGCTTGTAGGTGTGATGGTCACTGTGATCGGCGATTTCATTTCGATCGTGGTCACTGTTGTGGTCATGGTCAAAGTCATGGGCGATCGGCTGCCTCGATGCGCGCGCACTGGTGGCGGGGAGGCCAAAGTGCGCAACATTCTCGTATATAAAACGCACATGGCGCCAGCAGGCAAGTAGAAAGATACGGTGATACTGTACAATACATAGCTGGAACATAAAATGAATATTGTCAGTTACAACTAAAATTTATTTTTGGAAGAGATCACTATTCTAATGTACTTAACTAATTAGTCTAAGATCCCGACCTGTCTTGTGAACCCCTCATTCCTTTCTCAATGCAAATATTGTTCATACACTATTGTAGTGTAGCCTGTTCGACTACAATACGAAAGGATGAAAAGGTAAACTGACCTGAGCTGATGGTGATAGTACTGGCGAGACACCTCGCTTGCCTTGTGCTGCTACGCATCAGCGCCAGGGGTTTCACAGTAACGGTCTGAGCTGATATTATTGTCTCTATACACTAATTGTCTTTATTTAGCGCTGGTGGGATCCCACGATATTCAAACGATTCAAATTTGGGTTCTTTGTGTTTAGCGATGTACACTTTTCACCGACGGTTCGGAGAGAGTACACGCGAGGAAGTGATTTACGTGGAACGCCACAGCGAGTCGATCGCTACCGGCACGCGCGATCATTGAAAGTGAATGATATCTTCGAGTCCATAATCTATGGCGCGAACGACTATAATAGTACATTATGATGCAAGTACGGTAAGCTGGACATTATAGTCGAGGTGTTTATAGGCACGAGGCGAAGCCGAGTGCTTATAATATTCAGCTTACTGAGTACGAGCATCATACGACGTTTTTCCGTCCGTCCGTCATTTATGTTTGTCAAATAAAACAGACTAGACTACTCTAACAAATGTGTAGAAACTTACCCAATATTAGTATTAACAGTACAAGGCTTATCAGAAGCCCTAGAAGGCACTAAAACAGTAGGTACAGCCACCATCACAGCCAGTGGCCACAATAGCCACGCGTGTATTTTAGCCATGCGAGCGCGTCGAGCTCTCTTCAATGGAGCCGTCACCCCACTCCATCGCTCCCACCCCAGCGCACAAAGTGACAATATCGAAGCAGTACAGCATAACACGTCTAGCATACTCCAACATGAGCACCAGAAAGACCCTGTAATTGATAAATTTAATAAAATGTCACAATGTATTGTGTAAATCTAAATTAGGTTTCTATATTTCTTTAGAGACATAATGGAAATTTGATTATTTAAGAGTTGTTCTGCTTGTTCAACGTATATTACACTACGGGATAACAATCTAGACCAAGAGATTTTAGCCCCGTTTCTGAAACGTTCAACTCCAAAGCAGCTATTTCATTGAAACTAATAATGCGAAAAAATAGCAGAATAGTAGTTCATTACGCTAAGCAAAGCGGCGTGCCTTCGACAGAGCGACTCTCGTGTCGGTCGCGTACGTTAGCGCTTCTTACGATATCAAATATAACCACACAGAGCTCCTCTAACGATCAGCAGGGCGTTTCGTTTGAATTTCTTTACGTCGTCGTTGTCGCCAACGTACGCGACCGACATCAACGTTGCTCTGTTGGTAAGAAGCGTAGCGGGATGTGCAACCTATAGACCACGCTTTAATAAACGTCAGTACGAAAACGAAATCGCCAAAAAGTGGCGGGGTGCGGGGAGAGGTCGGCTAGTTTTCATTGGCTCGTTCAAAATTGACAATTTAATGGCTTCCGACGTGCTTCCAACTGACCGCTCACAAGAGATGTAGTTATGTAGTGTCACTACATAGCCTTGGCGAATGCTACTTCGTGTCAAAGCGTGGTCTATAAGATTGACTTGTCTGTGTTTACCGCCAAACGCAGTATGAAGTGAGACAGTTATTCTCTTTGCGTGCTTAGGGAAACAAACGTAAGCAACAATAGAATTTTTTCAAAACCAAAGGTATAACATTTAATCAAATAGCAAACTAGTAGATGCTTATATCTATTCGTAAGATTTTTCGAAACTGGATAACATTTTGCTGAAATTTTAAATCGTGGTGTTATAACGAAATATTCATGTTTTATTTTTCTATTACAAACACAATTAAAAGCTTTTTAGAAATAAATAATAGAGGTATAAACTTAATATTTTTATTATTAAAAATGTATTAGTCGTAAATGTTAATTAAAGATACTACCTAGGTACATATAGGTATTATAATGTATTCGTGATTCTCGCAAGACAATTTAAAATTGTGCCTGTTGATCAATCAGTTTATGTAGGTATAGGTATTATTGAAGCAATATTTTAAGAAACATATTTCAAATGTTTCCGACTTGTAAATAGTGCTCGTGATAAACTACAAAGCTTAATTACAGTATAGTTGAACAAATAGACAGACAGACAAACAACAGACAGAATAAAAGTGGAAATGACTCTCACCCATATAAAAGACGAAGCACTCTCTAGCTGCAGCCAAGGGTAGTACGGTGAGCCCTAGCAACAGATCGGCGATCGCGAGGCTGGCCAACGGCGCACGCGCTGGCGCATTGGGCACGTGACGTAACGCAACCAAAACTGCTCCATTGCCCACGACCGTGACCAAAGTGACCACGCACATCGCTGAAAAAGCCCACCACCCCGCGCCGCCGAGCGACGAATGCGCTGAACGGACTGGCAGAAAAAATATACAAATAATTAAAATACTGGAAATCTACATAATATAATGGGTATATCAGGTAAAGCGTAGCGAAAATATCCCATCAATGGCATACCATCAGGTTATAAAAAGTTTGTGTCACGAAATTTCTCTCTCGGTTGTGTGCCAATTATTCGTTAAGGATGAGCAGTAGGTACGTTAAAAGTTTTAAGATAATATTTTTAAATCAGCCCTCAGGCTTCATGGTTCGACAAGTAGGTATGACGTCTGAGAACTTACAAATAATTTCGAGATATTTGGTATAATTTACAGTTTGTTTTGATGAAAATATTATTTAATGCTTGTTCTATAGCGCGCGGCGCACGGAAACAAAGTTCATACCTCCACGTCGAAAGCATGTAATTTTTGAATTGAGATTAATATGAACCTTGGACAGAAAGTGCTTCTTTAGTCAAACGTCTTTTTTGCTTAAGCTGCTAGTACACCTTAAAAGTAGATGTGCAAATTATTTTCAGGTCAGGAATATTTAAATAACTTTTGATTTGTTTAAATTATAAACCATTAAGTACTTACTCACTTTGAATTGTTATCTTGAACCATTTAGTAAAATTGGTCTTGAAAACGAAATTTTTTATAAACACCTAGTAATCCTCAAAGTGACAAATATGTTCATTTGTTTAAAATTACTTTAATAAATTAATGAGAAATAAATGTACTAATAAAAAAAAACACATTTCCACTGTCAAAACAAATTATTTTGAAGGTAGTTTTATTCAATCAATACATCTCTAATTTGCATTTGTACCTGTTTTATATATGAGATGTCATTTGGCGATTTTGTTAAATTCAACAAAGAATTTGTTTACATAAATTATTTTATATTTATACTTGACTGACCGATCGGCTGAGTGATTAGAGACCTTAACTGCATAACCAAAGTTGTGGGTTCGATCCCCGCCCGGGACAAATATATGTGTGCATGAAAATGTCTATTCCGTGTCTTGGTTGTGAAATATTTATATATATATTATAAAAAATATTTTAGTATGTATATCAGTTGTCTAGTGCCCATTATACAAGCTTTGTTTAGTTTGAGACTAGATGGCACTGTATGAATGTCCCAGGTTATTAATTTTTATTATTACTATTTTTAATTTTGGATAAAAGAAGTACAGGTAAAATTTATTAAGATTATTGAAATAAAATACATATTTTTTTAAATGTTTATTCCTTTATTGTCAATTAGATACGTGGAAATATCTTAAAATTTCATTTTTCTGTCATAATTCTTACAAACAAATGCATTTTCATTACAGTAAAAAGGATAAAAATTTATTTACAAAGAAATCGCGCCATCGCGAATCATAAATTACAAATTATACTTAAAAACTAAGCTACGAAAAGGCACGCCATAGTTACTTTAATAATCCATTTGTGCCCATCAGTTCATTCATTAACAATTGTGCCAAAAAAAACATCAATTTCGTTTAGGAAAAAAAGTAACAACAGCACTTACACAATGTGACGCTAATAATATTTTACATATAGTTGCAAAATCTATCAAAACACACAAGTTTTTAAGATGTTAAATAATATTGTGATTTATATAAATAAAGCATGTCCATAGACTACGAGGTGTGCTCCCGAAACCTTACGACACTGATGACGTTTGTGTGACGCATTTTGTTGCTTATAGGCTAAGTTTAAAGGGCACATCTGGTATCTATATCTATGCCCGTGTCACTTCCCCGAATAAAGCCGTTTTTACACATCGACGTAATTTCATCAATGAATACATCCAGAAATACTGATTTTAAATTTTCCAAATTTGTATTTGACCGGAATGAATGCTTTTCGATAACTAACTAAATTAACTCTATAAGAATGCATTACAGGAAGCACGTCTTTGTCTTATTTCCCTACGCAGTAATTAAAATTATCACTAAGACTTCGAATCGAGTCGAAATCACTTTGTTTTTCGAATTGTCGAATGAAATAAAACCGTGCATCAGATGTCACTAAAACCACGTTGGCACAAAGCAATGACACAAATACTTTTGTAATTTAAAAAAAAAATTAAAACTAAAATAATAAAACTACGAAGATCAATCGAATAAAAATTAACTTAAATAAGACAAAATTATATTTACACACTGAGCGCCAAAAAACGCGTTCACATCAAAAAAAAATGTAAATAATATATTACAATATATAAAAAATGTATATTCCAAAGCATTAATACTGTAAAAAAAAAAGTATTACAAAATTGAGCACTTCGAGTAATATTTGTATGGTATGTCATTGGAAAAACTACAATAAATATTTTAAAACGGAATGCTGAGATCTTAAATGCATGTAACATGCTTAGTGGAAAACTTATTCTGAGGTATCAAAATAGAATATCATAATAATATGTATGTTTTTATAAAAAATACATTATCAGTTAATTAATATCTGAGATACCTCGTTCTGGAAGATACTTCTGGAATGATCGATGGAAAAAACAATTCTTACAATTACCGCATACAGAAACTGCTGCTCGTGCTTTTTTTGTGAATCAGTAAATTCATATTATCCAGAAGCCGAGCAGTAATTTCTGTAATTATAATTTAACTTATAACGATCTAAATTTATTAACAAGTAAAAATGTCTACATACATTGAAGTTTATTACAGACACTAAATTCTAAGAATCACACGTAAAATATCTTGATCGCAAAGTATTGAAAACAATCTCGTTTCATTTGAATACTCGAAAATACAGTAAAAAAAGTAAAAAATATATAACAACACAACAAAATCTGATCGTTTTTCAATGGGCGTGAATGCTTTCAAGACTAAAAAAAAAATAAAAATATAACTAGTTTGCGTCTTTACCTATAGAGAATTAAAACTCTAATATTCTAATCTCTTCCATGAATAATTTAAGAAAAAAAAATGTTTTTCATCCATCCAGAGCTAATCAAATTCAAATAAATGCACTTACTATTTAAAGAGCCATTTACCATTGCAAACGAATCAGCTTAATAGTTTTGATGGAAAAATATTCGTGAACAATTGGTAAACGTCCCCCTTAAATTGATTATTGACATCTAATATTTTAATAGCACCAAAACCCATCAAAACGTTCACACAACGAGATTGTCTTTTCCATGCTAACTCTATTCCATTAAATGATGTATCAGTCTGTTACAATCTTAGACCATTTAAACAATTTCCCTCCGTTATGCTAATCCACTATTTTCAAATGGTCTGTCAGTACAAATCTCAATCAATTACGAATTAGTTAAACACCTCAGAAATATTAGTGTCATAACCTGAGGTCATAACCACTGATTTGTCATAACACTCAAGTCAGTATGATACGAAATATTTAATATCAATTAACTTTTTGATTTGTCATCAATCATTATCAATAAATTGTCTCTGTCAATTAAATGGCTCGTGACTTTCAATCTGACCCAATTCGGTTAATGAGTAGTGCATAGGTTAATGGTCCCAATATTACAATTGTGGAATCTCGGTATAGAATGTAATTTCCTTAGACAAAACAAAGTTAAATTTACTATTACCAAACAGGAATGAGTTTGACTTGAGATTTACAATTCACTCGATAAATGTTATATTTCTATGACAATAATTAACTAGAGAAAACGAGCCAAGCAAAAAAAAACGCAATCGACGCTGGAAAAAAGATATCTCATGAATATTAAATAATCATAGAAGCGATACCTTCTTTTTAAAATATACCGATCATAGATGTACGTCAAGATATCGCGACGTGACCACAAAAACGTCAGCCAAAAAAAAAGTACGCCATTCTAGAACACGGTGAAATCGAATTTACTGTGGCGCTCGTTAAAATATCTTATTGGAAAACGAATACAGGTTCTTAGGATTACATTTCATACGTAATTTATTAAAATGCTTCTGGTATCTGACATACCATTGATTATATATAATTGGGACAGATAAATATTTTTTTTATACTGGTAACATTGATATTTTGCATATGGCGCGTAAAAGTTTTGTTCGTGAATCGACAAGAATTAAAAAGATACAGTTTTCTATAGTTCGCTTTTTTATCCACACAGCTCAGTCCTATTTGGATAATAGTAAATATGTAATCTATTAAAGAGTAGTCTATTAAAATTTATTGTTTTCAATTTACACATGATTCAAATTAACATTTCCGAAATATAAACTACATAGAATGTGACATAATTGTGTCACAAAATAATTTTTGTCTTCGACATTACACTAATGTTCCTTATAATTTTCCTACTACAATGAAGCTTCCTAAATTTTTCTGTACACGTTTTATCATTAGGCTGTATTACACTGATGAAATATGAATGTCAACTTTTAAAGATCACGGTGTAATAAAATGAGTACAGCAGTTTACTTATGACAATTAGGCTGTAGAAACAATAACTATTGAGGGAATTCTTTTTTATTAAAAGCCATGAAACTGTAATTGTTTACTAAAAGTTAGATATAACATTATATTAGTAAAATTTTGGCTCACATTCATACTCATAGACGAATCAAAATGTATAGAGAGACAAACATGTATTAACAAGTTTGGTCAGATTGGACCTAAAAATCTATGAGATTTTTTTTTTTCTAAATATTACGATTTAGGCACGATTCACATTTCCCGCTTAAATTAGATAGGTACAACTGAACGACCGTCAGCTAATATAATAACCATTTGGCCAACATTTACTTGGGACCAAATGCATCGAATGCAGCGCTATTTTACCTCTCTTGGCATTTTGATACGAAACCGTACAAGAACTTTGCGGACTATATGAATATAGCCTCAGATGCTGCCTTGTTGTTCTGTTGTATCTCGTTAGGAGACAAGGCCGCGCGATCCGACCAATCGGAATGAGGGGAATGAGTTAGAGGGGTCTGCGGGCTTGGCGTCGACCAATGATCCGGTGATTCTGGCGACGGCGTAGGAAAAGTATCTCCTATACCCCAACCACCGTATACACCTGTGGAAATAATTTTAAATTCAAACCCAATATAATAGATATATATACAGTGTTACGCACGGATCTTTGCCGCTGTGGGGTTATTTACAGGAAGCGACGAGTAGCATAAAATAGGGGCGCAGAGGAGAAGAAGGAGAGGTCGAATAGCTTGCACTAATTCCCCTCGCTGTCCGCGTGGCTGTACCTGCGCTTTGTGTCATTCGCAGGCAAACTAAGAGCGGCTAAGACCCGTGTGTACTACTTTACCTAAGTAATCTAGGTCAATGACGATCGTTAAAGTAATTTGAACGTTTATAACTCAAGACCGACTACACCAATTTTCATCAAACTTTCACATTAAATAGACGGATATGCACGAAATGTTTGGTGTTGGGCTCAACGTAGTGCTAACTTGTAGAGCTAACCGGACTAAATGAAAATATTAAAAAAAATAACAAGGATTAAAAAAAAGAAACTTGAAACATGGTTTTCTCGGTAACTGTTAGTTTGCGCCATCTGCTCATTTGAAACTTTTTGTTTAGTTTGATAACCTCTACATTCCTTATAAGTTTGAACTACGTTCAACCAAACACCCAGTATATCGCCAAGCTGTAATCAAAATACTTTAGTTTCAGAAAAAAACTAATTTATCTTTCTTTATTTATAAAGAACTTAAAAAGCTCTAAACATATGACAAGTAACGATAGCATAAGGATCAGTACACACCTGACATGATATTAGTGAGTGCAGGGTGGTGTGCCTGCACTTGGCCCAACGCCGCCGCGTGTGTCATCACCGCCTGCAGCTGCGCGCTGTGTGCACCGCCACCACCTACAAGCACGATGTATTTTAGTATATTATAACTGCGTAAAATAGGAAAGTTTTTATAAAGACTTTCTTTTTAACAGCCATACTAACAGGCAGCGTCCCATCTTAAGGTACCTCCAAACCCAGCAAAAACCTAAAATTTGTGGAAAACAAAGTTTTTTTCGATGGATTTATATAACGGTTCTTTCAATAGTTTCGAATCGTTTGTTGGCAACCTCATTTTCTCTATCTATTACTAACAAGCAGCGTCCTATTTGAAGGTACCCCCGAACCCAGCAAAAACCTAAAATTTGTAGAAAATAAGGTTTTTCGTATACATACTGAGATGCGCGAGCGCAGCGGAATATGCGGCGGCGTCGAGTTGGTGCTGATGAGAGTGACGCAGCGCCGCCATATGCGCTGGTGACGTCGGCAGCGACGGCCGCGACTTTCCCGGGGATGGTGATCCTGCACAATCATCAAGTAGGTTATTACAAAATATAACAACAGTCCAAATTAACACATAATCCTGCAGTTACAGATCTACAAATGTTTGCCTTCCAGATTAAAAACTACACACCATTCTGTGAATCGTGTGCAAAGCCCGACGACATTTACCATTTGCTCATGGAGTGCAAATATATAGAATCAAAGAGAAATAATTTTATGCACCATATAAGTTTGAATAAATTATTTATATATTTATATATATTATATAAATTTGGCAGATATTTTAATTTTAAAACATCAATTTTAAAACATCCTCACGAAAACAAATTTATTAATTTGGTTAAATTAATTGAATTGTTGTTTTTAAATAAAAAGCTATCCTATGAGTAATAGATAAATGAGAGAGCTTGGTAATATTATCGTTTGTTAAAAGCTATGGACCGACATGACCAATTTGGTCTAGGTCACAAAGAATAAAGATTTAAAAAAAAAAATATATCCAAAAATATCGATAAATAGAGTACAACACGCACGGTATTTGATTAATATTAAATATATTTATCAAGAAAAAAAATCATAGATTTGTATAACTCACCTATGTAGGCATGCGGTGACGTAGTGTGGTTGCTGTGTGTAGGCGAATGGTTTGAATATGGTGGGGAGAGGGTCGCTCCCAAACCACTGACGTAGCCACCACCCACTTGTAAACTCTGGCCAGTCTGGAAATCAAAAGGTTAAAAATATATTATGGTGATGCAGTATTCTTTCATGTGATGCTTCTCAAGAGAAGTTTTTACGAAGCGCTGGTAGTTTATTGTCAAGTACAGATCGCTTCAAACTTTATTGCGGATCTGAATACAACACTAAATGCGAGCTTGTGCAGGTATCGGATGGGATAGTCCGCCGCGGGGTTCGCGGGAGGAACGCACCGCTCCATCGCCCCCTGCGTCTTGTTGACACTTTTAACTGGTCATTGCGACGCGATTGGTGCCTACTTTCAGATCCGCCTTAAAGTTTGAGGCAATCTGTAATATCAAATCAAAATCTTTGGCGCCAATATATTTAGACTCGTCAAAATAATACCATTGACTCCTTGAATGATATATCTATTGATCAGGGATCTTATCGTGTTTATACGTTGTCCTACAAATGAGTCTTTAATTTTTGTTATCGATAATAAATACGGCCATCTTGCCTCGAGTACAAAGTTGAAGTAAAATCGCCGTGACAAGCTGTCTTTTTGCTTAGACCCTTTAAATTACAACTTAGATGATAATATACCTTGACACAGTCTTCATAACTTGGTGGTTGCTTGTGCGGCATCAGAGCGTGTTCCACTCCCGCGTACTGAGCGACCGCATTGCAGTACATCGACGTCGCTTCATAAGGGGAGGGTAAATCCTATGAATAAAGTAAAAAAAAAAATTACAGCACTATATTGGAAGGAAGAAGCAAAATAAGCTTGGTAATTATTATTTAATTATCATATTTTTCTAAATAATGCTTATTTATTACATATTTTATTTTAAGATTTATCTGCTATATGAAAAAATGTGGTCTTAAACCCGAGCAAAGAAATATAAATCTTAATTGAGTACCCATAAATGTCGTTTTGACCGTCATGAAATCTACGTCGAATAATTTTGGGGTGTCGAAATGGGTTAACACCCCATGTTCTGCTAAATATAGAGTGTATCGCAACTGTAACTTATTACCGTATAATTCCAGTTTCTTTTTATACCCATTAACTGTACATTATAACATTATAAATACAATTTAAATATAAATTTGGACATTCTCTTAGTTCGGCGGTTAAACCTCTAGATCGCATAACAGAAAATATTTATGAAAGTGAGTTTAAATTGTAAGAAAAATTAAATGAAATTCATATTTTTTTGTACTCAACGTAGGTACGATGTTATTAACACACTTAATGAAAGTCAAGATGTGTCACCTAAGTCAATAGACGTACAATGATTATCCGAAACGTTTAGCCACACTATCTGTATAAAATGTACATAAAAAACCTCTTTACCTGTAAATTTGGGAGTGGTGATTCTACTGGACTGAGGCTTGAACCTAGGCTCTCTACACTTTGGGGCACCTCTTGTTGTTTCTTGTTGTTTTTTCTCACACTCGGCTTCCTGTATCAGATAAATGGTAAAAACAAAATTAATACTTTCTCTAGTGTTCTATTCTTCAAATGATCAATGTACCATCATTGTATATTTAAAATAACAAATATTCTTTAGCTCGCTCAAATTTTCAGGAATGTTTAGTTAATTACAGAATACAAGAATCTCAGGCTAAATCTTTTTAGGATTGAGTAATTTTCAGTGTCACCAATTTAATGTTTGTATCGTTCTACGGAATGATATTAAAGATTGTTAAATTCTTATGAATTGCCGTAAATACATATACTTATATATTTATATGAAATTAATTAGTTAATTAATTAATTAATATGTAACGTAATTAATATAATTTAATAAATATGTAAGTAATATTGCTAACCGGAAAGCATAAATCACTCTGTTCGGAATTTCAATTCAATTCAATTTCTTGGGTTAATGGCGTTTCCTTATAGATTTCGCCAATGTCAAGTGTATATGATACTCTGCTCTATAAAGCGGGCTTCGTGAACGAACAAGGTCACAGATTGTAACTAAGACTTAAGTGAGTAGTTAAGCATGTCTGATGACAGGATCGTGATTTTATAGTTTTCAATGAATTAAAAACGTGTCGCGTATTAAACTTCTTCTTCTTCTTTTGGTTAATGACGTTCTAACATATGTTAATTCTGCCAATGTCTAGTGTATGACAGTTATACTATTTTTATTGAAAAATAATAAAAACAGGCAACGTAGTACGGTTAGTATGGAGTTTTTTCAAAATGCCACATGAAACTACGACATTCTACATGCGCCATTTTGAAAAAACTCTTGTTCGGAATTTATTGTTAACTGAATCCATTTGACTAATATTTGATGTTTTAAAAGTCATAATTTGATGAATATTTATAATTAATTTGATTGTCACATACATTGGTACAATTTAAAGAAAATAGTATGGTATGTGCAATTAAACGAGTTTTTGTTCCAATACTCTACAAATTAATATTTCACAATTTATAAAATAATTAAGACTGAATTTATATAAAAAAAAATTACCTACATTTTATAAAGTTATTTATACAAGTTATATTCATTTGGGCTGTATGGGATTTTTGGTTGATTTTGTTGCAAAAGGTATGTTGTAGGTACATTAAATATTAAAAAATTTCTAAGTTATACGCCTTAAATAACTTGAAGGTAATCAAGTTATAATTTTCTGTTGTCATGCTTATTAGCTCCCATTACACATTAATAATAATTAATAATTCACATGGCCAATCCTAACTGGCTTCACTTACTTAAAAGTGGGTAACTTACCGCCTGATATGCGAGTTGTTGTTGTCGTAGACTTCTGGGGGGCTCTCTGGCCCCGGTTTTGTCCGTTTCTTGTGTTTCCCTTTCCCCGCACCCTGGCCACCCCCCGCACCGATCACGGTGGGCTGACTTATTAGCTGGGGGTGAGGTGTGGGAGATGCTGTTGGACAAAATTGTTTTTTAGTAAATAATAATACCTGGGACATCTCACACATATTAACAAAATATTGACAGACTTAGCCACTGATACTGAGACGTACACAGTTATATTTTGTAAAATTCAAAGACTGTCTCGGGTGGTGTCGAATGGTGAGTGCGTTTTGAAATGCAGACATAAGCACATAATACAATACTTTTTTTTTGTATTTTTCGAAGTTTGTCACTGATGAACTGTGAAAGATGCAGAAACTGGAGACATATATCCTTAAAGATCTATCTTCCTACAAGGCCAAATAATATTGTATCTTCAGTCATACGAAAAATATGACCCTTAGAAAGTGTCAAAAAAAATCGTTTAGATAATGTTCAATCCAGCTAAACGTAGTTCTGAAACGTAAACGTATAGTCCGATCGAATTTAGTTTGTTTAGTTTGGCATTAATTTAATATTGCCATCAAATTCACGATTCCCTAAAGTTAAGCAATCCTGGCTCTGATACTGCAGAGCTGTAATTCTAAAATGCAGTGGTGTTTCCTTTATATAGTTAACTATACGATTATCGCTAATAATAACATCTGACACATAAGCCGATCAT
Organism: Luffia ferchaultella; assembly: GCA_949709985.1. Lineage (NCBI taxonomy): Eukaryota > Metazoa > Arthropoda > Insecta > Lepidoptera > Psychidae > Luffia > Luffia ferchaultella. The sequence continues at coordinate 24,000,531 of OX453242.1, read as the reverse complement.
ATTGAAATTTTGCTCACCAGCTCTATAACTATATCTTAGCACACCACCCCAATGTACATTTTTATGTATACTTACCACCATTACGCTTTTGAAAATCTATGTTTTCGCTATAATTTCGATAAGTCCACAAGCTATATATACCCAGTAATTTTACCATTTATTAATTAATGTATTAATCCAAAAAAACTCACGCATAAGATGATGGTGATGCTGTGGCCTGGGGCAGTGTTCATCGAGCAATCGTACTATGTCGTCGTGCATCCTCTCTTGCGCAACATCCCTGGGCAGTCTGTCCATGTGGTCTGTGATCTCTCGGTTGGCCATTGAGTCTAACAATGCTCGACAGGCTCCGTAAGAACCTTCCCTCGCTCCCAAGAACAAGGGAGTCTCGTCCTGTAATTTATTACATTTCACGTCAGCTAATGTAGTTGTAATGTAGTAATCATTCACGGATTTAGGCTCCAAGCCTCCTCATGTAGAGGGGAGGCCTAAGCCCCTGCAGTAGGGTTTAAAAAGCTCTGATGGGACGGAATGGAAAATCATTCACTAGCGAATATATAGGTCAACAGCCTTTCATTTGCGCATTACGCGGATTAAACTTTCAGAACGTACATTGTTACTTAGTCAACTGACTGGGGCGCAACCCTGCTTGAGCTTACTATTAGGAGCAGTAATGAAATGTGAAAATCTACCTTCGTTATTTCAAAGAAAAATCATATCAATTTGTTTATAATTTTTCATGTTCTTTATATTTACTTTATCGTCTATATCAATATATCTCGACATCAAGATAAAACGTGTCTATTTATATAATTTTAATTTCTAAATGCATTTGTTACAATTTTTTCGTTGCGTATGAACATCTTGTTCTGGGTATTAGCTAGCTAATCGTTGTAAAACGAATAAAATTCCAGTAAAATTTCACGTTTCATTATTAGAAATGGCTATTACACATAAATACGCATAATCAACTGAACGATTGATCAAGTGGTTAGGGACCCTAACTAGGGAATCAAGTCACGTGAGGTTAGGCAAAAGTTAGATTCCTCTTTTGAACAAATGTTTGTGTGCATGAACATGTACATTTGTTCAGTGTCTGGCTGTAAAATATCTATGCATGTTATGATAAAATATATCACGCATAATTTATATATTAAACGTAAATTTATATAATATAGGTAATGTAGTCATTAAAACAGAAATATTTATTCTCTATATCTATCGGAACTTTAATCTAATATATAATGATTTCTCTTCTATAAAATATCTATTCGATATAGGACACGAGAATCCATTTTATTATTATTATTATTCTACTCGCTATGTTGCAACATTAAAGTATTGTATTTATGTATCCTCAATTGTCACTCAATATTTAAGACAATTGATGTACATACAAATGTCGGGAACGCGTTCTCTGGGCGGTAGTATTATGGTTCCAATCGCTTTATCACTAACTAAAAACTTTTAATATTACCCAAACAATACAACTTTTTCACACTAAAAAATAACACCCACCTTATCATCTTGAGCGTCTCTGTTAGCGCCGTGCAAAAGCAAAACATTTACAGCGTCAACATTATTAACAGCTGCAGCCCAATGTAATGCCGTTTTGCCACTATTGTCCGCTGCATTTATATCTGCATCCGCATTGATGAGGTCTTCCACCATTCCTTCAATAGCTAATCTAGCGGCTAAGATCAGTGGTGTGGTGCCGTCGTGCATTCTAGCGTTCAAATTCGTAGCTCGGTTCCTTAGTAATATCTGGAAAACTCCCATCGCGTCAGCTGCTACAGCTGCGTGGAGTGGGGTACGGCCTGTGTTATCTTGTGAGTTGGCGTCTGCGCCCGCGTCCAGCAGACGTTTGGCGGCATCGGATCTTGCGTATCTGTGCAAAATATAACAACTAAATGAGAAAATGTCATAAATGAAAATAAGAGGAAATGTAGAGGTCGGTCATAAAGATAACAAATAAGACTACATAGCAAGCATGATTTGCCGGTCAACGACCTTTAGCGAGCCCGAATAATTTTACGACGGGGGTCGACTTGATGATAATTGTTGAACGAGTGTATTATTTAAGTATATTCGAGGATAGCCCGCTATGGAGTGTCAAAGTCAATAGATATAAATTTGATAGTCACAATGTAAAGTATGTCCACCTCAATCAATAAGACGAACCGTCGACTGATCGCAGCTCGTTTTGTAGCTCGCAGCTCCGTGTTTGTTATAGTAGTTTAAATTACGTACTAGAGATATTTTAATTAATCAGTATGCATAGTTTACCGTCTCCCGAAATGCGCAAAGATAATTTACTTAAAAACTTAAGTCTGCATTTAACAAAATTATTAAAAGCATAGAAGCAGCAAGTGACCCCCTGATCTATATTATATTATCTTCTGTTGTTGGGACCAGAAAAGTGGTCCAGTTTTGTTTACGTCTCTTATACAAGAAATGACTTTAAATGACTGACCAATTAGCCGAGTGGTTAGATACCCTAACTGTTGAGCCAAGGGTCGCGGGTTCGATTCCCGCCTAGGATAAATATTTGTGTGCATGAACATGTCTATTTGTTTCGTTTCTGGGTGTAAAATATATAAATCAGTTGTCTAGTACCCATAATAGAAGCTTTGCTTAGCTTGGGACAAGATGGGGCTGTGTGGATGTCCTAGGTATTATATAAAATAACAGTAACTCACCTAGCAGCTAAATGTAAACTGGTCTCTCCAGTTTTATCCATGGCCGCGTTCAATTGAGCCCCTTGAGCTACCAAATCCGAAATTATATGTGCAGTCTGCTCGTCTTCGACGTCAGAACCCGCGTCCAATCCGCCGCCTCTGACAGCTGCCACCATCAGAGGGGTCATGCCGAGTGGACCTCTTGCGTCCACGTCGACGTGACCATCATGCTAAAGTAAAAAGTAAAGTTTAGGTGACTAATAAATGAAAGGAAAAAGATCTAAAAAACACGCAACTGCACACACCACTGCCATTAAATTAACTTTAAAAAAAAACATCGAAATCGGTTCATCCATTTAAGAACTAATTGTAGCATCGGCCACAGACAGACGCACAGATACACTGACAAAGCTTCGAACTTAAAACATTCATCTTTTGGCGTCAGAGTTTAAAAAATAAAATTTTTACACTCCTAAAATTTACACAACATAAATTAAACAGTGTTTGGGGTGACGCTAAATTATCATATTAGTAGTTAAATAACTTAAGTTTAATACCAGAGAGAATGTATGATATTTTTATAGATAGGTATTTTACTTAGTTTAAGAATTTCAAACAAGGGAATCTTCTGAAACTACTTCGACATTAATGTTTCTGAAGTTAACAGGTAATGTTTATATTAATAGAAGTTGTTATAAATTATTGCACTCACTATAGCAGGCGGTGTCATCATACTGGGTGGTACTCTGATATCCGCCGCATCCAAATGGTGTTGGGTCCAAACTCGAGGATCATGACCAGCTTCTTCATAGTCAGTAATAGCTGTGTGGTCTGACGCGTAACCACCAGGTGCTCCATTCGTTTCTCCTGGACCTCTTGGACGTTTAGCTCTCGGAGGAGCTGATCCATCATCATCATCGTCAGACCACTGCGGAGGTCCCATGTGACCACCGTTGATGTCCACGTCTATGCAACCTATAGAACCGTTCTTATTCAGGTTTCTCATCTCTTGTCCGTCTGGACCTCGGCGGCGTGACCTACGTCTTGTCGAAGAATTATTTCTGATGAAGCCTTCTGGGAACCATGTTATGCCAGCGGCACGTTTTCTTTGAGCGGTCACCAACACTCCGATCAAAAGGCCAGCTAACAGAACTATAATTACGCCGATGAAAACATATTTGGAGTTTGTAGCTGCATCTTCATTAGTATCAGGTGTCACTTCACTGTTCACTTTTAAGATAGGAAAATCTGGCGATAGTGTGTGCTTAGAAGCGCTAGCCGCTATAAATTCAGCAGCCTCTCGAGTCGAAAAGAAGCATTCCGAACCAGATGCACACTTTCTATTATCAAGCTCCAAGTAGACCTGGACACCCGACTGAACACGTTCCGTGAACACAATATGATGTTTCTTTCCGAATTCAGTATCTTGTAGTCCGACATTAGTAGATCCTTTCCAAGGGTAAACCATGTCGTTACCTAAATGATCTTTCTTTATCAGAACAGTAGTTCGAAGCTGATGGCCCAAGTCTCGCAAGAAAGCTACGGAGTTTTCTTTGAAAGTTCTCATATCCATTTCCAATATGATGGATATGACGCCTTCTGCTATATCTGGAGGTTCATTTTCGCAATCCAGCCCGTCCCAGTTGCATTCGGCATTGTTGCAGCCGTAATCACAGTGGCCGTTAGCGTAATGCTTCTGGCAGTAAGCGTCATAGATCGGGTTGCATCTCTGCAACGATTTCTCACAATCCCTTCCATCAAACAGACAAGCTTGGGTATTACAGACTTCGTTACACTCGCCGTTGCCGAATACCTCCCAGCAGTTGATAGGTGCCGTACAATTAGCCCATGGATTTATGCCAAGAGAACAATCGTTGCCGTCAAAATCGCAGGCATAGGTGTTGCATTCCTCATCGCAATGTTGGTCGCTTCGTTTTTCTTTGCATCCGAATTTAACGCAATTTTCCCTCTGGAAGGCTAAGTCTAGCTCTTGGAAGTTTAGGGCAGGATTGGTGTTGTATACTCCGCTAACGGGACTTCCGTAGCCCCCTCTAGAGTGAGGGTCGTGTATGTCGCAGTTCTTACCAGTCCATTGTCTAGGACAGTAGCATAAGTAGTCTCCTGATTTGTCGAAGCAACGCGCTTCGGGGTGTTTACAAGGATTGCTTAGACACTCATTCATAGAATCTATCTCGCAGTTGATACCTGACAATCCCAGTAAGCACTCACAGACGTATCCTCCGATTTCGGACGTCCTGCAATAGCCTCCGTTCTGGCAAGGATTAGAGTCGCAAGCGTATCCTGAATATTCACAATTCTTGCCGTAGAATCCATCGTTGCAGAGACACTCATGCCCGCCCTGTATGGCTGTACATATACCGCCATTCTGACAAGGAGAGTTTGCACAAAAGTTGACTTTTGCTTCACAGTGTCGTCCCATATAGCCCAATTTGCAATTGCAGTGGTAGTCGTTAACTAATTGCACACAATCCTGGGTACCGGGGTCCGCGCAAGGGTTTGACAGACACTCATTTATGTCGCCTTCACACCTCAAACCCACGAATCCAGGAGGACATTTGCATTCGAAACCACCGACTTTGTCGATGCAAGTTCCGTTGTTGTGACATGCATCTGGGGTGCAATCGTTGACATTGATTTCACATATTTTGCCTAGCGTTCCGAAGGGACAAGAACACGAAAAGTTGGAGATTAAATCGTGACAAGTTCCGCCATGTTGGCAAGGATTTAGCAAGCAATCGTTTATGTTCAGTTCGCAGTTCTGTCCTTGGAATCCTTTAGCACATTGACACTGGTAGGTTCCAATGAGGTCCTTGCAAACCGCTCCGTTTTGGCATGGAGCTGAGTCGCACTCATTAATTTCCTTGTGGCAATATGAGCCAGTGTAACCATCCAAGCAGTGACATCGATGCGAGTTGCCGATATCTTCGCAAGTACCGTTGTTACACAACTGTTTTAATTTGACACCTGCAACAAGGTAATTTATTTTATTTATGACAAAACTAATTAATTTTGGGGATAGAATCATCCCCAAGATCATGTTCATCTACATTTTAGGAGTTTAAGATCATAAATGATGTGACAACAACAAAACATAAACAATGACAACAACAACAACAAACAAATGTGCTACTAATTTTACGATTTACGAAATTTACGATTTACTCATAAAATTTATGAAGGAGATTCACCATTTAGGCAATGTAACAATCAAGAATTTTTTTTTTTGCATTACCTTTCCTAATAGAGGCATCTTTACATGAGACCATTTCGACATCGCACAGCTTCCCAGACCAACCAGGAGCACATGTACAAGTGTAGTGTGGTCCTTTTTGGGAACACGTCGCACCGTTTTCACAAGGATTTCCTTCACACCTATTAAAAATAAATAGTCCATATTAATTTTCCCACAGACATAGATTACGAAGAACACAAACACAATTTGTTAAAGTGAACATTTAATTACGAATGGATTAATCTATTACATTAATTAGATTAATTGCTAATCAGACATGGACAATATATGACAATTCAATCTCAAAAACGATCACTAAATTAGTTCCAGTATATCTACATTTTATATGTTCATGATTAATGTGATTAAATGACAAATGTAGTCAAGTACAAAGACAATTTTATTGCAGTAAAAGCGGGCCCACACATTACCCAAAAAATCTTCTATTTCTGGGCCAATGTGTGTGCCCGTTTGAATCAATTGGACCTAATTCCTGTTGTGTTGGACACTGTTGTCTAGCTATCAAGTTTTTTAGTGAACCGGATCCAATAACTAGGCTATAACTTGGCTATATCATGCAACTAAGTCAATATATGGGCTAGTCTTAAAAATATGATTGTACACACCAATCGACGAATTCCTCGCAGTGCTTCCCAGTGTATCCGTATGGACAATGGCACGTATAATGTGTAATGTGGTCATGACACGTAGCTGTGTTTGGGCACGGTGAACTATCGCACATGTTGATCCGAAATTGGCAATTTGACCCTGTGTACCTAATTTGTAAAAATATAAAATGATTAGTAAAAATTTACAGCTGATTTCAAGCTATTTTCTTCGGGAAAAAAGTATAATCTGAAATGTTCTTAAACATGCATTTATAATAAATAGCCCAGGGAAGTTAGAGTTGGACCTCGATTTAATTCAGAATTGCATTATTTTTTTATAGATATGTTTTAGAATTGTTCATGAGAATAAGCAATTCACCAAAACTAATCAAATCATGAAATTTTTCTTTGTCTGGCAACAATTATCTTGTCAAAAGTCGTAGTAATGGTTCAAAATATATGGTATTCGAGTGTCTTTAAAATTAAACAAAAAATATGTAAGCAAAATACTTAAACACAGTTTCCCTTGTTTTCATTGCATTCACCCATTTAAATTTACATTACTGTTTGCTGTTATTATTACTAATAGTTTGTGCCTTTTTGGTCAAAACAATTATAAAAAAAAAAAATTTGTAGAAAGTATAAAATTGCTATTTCTATCATTATATATCTATTTCATTATATATCGAATTCAGTTACAAAAACATATAAAAGTCCGGTTACGATTAAGGCGAATCTGCCCTATGCGTAAATTTCCTGGGCTAATATAAAAACTCATAAAGAGATTTCTAAGTTTTCCATACCCTGGCGGACAAGAACAGTTATAAGAGTTGACACCGTCGATGCAAGTCCCGCCATTCATGCAACTAGATTCGGTGCAATCTTCGTCGTTAGTTTGACAGTTGATGCCGGAGAAACCGAGTGGACACGTACAAGTGTATGACGCCACGTACTGGAAACAACAAAAAACAATAATGAATGACCTAATATATCAATCACACTAACTGTAAAAAAAATATTTATAGATCAATTAATTTAAAAAAACGATGATGATAATGTTTTATAAACCGGATTCCCATGTCGAAAGATAATTAATTATTTTATTTATTGTTAATTTTTTAACCTAAGGTTCGATAGTCCATTATTACAATGGTTCTCGGACATTGAAAATTTTAGAAATACCGGGCAAATATTTTCACAGTTTTCATACATCAATAACAAATATCGTTTAAACATAGAAAACCATTACCGAATTTTTTTTTAAAACTATCAAAAATAAATAATTATTAATGCAAACCTGATTGCAAGTAGCTCCATTCAAACATGGTCTAGAATGACACTCGTCTATGTCCACCTCGCAGTGTTTGCTTGTGAAACCACTTGCGCACACGCAGTTATAATCGCCTATGCTGTCGAGACATGTCGCGCCGTTTTGACAGGGAACTGGTGGGAAAAAATAATTGGTTTGATTAAAAGACACTCATGATTTACAAGTAGGCACAAGTAAAAATTTTAAAAGAAACGCTTCTGTTTTTTCGAGAAATAAACTATTCTACCTGTGTTATTTCGTACAAAAATTTTATATGTTCTGTATAATAAGTGGTTATTTTATTTATTTATTATTTAAGTAATTTAATTTATCTTTTATTTTAGTAATTGCTCTTTTAGCCGTTTTGCTATTGAAATAGCCTATGAAATGGGTTATATCAACTGAAAAATGGATATCAACGGGGCGAGGCGAGGGTAGACCCCGCATCTGCAGAAAACGAATCCGCGCCAACTTCAGAAGGAACAAAACATTTTAGTACTATCTGTTCATTGTAATGGTTGAACAGAAAGCATACTTAGCATTTAATTTGGCTTGTACTTCACTATTAATATTCAAACTTCAATTAATCCTTTACTTGATGCATTAATTTCCTGACCAAAAAACAATATGAATACTTATTTGTAGAGGCCCTAAATGTTGGAATACAGGTTTTTTTGAAACAAATTCAATGTGAGTCAACTCTCTGGCTCTTTTTTCATCTTTCATTATTTTGAAGCCATTTAGTGCAGTCCATTAATATGATGATGTCAAAATAAGTGTCTTTAAGTCAAAAAGAAAACATTAGTAATATCTTGCTATCTCTAGTTATATTAAATATATTTACATGAAGCACAATCGTCGGTGTTAATAGCGCAGTCTTTCCCTTCGTAACCGTGTGCGCAGACGCAGGTATAAGACCCTCCGGTGTTCAAACAAGTGGCGTCGTTGTGACACGGCGCGGTGACAGCACATTCGTCTACGTCCCTCTCGCACAGCGCTCCGGCCCAACCGGCTGGACATTGACATGTGAATTCGGCGTACGACGCTTCTGCTACACAACTACCCCCGTGGCGACATCTGTTGACGAACATGAACAAACTTAGACGTTTACTTGAGCTTCGAAAACATCATTCAGCTTTGAGATACGTACTGGTTAGGCATGCAGGGGTCGAGGGTATGTTCGCAATTCCTCCCAGAGTGTGGCAGTCGACACACGCACCGGTAGCCATTGACTAGATCTATGCACGAGCCCCCATGCAAACATGGATAGCGTGCGCAGTCGTCAATATTAGTTTCGCAGTTTACACCTGGAATTAAACATGTTATTAAAACTTTGTCAGAGTCATAATATAATAGTAGGCAAGACTAGAGCGAGCGCTTTCAACTGAACTATTAGAATGTCGTAAGCCGCAAATGCGAGGGAAGGTATGCGGCGAAGTGTGGGAGGGGTCAACACTTACTGTCACAGTAAGTCACGGGAAGGGGAAATAGAGCATCAAAGTTATTCGTTTTCAATTATTTTTCCTTATTAAAATTAATTTTGTACTGGATTTTTAAACTAAATCTAAAATGAAAAACTTCTGCTGGTGGTAGTTATACTGCAGTTATAGTAATAAATAATTTTTGGTCTGAATGTACTAAGCTATACGAGTTAAGAATGCTGGCCTTTACTCATACACTCGCAGTGGGTTAGCCTTATTCTGGTAGACAGTAACTAGCGTTGTCATGATAAACTAACAGCGTGATCAGAATAGTATCTCATTTCGTGATCCTGTGAAAGCCAACATTCTCAACTAGTATGGTTTACACTATTATTTCAAAAATTACAAATTTGATTCCTAGTCGCATTACTTTTATGTAACATTACACTAAAATATATTACCAGTAAATCCAAGTACACAGTCGCATTTGTAAGCGTTTAGTCGGTCGTGGCAAGTGCCGCCGTGCTGACAAGGGTTCGAACTACATTCGTCGATGTCTCGTTCGCAACGTTGTCCTGCAGATTATTACGTTCATTATTAAACTAATTATAAATATTAATATGATATTATATTATTAGTAATATAATAAAAATTAAATTATACGTAGGTAGGTCTTGATTCGAAAATTTTCATAACAGACTATATTATAACAGTTGTAATGGCGTTTTTGGTTTCTGAATTAAATATTACGTGTGTCCTCTACACCGATTTTCGACACCTCGTTATTACAATTTTTTTGCCAGAAAGTTCGGTGCAAAACAAATGATAGGTAATTCATTTAATTGCAGATTTTTGAAAAGCAGTTGCTCGATTAAATTTTCAATTATATTGACCAATCTCTGATGAGAATTAGATATGAAATGTCTGTTAATATAAAGTGACATTTATAACCAAAGACTTAAGTGCAAAGAGAAAGAATAACTTGTTTGTGAACGGCAGATTGACGTGTGACTATTTATAAACTGTTGTTGGCGAAATTAACCTTGTTAGAGATATACCGTATATTCGAGATCGTAATATTGTTTTTGATTCATAAATAACATTATTTTTCATGACATTCGCTATTAATACGGACTTTATGACCTCGAAACTTGTACCGTAATGTTGTATTTTACAGTAATAGGCCCTTTTACTTTACACCAATCACAAACGAGCATTCTGTTTGTAAACATGCTCAAACCGTGAAAAGCAGCCCACTCCCGCCCTTAGCTCCCGTCATTATTACATTTTAAGTATCTACTTAATTTTAATCTGGGGGCACGGCCGTGCCCCCACCAAGTCGAGCGAAAAAGCGTCACGGCCGTACCATCCTTTTCTCGAAGCAATTCAGACCATTTTAGACCCTCTGTAACTTCGTTGTGGATAAAACTAGAAGACTGAAATTTTCAGTAACCATGCAGGCATATTATATAAGCATATTTTCAAACTTCATTCAATTTGAACCAGTATTTTTCAGAAATTATAACGGGTCAAATTTCTTAATTTTGTCACTCACTGACTCACCGATCATCAAAATTCTAAGGCACTTCTAGCAGACCTAGAAGCTTCAAATTTGAAATATAAGTAGTGTTTGGTGTATGAATCAAGGAAAAACTAAAAAATCTAGAAAAGACCGCAAAAAAAAATTAAGCCCATACAGCCAAGTCTTCAGTTAAATTTTTCAATATTGGCTTTATTCGTAACGATGTTTTATTACGGCAGTTATTATTATATTGCGTGCGAAGCCGTGGGTTTAAGCTAGTCCCATATAAATATAGGCGCATGGTAGTGCCCCTGCCAAATCGAGCAAAAAATGGGTATTCCCGTCATGAAAACACGTGTATTAAATTATTTATTAATGCAAAAAACGTACCTACGTGCGTATTCGTACTTATTACGAGTGCGTAAAGTTGTATAATATATCTTAGAAAAACTATATACATATAGATATACATATATACAATAAGTAGAAGGTACCGAAAAGGAAAAAAATAGAACTGTCTACAAAATACAAAAAGAAATGAGATCCCATCAAAAACAATACTTGTCAAAAAAACCAAGTCTCGCAACTCAGTTGTTCTGCGGTAAAAAGTTGTGAGATCCATGTAATATAAAGTCGGTTATTAATTTATTCGGTTATAAATATATTGAGACTTGGCCATCGCACTAAATAATTGAATTTACATGTGTTTTCAGGCGATTGAATTTACACGTGTTTTCAGGCGATGGCCAAGTCTCAATATATTTATAACCGAATAAATTAATAACCGACTTGGTATTACATGGATCTCACAACTTTTTACCGCAGAACAACTGAGTTGCGAGACTTGGTTTTTTTGACAAGTATTGTTTTTGATGGGATCACAAATGTATTGAAAAACATCGTATGATACTCGTACTCAGTAAACTGGCTATTCTAGTCATCGGTTTATTATAAGCACTCGTGCCTATAAACACCTTGACAATAATATGCAGCTTACCGTACTTACATCATAATATACTATTAATCCATAGATAACATAATTTTTTATCATACCTCCATATCCAGGCAAACAATGACAGATGAACTGATTAACGCCATCTTCGCACGATCCGCCGTTGATACATGGGTTCGATGCACATTCGTCCACATCCGACAAACACCTATAACAAATAGGAAAACATAGAAACAAACATAATCGCAGTAATATGTTTATTATTATGGACGTGGCGCGCATATCCAAAAATGTATTATGGTGCAAGCGAACAAGCTGGTAGGTGCCTTAACAAGATGTCAAACTTTCCTTATGTACATTGTCTACTTCGCCTTTACTAAAAAGATTACCACTAAACAAATATGCTTGTATCATCCCCCCCCCCCCCCCCCCATCTATCAACTAATCTCAAATGAGGCCGCTATGTCGAATTAGCCTCGTATAAACGCTGGCACACTTGAAGACCTGTCATCTTCAGTATTATTTGTATGTATAACTTAAAGAGTCAAATGCAAGATATTTAGTCCAAGAGAAAGTTGATTAGACAGTATTGTGACAATCACCAGTGACGAGCACCCAGTTATGAATCGTGGATAAGCTAAATGGTAAGTGGTAGTGTATGTATACCAAAGATGTTGACTTTAGTTTTGTGGGAAGTTGAACAGAACAGACTTTGTGCGGAAAGTTGTGCCGATTTAGCGAGTTAAGGAGGGGCTTGTAAACTATTACGACAATAATACCCCTTTTAATCTTTTTAATGTTTTTGAATTATAGTGTCATTTAAGTTAGACCTAGGTTTGTATAGAGAAAAACTTCGAAATCTCTATAAACATCCTGGTAATAAAAATATCGAATATTTCTATAACTATTACGAAATTTCTATAATTAGGATGTTAATAGAAACAAGTTTGGCTCTATATAAACATATTTAGTTCTAACTTTATTCGAGTTCTAACGATAATTCAAAACATACCACCAAGATTACGAAGATTAAAATTCGTTAACTTCGTAATCGTTTACGAGCGTTTGTATGGGCGTCCATGCATGCAACCCCTTCTTAACGTTTATAACTAAGAACAACCATTACCAGACGTAAAACTTGAAAAGAAACCGGCATTGCGTTTTGCAATGGCCACAAATTCTACGACGGTTCTTTCCCACACAGAATTTCTCTTTTGGCAACGTCGACTCGTCGAAAACGCTATTTAAATACCGTTTGATCATCTTAAGCCGCTAGAGGCGCCACTGTCGCGAAGTGCAAACATTTGGCAAGATCTGCACGAATTGACCAGTATATCTACAATAGTCGTGATAGCCCAGAGCGCAACGAACCTATCTCAAATTTATAAGGCCATAGGGCCATGGTTCGAATTCGGGCGTGTACCAATGAGTTTTTCTGACTTAAGTACATTAACTATCACTGACTTCGTGCCTCGGAGAGAGCACGTTAAGCAGTCGGTCCCGGACGCTGTCAATAGATGGCGGTCGTTATAATCCTCAACCCGCAGTGGAGTAGCGTGGTGGATTTAAGCTCCGAACCCCCTCCTCGTCCTGGGTGAGGCCTAAGCCCCTGCAATGGGGTAAAATAGGCTGATGATGATGATCTACAATATTTGATTCTACACAGTTATGTAACTAAAATAATTACTCACCTCGCGTCGTAATATCCGCGAGGGCATTCGCAGCGGAAGCCGTTGATGCGATCGATGCATTTCCCGCCGTTAGCGCAAGGATTTGACAGGCATTCGTTGATATTCGTTTCGCAGTGCTGGCCGGTAAAACCGGGTACGCATTCACATGTGTATCTGTTTGATATTTAATACACCATTAACCAATCATAAAAACACATAAACACACAAAAAATTATGCATTACAGATGTGGACCTCATTACAAACGAGCAACACGTAAAATATTGTATGAAAATAGAAATATGAGTTTTTCACTTGTAGTTGATCTGCACTCTATGGTTATAGTTAGTTCGGTACACAGACTACTTTGTTCGGTAGGTATTATGCTTTAATTCTATAATGTCTAAATAAAGGAGTCGGCGTCAAAAAGCGTAGATAAATATATCACCTAACTGTGCAATACACGCACAGAGAGACGGTTTGTACATGGTTAGTTTGGTGTAGGGAGAGTATGTAGTGTGCTGAGTTACACACACAAGTATGTAAAAATTGGCCCATTATTTTCTTGACATTTTATTGCAAAGGTCCATCCAGACATTATATAATCAAAGGTAATAAATTTGCTATATATTGAAATGTTTGTGCCATTTTAGAACATATAGTACGTAAAACATATGTATAGTGGACAATTTGATGATAAACTTACTCATAGTAATTGCTGCATGTAAAGAAGAAGAATTTATATTAGAAACGATTAAGAAAAAAGTAAGTTAGTGCTAAATGGAAGTAATAAATTTAGAAAAATAGCTCAAATAAACAATGTACTTAAAAACCTCACACAGGTATTACAAAAGAAGCAAAGATTATTATGAGTTTATTACTTAATTAATACCTACATCTAAGAAAAAATTTTAAAAGGTTTTTTTACCAAATCGTATATACAAATAACTAATGTATTGCTTTGTAATTTGTAGATTATGCTTTGAAAAGTGAATTTTTTAGACACTCTTTTGTCATACATTGATTTACGATTGGTAATAGACTAACTGCCCAATTCAAAAACGTTTATATAGACGTAGTTTAGTTTAAATACGTTTTGTCCTTATCTCCCTTTGCTACACTTAGGTTTGCAAGAAAGAGATTAAACATATTTTTACTAAACAAGCTTTAAACAAACGTTTCTGAATTAGACAGTTGGCGTTTAATATTCCATACAGGAGACATCAAGGATTATTCCAATTGAAAAATATACTGAGCTAACTAAACAATAAGTAGAGGAGGGTTGTTTAGTTGTAAGTGGTAGCCATATCTACCAAAGGACTAATATAATACATTTATTCTATGGGCTGAACTGAACAAACATGGCTTAACCATAAGGAGCTTAAAGTAGTCCAATTAACTTTTTTGGACACATCTAGTAGGGAACTGATTTTCTTATCTTTTTTATTTTCTAAACTGTTTGGTTAAAAATTAATACCTACAAAAATGCTCAATCTTTTATAATTTATAGATAAAAAAAAGTTGAAATTTTATTATCCCTATTTATAATTTTTCTATTTACATAGGAATTATGTATTTGCCAAACACTGGACGTACAGCGACTGATACGCTAACTACGGAGCTAAGGTTCGCGGGTTCGATTCCGCCCGGGACAAATATTTATGGGCATGAATATGTCTATTAGTTATTTGTCTGGGTGTATAAAGTATTTAAATATGTATATAATATTATAAAAACAAAATTTAAGTATGTTTACCAGTTGTCTAGGACCCAATAATACAATCATAATACTAGATGGCGCTGTGTGGGAGTCCCATGTATTATTATAATAAGTTTTATTTTTTTCTACCAACCTGTTTATTCCATCTATGCAAGTTGCACCATTTCTGCATGGGTTCGAATAGCATTCGTTGACGTTTATCTCACAATTGCGACCTGAAGTGCCTGGCTTGCATCTGCACTGATATCCATCTATCAAATCTTCGCAATGACCTGGAAAATATTATGACAATACTTAGAATAAGATAGCAGAAAAAGTTGACACATGAAAAGATGTCCCAAAACGCTGAATTAATTAACTAATTTCCGTGACACGAATTACATAGTCTTTATGAACCACCCTAGCCTTGTCACAGGTACAGCTTGCGCCAAACGTCCAGTTCGTTGATAAGTTGACACGGGTGCGTTTTGCGCAGAGGTGGGGCCCGTTCTCGACCCTTTGATACACATTTTCCCTACTGCGACGCAACTCCCTTCGAATTTAGAGCGAATTAGAAATTTGGTACAAGCTGTAGTCATATTTGCCCCTCCAATGTATTAACATCACTTGCAGTTTCAAATGTAGAACAACTTTATTAACATATTTTTGACGGGTCAAATATACTTATACAAAATAAAATTTTATCTGAGAGCAATTTAGATAAAACTGATTTTTTTAGTCTCGAAACGAAAACTCATTTTTACGCCGGCCATACACACTCGCCGAAGGCAGGCAAGCGCCAAACACAGCGCTATGCGGGTAAACAAGAAAGCATCTCCTCCTTCCCTTTTACCCACATAGCGCTGTCTCTGACGTTCAGCGAGTATGTACAGCCGGACGCTACAATAACGGTTGTACGAGAGTTTGAACGACTACTCGTACCAACGGCGCCGTAACTGCGCTCCCAATGTATTGTGATTACCCATAGTACCTATACATCAATGAATAGGTGAAAATATTGATTGATTTTTAATAAATACCTCCAAATTGACAAGGATTGGACTCGCACTCGTTGATTTGCGTCTGACAGACTCTTCCGGTGTAACCAGGGTGACAGGAACAAGTGAAACTATTCTCCCCGTCTATACATTCGCCGCGATGGCATGGCGCGGATAGACAGTCGTTGATATTGGTCTCGCAGGACATCCCTGATGAGAGATGGAATACAAAAAAAATTATAGAACGAACAAGGAAAATAGTGAAAATGTTTACTAACTACCTAAACAAATTGTTGCATTAAAAAATCTGTTTTAAACAGATATATGTTCCTGTAAAGACAATTTTACATAATAGCTATCTATAATTGGCTATTCGATTCTAATTGAAAATGATCTAATTGCATTTCTTCTTCTTCTTCTTCTTCTTTTGGTTAATGGCGTTCTAACATATGTTAATTCTGCCAATAATGTCTAGTGTATGAGAGTTAAACTATTTTTATTGAAAAATAATAAAAACAGGCAACGTAGTACGGTTAATATGGAGTTTTCACAAAATGCCACATGGAACTACGACTTCTACATGCGCCATTTTGAAAAAAAAACTCCTAATTGCATTTAAAAACCAATACTCCATAGGGTTTTGGAGACAAAAGAGTAAAAATTGAACCGACCGGCCGTCCGTCTGTTGTAACTGTCACAACTTCATAGTTTCTACATTTATCATGGAACTATTATGTACTACGTACAACTGGAAGGAGCTCTCTCTAACATTAGCGTGGTCATACGTAAATGGTGATTAAAAAAAAAAAGTGCGAAAGGGAAGTAACCGGGTGCCTAACTATCTTTTTCTACACCACTTCTGTGTGGCTAGCATAAAATATACCACTACACTGGGAAAAGTACTATGGTGAATTTAGATTTTATTATGAGGGAACCGAGGAATAAAAAACTATGCGTCATGATAATTACGATACAGGATCTATAATTTCCGCTGATGCATTATGTTTTCCTCTTCATATTTCTCGTTTTTTATTATGGGGGTCATCCATTGCTCGACTGTTGAACATTTTTCTTATGGTAGGTAATTAGTAGCCTACAAAAGTTAGGTAATGGCATTGCTTCGCAATGCGTGATCTCACGTCGCGTTCTAATATCACTTCTTCTGAAAGTTCTGAATCCATTTTGTTGATTTTTGTATTTGGTCACTATTTTTCAACATAGGGTAGATACAGTGGAAGAATTATCGAAATCAGCTGGTCTAATACGCCACTATGGCCGTTCCATATCCGAGCTGCTATTTCACGTCGCTGGTTGTACATAGTCGCCGAGCGGAGGTGAAGTCAGAGACGCATATTTTTTCCTCTTCACATTTCTCGTTTTTATTATGGGGGTCATCCATTGCTCGACTATTGATGAACACTTTTGGTCCATAACTTCCTTTGAAAATTTTTTGTCGTACAATTTTGTTCAATTTCCTCCGATAATTGCGAGAAGAGCGAAATCTGTAGATTTTTTTCTAGGAAACTTATTTTTTTTAGACCTAAATTATTAATATATGTTTATAGAAATAGATAGTAATACACTATTTTACACTCTATTTTTTGTGACTTCTGGTTTTTAATATATCTTGGTATGCGGATGATAATAGTATTTTTAAAGCTTGTTATGGTATATTTCATATTTGTTAAAATTTTTATTAATATTTAAAACGAAAGTCTTAATTTATGGTTTTATGCTGGCAACTGAAACGAGAATTTGGGGAATTTTGACATTTGTCAAAGTTGAAGTTTTTGACGTCATAATACTAAGGTGTCCATAATGTTTAGATTAGTTAATAATAATACTTTGGTAGTTGCCTTTTGCCCTCTTTTGCCTATGATGTGGCCGAAATAATAGGTTGCCAGATATTTCAATGAATATGCAAGATGGAAACCTATGTATTGTTTTAAAGAGAAACGTTTTTCGTTAAAGTACGAAAATAATTTAGTTATAATATCTGACGTCATTCTAGTTACAGATCTAACACCATAAGGGTAATGAATTTGACGTCATATATGCATTTGTGAGACTTGTGTGTGTGATTTCGATGGGGTATTGAATCTGTCCGTATCTCTGGTGCCAACCGAAAGGAAGGAGGCCATCATATTAACATTTGAGATCCTTAGGTCTCGCACCAGCGTTGAATTTTGAGACGTTTCGGCCCTAGAAATAATGTTTCGGTACCTAGAGTCTTTTAAATCCATTTTATCCGCCGAATGATTGGGAATTTTTGAGATTGTTGGGTTTTTTCGGGAAAGAAAGGAGCTTGGTTGCCTGTACGAACTTATGTTTTCAAGTTCCCACGTGCGCTCAAGGCGGTGAAGTGCGACAATATATATGAGAAATATATTTCAAACATATATATCTATAGAATCATTGACCTTTTTAATAACGTGTTTAGGCTCATTGGGATCGTTTCAACGGATATTTTCTGAGTGATAGTTCTGAGGGCTTCGACGTGCAAAAGTACCTACGCAACTTGTCGCGCTTGGATCTTTACTTCTGTGGGATTTAACTATTTTGTAAATAAAGGCGGTCAGCCATCCAATTATGAATCACATTCTAGGTAGCTTTATTTCTGTAATCAATAGGAAATTTGTTTTCAAAAGGGTATTATACATAAAGGGAGCATGCAGCTAATTTACTAAGGTGATTGAGATATCGATATTTGAAGCTTTGATTTTTAGAGTTACTAACTGCTTCACAATTTATTTCTTAGGTGAGAAGCCTCCGTCGATTGATCATATTTTCTGCGAGTTGCCAGCTTTTAGTGACTAGCTCTCTTGAACTTCTGTTTGATTGCTTCTACTTTTCTATCGAGGTGGATAGGAGTCGGGCTACTGCCGTTTATTTTATTTTTTGTAAATTTGATGATTTAACAGTATTTCGTACAAATCCAACCAGTATTTTTGATGCTATCGCGAGTTGTACTACGCGGTGGCCACGTGAGACCTCATTTTCAGTGCTTACGTTCGTGGTTTATGATCCCTTATAAATATTAAAATTACTTGTTAATAATGAATGTAAATTGATTCCCATCATGTTTTTTTACACTGATGTATGTTTGTAGCATTTTAATTTGAAATCTGCTAAACCAATTTTGACAAATGTTCGAATTAAAGGTTCTAATTTACTAAATTACGAATAGGTTATTGACACGGACATACAGAAATCTTTATACTCATGTAAAAAAAGTTTACTTCAGTGTCACGGGTTAAGATAGGCTTAGAGAGTTTTGTTCGATGTTAGTCGAAAATTAAAAAGTTCCTGTTATGGTCTTATTGATCCTACGTAACTTTGTCACCCTAATCAGAATGAGACAATATGGCACCCACTAACGTCCTTGTTACTTTTATCTTTTTAATTCGTTTTCAAGGTCAAATTTCTAGGACCTCGAAATTTCTTCGTAGAGCTCATTCCAGTTGTACGTAGTACATATTAGTTCCATGCTTATATCATAACTTATATACATAAGTTTAGATTGTTCATGCCTGAAACCACAGAACACGTGAGACTTGACCATTGCTTGCCCCCATGTGTCTGATTGACGTCTGATCGTCTGATTGACATTAAATACTGATACTTACATTATTAGTCTTTGATTGACAAAATGTGACAAACAAAATCAGATTAATTACTGCAAATTATCAAATTACTTAGCTAGCCTTTAAAACAGATTATTATCCTTTAGTCCACACATGATACAATAAATGGTTACATCAAATCAGTGAAATAACATTTTACCTATTTCTTGGAGATAAGCAGGGATTTTGTAACGAAAATTATAGCGTGTCCTGATGGAGAACCAGGAGAACGACAATCAAGACATTTGGGCGATGCGACGACACGTGCATGCGAGGGTTAGGAATTTGCGACATCCTCACGAGCAACAACAACATCAGCATAATGGAGGGCACCCCGAAGATGCCCCTATGTTTGGACCTGCTAATGTCGTTATACATAGACATAGCCATCAGCGTCATTTTCACAATGTTCATCGTGGGGTTCAAGGTGAACCTCCCCAATGCGTTGGTGGAAGAGACTGTGAAGGACATATTGTGAGTAAATTGAATTGTATAAATACAAATTCAAATTAAATTTTCATATTTTTCCATATTAACAATAGGGCTGGACAATTTAACCCGTTGATTTGAAGCCTCAGTATTAATTTTCTTGTCAAATTTACTCAGGTACCTACTAAAGGTTATTTTCACAACTATATACTTTTGTAGTAAATGCATAGGAGCAGAGAGAGAAAAAAGGGGCAGCTTTATAAAGAGGGAATAACAATTATGTTCTAGTATACGGTTTGGATTCTAACCGTCCAGAGTCCCGTTATATTTAAATTCTGCTGGTATTCAATAACAATTTTGCCGAAGAAACGATATTTTTATTTGTAGCCATTTTCAAGAAAATCAATTCTTAATTTTACTTGTTTTTCAAATAACCACGCAACCCTGAATTAATTTAAAGTTTTAATATTTTTTTAAATTTTTTAAACATACATATATAGGAGACTATAACCAACTTATCACATTTTTTTTTAATAGAGGTTCTACAGATCACTTTTTTATTTAAGACCCCCTTTTTTGAAATATTGCATCGTTCAGAGTTATTTTTGCATCTGTTTTACAGCTATTATATAGAGAAAGGCTGTCAAAGTTATGCCCAAATAGAGTTGTACAGCTGTTGTAGAGCCATTGTATATCTCTTAGACGTTTCTCAAGCTTGCATGTTAGTTGGAAGGTAGATATTTCACTAGGAGTTAAATCTGGTTAAGAATAGAACGCTCGCTTATGTTGTCTGTTTCTGAAGTGATGAGTTTGTCCCTAGTGCGAACTGTAGAGCGTATGACAACCGTAACTTCTTAGCCCATGATTGCAATTTTATGCAATCCCACTCACTAATTTTACTATGTAGTATATAAATAAATAAATATGGTCATAACTAATTACAAAATGTCTTTTTATTGCATATATTTAATTTGACCTGAATTTTATTGAGAAAACAATATGGTCGACACTCTACCAGGAGGCCCTGGTGTTATAATTGACAGCAGTGTTCATTAAAATAGAGGTGGGGTTTCGGTAGTTCTAGCTAACCACTTTCACAATGGTTTACTTGTATGTACGCCGCTGGTTGCAGGCAAAACAGCTGACGACGGCCATTCGCGGACATCCGCGCAACCGCTTTTACACCCGCCACTCGTGTTTACGTTCAATACATATTTAAAGCTGCTAATGAACACACTAGAGTATGCTAGTTGTTTAGAACTGACCTGTATATCCCGGAGGACATTCGCAGGTGTATCCCGCGATGGAATCGTGACAACTGCCACCATTACGGCATGGGGACGATGCGCAGTCGTCGATGTTCACTTGGCATCTCGAACCCGTGAAGCTGTCAATCAAAACGTTTAAAAATCATTTATATTTAGATAATGTCGGGTGCATCGACATCGGTTATCGATATTTTCCCATCACTAATTCCGCTCTAGAAAATATGATAAAAATAGATGAAGGGTAAGTATTAATTTGATGGATTTTTTGTGGAAAGCGCTAGAATTTATGAACCTTCAAATATTAAATAAGCGCACGTCGCAAAAGTCACAAAATAATGTCATTTTTTAGTTCGTTATCGTCAATATGGGAGTGTACCGTAATACGTATACAGGTATAAGAATAAGCGATATTCGTTGTCGAAGGTTTTTTTGTTCTGTTTGTAATACGGCAGTACGAGAACGTCAAGATTTTTGGAGTGAGGAGAAAGAACCCACAATGGGCTTGGAACAAGATTTTAAAGTTCCACTAACGGTTATGGAAATAGAAAGGAATATGGTTCTATAACTTCTTAAAATATCAATTTTTTTACGAATTTGCCAGATATTTATAAGAACTCAGTTGACGTTGAAATTGTCCCTGTTACATGTCTGGGCAGTAGAGCTTATTCCGGTGCTTTCCTCAAACTGTAGTCCTCATGAATCAATCAAAATAGCTTATTACTTTTAAATTATAAAGCAAACAATAAACATTTGTCCAGATGACGTCACACATTTTATTAATCCAATTTTAGAAAAAAATTACTAAAACAATATGCAGACTAATTTTTTTTTTTAATATCTAGAGAGAGATTAGTCTATATTTTAAAAAAAATATATAAGAATATGTTAAAATGTTGGTCAAAACCCATTATTAATTTAAAAGACTAACCCAAAATAGCGTAAATAATAGACTATAACATATATAGTATTAATATTTTAAACTATGTCAAACGTGTTCGTGAATCTGGGTATGTTCTCTATTTGCCGTAGTACGGTCGCAGAACTTTTAAAAGGAGAAGGCACTTCTAATACTTATTTATTTAGATATCTATGGCATTCTTGTCGGTCAGCTTATTTGGCTTTACTCACGAGCGGGTATGGAGGCCTTACCTCGTTTCTACTGCCTATTTATTTGTAACACTAACCCGATGATGCAGGTACATTTGAAAGCGTTGATCAGATCATGGCACACGCCATCATTGAGACAAGGTTTGTTCGCACATTCGTCTATGTCCACTTCGCATTGGGTGCCAGTGAAGCCTGTAAAACAAACAAAAAAAAACTTGTTATATGATAAGCCACAAGTACTAACAAAGCGTCAGTAGTAAAATAGTTATTTGTGAGAGCTTTTAATTTTGGACCCCCACTAATTAGTCTCTAGGTAACTTTTGTCTTGTACGAGTGGTTACTTAATTAACTTTATGATTGTTTCTATTTCATGCGAATAAAAAAAACAACCCTACAATTTATGACAAGAAGCCTTGAATTGACACCCTTGCGCGCGAAGACAACGGTACTATCTTGAAGCTTACAAGTTTCAAGTAGATTACAGTTCTAATCAAACTTTATGGCGGATGTGAACATAGGCACAAGTCGCGTCGCAGTAACCTGTTTTAGGTGTAGCGGGACGCAGTGGAGTGAGTGATATGTGACTGTACCTTCGCAAGCACGCTTATAGCGTTGTATCCCGATCCGCCATAAACTTTGAGGCGAACTATACGTATTTGAAAGAAATATTATCGACACGAATTATGAATGCAAAAGTATGTTTGTTCGCTTTTTTATTTGTCCTTTCCTCACATCGTAACGGAGCAACGAAACAACGTGATTTTTGTGTAATATAGTTTAAGGAACGCGGACAAAATTTCAAGTAGTGAGATGGATTAATAATAGAAGCTGAATTAAGAAGAGAAATATATGAAATGGTATGGCTGCGGAATATTTTGTTTCCTATTTGCAATATAAGAAGTATTCCTCATTTCGTTACTTTCATAAGTTATAAAATCACTAAATAAATATTTATTTTATGACCAGCATAATCATGATTATATAGTTCATACATTCAACGCAAAATAAACCACTCTTTCGATAGTTAAATATCAACAAAATCTGACCTATTGACAGGTTTAAACTGCAATTAAAAATAAACTTTAAATTAACGTAATTAAGATCCAAAAGTATTATACACAAGGAATGTAGAAGTCTCAATACAAACAACCTTATGCCTAAGACTTTATGGCTTATTTTAGTGTGCATTACGAAATCGTGGTCGCCTCAGGCGCTTTGACCAGTCCGAGTATGCCCTTATACGAGACTGAGCAGAAATTCTCTTGAAATAGCCCACTCGCCAAATGAGGTATGCTACGGCCTCAGGGCCTAAACCAACTGAGAATAAAGCTGGTTTATAGTACAGGATTCGATTCTATAATTTCCCAACTAGACTCTAGATATATATATATGCCGTTAGTATATACTATACCAGGAAATTAATTGAAGACAAAATTATAAATAAAACTTTTTTATCCGATATAACAATTACTACGGATGATATAAACTTATTTTTAATCGCAAAAAGCGATGTTTTTAAAAATGAATTCATGTGACACTATTAAATCAATGAAGTCTAAAATAACAATTTTAAAAATACTGTACCTATTCAATTGCTAAAAATGTTTAAATAATGTTAATTAGGTGTAGGAATTGCTATTGTTATTTAATTACCAAAATAACATAGCAAACATAACAAAACAACAGTTTATAATAACATAAAAACATTGTGCGCTAAAAGCTTAGGTAACAAAAAAGTGAAAGAAGCGCTTAAGCGCTATGATTTTTGGGTTTCAGATACTTAGCTACGAAGAAGATATCAATGAATAAATGAATTTACTTTTATTACTTGATACAGATAATAGGACCCCGAGGCTCAATCCAAGTACTACGTGCACACAATAAACGTACTACAATGGACAGTAACAAGCGAGCCAAGCCTCACGGAAGTATATGATTTGGCGGACATGCAAACGAATTGTTGTTGTAACCTTGATATGACATGTCACTATGAACTAGAATATTTGACTATTATAATTATTAATATTATTCTCGTTTAACGTAGCAAAAAAAATCTTTGACCATGAATTATCTCAGAGGTGGCTGGACAGTGACAGATTGATACTGTTTGAAAGGTTCGGGCCATTAATCGTGCAAAAATTGCGAAACGTTAAAACTTTTAAATATAATAGTACAAATGCTGAAATTATAACTTTTTAAATTGTATACTAAATCGTGGGTATCCCACAAGTATTCATAATTTGTAAAAATAAAACCATATAATAAACAATGTCTTCTGAAACAAGTTTATTGATGTAAAACATCTACACTGAAAAAAGTAGATAACAAAATTAGTTGTGTTACCATGAAAACAGCAAAACTTTGATAATTTTTAAACAAAGTTTGTTAAAATTTAAACTACTGGTTGGTATAGTTCACCCTAAACTTTATGGTGGATCGGAATACAACGCTTTAAGCGTGCTTGTGCAGGTACAGTCATTTAGCCCTCGCTCCACTGCGTCCCGCTACACCTAAAACTGGTTACTGCGACGCGACTTGTGCCTATGTTCGGATTCGCCATAAAGTTTGATTGGAACTATAAGCTGGTACAACTGAGTTTGATTACTTATAGCAGTAGCTATTTTGTCACTATTTTTAGGTAACTAGTAATCAAATTTTTTGTTACTTATAACCAAAAACTTTTTTCTCTGTAATGGCGCGAATGGGAGTAAAATAAAACGTTCCGATACTTCGTCGCAACGTGTCATTCAGCAAGCTTCGCGCGTTGTCGACTCTTTTCGACTTTTATCTTACACATTATTATATACTAGCGGTTGCCCACTACTGCCCAGTGATAGAAATTCGACCGTGCTCAGTTTTTTGAAACCATCAATTATAATTAAGCGAGAGTAAGTCAATTCAGACTGCGTCAAACGACAGACTATTAACTCCTATGGTTGACAGTATTTGTAACACATATTAGGTATATATAGATTTTAGCTTTCGACAGTCCTTTTCCATATAAACTTTACCTATGCCAAATCACATACTCCGGACCCGTATGCTTTAAAAGGGGTACAAAGTTTTCCTTTCATGTATTAATATAAAGAAGTGGTTTAATTCCCTGTTGAGGTAACAGGTTTTTAAAAAATGTGAATATGCAGTTTTTGTTTTCAGCTTGTTTTGTTCAGTTTGTTTTGTTTTAGCTCAAAAATCGATTTCATGACCCTGTTGAACACTTTTCACTATTTTTCATAGTTTAGGATTTAGGTGATCCTATAAGGATTCTATTTTTTTTTACTTTTGAGGTACGGTACCCAAAAAATTACATGAAAATAGAAAATTTCTCATTCAAAACTACCATAGAGTAAATAAATTTTACAGCAGCGGAAACTATGCTATATAATAACTAAATTGAACATACGAATATACTATCTGTGATCGTCAATTTCCCCACTCAGTCATTGGAACCAGCTCCTTTAACCGTCAAAGCAAAAGCATAAATTGATTTAGCATTAATACAATTTAAGCTTTATTCTTACTAAACAGACAGATTACATTTCAATAAGAACGCAAGGCGCATAAAACATTTGGACATCGGAAGAGTAGTGTCTGTGGCACTCATTATAAACCGGATCAATTCGAAAGCCATTCAACTTTTTGTATGGTAATGTAATTTAAAGTCAACTTTGCAAGGTCGGGTTATAACAGCAAGTGCGCGTATTAGGGGCATGTTCCGAGAACAACTGGTCTGTCGCACACACGTCAACGTATCTTCCACGAAAAACTTTTAGATTTAAATGTAATTTAAATCGCATTGACAGAATAGCATCGATAGCAACAGACAGTCGGTTTTAAAATAAAAATACATAGATAAATGTGCGGTATGAATAATGGCAGAGCAACCATCTATAGTATAATATATTTACTAATATAAAAACAGCGCCCCGGAATGATAGAATAATAATAATAATAATAATAATAACACACACAATCACAACAACGTCTAGGTCCCAAACTAAGCATTTGCTTGTATTTTGGGTACCAAGCGAAGACACCACATACATATAACAACCAAGACCCGGTGCCAGTATCAATATTCATCATATAAATACTGACCCGACCTGGGATTCGAACCCGGGACCTCCAGCTTCACAGGCAGGGTCGCTGCCCACTAGGCTAAGCGGTCGTCAATAGAATCTGATAATCATTCTCAAATTAGTAACAATTTGAAAATGTTTTTGATTCTGAGTAAGTACCCTCTCTCCTGAACTACCCTTTCCACTACCACCAGAAAACGGAGACATTAATACGTGTGTAAATAAAGGAGCAGCAGAGGGCCAAGTGCGAGTTCTTTTACTATTAACTGTGTAGTTTGCGTTTTCCGTAATTTGTATGGAAACTCGTAGTTACCTAAAACGACCGCTAGATGTGCTGTACGAGTTTCCATACAAATTATAAAAAACGCAAACTACATAGTTAATAGTAAAAAACTCACACTTGGCCCTCTGGTCATCAATATTTGACTTCGGAGTTGAACAATGAACTACTATCAATCAATTACATTGATGTATGTGTATCATTATTATGTAACCGTATTGCTATTATGACTATACTTTAATAATATATGTACAGACGTATATACGTCCATTTGTAAAACACAACATGACCTCAAAAAATATGAGCAAAAAAATACGCCCCAGACTAAAAGTACCCCGCTTGATGTTTTGTACTAGTTACTGTGACGTCGAATTCCGTATAATCGCCAAAGGGAATAATCGATGTGGAAAGACATATAAAGATTCTGGAATTATATTTCCTGCCTAAGTTATGAAAACCTCTAAAAACAATGATAATGATGGTCTATCTAATTTATACCTAAGTCTGTCATTTTACTTGGGTTTTTATAGCTTCATTTTTAATATACTCGTATTTATTAATTATAATGCTAACAAAGATTGCATTTATCAATAAATAAGAAATATGTCGTTCGTAAACTTATCATGAGATATTTTAAACATAACACAACACTGTTATATTTACACCATTACATAATTAATTAAATCTTTGTATTGCCGGAGAATCGAACTCCGAACGTGCTGCCACGTTTATGTAAATAAAGTAAGCTCGACACGCACCAGCGATCTTGTCGTGACGCGAAGGGCGTCGCACTTGATGAATTTAAATTGCGACATAACTCCGCGTCATATCGCTTGTATGTGGCTCGCACTACTGTACTTCATATAGAGAGGCATTTACAAAAAAGCTACGAAAGTGTTCGGGTTAGACAGAGAAGGCGATAATTTGCTCAGTTGGTACTGTTAGAGTGATGGCCATCGAAACTTCCATTTAAAGAGAACGTCATAAGATAAAAACAATTTCTCGGTATATAATATAATTCAGTGATAAAAACTAATCATCAAATATTTTATTAATTATTTTTATTAATTAACAGAAATTATTTTAGTTTCAAATTCAACACTGTATTGTCTAGTCATAATATACCTACCATCAATCTTGGTTGTCGGTGTGCTTAGCAGTGAAAAAAGTCCCAGAGTCACAATAATCTATTTTTACTTCGGTACAAATCTATTTTGTTGGTATTTATGCGAATTTACTTTTAGTTTCACTATAGTTTATCATGATTAACGTAATGGTAAATATGTTACAGTCAAAGTGATTAAACGTTTATTATTAATAATTACCGGTTTCAATTAATAAAAACCAACACACAGCTTTAAAGTGACTGATCACTCACGTCAATCGAATATTATGAATAATTCCACCTGGCTGTGGTAAAATGACTATTTTACAATGCTTATTTAATTATACCCTGTTAAGAGTAATTTTTTATAAGTAATATTCACGTATGATTCATATATGATAGTACATTATGATGCAAGTACGGTAAGCTGCATATTATAGTCGAGGTGTTATAATAAACCGATGACTATAATAGTCTGCTTACTGAGTACGAGCATCATACGACGTTTTTTAATAAATTTGAGATTAAAATTAGGTAGATATTTCAAATGTAATGGCGGCAGCTAATGGCCTGAGCGGGTTGCTTTTCGCGGATTAAACAGATTGCTCGTTTGTGATTGGTGTAAAGAAAAAAGGCCTAGTATTGTAAAATACGCGATTACGGTACAAGTTTCGATGTCATAACGACCGTGTTGTAGGAAATGTATTGAAAAGAGATATTTAAATATTTGGACATTTTATTTACGTATGAGACTTTGTGAACGTAAAAAATATTCGTCAACAAAATCTCATCAGTATTGTCGGCGAATAGGGTGGTTGACAATTTTTTTTTTTTTTTTAATTATTTTACACGTAAGAGTTTTCTGAATAAAGCGTGATAGCAGTGAAATAATTTCAAAAAATCAAAATTCAATACCAAAATTATGAATGGTAAATTAATTTTAACATATGAAAATAAAAGTAATTATATTATAATAATAAAAAAAAGTACGGGATTCAAACATTAAAAAAAATACTGAAGAGGTCTGGTGATAATCCAACTTTGTTTCACGTTAGAGCAATACTAATAATTATTTATTATGTAGATTACATTTATACTTTTAATTACATTTTAATTTACTATTCGTAAGCTTTTGTTTTGAATTAATTTAGAATTGTAATATTCTGTAATGTTAAATGTAAATTATATAACAAACAAAACATACGGAAGAAAAATATTAACAAATACTAATTAATACTCTAGTTGCCGTCGGTATACACAGGTATATATCTTGGAAGTTGCATATTTCAGACCATACAATAAGTTTTGGTATAAAAATGTATAATATTGAAAGTTGTTCTCATTATAAAAAAAATAACAATTTTAATTAAAAATAGCCTAGACCTAATTTAGGGTTCCAAGTGTTCCAACCTGCCCACCCTGCTTAGTAATGTTTATTACTATATTTTATAGAATATGAACAAAATTTCGTCTGGAAAAACAATGAGGGGTTCACAAGATAGGTCGGGATTTTGTACTATATATTCTATTTTTATTATTGATAGAATTTTAAATAAATTATTTTGACACCGGAAAACCACTATCGCCGAAATTACGTTTTAAGTTACTATACGTGTTGAGCCTTATTATGAAGTTAATTGCTTTACATGGTGCGTGGTAGCACGCGAAGGTTGTATAAGCAGTAAATTTCGGTCGCAACGGAAGCCTTCGGCTTCGGAAATATGACCACAGTAAAATCTTAATTGAACGTCTCCACTTGTTCACGTTGTAACTTGATATTTATTCTGTGATGTGAGTAAAAGAATAAAATGCTTTACATTTATACTAGCGGTTCGTTCTAGATCTGTCAACAGAATGATTTAAATTACTGCATTAGGTATCCTAATTCCGAAAGGTGACGTAAGGGTCGGTAAGGGGTGCCCTAGCAAAAAGGTAGACCAAATTGCTGACACCTTAAAGAAGGACAACACTTAAACACAATCCTGCATGAAATGAATAATATTTTTGACATTTTTCATTTTACTCAAAGTATATGATTTTTACATAAAGATTCTAGTACATTTAAGGTGAAAGCATCATTGCATGTATATAGTAATTGCAGACAAGCGGTAGTAGCCAAGGCGGTGTTCATCGCAGACAATGCGCCTGGGAACTGGGCCTCGATCATTAGGGCTGGCGCTTGATAGAAAAGTGTACAAGGCAAATTCTCTTCTTTACTACTTGACGTAGGGCGCAAGACGATACAACAAAAAAATAATAATAATAAAAGCCCTAGAAATGGTAGTTGAAATTATTTTATATAGAAATAGAAGGTGATATACATGTCACATATAATTTATTAATAATATAATAGGAACTTAATAGTTTTTGTATCATTGTTTGTATAACAATTAAGAAAGCTTTTGTAATTTTTTTTAGAGTAGTAGAAAAATACAAATTACTACAAAAGAATATTAAACTAACAACCCTACCTACTATACGGCATTAGTGTTCTTTTCCTACGAGGGGCGGCGCGGGCGTCGATCTCGGTCGGTAATGATCCTTATCAAGGGCTGTCCACGCGCAATACTGCGCTTTCCAGTAAATACTACCGACTACGTTGAACTGTCAGATGTCCATGCAATATATTTTTTTTAGCAACAGACGCGATTTGACACATCATTCGTCATGTCTCTTTTTCATTCAGCACGGAACAAATGTCAAATAAAATGTGAAAGCTGATTAAGACAAAGAAAGAGAAAGCATGTGATTGGGCATTATGCAACATAGTCCGAAATTTTTTGTATTTATAGGAATAGATGTACAGAGTATATGAACATTTTTGAACGTGGGCATACAAACAAGTTTATTGCAATACGTAGAACATCATAGCTATAAGTAGTAGTACCATTATTTCTTTAATTATTTCCATATATAAAATTTAAGAAAAATTTACTAAAATACTCAAGATTGTCGATATTATTATCATGAAAAAGTATTCAAATATAGTGTTAAAAAATTTGCCCCTCTCTTCGATTTGTGAAGAAAAAAACAAAAACAGGGGCTTAGGCCTCCCCTCGGGATGAGGGTACTTAGAGCTTAATAAACCACGCTGCATCAGTGCGGGTTGGTGGATTTTAACTATTGCCATAAATTGATGACAACCGGGACCGACGGTTTAACGTGCTCTCCGAGGCACAGTCAGTGATAGTAATATATATAAGTTAGAAAAAAGTCAGTGGTACCTGCCCTGGGATTCGAACCACAGCCTTCTAAAGAAGAAGCGGACTCGCTACCACTGGGCTATCACGACATAAAATATCAAGTATCGCTAATCGCATTGACTGCCAACAGGGTTTTTTGTAGATGGTCCAAAATATCCAGACAATGAGAATGGCCTGTGTCGTTTAATAAAATACTTAATATAAAGCAGAACGCGTTCCCCTCGATGCTAAATAATAACTCAAAGCAATCTACATAACGGTCACCGGTGACCGTCATAGCGCCATTGGTGTAACCCGAAAAACCGGCCAAGTGCGAGTTGGACTAGCGCCTTGAGGGTTCCTACAGTTATAAACGTATATTGACGTCAGATCGTACATTATCGCTGCCAGAATGTCATGTAAACGCATATGTAAAAATAAAAAAAATAAAACCATTATTCATACTACAAAAACTATGCAAGCCATGTCCTAACCTTTTATACAGCCACTGTTAAATCGCGGCGTAAAATTGTAATTAGAAAATTACAATTTTAATTAATTAAATTAATTAATAAATAATTTACTTTTAATTAAATTATTATTAAATTTACATATATTTGAGCTAATTATTTAACTAATTTTGACGACCGCTTAGCCTAGTGGGTAGCGACCCTGCCTACGAAGCTGGAGGTTCCGGGTTCGAATCCCAGGTCGGGTAAGTATTTATATGATGAATATACTGGTACCGGGCCTTGGTTGTTATGTGTATTTGATGTCTTCGCTTGGTACCCAAAATACAAGCTAATGCTTAGTTTGGGCCCTAGACGTTGTTGTGCTGTATACGTATGTTATGTTATTATTTACTATGATAAAGGCGACAACGCGGCAATTCCATTTCAGTTGTTTTTGAGTTACTCGAGCGCTCATGCACCAATCGAACTCGCGCCTAACTTTCATCCCTTGTGTACCAATCTACTATTTATCTCATAGAGTAAATTAAGTTGACAGCAGCGTTTGGTTTTAATAGAGTCATAAATGTCACTTCACAGTATCGAAGTGATATTAATTTTGCGGAGTTGATGACCAGCGCACGGGGAGTTTGCGCACTGAAACTCGAACTAAAACTCGTCATCTTGCACCAGCTAGCTAGAGTATGAGTGGTTAGACGATGAACACAGAAGAGGCTTCTAGTGAATTCGTATTTTTATGATTTATGTGATATAACCACCAATTAACGATTTTAGTATTTATTCTTGAACATGTGCTATAAGTTTGCTTCTAGCCAAATTCAATGACTAGGTCAACGGGAAATACCTAATAGGTTTTTATTTACTTGCGTATCAAAATATGTTCCATAAATTGTCGTAATTTTTTATCGGGTTGACATAGAGTTTGATTTTTTATAGCTCCTAGGGACGCTAGACCTTAAATTAGATGTGAATTTCACCTGGATACCACAAGCCTATGAAAAGGAGACTAGACAGATAGATTCCTATCGTACGGGTACGGGACCCTATAAAACAACTTTTTAAGAAAAAACTTATTATTCCGTTAGGACTTATTTAAACTACGGAATTTGGATTTATATTCACATGCACTTATTGGTAAAGACGAAACTAAACTTTTCTAGTCTGTGAAATTGTGAATGTTATAATTTTAAAGTTTAATATATTTACTGCCTTATTCATAAACGTTTAATAACAGTGTTTAATTAAAATGTGTATTGTGTTCTGTAAAATGTCTTTATTTCTCCTAAGGAATATGGAAGAGGGCAGAAAAAAGACTATGCACATTTTAGTTATCTGGGCCATCTCACATGCTGTCTAGTTATCTAGTCCAAAACTAGGTAAAAGCTGTGCTATGGATACCAAACTAATATACTATCCGGTTACGTTGCTATTAAGATTGGACGTTTTGAATCTGAGCACTAATGACAGAGCCGGCTGTGTTGTTTTGTAGAATTATAGAATTAAAACGACTTTGTCTATATGAAAACAAAAACTTGAAATTGTGTAGTTTTAATTATTATTTTGTTATGACGGTATAGAGCGTATAAAGAGTTGTCATTGTCAAAACGCAGAAAACTACGAACCAACATTATTGTTAGAAATGAGAAAATGACGAAGATAGAAATAAATTATATAATTTTTTTTATTTGTAGTCTTAAAAGTTACTACCATAGTTAAAAATCTATTAAAAATTGTCACACTGTTGCACAAAATGTAGCTCAACTACCGAACGTCCAATCTTAATAGTACTTAATAATACATAGGTATATACATATAGATATTTTGCACCTAGACATGAGGGTACAGACATACGCATATAAATGTTTATCCCAGTCGGGGGTTCGAACCCGCGACCTTTGCTTTCGTAATCGGAGGCTCCAACTACTAGACCCATCGACCAGCTATAGTCAATAATCACAAAAAAATAAAAATACACTTACCAGGCATACAGACGCAACGGAAAGTACCAGGATCGTCAAGACATGATCCGTCGTTTCTGCAGGGATGGCTTTCGCACTCGTTGACGTTGGTTTCGCAACGAGGACCCGTGAAACCAACGGAACAGTTGCAGGCGAAGGAGCCAGGCGTGTTGACACATATGCCGTCGTGTTCGCAGGGAGAACCTGGATATACATATATTATGTGTTAAAACAAAAGAGAGACTAGAATGTAGATAATTTGAACAAAGTGTTCCTGACATACCCTATACAATTTTAGTAGAAGATATAGTATGATCAACAAAAAAAAATTAACCGACATTTTCTTGTTTTTTTTTAACCAATTAGACATGAAGTCTGATACGACACTGCTTATAATTCGCACTGTTTTTTGACTTAGCTTACTTCGGTAGACTTTTCCATTCCATCAGCCCATTAGACCCCACTACAGGGGCTTAGACCTCTCCCAAGTTGGGGAGGGGAGGCTTGGAGCTTAAATCCAACACGCTGCTCCAATGCGAGCTGGCGATTGTAACGACAGTCATCTATTGACAGCAACCAGGATCGATTGCTTAACGTGCTCACCGAGGCATGGAGTCAGTGATAGTTATGTACTTAAGTCGGAAAAACTCATCACGCATCACTCAAACAATCACGCCCTCAGGACCTTATCAATTTGAAACAGGTTCGCTGCGCTCGGACTATCACGAAACTTCAGTAGACTTACAGTTAGCAAATTGGGCGGGGCTACCTCGCTTTTCCCCTGGTTTATTTAAGTTAGTTATATTATTTAAGATACTGATCTATGATATAGAGTAAGATTTTTCTGTGTTCTCATTTTTCAGATATCCCACTTAGAAAAATCGGTAATCGAAAACATACCTTGTTCGCATTCGTTAATATCTTCGGAGCAGTCGAGTCCCTTGTAGCCGGATGCACAGGAACAAGTGTATGAGCCGTTAATGGGGCTGGTGTCGCAGATGGCGTCAGCGTGACACGGATTCGACGTACAAGCATCATCCAGATGGCATAGGAGACCTGGATGCATATTATGTCTTTAGTATACAAAATATAGTAAGTATATCTATGATATTCACTAAGATGTAAATAAAAACGACGTACCAGTAATAAATAAAATAAAAGCGCAAAAAAAAGGTACTGTATTGGGGACCGCATGGGGCTCGTCAGCGTCTGATCACCTCAAAGGTTGAGAGGAAACTCTTGACCACATTTCTCATTCATTCGGATGAAAACATTATTTTTTATTATTATTTATATTATTTCGGTAACACCTTGAATAGAAGCTTAGAAGCTGATACTTAGTAACCTACATCAAGCCTGCAGGAGGCTTAAAACACACCTGGTATAATAAAAATATATAATAATAATACTTGGGACATCTCACACAGCGCCATCTAGTCCCAAAGTAAGCAATTATTATGCTTGTGTTATGGGTTACTAGACAACTAATATACATACTTAAATATCGGTTTTTTTTCTAATAATATATACACATATATTTTACACCCAGACCCGGAACGAAATTAACATGTTCATTCACATAAATATTTGTCCCGGGCGGGAATCGAACCCGCGACCCTTGGCTCTACAGTTAGGGTCTCTAACCTGGTATAACGGCATCATAATTTTTAAGCCTTTTTTTAATTCGTAACACTCCTTACTGCGAGCACCAAATGAGAGGGATGGCCAGTAGCATAAACGATCTGTTGCGAGGACCATCCCCAAATTTTGATAGCACATCCCGATGAACCAAACCTGGTCTATGTTGACATAATTGTTGAATCAACATGTAAAATGAGGACTTCTGGAAAACCTTCAAAAACTCACCAGTTTTTCCAGGTGTACAGCGGCAATAGAAAGCGCCAACTCTGTCGATGCAAGTCGCTCCGTTGAAACATGCTGCACCAGCGCAATCGTCGATGTTGACAGAACAGTCTGGACCTGTCCATCCGTTCACGCAGATACAGGAGTATCCACCGTTGCAGTTAGTGCAGGTAGCTCCATTTTGACACACAAGAGGTCTGTGGACAAAGATATTGAGGTTTTATCACATGAAACAGCTCCATTTTGACACACAAGAGGTCTGTGGACAAAGATATTGAGGTTTTATCACATGAAACAGCTCCATTTTGACACACAAGAGGTCTGTGGACAAAGATATTGAGGTTTTATCATATGAAACCACAAAGGCAGAGAAATGGATTTGGCATGAAGTTTACAGATCACCTATTGTTACGAACTCGCGAGTGCTGAATGTGACCAGTAAAACTCGTGGCAATCCTTCATTAGTTTATTTCGCTCCACGCATCAATACATGTCAATTTGACACGCAGTGACTATTATTCTTTAATTTTTACATTTGACCTTGCCACTCCGCTGTCTTGACATTACTTACTCTATTCTGACCAACTATTACGTGAAGTACGACTCTTTTTATACTCCAGGTTAAGGCGTTTTACAGCGTTCCAGAAACCTCTATTAAAAATCAATGGAATTTACTTTTAAATTTTTCGACTTACAACTAGTGATGGGAAAGTGTCCACTGACGATATCGATACACTTAACACAATACACAAAAAACAAGTAAATTTTAGACGTGTTTTATATTAGTGCCGCTACATGACAGCCTTAAAAAACCGTACTTTTACCCAAAAAGCTTTTTATAATGAATTTAAAGTACGTAATTATGTTCACTACTTAATGAATTCCTGGACATTTTGGACGATTCCTTGTTTCAGATCCTTAACATTTCACGCGTCCAAATTCTTTTTACTCTAAAGAGATAATTGTCTGAATTGAACTGAACTGTCTCAGCAATCAACGCGTTCAAGTTTACGCTAATATGAAGCGGTTTTACCGGTGACATTTTAAATAAGGAACAAGTCAAATGTATGAATTTGGTAAGTGCCGCTGACGCTGGTTGGTAGGAATTTAATTCTTTTAAAAAGGAATCACAAAAATATCCCAAAAACTACTTTTTATGTATGTCCCATAAAAACGTTATGGTTTTTCATTTAAGCCTTTTAATGTAGCTTCTATTACTCAGAAATATAATAATAATAATAATAATAATTGTTTATTTCAGACTTTACAGTCCATATAAGAAATACACAATATTATATACACTATATACATTATTAGAATTACAATTATTTAGGATTTAGAAGGTTTTTTTTTTGCAAGCACATTTAAATGTGTTTTTGTCCAATATTGCATGATCTGTGAATCATAGTCCATTCTATTACCAAGTAACTGTAGGTAGATATTAGTGCTGGCACGAACTCTGTGCATCAGAGACGCTATTCTTTTACTCAGTATCGCCGGGTAACTGTCTACTCTTGCATCAGCAAACATTCCTGATGCACTACAGAAGCGCGGCAACCCCACCATCACCCTGAACGCATTGTTGTATTGGACTTCCAGGGCCTTCCAAGCCTTTTGTGTGTGTTTAACCCATAGACTGCACGTATAGAATGATTGGCAAAACGCTCTAAATAATGTAATTTTTACTTGCGTAGTGCAACGCGCGAATCTACGGGCCAACATATTCGCCCTGACTGACAATGCCCTGCGTTCCCTTTCTATATCCACATCATCTGTGAATGACTCAGTCACCCAATGACCCAGATATTTGAACTGTGATACTTTCTTCAGTTCAATGCCATTCAGTTTAACGGATAGTACGATATTATAAGTTTTTGTACCAGCTTTAAAAACCATTATCTAGCTTTTACTAGCATTTTACCTGAGGCTATGGGTTTCCGCATAATATGAAACGTGCTCGTGATTAGGTAAGTATGTACATTATGAACGGATTATTATAAATCAAACCTTTCATTCCACTGGGATCCACCGATGAGGCTCCACCAGTAGATCTATTGAGAATTTTTTTTTTTTCAATCCACCGGTGGATCTATGGATGTATTTTTTTCCTCTTCGATCCACCGGTGGATCTACGGATATTTTTTTAGTCGATCCCATAAAAGATTTTACTGGATTACGAGGGGAATTTTCATACTTTCAAGATCCCGAGCTTCCTAGCTCTACGAACGAACATAGTTGTGA
Source organism: Luffia ferchaultella (assembly GCA_949709985.1). Classification (NCBI taxonomy): domain Eukaryota; kingdom Metazoa; phylum Arthropoda; class Insecta; order Lepidoptera; family Psychidae; genus Luffia; species Luffia ferchaultella. Next base: position 23,962,818 of record OX453242.1, on the reverse strand, counting down.
AAAAAAATTTGCCACCTGTTTATAATATTTACAGATATTTATTTATTTTTACGACATTCATTGGTTGTTTTTATTCGCCGAGATCATTTCTCTGGGTTGGGCAATACTTACCTTTTAGTGGTAGATTAAAAAAATTATGATCAATTTAGATCAACTTTTTTGCCCTAAACGTGTAAATTGTAAAAGAAATAAAATATCCTTAAATCCTCCGGTAGGTCGTCGGTGTCGGTGGATCCTAGTGGTATGAGCGAATCCAACTTGCTCATGAGCAAATTATGAACCTGCGTATTTTATATACTCGTACTGTTCGTCAGCACAGAAATATACTCACTCATAAGTACTTTTTAATCTTGCTTATTTCATATGCTATGGCTGTGTGGGAGCACGAGCATTTATTCATAAGCAGTTCTTGAACCTAAGCCCGGTCATTATGAAACATTCTTTATTGTGATGGACAAATCATTAAAAAAATAAGAATATCCTCAATTCCTCCATATTCCCAAAATCAGCTCCAAAATGGTACTTACAAAACTAGAAGTCAAAGGGAACCTCTGTGCAAAGTTAAAAAAAACCTTGGAAATGACGTCAGCGCGCGAACGATCGAACGGACAAACTACCATACTAAAATTATAAAAGAATAGCAGTACTTTGTAATGGAGATATATTCGACGATTATCCGAATGGATTGGTATTTGGTTTTTGCTTCGAACAATGGTATGTACCCTGTTAATACGTTTTTGAACAGCATGGTTGAACTCTCATACCTAAGTCACAAACTGAAAACAAATATAGCATAGTTATAGATATAGCAGAGTTTGCATAGATAACGTAAGTTAACCTACTATGCGTACTAGAAGTTGGCCAGATGTCGGAGTTATTCTCCAACTAGTTTAGAGAAGACTACAGTAGAAAAAATTTATGTGTGCACTTATGTACGCACGTAGGAAGTTGTACTTCCTTGACATAAAACTATCGATAAACGACATCGAATAATATGTCCATGTAATTATTTGGATGTACAATTAAAATTATTTCCGGTAACTTCGAAACATTTGTTTCGGAATAATTAAAAAAAAACCAAAAGTATCAAAAAATACATATATAAGGGTATTGACCGCTCATACTGAAGTCCAAATCGGCGACCTCGATTTTATAACAGTTTCCGCTCATTTTTTGTTGTCATCAAATATTTAGAAAAACAATATTTCTTGCTGACCAAACACACCGGTCATTGTGTACGGCCTGAATACTTTGGACTTCGATTCACACAAAATGTTTTCTGATTGGCCAAAACATAAAATTGTCAAACACTTCAAGCCAATCAGGTACAGAAACGCCACTTCATAAAACATATAAAATACCTAGTAATGACACGAATTCTAACCAGTAAAACCGGTAGAAACACCATCACACTCAGGTACACAAGTCCTTGTCTAGACTTGTGTTTTATAATGTAAATAATTTTTGTATAACGTTTTATTAAATTTATTTTAACATCGGTTTAATTTTTGTTTCACTGCAACATCTACTGGTCGGCGAGGCGCGGTTGAGGACACGACAACCTTCCCATCTTACTACAAGTAATAGAGACAGATGGCAACTTTCCTGGGAAGTAAATTCCCATTTAATTTCACTTCTATATATATATTCGGTTTGACTACGAAACATTTATATTGCGCATGTTACGATACGCACTTGGCCAGTTTTGTATTTTATCAAATATCGCGACGTGCTCAAGTCGGCTGAGTCGTGTCCGTTGGACTGTTACAAAGCGTTAAGATTTCAATCTTATATTCAATTGAACTTTGTAAATTATCGAGTCAAAATGTCGCGTATGAAATGTTTTCGACTCCGTGTAACTTAAGATTTTTTATAGAATAATAAATCGAAAACAAAGCGTTCGTAATAAATACCACATTTTTTAATAAAATACAGGGTTCAGTAAGGAACGAAATGAAACGTAACTTTATTAGTTTTTTTTTTGCTCACGCCACAGGACAGGTTTATGTGTGTGTTTTCATTTAATATGTCTATCTCACTTGTGTTTTGCACACAGGAAAACTTGCGTTCGACAATTACAAGCATACAAATGCATCCTAATGTTTTTGTGACCAACACAAGCACAAATTGTCGTTAAGCTGAATTAAATTTAAATGTCGCAGGCAACTAGAAAAATCTGTTTTAATATTTCCTGATTATTCAGACTTACGCAATCGTCCCAGTATTTTAACAATGAACCATTTTTCCTGTAGTTAACCTACGACAGTAATACAAAATGTAGATAGGCACCGATTCGATGTCTTCCAAATGTTCCAGACAAAGAAATGTCTATAAGCCAGGCCTATTACTAATAGATCAGTTAGTAATTATTTAGAAATGCAGTTGTACAGTGTACTCCGTCATAAAATGCCCTAACAATTAGAAAATGAAATTAAACTTAAAATCGTTAAAAAAATTTCGTAAAATAACAGATTTTTTTTTAATTTTATTTAAGCATGAATTTTTTGTGTAAATAAATAGCAATAACATATGAACTATCAGGGTTACTGAATTGATATAAAAACATAAATTAACGGAATTAACAAATAATAAGATTTATTTTTTTAACTGTACTTAATTTATTTTTAATTATAAAATATTGTTTTTACAAAAAATATGTTTTTTCGTTTGTTTTACGATTATATATGTAGTAACAGACAGTAATAAAACAAAAATGATCATAGGCATTTCTTTTAAAAATATTATTTTTCTAACGATTACGTTTGTTTTTATTTATAAATAGCGACCTGCTCTGTCTTCGCCCGGGTCGCAGAGGATATAAGCTACTTTTTTTCTGTCGTAGTGTCGTATATTTCAGCTTTTTGCGTCGAGCATGTGGATTACATTTAATTAGATATAAATGTAACATACGTTCATTCTACTTGGACTATTTTTTAAGCGACTTCAAAAAAGAAGGAGGTTACTCAATTCGACCGTATTTATGTTTTTTTTTATATTATTATTATTTTATGTGTGTTCAGGGATAACTTCGTTGTTTATGAACCGAATTGGATGATTTTTTTTTTTTTTGTGAAAGGGAGATATCTCCGAAATGGTACCATGATAAGGAAACCAGGATCTGATGATGGCATCCCAGAGTAATCGAGGGCAACCTTCGAAAATCGTATTTTAAAGTATCGTATTTTAAGTATTTTGATAAAGTACTACTACTAGTACTATTTAATGAAGGTCGGGAGTCGATCTGATGATAAAGCTGAAAGACAGTCGAGGGAACTCCTCAACAATTTACAGCAATTACCTGGTGTTTGGACTTGATTCATTTCTATTGATGAGATCTTTGCACCCATATGGATTATAAGTGCCATTACAGATCTGATGATGGAGACCATACACAATCGAGGGAACTCCTTAACGATTTACAGCAATTACCTGGTGTTTGGACTTAATTCATTTCTATTGAAGAGAACTTTGAACTCATATGGGTTATAAGTGCCATTACAGGTCTGATGATGGAGACCATACACAGTCGAAGGAACTCCTTAACGATTTACAGCAATTACCTGGTGTTTGGACTTAATTCATTTCTATTGAAGAGAACTTTGAACTCATATGGGTTATAAGTGCCATTACAGGTCTGATGATGAAGACCATAAACAGTCGATGGAATTCTTCAACGATTTACAGCAGTTACTTTTTGTTGGGCTTCCTTCATACGGTTGAATATGCCAAAATGTTCAGTTCGCACAAAAATAATAATTAAGATTGAAGTTTTACGTAGGAATACCACTGCCTACTAGGCATGCTGATGCGTCAATTTGACACTGAATTTACGTTGCGTAATCGTGGTTCTGTCTCATTAGAGTAGCGCGTTTAGTAGCGCCATTTATACTAAATACAAATAACTTACAGATGCGTTCAACTAAAAATTGAAAAATAAAATAATTAAAAAAAAAAATAAAAACCGACTTCAAAAACATAAACTAAAAAGTTAAAAATAAAAATTTTCACTTTAAAGAAAGGAGCATTAACAGGCGGCATATAGTTAATGAAGTCAGTGCCAACTCAGACACTTTAAATGGGTACTTACCAGGTAATAACAATTACTACAATGATATATTTATAAGTATAACAAAAATAGAACACAATTTAAAGTGTCTGAGTGAGTAGGCACCGACTTCATTAACTATATGCCGCCTGTTAATGCTCCCTTCTTTAAACTGAAAATTTTTATTTTTACCTTTTTAGTTTATGTTTTTGAAGTCGGTTTAAATTTTTTTTTTAAATTATCATATATTTTATTTCTAATTCTACAAATATTTGAAAAAATAAAAAATATATACATAAAAACAAATTAAAATATTTCTTTGTATGCAACCGTTATAACTTATGCCTAATTACATCACGCTTGAATTAAATTTGTCGTGCGACGGTTTTAATTTTGCGTAAACTTCTAAGATATTAATTTAAATTGTATGTTGTAAAGGGAAATTATGATGTACATGAAATGCTTATGGTTCCTAACGTCTTTAATTTGATAAGGATTAATATCGTATCCGTGTAAATAGCTTTCCAATTACAAAGTTATATGTGAACATTTTTTTAAACATAAAAATAGGTATAGTAAGTTATCGTTAAAAGATAGACATATGCCATCGCGGGTTTTTTTAGACCTATATAAAAAAAGGAATAATTTCAATGTTCCTCCATATATTGTTTTGTTATATCTCGAAAGAATTGACCAGTGTTTTTGATAAAAGCTTCCAGTCGGCTTGATTTTTTTCGACATCTTTAACAATCATATATTTCAACCAATTTACACAAAACATTAATGAATTATACACATAAACATTTCTCTTGAATCACTTCATCGATTGGTGCCAACCACATGAAAATCCGTTAAGTACTTTTTGAGTTTATCGCGTTCAGACAGACAGACAGACGCGGCGGGGGACTTTATTTTATAACATGTAGTGTTAGTGATATAATCTTATTATACGTTATTTATAATTATTTTCGTTTTTTTTTTTCAACTCAATAGCCCTGATAGGTCATAAGTTATTGCCATATAAATAAAAAAGCACGGAATTTTTGAAATTTTCACTCCCTACTTATTGGGCCTTAAAGAGGTACACTATAAAAAATCTACTTTAGTCGACTTCATAAATCTCAAGCGGTGAGAGGAAGCCGGGACTTACATAAAATTCCGAATAACTCATCGTAAACTTTGGTACAACACTAATAAATTAACTACTTTAGATGACATTGTAATGTTATTTTTTTACTAATTGACAGCTTTCGTCTATGTGGATCGTTTGTGGATTCATATTAAACTAACGGCATGCGAGTTTTAGATTCAATTTTATTGAGAACTCGGCTCACATCTCTATGTACATAATTTTCTTGAAAACACAGCGGTAATGTGCTTAAAGAGCTGCCTATATATTGCAATAAAGTTTCGTCGAAATTGATTCGAGTATCCAATACTTAAATTCTAACAGAACGGTTGGCCCAGTGGTAAGAGACCGTAACTGTGGAGCCAAGGGTATCGGGTTCGATTCCCGCTCGGGACAAATATGAACATGTTTATTTGTTCCGTGTCTGGGTGTAAAAAAAGTATCTATGTATAATACAAGCATAATATTTGTTTACTTTGGGACTAGATGGCGCTGTGTGGGAGGTCCCAAATATTATTATCATTATTATTAAATTCAATTATTAATGAAAAATATACTGAAATAACTGATAAGCACTGCTGATTCACTGTTTTAAATTCAAAGCGAAGTTATTTCTAATACTACAATCGTTTTCACTTTTAGTTATTTGGTGAATTTTCTAATGGTTTCCTACGTGATTTTCACGATATATTTTTTATAAAAGCATGAAAAGACACAATAATTTTGAAGCAAATGGAATGATAAACATTCATTTAAAATATTTCTAACTGAAATATATAAGTGCCTAACCCGATATTAAACTATTTAACTCGAAGTCAGTAAGGTCAACCTAGTTAGTTAATAATAATTTGTCCAACTATCTGAAATACTTTCCAAATATACTAGGAATTGATTATAGTTTGTACCTAATTCTATTGTTTATATAAATACTATCACACAAATAAAAAACAATAATTTAGGAGTCACAGTCGAAGCGAACCAAGACCAGCATTGTTCGCACGCTTGTCTTCTCCATTTTCCTTTACGGTGCGAAAGCATGGACCCTAAAATCCGCAGATAGAAAAAGGATCGATGCGTTCGAGATGTGGTGCTGGCGGCGGCGATTGCTGCGGATCTCCTGGACGGCCCATCGGACTAACGCTTCGATAGAAAAATGAGCTTAACATCGAAAAAGAGCAGAGACTCTCCACAGTCTGCTTGCGACGAATGCTCCAGTTTTTTTGGGCACATAGCCAGGAAAAGTAGCGATAACCTGGAGAAGATGGTTGTGACCGGAAGAATGGAAGGGAAAAATAATAATAATAATAACACACACAATCACAACAACGCCTAAGTCCCAAACTAAGCATTAGCTTGTATTTTGGGTACCAAGGGAAGACACCACATACATATAACAACCAACCAACCTCTCGTTCTTTTCGAAATATTATTCATATACTCTAAACTAAACTAATAATTACTAAGAAGGGAGGGATAGCACCCTAATTTCGGTCCAAGATGTTTTTAATTAAAATTGTTATTTTAACTTTTTTTAGTAACTAAGACAACTCTTTTTCCGTATACATCTTTGTACCAAAAGTTATTGCATGCTCCAAAACGTGTAATTTAAAATGTGAAATTCCCCCACAAACAAAAGCATTAATTATTATTATTATTGTTTTAATATAAAACAAATTATCAGAAAACTTCATTTTTTTATAAATTTTTGAATCTGATATTATTTTTTTTCCATTGCACCAGCCCATTATGCCCCACTGCAGGGGCTTAGGCTTACCCCAAGGTAAGAGGGCTTAGAAATTAATCCAGTTATTTTTATTATGTTAAAATTTATTTAATAATTTTAATTAAAAATAGCCTGGACCGAATTTAGGGTGCCAACCATACTTAGTAATGTTCATTTATATATTTTACCTGAGAAAATGAGGAGTAAAACTGATGAGTGAATGCGAAGTTCACAATTTAGGTCTGGATCTTAGACTCTATCTAGAGATCTAGACATGTTACAAACATCACACATAAAAAAATGTTTTTTTATAATAATATTATTTGCCTGCTTTAAATTATACGTATCAACTTCATAATGAAATTAAATTACATACTCGTAACTAGAACGGATATCGACTTTATTTCCTCAAACCTACTTAGATATGTATTTTTTTTTCTCTTGATAGTTAAAGAATTAGGTAGTTTTGACCCCGTTGTATTTGACGTAGACGAAATACGGTGGCGTTCAACTCTGACGTTTCGTCTGAAGATCGCTTTCGGAACATAAGCATTAATCATTACACGCGATACATATTACCCGAAAGAATGACGATGGTCTGTTCTGCGAGTGTAATTCGATTATAAATGCGAGTAATTTTAATTTAATCGGTTTATGGATGATAGAGGTGTACGCATGGAACTATTATGTACTACGTACAACTGGAAGGAGCTCTCTCTAACATTAGCGTGGTCATACGTAAACTGGTGATTAAAAAAAAAAAGTGCGAAAGGGAAGTAACCGGGTGCCTAACTATCTCTTACTACACCACTTCTGTGTGGCTAGCATAAAATATACCACTACACTGGGAAAAGTACTATGGTGAATTTAGATTTTATTATGAGGGAACTGAGGAATAAAAAACTAAGTGTCATGATAATTACGATACAGGATCTATAATTTCCGCTGATGCGTTATGTTTTCCTCTTCATATTTCTCGTTTTTTATTATGGGGGTCATCCTGGGGGTCATCCATTGCTCGACGGTTGAACATTTTTCTTATGGTAGGTAATTAGTAGCCTACAAAAGTTAGGTAATGGCATTGCTTCGCAATGCATGATCTCACGTCGCGTTCTAATATCACTTCTTCTGAAAGTTCTGAATCCATTTTGATGATTTTTGTATTTGGTCACTATTTTTCAACATAGGGTAGATACGGTGAAAGAATTATCGAAATCAGCTGGTCTAATACGCCACTATGGCCGTTCCATATACGAGCTGCTATTTCACGTCGCTGGTTGTACACAGTCGCCGAGCGGAGGTGAAGTCAGAGACGCATATTTTTTCCTCTTCACATTTCTCGTTTTTATTATGGGGGTCATCCATTGCTCGACTATTGATGAACACTTTTTTTAGGGTAGGTAATTCACTATATAATTAGGCCACTGCCTATAAAGGTTACATAATAGCATTGCGAAGCAATGCCATGATTGCTCACATCGCGTTCTAATATCACTTTTTAAAATATTTTGACTTAATTCAATAGGACTTTATACACGTTTGGCCGTTAATATTTCTGAAAGTTCTGAATCGATTTTGATAATTTTTGTGTTTAGTCACTATGTTATAACTTAGGGTAGATACTGTGAAAGAATTATCGAAATCAGTTCTTTTAATTTAAAGCTGTAGCAAATCAAAAAAGTCGATTCTTTGTTTTTGCGGAGTTTTTACTAAACAACTTTATTTCTGTTTTCTTTTGCAGTTTTATTTCTATCTATTTTCTTTTCTTTTTAAATATTATTTAGGTACCGTAATTTAGCTTTATTTGGGTATCCGTTAACGCAAAGTTATAGTAGCCCTTGACTAAGCAAGAATTAATAATAAATGAAAAAGAAACGTACCTAATAAGCATCAACGCAGGATGACAAGCTATTAGCAAAATATTAATATAACACAGGTCTACAAATTTTTTTTTTTCGAATTTTGATTTGTTAATATCATCTACTGTTAATGTTTTTTAGTGTGTTGAAACCGAAAATGAGGTCAATTTTTCTCCATAACATAGGTACAGATTTTGTTCAATCTCGAGTAAGTACAGTAATTATTACAATAAAAGATAACAAAATCGGCTGGTAACTTTGATTTATTTTCATCTTGTTCACAATATCAAATACATAAATACATATTACATACATATTATATATTACATAAATACATAGTACATATTTCCGCTTGTCAGAATAAACGATGGCTCATACTTAATCATTATTTTTATAAAAACATTTTGTAACAATGAATATGTTTATTAGATCGTTTTCGTGTAGGAGTGTAATAAATTTGCCTATATTTCCAATATTTATGATGATAGACAAAAGACAGTGATGGCAAAAAAATCAAGAGCTTTCGGAGCATTGTAAGATACTAAATTTTCTAAAATCGGTTCGTAACTTTATCGGAAAATCGAAAACGGTGAAAAAGTCGAAATTTCCCTATTTTTCGGACAAAAAGTTGATTGTTTCAAAAACGGAAGAATTAATATCGAAAAAATAAAAAACCTTCCGAGACTGGTAGATTGTCTACAAGTTTGAAAAATAAAATTTTAAAAACGGTCGAAAACCCTGACTTGAGCATGTGCCCTTTTCATTTAATGATTATCAGATTAGCTACCCTAGAAAGTAAGATTCGGCCTTATTTCAAGAAGTTATAAAGGTAGACGAAAACACTAGCGTCAAAAAATGCAAGAGCTTGCGTGGCTAAGTATGGTAGCACATCGAAAATTGGTCCATAACTTTCTTTGAAAATTTTTTGTCGTACAATTTTGTTCAATTTCCTCCGATAATTGCGAGAAGAGCGAAATCTGTAGATTTTTTTCTAGGAAACTTATTTTTTTAGACCTAAATTATTAATATATATTTATAGAAATAGATAGTAATACACTATTTTACACTCTATTTTTTGTGACTTCTGGTTTTTAATATATCTTGGTATGCGGATGATAATAGTATTTTTAAAGCTTGTTATGGTATATTTCATATTTGTAAAAATTTTTATTAATATTTAAAACGAAAGTCTTAATTTATGGTTTTAAGCTGGCAACTGAGACGAGAATTTGGGGAATTTTGACATTTGTCAAAGTTGAAGTTTTTACGTCATAATACTAAGGTGTCCATAATGTTTAGATTAGTTAATAATAATACTTTGTTAGTTGCCTTTTGCCCTCTTTTGCCTATGATGTGGCCGAAATAATAGGTTGCCAGATATTTCAATGAATATGAAAGATGGAAACCTATGTATTGTTTTAAAGAGAAACGTTTTTCGTTAAAGTACGAAAATAATTTAGTTATAATATCTGACGTCATTCTATTTACAGATCTGACACCATACGGGTAATGAATTTGACGTCATATATGCATTTGTGAGACTTGTGTGTGTGATTTCGATGGGGTATTGAATCTGTCCGTATCTCTGGTGCCAATCGAAAGGAAGGAGGCCATCATATTAATATTTGAGATCCTTAGGTCTCGCACCAACGTTGAATTTTGAGACATTTCGGCCCTAGAAAAAATGTTTCGGTACCTAGAGTCTTTTAAGTCCATTTTATCCGCCGAATGATTGGGAATTTTTGAGATTGTTGGGTTTTTCGGGAAAGAAAGGAGCTTGGTTGCCTGTACGAACTTATGTTTTCAAGTTCCCACGTGCGCTCAAGGCGGTGAAGTGCGACAATATATATGAGAAATATGTTTCAAACATATATATCTATAGAATCCTTGACCTTTTTAATAACGTGTTTAGACTCATTGGGATCGTTTCAACGGATATTTTCTGAGTGATAGTTCTGAGGGCTTCGGCGTGCAAAAGTACCTACGCAACTTGTCGCGCTTGGATCTTTACTTCTGTGGGATTTAACTATTTTGTAAATAAAGGCGGTCAGCCATCCAATTATGAATCACATTCTAGGTAGCTTTATTTCTGTAATCAATAGGAGATTTGTTTTCAAAAGGGTATTATACATAAAGGGAGCATGCAGCTAATTTACTAAGGTGATTGAGATATCGATATTTGAAGCTTTGATTTTTAGAGTTACTAACTGCTTCACAATTTATTTCTTAGGTGAGAAGCCTCCGTCGATTGATCATATTTTCTGCGGGTTGCCAGCTTTTAGTGACTAGCTCTCTTGAACTTCTGTTTGATTGCTTCTACTTTCCTATCGAGGTGGATAGGAGTCGGGCTACTGTCGTTTATTTTATTTTTTGCAAATTTTATGATTTAACAGTATTTCGTACAAATCCAACCAGTATTTTTGATGCTATCGCAAGTTGTACTACGCGGTGGCCACGCGAGACCTCATTTTCAGTGCCCACGTTCGTGTTTTATGATCCCTTATAAATATTAAAATTATTTGTTAATAATGAATGTAAATTGATTCCCATCATTAATGTATGTTTTTTTACTCCATAATTATACTGATGTATGTTTGTAGCATTTTAATTTGAAATCTGCTAAATCAATTTTGACAAATGTTCGAATTAAAGGTTCTAATTTACTAAATTACGAATAGGTTATTGACACGGACATACAGAAATCTTTATACTCATGTAAAAAAAGTTTACTTCAGTGTCACGGGTTAAGATAGGCTTAGAGAGTTTTGTTCGATGTTAGTCGAAAATTAAAAAGTTCCTGTTATGGTCTTATTTATCCTACGTAACTTTGTCACCCTAATCAGAATGAGACAATATGGCACCCACTAACGTCCTTGTTACTTTTATCTTTTTAATTCGTTTTCAAGGTCAAATTTCTAGGACCTCAAAATTTCTTCGTAGAGCTCATTCCAGTTGTACGTAGTACATATTAGTTCCATGGGTGTACGTAAGTTTATCGTATTTCATGTATATATCGATTTTATAGAATAGAGACCTTAGACACCAGAACCAGAAATATCAGGATTTTGCGTCTTATATTTTGAAAACAAACAAACCAAAATGACGACTCTTAAATAGTTGGGTGATTCACGGACTGTTTAATTTTATGTCTCATGAGAAAAACTTAATTCTGTATAATAATAATAGCAATAATGACGTATACAATACAACAACGTCTAGGCCCCAAACTAAGCATTAGCTTGTGTTCTGTGTGCCAAGCGAAGACACCACATACATATAACAACCAAAACCTGGTACCAGTATCAATATTCATTATATAAATACTGACCCGACCTGGGATTCGAACCCGGAACCTCCGGCTGCGTAGGCAAGTTCGCTACCTACTAGGCTAAGCGGTCGTCGGCATTATCAAAAGGCATATAAAACAATACTGTCTATTTTTAATGATCATATAAGAAATACGCCTTTTCAGAAGACAGACTTACATTTTCGCTAGAAAAAAAATGTTTTTCATTGATAATGTCTGATGAGACAACGTAAAGTAGTCCGAGAACCACCCTCCAGATCATGCGTCATTATCATGGTTTTTTTTTAAACATTTTGTTAAATTACACATGAAATGGGATTTCCCGAATCTTTAATTGCACAAAATTTTACTTCATATTATTACGTCAAAATATCAAGTGGCGTACTTTGGGTATGTACTTTGCTCGCTAACATTTTTGTGGTCACGTCGCGTCCCTGGTATCTCGGTATACATATAGATATACTGATGTAATATTAATGACGCTACTTTGAAAAAAAAAAACCAACTTAAAAAAATTAATCGTTTGACATAAATAATCCGGCGTATTATTTTAGAAATGTTTAACTGTGTATACCTACCACAGATGTACTTAAAGATACCGTGTTCAGAAAAAAATATGAGAAAAATATAAAGATTTTGAATTTAACAAAATGTTTATGTGTGTAATAGGAGCTTTGTCAAAACCACAGAGGCAGTGTTGCCACAGACAAACGCGTCATTTCAACCACATTCATTTTATATCTAACAGTTTATTTAAACCAATGATAATAACGTACGGTACGTTCAATCACTGAGTCGGCCATTTTATTAACGTTTTCGATTGTTTCGAAATAAATGTAAATAAAAAAAGTAAATTAATAATGTAAGGAATATGAAATTTGCTAGTTATACATCTTATTCTAAACGTAAAAAGTAAAACAACTAATTCACAGTTTAGAAAAAATTACAGCTTTTTCTACTCATAATGTTGCACTTACATTACATTTCGCATTACAAGCGAAACTCTTTTTAATTTTTTTTTAACGTTAAATATACTATCTATTTTGAGGTCATAGATCGAGAGGCAAAGGCATCATTTATTATACGCTACTTTATGTAGAAATATTCAATTGATACTATATTGAATGACCATCAATCAATCTTCGCGCATCCGAATAAGCTGTGAACTAATCGTTATTTAAAAATATTAAAAAAAAAACAATTTGAATACGGTTAAATGCTTATATGACTTGTAACGAGATTATTATATACGGCTTATTATTTTCGCTACGAATAAGATATGTTAGAGCAACTAAAACTCGCAAAAATTATCGACACGTGTTATATCCATAGCTAGAGATAATATAACTAAAGTAGACAAGGTTGGACAACGGTTGGGCATGGGAGAAAAAAGGATGAAAATAACTGTATCGGGGAATTCTCGACCGAAAAACAATAACAAACACTATAAAAGAGAGTAGAATCTGCTATTATTGATATATGCTAAGAAGAAAAATGCTGCCTCATCTACCTACTCCATGCAACATGTCATCACAATAAATAAAAACGAAAAATAAGTCGTCCTATTTATACATGGAAGTGCTTTCGAAACCATGATATCAAAAACTACACAAACTACAAGGAATACTGGAAAACACGGCTGGATAAGAACTGCGGAAAACAGAACATTAAAAAGAACGGCAGAAGGCAAGTCTCCAGAAATTGATACAGAGTCAGACCCCGAAACTGTATAACCCTAGTTAACGATTAAAGCCCCGAAGAAACTAACTCCCACGGTTGCAGTAAATACTAACCTATCCTCTATATGTTACACACCAAGTATAGTATCTATCTTCCCCATGCTGGCTTCACGATGCTGGTATTCGGGTCGGTTCAACCTCCTGTCATTCCTATATCGCAACTGCAGCATACCTACACTCCGTCCTATCTACTATGGCTCATTGGTGTCTCCGACCTCCGCGTCCTTGCAGCAGAACTGCTGGCTGGTGAGTCATTGGAACGGAATGGAATAATATAAATCAAAGTACTCTTATTCTTTGTCTCTTTTTATATTCAGACCCGCATTTCCTACTGGCTTGCCTACTCTATTATCTCTATGGTTATACCTGGTGTTTAGCTGACCAAAGTTCAAACTTACAGTGCGTGTAGAGCTTACCAAAATAAACAAAAAGGAAATGATAAAAATGAGAACATTAAATATGTTTTTTTTCGGTATCCGTTAGTTTTTGCGATCTGCTCACTTGATACTTTTTGTTTTGGTCGGTAAACACTACACGCACTATAAGTTTGGACTAGGCGCAGCTGAAAAAGCGGTATATTATATAAGGATGTTCGGCTGAACGTAGTTCAACTTTAAACATGTTCTTCTCGATAACCGTTAGTTTGCACCATCTGCTCACTTGACATTTGACTTTTCGCCACGCTCTATAACTTTGGACATTCAACAGAACACCTGGTATAACAAACAATATGTAACGATAAAATTTCGATGTATTACATAGCTGAAAAAAGGTTCTTATTCTCCAATGATCCTTGGAAAAATCACACAAGGACTAATATTTTCTCTATAGCTGCCACCAATCACTATGAATCTCGAAGTTTTTGCTTGTATTTACTGTACAACACTTGGAGTTAACAAGCTGGATTACGCTTAGATTTACGATGTGTGTTCTAACTAACTACTCGGTTGAGAGATGTCAACCAGAAAATGTCGGGTTTGTCAAGTGTTAAATTCTTGACAAATTGGATAATTTTACAAAATGAAACTATTTTCACTGCAAATTATTAAATTAATATATTTTCATAAAAAAAAAACATTAAGAAGTTAAGCAATAATACACCATTATAGACATGTAACAACAGATAAGTAATTTTAATTAATAATAAATTTTAATGAAAACACATTAAAACTTAGGTACTTAGCGAATTAAGAAACCAGACGTGTAATCGAATATCGTACAACGAAGATGTTGTTTTAGTGAAAACATTAATTACAACGAAAAAACATAACAGCCGATTTAAATACACATTCAAAATAATGAAAACGTCTTAAAAATCCGAAGTGAAAGGTTTTAAATTCTAACACAAGTCTGTTAGAAGCTGTGGTTAGAAGACTACACTACCCGTGCACATGTGTACGGTTGGCGTCTCAGTTCTTAATATACGCACATTTTAGAGTGAAATATATAGTACGTAGACTGCAAGTGTCATCGACCAGTATTCGGGAAGGTATTTCGTAAGATATTTTTATCCGAACACTTAAAACATACGTTACCTGCCTTCGGAAGGGCGCCCGCTTAATTAGCAGTACGATTGTACATGACATCGGTTACGAATTTAAAGTTGTTTGTATCAACTTTTAAACCGATTTTGATATTTCATAATAATAATAATAATAAAGTCTACATCACAACAACTTCTTGGCCCCAAACTAAGCAGTAGCTTGTGTTTTGGGTACCAAGTGAAGACAACACATACGTGACCCGGTACCAGTATCAATATTCATCATATAAATACTGCCCCGACCTGGGATTCGAACCCAGGACCTCCAGATGCGTAGACAAGGTAGCTATCCACTAGGCTAAGCGGTCGTCATATGTAAATAGATAAAATAATAATTCAACCAACCGTTTGTCTCGTGACGAAAGCGATCAGTACAAAGGATCAGTATTATGTTTTGTAAAGCAACAACTAAACAAATTAAAAGTAATAATTTACTAAGTACTTTTATTTATTTTGTTTTATTGATGATAATAATAATATCTGGGAAGCCTACACAACACCATCTTGTGGGATACCAGACAACTGATATACACACTTAAATATTTTTTTTATAATATAAACATATAAATACTTTTACACCTAGGAGCAAATATACATGTTCCTGCACACAAATATTTGTCCCGGGCGGTAATCGAACCCGCGACCTTTGGCTCCGCAGTTAGTGTCTTTAAACGCTCGGCCAATCGGTAAATTATTTAAATTTGTTTCATGACCCTTAGGTTTTAAATCTTCGAAACAGGTCCAAACTGGTATTTTCAAATCTAGAGATGAAAGGGAACTTCTAACAACTTCCCCACAAACAAATCGAAGAAAAACATTCAACGACGCCACGGTGAGAGCGGGGGGGGGGGGGGGTACGAACTAATGTTCTAAAAAGTTCTACAATAAGGCACCAAGTTTCGATATAATCTGTCGGAAAATGACCGTGTTAAAGTACAAACGGATGTACAGACAAACTATCATATGAAAATCGTAAAGTACCTACGAGCGGTATACTAAATGATAATAATAACAACGTATACATGACAACAACGTCTAGGCCCCAAACTAAGCATTAGCTTGTGTTTTGGGTACCAAGCGAAGATACCACATACATATAACAACCATGACCCGGTACCAGTATCGATATTCATCATATAAATACTGACCCGACTTGGGATTCGAACCCGGTACCTCCAGCTTCGCAGGCAGGGTCGCTACCCACTAGGCTAAGCGGTCGTCAGTAATGCGAAGCGTGTTAAAAATGCAAGCAGACCCGTAAGCAAAAGCTAGTTTCTTATAATAAAGAGTAGTACCAAGCATAGCTAGTCAACAGGTTTTACTATATTACCATCTAACAAATAAATAAAATGTGTCTGTGATTCTGAACTTATTCTTATGCTTATAATGTTTACTATTTGCAATTGACTAAAACCCAAACTAAAACAATTTTTGTTTGTCTGTCTGTTTGTTCGTACTAATCTCTTAAACGGCTGATCCAGTGTTGATGGGACTTTCTTTGGCAGGTAAAGAACTTTTTTAGAAAATAATATAGGCAACTTTTTAAACTTGAAAAAACTTACAAATTATGAAAACTACGTAAAGCTGCGCGCATTCGTTAGTTTATTATATTACGTCTAACATAATTTATTACTCTATAGCGAAAACCCAAACGTCATACAAATAAGACCAGTATCCAAATGACCAGTCCTACACCGGGTGTTCGGCTAAATGTAGTCCAAACTTATAGAGCGTGTAGAGTTTATCGAACTAAACAAAATTTCCGAAAAAAAATATATTAGCTATTTAAAAAATTAAACCTTAAACATGTTTTTTTTTCGGTAACCGTTAGTTCGTACCATCTGCTCACTTAAAGCTTTTGTTTAGTTCGGTAATCTCTACACGCTCTATAAGTTTGAACTAAACTCAGCCGAACACCAGGTATATCAATAATTTTTCAACGCGTGATATAAATCGAGAAAATGTTAAACTTTTGTAATTAATTTACATCCATACCGTTGAAAGGACCTCTTCAATTTGAATTAAAATTAATAAAAATACCGGACCACGTAATTTTAAAAACAATCACGCTTGACCGTTCGGAGACACTATCATCGGTAGTGTACCTAATTAATAAATAGCTTTTGAATTAATGACGTACGGTCATTAATTCAAAAGTAAATAACATCTTATCGAACACCGGTTTGTAATATGTATGTATTAGATAATAAATTGAAAGATATCTTTTACAATAACTCACGGAGACAACAATTCAAGGTTTTTTATTGATATTAATTAGTTTTTCATTTATCGAAAATAGATAAAATACGTTAATATATTTAGTTTCTAAATTTTTTTATTTTGTCTGATATAATAATACAAGATACTAGTTTTGTCTTCGTCCGGGTGGATTCGGGGCGTAGCGATAATTATCCATTTGTAAAGTTGGTCTGCGGTTCAGGGCGAATCCGTTCTTTACTTTTTAGGCTTCTGTACCCAAAAGGGTAGCAACAGGTACCTTATTACTAAGGTTCCGCTGTCCGTCCGTCCATCACAGGGCTGTATCGTCAAAGTTGAAAATTAAAGGTGGTCCTCATACTAGAAAAGTGTTTTTTTTTCAAAGTTTTTGGTGATTAGGGGTTGTGAGATCACACTTGAAATTTTCATGATGTATGTACTACTGTGAGTTTTTCTGACTTAAGTACATAATTATCACTGACTCCGTGCCTCGACGAGCACGTTAAGCAGTCGGTCCCGGTTTCTGTCAATAGATGGTGGTCGTTACAATCCACAAACTTGCACTGGAGCAGCGTAGTGGATTTAAGCTCCAAGCTCCTCATCTTGAGGGGAGGCCTAAGCCCTGCATTGGGGCATAATAGGCGAATGGAATGGAAATATATTACTGTGGCCGCTATAATAACAAATAATAAAAATATAATAATGTTAGAATGTAAAGGGGGTATAAGATAGGCGTTTTTTTTTTAAATATTGTATGGAACCCTTCGTGCACAGGTACGACTCGCTGTTGGCTGTTTTTTGTATTTTTGTCGTGATACTTGTACAGTGAGAGTGTAACCCAAAATTTCTCCATATAGTAAATAAATTTGACAGCAGTGTCCGTCCAAAACGGACCGTTTTTACTTCGCGTGTGCTCGGTAGGCTTCGGACGTGTTCGGTAGCTGGCGTGTAGCATGCATGTATTGTCTTACCATCTTAGCTTTAGCCTCACGATAAGAAGGGCTAAGTGCCGCCATGGACAGATCCCAAGAACCTTTATAGATCACTTCAGCACAGTGAGGAAAATAACAAAGAGATATAGTCACACAATGCCGACAGAATATAAAATTTCTTAAATAATTTCTTTTTCAGGGCATTTATTGATAGCTGCGGTGAATAAATAGATTTAGAAATAGGTATATGTCTGATATGTGTTGAATTAATTTGAATTATAGAGACGAATCAAAGTTATCAAGGGTTTATCTTGAATCAAAGTACAAAAGTCAAAGCTGTCTAATATTCACTAATTTATTAAATAAACTGTGTTCAAAAATTCGGTAATTTTAACAAAAGCTTTTTTTCTATGAACTCAAACTATTAAAACCTTTGAAATGGGCAACTTTTATTTTAATTTTGACAAATATTTTATCATCCTGGCTACTTACGTTAAAAACTCGCAGCGCAGCCACGCGACATTTAAAAAAAAAAACACGGCGGGAGAGAAGAAACTGGATACCATAAGTTTATCAGAGTCTTGAGTACTGAACGGATCACGTGTCACTATCCCACAATACGATATAATAAAATGAAATGAACCTTAAAATATTAACGCTTAAATTCAAAATCGAACGAAAGACAATTTAGTCAATTCAGTAAAACGAGAGTCACGGAACCAACAGAGCGGCTCAAAACATACAGCCGAGAATCAAAACCGTGTCGCGCTCGAGTGCAGCGGGCGGTCTTACATGAAATTTTATATTAATAGATTATGTTAAATCATTATTTACCGAATAATGTATTATTGGACAGTTAAAAAAGGCAATAAAACAAAAATCTCAGATGCCCATAAAACGACAGTGCAGCGAAATCCAAGTAGATAGAAAAGGTTTGGGATAAACAGTGATTTTAAAAGAAAGAAGGGAAAAAAATTATACACTTACAATAAGGGAGCAATAATGTTTTAAAATATATGTGCAAAAAGTAAATATAAAAAAAACAATGTAAACTTAAACAACAGTTGGTAGTCTAAATAAATAAAATAAAAACAATAACAAATAGTACGTGACCGAAATTGTCTTTTTTTTTTAAATAAATACCAATTTTTTTTATCAAAATCCGTTCGAATACATTTCCAACGTCCGGAGATTTATTACTAATTTAATTCGGTGTAACAACACTGTAGAAATTTTCGTATTTAAGTTGGATTTAAATTTTTTTCTCGCATATGAACATGTTTTCAATGATATGAAACTCACTAACTACAGCAAAAACATTAAATCGCTTGTCGTCCTAGTTAAATGAAAAAAACTCCCACGAATAAATTGAAATTATTTATTCTCATTTGCATCTTTGCATACAAGTTACAGTTCCAATCAACCTTTATGTCGGATGTGAACATAGGCACAAGTCGCGTCGCAGTAAACAGTTTTAGGTCTAGCGGGACGCAGTGGGGCGAGGGGCATATGACTGAACCTGCGCAAGCATGCATAAAGCGTTGTATTTCGATCCGCCATAAAGTTTGATTGGAACTATACTAAGTTACTTTATATTTAGGTTTTTTGCTTCTGCCAAATTAATACATTATAAAAGTTCCATAGGAGAATACACGTTTGATGGCATTTCCCATTCATTCCAAGGAAAATCTTAATTTTTATTCATTTTACTAAATGTCTGTATACTTTTCATCACAATTAAACCGGTCACATCAACGCCATAGAATACTTAAACGTTCACACAAGGTTACTCGCTGCAAAATGCATCGGTGAAAATGGGTTAATTTTACAAAAATAAATATAATTTTGGAACATAATTCTCTTTCATTTGTCAATTTGGGCTTAGAAACTGCTACTTAGTAATCCACATCTAGCTGGCAGGAGGTTTAACACATCCGGTATATCAACCTTCTAGATATTTCCTATCTTTATATGTGGCAAATTCACTTTATTTATTATAAGCTTTCCGCCCGCGGCTCCGCTCATGTTGACTGCACAGTAGCGTTATTTTTTACAAACTTTAAGTTTTTGTACAAACGCTTCGAAACTGTTGGATAATCAATAATGTCAATTCGAAACATAAAAGAGAAATATATTTTATAATCGCATGTTATGCTTTATCAACTGAAACACAGAAAAGTGATTATGAAAAAAAGAAATCATTTCTTTGTATGGTAGCTCCATTTATTATTAAATAGCATTACTAAACAGGCAGCGCACCTTAACATCAAAGCGTTTCAATCAGGGTTCTATACTAGGACCCCTGTTTTTTTCTAATAAAAAGAAACATATATACACGCTTGAACGGGTACATTTCCATGTGACGTGGCGTTGGTACCGTGCGAACGTCAAGTTTTTATACGCTATAATTATTAGCAGACAATTAATTGCTATGCAGCGTACAACGTAAGCCACACACGGGTCACTGACCTTATTTTTCAACTCTCGAGTGTAATGGAAACAGTATATTAAAAATAAATAAACCTCAAAATTTCAGATTATATTTCGACGTAAATGGTATGTAAACTACAGTTTAAGAAGAAATATAAAAAAAAGCAATAAAACACATCGGAACACAGCTATGATTAGTGAAAAATAATTTAGGTTACAAAAAAAAACTATCTTAGTCTTCACATAGAAATGATTAGATCTATCAAGATGCCAGATGTCGCTTCATATGAGGCCAGATGATATTTAATTACATTTTAAATTTTTTACTACGCACTTCGAAGGCGTGAGCGGTTATATTCGAAACTACCGGGTTCGATTCTCTGAGATGGTATACTGCCATTAAAAAGTTAATAACCAGTAATAATTAAAAATCACAATTAATTTTCCTTTTGGAGATCTTTATGCATTTATGTTAATTAAAATAAGACACCCGTAACAACGAAAAATGCGATGCTATTTTTGACAATTTCATAGAACACAGTTTTTTTTTCAAACTAGCATACGTGTGGTGTCGTAGCTTCTGACGGCATTTTGAAAAAAAAATAGATATAAACCATACAAAGTTGCCTTTTTTACTGTTTCCTAATAAAAAGAGTTTGTTTTGACATTGATTAAATTATCTAAACTTACTACAGATAAAAGAAGAAGACGGTATTGTAAATAACAATAATTGGTAAAATTAAAATAAATTAATTATGTTTAAACAACTGTAAAAAGCAACGGGCGTCAGTTAACACCATACGGCTCGCAGATGTAACATGACATATTCAAATTCGTAGTAATGAATAAGATGTTTTTAAATTCTTAGCCGCGTTCGCGCTCAGCCCCTATAAATGTCGGACTCAATGAGTTAATCTTAAATAGTATTACTTCCTGAACTACGAGTTATGTGGTTGAAACATATAAGGTATAGCGACTGCCCGCGGCTCGATCCATGTGGACTACATGTTTGTGTTCGTTCCGTTCCAATGACTCACCAGCTAGCAATTCTGCTGCAAGGACGCGGAGGTCCGAGACACCAATGAGCCATAGTAGATAGGACAGAGTGTAGGTAGGATATAGCAGTCGGGATATAGGAATGACAGGAGGTTGAGCCGACCCGAATACCAGCATCGTGAAGCCAGCATGGGGAATATAGATACTATATTTGGTGTGTAACATATAGAGGATGGTAGTATTTACTGCAACCGTGGGAGTTCGTTTCTTCGGGGCTAAGTCGTTAACTAGGTGTATTCTGTTTCGGAATCTAACTCTGTATCGGATTTCTTCTGCCATTATTTTAGTGTTGTTCTGTTTTCCGCAGTTCTTTTTCAGTATTCCTTGTAGTAGTTTGTGTAGTTATTGATGTCATGGTTTAGGAAGCACTTCCATGTATGAATGGGACGACGTATACTTCGTTTTGACTACGATGCTTGTGTTCCTTTCGATTAAACTTAATTACTTCTTAATAGGGTAAAGAGGAGATCCATTTCTTTTCGTACTCTTTTTATCACTTTCTTCTGAAAGCTCTTCGCTCGTTATTTCGAAACAAAAATGATAATCCCGTGATAAGTAAGCTCATAATATATTAAGAAGTTATTTTGAAATCATAAACAGACACTTTTATTTCATTCATATATAAAAAGTAACTAGATTACTTTCTAAAAAGTCCTATAACTGCCAATAAAAGTTCTAGTAAAACCGGTTCAACTGTACCGGAGATTGGTCCGGGCAAACAGACAGACAGACAGACGCGATAATGTAATAGTTTATAATGTGTCCATCCCGGAGGTACATTCTAAGAATTGGTAAAAGAATTTTTGATATCATACGAGCAGCTTCGGAGATTAATTTTTACATCAAAAGTTACAAACTGTATTTATAACTGAAATTTTTCTACCCTAGATCGATAACCTTAAACCTACCTACTTTGATTATATAATGACTGGATGGACCCTCGCAATACTATGTCCACAAAAATAACAGGCCAACTTGATTTTTTTTTTTTTATTTAAACGGCAGTATATCTATATAACATATAATCTACAAAATGGCTTCAGTAAACTATTACTAGTTTGTGTGGGAGCTACGGAGCCAAATTAGTATGTGGCTTACGAGGTTTACAAATCGCATACTTTTGCTACGCCATACTAAAAATGTACAAAACGTCCGTAATGTACACAGGTACGTCAATTATAGCTGAACAGTTAGGTGATATTTTGATCTATGTTTTTTGACGCCAACTAGCTATCCAGACATTATATAATCAAAGCTCATGACTTCGTCCGTATTAAATTTCGGTGGAAAATGAAAAGTAATTTTTAAAAATTTAAACTGATTTTAAACAAATCTCCACCCCTTTCATCAAATTATAGTAAAGCAGTTTTAATTTTCCACCGAAATTTAATACGGATGAAGTAACTAATTTTAGTTACCTACGTGTTAGGCAAATAATTGAGGTCTCGTGTGTTGGTAGGAATGACGATAGGTAAATTGTAGTTACTTTTAGGTAAGCATATCTTCACAAAGCACCGCCAGCGCCAATCTGACATATCGGCAGAGCTGGCAGTGGGCGCGGTGATGCTACAGTAACTTTCGACCCTTTAAAGGATTGAAATGAAAAACCCTTCCTTGATGCTTACGTGATAAGAACGTTATACGTAGAGGTTTTAGTTACGTTACGTTATATATTTGTGTATAATTTCAAGTTGTGCAGCCAGTCAGTTTTTAACGGCTTTTTAGCAACAGATGTGCGAGTGTCTCCATTTTTTTCTTCACCTTATAAGTCGAGATACAAAAAAAAAAAAAAAATCGTAACCGACCATATAATTGGGCATTCAATTGAATTGCGTCTGAATGAACGGAACGAATGAAATGATCGATCCCCTATCGAAATACATTTTTGTTTTTGTTCGTTCTTGTTAATTGATATAATCGTTTCCATCCTCATATTCACACGTGCTTGTAAGAGTTATTTAACGAGCCATCACGTAAATTCTTAATCGGGGTTGGCAGGAATCATAAGGAGAATAATTAACCAGACTTAACACGTTCTACGTCAATCACCCGACTTCGCGTGTTTAAGTTGCTGCTTACTTAGTCTAACACGTCGTCGCGTGTCATACTCCTGTTATTCCCTAAGAACTGTACTTAGCAGGGCGTAAACAAAGGCAAATGTTTTCTACTTGTGCTGTTGAGAAAGAGGTACAGCTTTCGAAAACTAAGCGTGTTCATTTGTTTATTACGTTTATTTTTAATATAGACCAATCTTTTTTTTTTAGTTTATTGTTTAACGAAAGGAAATACAAATTAACATCTTAACTATATCGCCAAACTGATTGACAGTTTGTTGGCAATCTATACTTTCTTCTAAAAATAAAAAATAAATAAATCTAAAATTTTCTTAGTTATTTAAAAAAAATGATTTATAATATCCCTGTGACGTCATCAGCATAGATTTTTACTATTTGCATTATCTTCGATTAAAAAGTCATAATATTTTTATTGATTTATCAGGATTACAATTTCTTTTGACATAGTGACTTTACCACAATATTTTTTATTGACTTCAATTTTGGTTGTTTACGGTACAGATGACGTCATAGGGACGATTTCCACATCTGATAATATTCACATGTGGCAAATTCGTAAATGTAAAAAAAATATATTTTGAAAGGTTTACTCTAGAACCTTATTCCTTTTCTAATTTTTATTACCATCGGCCACCTATAGTATTTTGGTTCAAGCCCATTCATCCTTAATTAAGTACGCTGCCTTCATCTGAAAATACTATTCCGGATTGTCGGGTAATTACTCCAGTAAAAATAAAATTTGTTAGAAGCAGATTGCATTAATTGCACTTCAGAGGATAATTTGAAATATAGAGAAAATATTCACAGATAACAAATACATAATAATCCCCTACTTATCTTTATTATTGTCTATATAATTGGCTAATAAAATTTAAAAAATATATTTATGTGTGAACAAAAATTTAAATACAAGGGATTTTCTATACGACGGCTTGTTTAAATACAACCTGTGTAAATTCAGGAAAATCTCCAGGGGTAACCACACTACGTGGTGGATAACTGTAGGATATAGGCCTCTCCCAAGGCCACCACACACGGTCCTGCGCCTTTCGCATCCAACTACCCCCGGTATGGTGGTCATCTGTCCACCTGGCCGGGAGCGTCCAACGCTTCGCTTTCCGGTACGTGGCCTCCATTCGAGAACTCGTCTACCCCATCGGTTATAAGTTCTACGGCAAATGTGACCGGCCCATTGCCACTTCAGCTTGCTGATCGCTTCGGCTATGTCGACAACTTTAGTTCTTTGACGGATTTCAGTGTTTCTGATTTTATCCATCAAAGAAACACCGCATAGCCCGCTCCATAGCACGCTAAGCGACTTTAAATTTGTGGATCAGTCCTGCCGTGAGAGTCCATGTTTCGGCACTGGCACCGGATAATTATATATTTATATAAAATTGATAACTCCAATCGGTGACGCAACACATCAATAACTGTAGACAATATAGTAAACTATCACTTATGTGACTACGTTACTTTTTTGCCTGTCGTTTACTGGCGTTTTAGGTATACGACATGCATGGTGGAAAAAATACTTACCGTAAAGCGCATTCGTCGACATCAGTTTCGCAGAGTTGGCCAGTGAAGGTAGGTGGGCATTCGCAAGTGTAGGAATTGAGACCATCGACGCAAGTTGCTCCGTTTTGACACCTGTGACCTGGACAGTCATCGATGTCTACTTCGCAGTTTTGCCCTCGGTAGCCTGTGGACAAAGAGTCGTCATATCATCATCATCAGCCCATTTTTACCCCACTGCAGGGGCTTAGGCCTCCCCCAGGGTGAGGAGGGGGGCTTTGAGCTTAAGACCACCACGCTGCTCCACTGCGGTTTGGGAACTGTAACGACCGCCATCTATTGACAGCGTCCGGGACCGACTGCTTAACGTGCCCTCCGAAGCACGGTGTCAGTGATATTGTGTACTTAAGTCAGAAAAACTCATTGGTACACGCCCGGATTCGAACCATGGCCCTATGGGGCCTTATAAATTTGAGACAGGTTCGTTGCGCTCTGGGCTATCACGACATATACGTATTCTTATGTGGTTACTATCAAGGTGTTTACAGAAAAAGGCCAAATAAAAAGCCAATGTGTTGGCCTTTTTGGATACTCTTGAGTTTATTGGCTTAGACATAAACGTGTTGACATTAAATTATTCAAAAAATTAATAAATATGACATTGACTAGTGTTTGTACTTTCTTTTCGGAAATTCTATTAACAGACCCTGGAGTATAAGTACTGTGAATATAAAAAATTGCGAATTTCACGTAAAGGAAACTTTATTTAGTTTTTATTAAAAACTTCGGATTCACAGAGTGAAACTAAATGCATACTTACATGTTACAAAAAAACAATATTAACAACGCACATTTAAGTCTTTTTATTAAAAATTAAAACAGTTGAACTTAGTTTATTTGATCTGATCACAATATAGTTTTTTGCGGCAATCGGTTAAGGTTTAATGGGGTGTAATTGTTAATTCCGTTTGTATGAAAATAAATTAATTAAAAACAGATCGGATGTGTGTGATAAAGAGTCGGTAAGACGCGAACCAAATTTCAAACACCTGGAACCGACGAGCCCACATTTATACGATTCTATGATATTGATGAAACGAAGCGATGATCTTAGATAACAGATTCATTAAGATGGAGCGCCTCTTACGGAACTAAATGACAGCCTCAGTGATTAGACAGACTCACTTAAATTATACATGAAATGTAATTTTAGAATTTACATATGTTACCCTGAGAAAAGTGTTTAACATCAGTAAGCAATGGATGACCCCCATAATAAAAAACCGAGGAATATGAAGAGAGAATAAAATGCTTCAGCGGAAATTATGGTTATGATGACGCGTAGTTTTCCTTCCTAGGTTTCCTAGTATTTATGATTATCTTGATCTTCAACTGCTCTACTGATGGTGAATCATCATATTTTTTGAGGAACACTTTTTTCAGTGTATCTGTACCTCGTTTTTTTTTTTCTCTTTTTTTCGTTCCTTTTTGTATACTAACATGATCGCATATCTTAACTGGATCAACGGATTTGCAACAAGGCGTTCAACAATTTTTAACACCCATTAAACAGGAACAAGGAGCTGTTTACATTCAAAATCGACAAGTGGGAATAATTAAAAGCGCCGGCGCGTCGCGAGCTCGGTTCACACGCGCACATGTGTCGACTGACTTATAAAAAAATACACATGGCCGTTTCAAACACTGCTTTAAATCACTCGACGGAGTCGGATTATTTAGTATGTCTGTTGAGTTTTTGATGCCTTTAACGAAGACTAAATTTATATGGAGTCCCATCAAATTGCTGTTGACCTAATGGTATAATATGATAGTAAACGGTCAGTTGTGCTTCGGAGAGCACGTTATGTCGGTCCCGGTTAAAATTCACTAACTAGTACTGGAGCAGCGTGGTGGATTAAGCTCCAAACCCCCTCATCCCAAAGGAAAACCTAAGCCTCTGCAGTGGGGCATTAATGGCCTGATGACATGGCATGGTAAACGGTCAATTGTATTTGATTTCACTGGTAAAAACGGTAAATTGTAAAAGTAGGTCACAAACACAAAACGTCTTAATATTTTTGTCTTCACCGCTAAATATATTACATTTTAAAGTGTCTACTAAAATCAAATTAATTTCTGTTCTCCGAGTACACCATACTAGTTGAACTGTATGATGGAAAAAAGAACAAGCAGTATCACAGGACGATTCCATATTTGGCCACACCGTTTTGCAATAGCGCAATGATGCTGATGAAGCTGGGGTGTTGACGCAACGCGTTACATCAAAACATGCCACCGCAAATTAAATTAATAATTTTACGAGTCCATGAAATAGTGGGTGACTTTCTCTGTGTAATTCACACGGTACTAAATTATCTTGCAACTATTTGAGCATTATTAAGTAATGAATACAATCAAAACAATAAATTCAGTTTTCGAGGCAAATACAGAGGTAGCCAGATGTATAGATGGATATATTTTATACGTATTTTTAACCGACTGCGAAGTTTTTAATGTATTTCGGAACAGGGCATTGGGACAAGAGCTGGATGCAGCTCGAGTAGAGGCTAATAATTTGTAACTGTGATCTAATTTTGAGAAACAATCACAGAACCTCATAACAATTTTAAAATTGCTATTCAACGATACTCTATTTGAGAAAATATTTTTTTTTTAAACTTTGCGTGTGTGGAAAGCTAACTAGAAATTTATTTTAAAACTTTTTAATGCACACTGTGGCGGCTCAAAATATGCATAACAATTTCTAAGAAAAAAAATTTATAAAAACTTACCAGTAGGACACTCGCACTCATATCTCAAAGGATCTAGAGGAGTACAGATTCCACCGTGTAAACAAGGTGAAGGTTCGCAGGGGACATATTCCGCATCACAGTCTCTCCCAGTGTATCCCGGTTCACAAACACAAGTGTATGAGCCGTGGGTGTTAAAACACCTGCCATGGTGACAAGGCCCGTTTCCAGAACCGCTGGAACATTCTACCACGTCTTCGGTACATCTGGAGCCGGTGAAGCCAGGTGGACATGCGCAGGAGTATCCAGCTGCGGTCGTGTTATCGGCTAGACATTTACCCCCGTTTCTGCAGGGTTGGGACGCGCAGCGGTCTTCGTGAGAACATTCGGCACCTAAAACAAGGAAATATAGAGTTCATTAAAGTTAATTATATTCGAACTTTGTCAAATAAATTGTTAATATGAAGTAAACAAAGACGTTATCTGTGACGTAGTTACATTATTATTTAGACTGACCGATTGGCCAAGTGCTTATAGACCTTAACCGCGGAGCCAAGGGTCGCAGGTTTGATTCCCGCCCGGGACAAATATTTGTGTGCACGAACCTGTCTATTTTTGTCGTGTATGATTGTAGAAAGTATTTATGTATGTAGATATTATAAAAAAATATTTAAGAATGAATACCAGTTGTCATACATAGATAAATATGTTTGTATTATGGGTTACTACAGCAGCCCACAATACAAGCATAATACTTTGTTTGCTTTGGAATGTCCCAGGTATTATTATTATTATATTATAAAATGGTGTAGAGTGTTTAGCAAATTTGAATGTTTAAGCTTGATGTTATTCACATTTTTTGGGTCCGTTAAATTTTTATTTATATAAATCGAAAAACCTTTTCACTACAATAGCTCGAAAAGCGGATTTTTGTTCCTTAAGATCAGTGAGCAAAAGTCAATTTTGGTCAGTCAGTGAAGGAAAGTCTTTAGAATTTCAAGCAAGGGAAAACCCTGAAAGACAGACACTACAATTATATTTGTATAGATTCGATATATGCCAAATACGCAAAAGCGCGGACTGACTCAAATGGTAGAATCAATTTGAAAAAATATATCACGCTGTGAAACGCTACGTGATTTTAATTTTTTATTGCGCCCATAAATGTCACATCTCAAGTAGGTATCTGCCGGAACCAGTAGTCACTTTATAGAAAAATAAAATTAGAGCGGTACATTTTTACATGTTAATAACTCTGTTAAGATGCTACAAACACATAAAACGTATAAAATGGATATAAAAATAGTTTAAGTTATTTGTCATAAAAAAATCAGTGTGAGCCGGTCCATAAATAAACGGGGTATGTCTCCGAAATAATAATTAACTGACCGATCAAACGAAATAATGGCCAGATCATGTTATAAAAATCGAATTTCCTCAATATTACTAGAAAAGAACAATTTAGGCATTTTATTGATACCACGACATATTGATATATTATAGCTAGAGATCGCCCGTAAGTTCGTTAAGTTCGCAAGTTGGTTTTCATGATTTCTACAATTTCAAATTTAAACAGGAAGCCTGTGGTTCAAGAAACAAAGACACAAAATGTAGTCTAGGTCATTTCTGACAAACTCCTTTTACCTTCTTTTCGTGTTTGTGAAGTTTCATTAAAATCGATTCAGCCGTTTTGGAGATTATAACAAACAGACAGACAGACACTGCGATTTAATAGATTTACGATATATTTAAACAAAAATATCTAATAAAAGCTAGTTAAATATATTTTCGATAATTTCTTTGAGAATTTGCTTGAATTTATTAAAAATACACTTAGAAAAATATAATGGTGAATTCAGATTTTATTGTGATGGTTTCACTATGAGAAGAGTAATTGATGATCGAGGTCATCATAAATACGAGGAAACGAAGGGAAAAAAACTACGCGTCATCATAATTACGTTACAGGAACCATAATTTCCGCTGACGCATATTTATTTCCTTTTCATATTCCTCGCCTTTTATTATGCGGATTATTCACTGCTCGATATTTTTGTGGAGGTAATATTAATAATATCTTAATTAATGTAACTATCACTGACTCCGTGCCTCGGAGATCACGTTAAGCAGTCGGTCCCGGGCGCTGTCAATAGATGGCGGTCGTTACAATCCCTAACCCGCAATGGAGTAGCATGGTGGATTTAAGCTTCAAACCCCCTTCTCACCCTGGGGAGGCCTAAGCCCCTGCAGTGAGGTAAAATAGGCTGATGATGATCATGAATAATATCTGGGATATCCCACACAACGCCATCTAGTCTCAAAGTAAGCAAGCATTATGCTTGTATTATGAAGTATTAGGCAATTTATATATACTTAAATATCCTTTATAATATATACATATACAAATACTTTTAAGCCCAAACATGTACATGCACGCAAATATTTGTCCCAGACGAAAATCGAATCCGTTACCCTTGGCTCCACAGTTAGGGTCTGTAACCACTCTGCCAATTGGTCAAAATTTATAATATAAATTACTCTAGTTCTTAAGGAACCATCGTCAAAATTACTAGACAAATCCAACAACAAATAGACAATTTTTCATTTTTATATAACGAATAGTGTTTACAGAAAAAAAAAAACTAAAATCACGAGTTTTAACTATACAAATGACAACATCAAAACCTATAAAACTGTGAATAAACATATCTAATTGAATTCTAGGATTTTTAACGCAATGTAGTAAAATTATTCTCTTAATACTCATGTGCAATGTAAAGATCTACGGAATTCGTTCTTGGAGCAAAACACGTATGCGATTGGTGCCTAGCCAATCGTAGCAAATTAAAAGTTACTTAGTGCCATGATTGCTTACAACTAGCTCAATTAGTGTATACTAGATATCTTAAGGCGACATATTTGTGTCTGATTCATAGACGAAATCGTTTAAGATATATTTGTGCAAGCATCTGTAATGCTGTTTTGAGAATAAGAAATGACACCGACAAAAGCTGTTTTGTTGAAAACAATAGTAAAATCACTGAACTTTGAATGTAGCAGACTAGAAGGCGCACATTTGCTAAAGTCGACAAATTTTGTCAAAGGTAGTGGTCAATTCTATATATTTAAAAACATTTTTATCGGTACCTGCCTTTTGTCCAATAGTATATAACTAGTACTAAACTATTGTGTAAGTAGTACCAACCCGCACTGAAGCAGCGAATGGATTAAGCTTCAAGCCCCCTCATCCCGAGGGGAAGCCTACGCTCCTGCAGTGGAACATTAATGGGCTGATGGTATGTTATGTAACTAGTTGTGACGAGTAAAAAGACCGAGACACGACACAACATTCAGGTAATCAATTGCGGAGGTCATACGCACGTCCCGCTCGTCTCCCTTATGGGTCAAAGGTGATAACTTTGGTTCTCAAATTAAACGGCTAGCATTAACCCTCTATTGCACTAATTCAAAGCTCGGTGACTACGATCAACCTGCGAAAATGGACGAAAATGGAGATATGGCGTTGTATATACAGTCCTCTTTCAAAGTGTGCATAATCGACACAAGATAATTTTATTTTATTTTATTTTTACTTTTTCGGAGGAACAACAGCTTAATTTAGTTAGTGTGCATAGTTTACAAGGTAGTTCCGACGAAGCCAATTACAGCTCCTCACAGATAGAAGTACAATTAATAAAACAGAGCAATGAACAAAAACACACAGCTACAACCTGTGATATCAACAAAATTCAGGCCACACCCTTTATAATTGGTTAAGTATTCATTACTAATCAAGTTATTCGTCAAAAAACATTTGACTCATCCGCTGCCTTGCCACCACGCAACTAATGTTGAATAGGTCTAAGTCTATTTCTGCACATAATTTATTAAAGGTGTTACTGGCTCGCCACATGAAACTGTTTTGTCTGTAATTGGTTGAAGCATGAGGAAGATCAATGAGTACATTATTTCTAAACGAATAAGTAGAGACCCCAAGCGATACTTCCGATAAAAGTTCAGGAGAATCAATCAAACTGGATGCAATTTTTAACAAAAATGAAATGTCAGCTATTTGTCGTCGGCGTTCCAGAGTAAGTAGGTGATACTTTTTACATTTTTATAATTTATCTATTATAAAAATACCTCAGTATTTTAATGCAAATTGCAATAATTCATTATTACCTATTATTCTAAGAAGTGAAAAGTTAAAATTAAAATAAACTGTACTAAGTAAACATTTAAAAATAGATTTTTTGTATAATAACTATACAATTTTAAATCCATGAATATCAATTATTTTCAATTTACATTTTAAAGTAAGGAATTATTATCATTTTTTTATTTTTTCTAATTACATTTTTTTATTGAATATTAACATTTCAATTACTTACTAATTATTAACTTTTAGTTTCAATGACAACCACACGCCTATGCTCAGGAGTCCTATTCTTAAATGTACGATCGAGGAAGAAAATTAAACCAACAAGTATAGTTTAGTTGAACTATAACGTTTAAGTATTCAGTAAACACGGCCGGTAACCAGAGCCTCGTGGGCTGTTCAAACCGAATTGATCTATTTCACTCCGCGTCTATGCTGCGACGGGAACAACTTGCGTAACAGTGTGGGGCAAGTCGCTAGATTATGCGCTTAGGCATTTATTTATCAAAACATTAAAAATGAAAAGTATTATTAAAGAAATTCCATTATTAATAGTTTAAAGCCTTGAATACCCTTTAGTATATATGCCTTTAGTCTATTTTATCGACATCGCATCACGCGGTACTATTACTTGTCAACCCTGACAACTATGACGACCGCTTAGTCTAGTGGGTACCGTGCCTACGAGACTGGAGGTCCCGGGTTTGAATCCCAGGTCGGGTCAGTATTTATATGATGACTATTTATACTAGTACCGGGTCTTGATTGTTATGTCTAAGTGTGTCTTCGCTTAGTATCCAAAACACAAGCTAATGCTTAGTTTGGGGCCTATACGTTGTTGTGATGTATACGTTATTATTATTATTATTATTATTAACCCTCCAAAAGCCAGACAACGTCAACCTAGAAGTTTCTGGACGTAGCATCGCCTACTAACTCTAGATGCTCTCCTAGGAAGTCAGCTGGCTATGTACGCACGCGTCAACTTGAACACTTGACTACTGTTCTGTACTGTTCATACCACTTACTGTGGTATGAACCACAGTAAGTCCAACGATCGCCATTACGCTGCGAAATTCCACTCACACATATACGCGGCAGTCATTGCAGTGCTTCAATGGTTGTTCAGTGACAGGGAGTCTAGAGTTTTTATTACTTCTGGTTTCATAAAGAATAATTAGGCATTTTTCATATAATATGAATTTAAAAAAAAACGGAACCCAGTTTATACATGTAACTGATTAAAAGGTGATACGCAATTGGGTCGTGATCAATTGTTCGTACGTGGAATCAAAAATTTAAAAAAAAACTTTATTATTTTACTTATATTTAATGGGAATTTTACACGTGAGTCACACAAAATTCTACTTCACATCGAATATTTCATAAAACCAATTTGTGTATAAATTGGTCCCCGGCGTATATTTTGTTGCTCACATTTTTGTCGTCTCTAAGAACATCCATGCTTGTAATATATTGCTTGCAAGATCTAAACGGTCTATCAAAAGCAATTTAATCATACACGCAAGTATAACATAGTAAAAATCATAGCTAAAACCGTACTATTGTATTAGAAAGGATTACGAATTCGAAAGTGGTCCTTATCGATCAATTTTCGTTGCCAACATTTAAGCAATTAGCGGCCGGTTTTTATGAGGCACTTTCACTTTTCTCGTTTCCTTTATTACAGAGTTATCAAACGATGTAGGTACGTAACGTGAGATTGAATCCGGTAATACTAGTTTTAAATAACTCTCGTGTTTGTGCAAGTTTTGTATTCTCAGTAAAGTAACGCGGAAAAATCGGCCAATCCAATCTATCGTTTTTCGATTAAAGGATGCCAGTCGGCGCAGTTGTTTTTGGCCCGACCAATATCCCTAACATTTGAAATTTAAATTTCAAATTGATTAAAAGGTCTCTGAGCTGGGTGGCTGGCTAATAGCTCGTCGACTGACCGATTGGCCGAGTGGTTAGAGACTAACTGCGGAGCCAAGGGTCGCAGGTTCGATTACCGCCCGGGACAAATATTTTGTGTGCATATTTCTATATATTATAAAAAGAATATTTAAGTGTGTATACCAGTTGTCTAGTACCCCATAATACAAGCATTATGCTTGTTTATTTTGGGACTAGATAGCGCTGTGTGGGATGTCCCAGGTATCATTTATTTATTCACTCTGATAGCTAGCTAGGCAGTAGTCCATCAAAAAGAAATTTAAAAAAATTGTAAATGCATCACCTTTTTAATAGAATTTGATGTGTAAATCCTGTATAGTTTTAAGTAGATTTTTTAATCGTTTTTTTTTCAATAAAATAATAGCAGAGATTCACAATTCCCACAGTTAAATTGTAAACGCAGTTCTGTGCCATATATCGTTAATATAATAAAAAGAAAGTCTGTAAATTTAAAAGATAAATAAACAAATAATCGACCCTATAATTCACAAAAAAATGTTCGCCATAAAAGACAGACTGCTAGAAAATATTCCATTCACTGAGGCCGCGTTGCGCCAGCATATACTACAAGCCGTTACCAATGGTTCGTGTTTAGGGTCAGCCTCCGATTCTTATACAAAATCTTTCTATACCAGCTTCTTGGGGCTGGAAAAAAGATGAGAACAAACAGGTCCTCAACTGATCTGGCTTTCTAGAAATAGTATCTGCGTTCCTGGAGCTCAGTCGCTGCTAATGTGGAATAGATTGCCAAAAGATGCAAAAAACGCAAAAGAGGAAGTTGCAACGCACTAGGCTTAGTTGTTATAGAATATAGATAGTTTTCGTAACTATGCATATACTCTATAACGTCCAACCGCGGAAGGCGGAGGACCGTGTGTGGTGGCGAGCCTTGGGAGAGGCCTATATCCTGCAGTGGAGAGACACGGCTTGATGATGATGATGATGATGTCCAACCGTTGGATCGTTGGATGACAACTATCTATATTCTACAACGCTAAACTATCTGACATCGTTCGTTATACATCGAACCTCACATTCATACAACGTGACACAACGGGCGCGCGCACAACTCAATGCAACGGCGGCAATGGGCTAACATTTTGACGGCCGTCGCGCGCCGTCGTCCACCGTCGTGCGTGATACTCATAACGTGCTAACGGCCGTTGAATAACGCGGCATATAACCACCTTATTAAGTTGGCAAATTCTCAAATTTATAAGGCCCCATAGGGCCATGGTTCGAATCCAGGCGTGTACCAATGAGTTTTTCTGACTTAAGTACACAATATCACTGACACCGTGCTTCGGAGGGCACGTTAAGCAGTCGGTCCCGGACGCTGTCAATAGATGGCGGTCGTTACAGTTCCCAACCCGCAGTGGAGCAGCGTGGTGGACTTAAGCTCCAAGCCCCCCTCTTCACCCTGGGGGAGGCCTAAGCCCCTGCAGTGGGGTAAAAATGGGTTAATGCGAAGTTTGCAAAAGAAGTCATACTTTTGAATTTTAATTACAACGGCCGATCGGTATGTCACATCGCGGCTACAGTCACTTTTTTTTCTCGTGTTGCCTATATAGTGTAAACAAATATAATCTTTATTGTTTTAGGAATACAATTGAGTATACTATTAGTAATATATATTTCGAGTATACTATTAGGTAATTCACTCGTGTCGGCGCGCATGCGTTTAGATTGTTTTTGTTAAGTATATTAAGTATCGGTTGCCGATATCCGGTATAACTACCAAGATTAGATATAGATAGTTATGAATATAGATAGTTATGACAACGTTATCTGTTAACGTATAACGGTTCCGTTGCGTTACAGAAAAAATGTATAACGACGCAAGCCTACAACGCACTAAGTTAGGTACGCCCTCATATAATCGGACTTCCGCGATTATTTCTGGCCTATGTGGGTCTACACAAGCTGCCGACATTAATCATCCGATTTCGACCCCAGGTGTAATTTACTACAACAAAATCTATAATATTATACACGTATCTAGTATTTTCTAGCATCGACATACAGCCATATATAATAAAAAAAAAACGTATAAATTACTTTGCTGCATTTTGAAACACCAGTTTTGTATTACGATTATAACGACAAAATCGTAAGCAAAATGACCTCAAAATATAATTTATTAAATTTTTCGTTAATACTTTAAAGCAATAAAAAAAGATCTTGAGTATTTAAAAATACGTATTTTTGATTAAAAAATTGCTTAATCAGTCAATTAATGTCTGACCAAACTCTGTCTTTAGTTTCCAGGTTGAACGCCTAATACAATGTACATAATTATGTTATGTTTTATAATAGAACAGATTTAGGATAGCTTCTCACCTGTATAGCCTGGTGGACAATCACACAGATAGGACTTCAACGAAGTAAGCCTGCATGTTGCTCCGTTCAGACAAGGAGCGGAATCGCACGCCGCGGGAACCCTGATTTCGCAGAGCGACGCACTGAAGCCTAATGGGCAATCGCAGGCGAAAGACGGTGCACCTCCGCTGGCACCAGGCTTCACTCTACAGGTCCCTCCGTTCTGGCATCGCGGACTTGACTCGCTATGGCAGGGGTTGAGATGCTGGCAGAACTCCCCCGCGTACCGTGATGTGCAGCTGTGATAAAAAGAAAGTGTTGGATTATTATACGGATATTCAAAGACATAATTTTATTTTTAAAGGGCGGAAAGGATATGTGACGTTATATCAAAGGTACTTATACAAGGAATAAAAAAATTCTAGCCATCCCTAAACTGTGGTGAAATTGCGATGAAAAAACTGTGAACAAATCTAAGAAATCAAGATTTTGTATTTTCCATGACAGTTAAATTTAATTGCATAAATTTTAATAATCTCGTATTAACCCTATCATAGATGGTAAAATATCGCGTCACTCATATGAACTTCAAAAACAGTGCATTTGCTGTTTAATTTAATACCTAATTCAATTTTTTTTTTTAAATAATATACACACAAGTAATTTGTTCACAATTAGTTGTTATGGAATATTTTTCCTCAAATCACAAAATTATACTAAGCATTTCATAGAATTGGAATTTTTGGCATCAATTAGCAAAAGGATTATTTGTAGCCATATCGACGACGACGGCCTTTTTTTTATTTTTAATCAATTTCAAGTTAAAGCCTCTGTTTTGTATACCGGTTTACGGCTTTATGCTACACCGGTAATACAGTAGTAAAATATATGAGGCGAACGTTGAATTAATTTAACATGCCGTAAATTATAGAATGGGCAATAAGGCTATTGAGAACTCTGCGTATTTATGGTATTTGTGAGCGTACGAAAATACAAAACTAATAAGAAAAAAATATTGTAAATTGTAGCTAACTTTTCATTTTCACGTATGACGCCGTAGCGTGATAGCCCAGAGCGCAACGAACCTGTCTCAAATTTATAAGGCCCCATAGGGCCATGGTTCGAATCCGGGCGTGTACCAATGAGTTTTTCTGACTTAAGTACACAATATCACTGACACCGTGCTTCGGAGGGCACGCTAAGCAGTCGGTCCCGGACGCTGTCAATAGATGGCGGTCGTTAGAGTTCCCAACCCGCAGTGGAGCAGCGTGGTGAACTTAAGCTTCGAGCCCCCTTCCTCACCCTGGGGGAGGCCTAAGCCCCTGCAGTGGGGTAAAAATGGGCTGATGATGATGATGATGATGAAACGCAAACCGTAGCATAGATGGCGCCAGTGGCGACCCGACTGCTGTCATGTCAAACGACTAATTGGCGATGATTTCGTTAGGGTTTTTTGTTGAAGTTTTTTTAGTCCTCACTATTAAATGTTGTTAATTCACGAACTATAATAATGTATTTAACATGGAATTTTCAGAATTTGAAAGCTGAATTAAAAAGAAGGGATGTTATTCAGTGTGGAAGGTAAGCGGACCTGTTGACGGATATTAAAGACAAATTTACTCGATACTCTTTGAAAACAGTATAACAGGTGGATTGATATATGCATTTGTGTTATTTACTAAATAATAAACTTAAATAATTTGCAATACGACATAGATTAGAAATTGTGTGCATATGACCCACATCGATGGTCATGTCAACGATTCTCCCTGTGGGGAGAAATTGGCAGTTAGGATCCCCAATTATTAATTAAATTATTATTAAATTAACTATCACTGACTGCGTGCCTCGGAGAGCACGTTAAGCAGTCGGTCCCGGACGCTGTCAATAGATGGCGGTCGTTACAATCCCCAACCCGCAGTGGAGTAGCGTGGTGGATTTAAGCTCCAAACCCCCTTCTCACCCTGGGGGAGGCCTAAGCCCCTGCAGTGGGGTAAAATGGACTGATGATGATCCCCAATCATGACAAAATGTGTCATAATATAATTGAGACAATGGATATTAAAAAAACAACAAAAAATACTATACACCCATTTTACAGTTTCTATAGTTAAAATTAGTTGAATTTTTTAACATGACAGTTTCAATCACCAAGTAACATAATGTATAAGAAATATATTGCAAATACGAAATAAATTCTATAATATTGTTTATTCCACAAGGAAACCTTTGAATTAACATATATCAATGTAATATATTCAATGTGTTCCTTGAGGTCAACGCGTGGGAGTGAGGTCCTGGACGTTGTACAACCCACGCTTTTCTATCATACAGTTACGTACAAAACAGGATTAAAGCAGTTAAAGTACTCAATTCGATATGGAAAGTATTGGCACAACTGTACATTTTGTTATTGTAAACTGTATGGATTATTATAGTATATCATTTATTTAACTATACATTTATAGTGATTTTAAATATTTAGGCTTAGACTTTTGTATCTTTCAGAAATTTGACTTTTTTTTTTAAACTGAACCGTGTCCAAATTGGACTTGGCCAACATTTTAAACTCATAGTTTTTATATTTTTTTCGAAAAATATGGGCCAAAACACCTGTAATTTGATAATTGACCAGTAATACACAGTTGAAAAACTAATGTCAGAAACACCATATTACAACTTTGTTTTAGAAACTTGAATTTTTTACTGAATTATTGGGCCACTTACTGCAATATTTTAACATACGTCTGCCCATTCCTGAGGAAAAGGGTATATTGGCTGATTAAACAAACAGACAGATAGATGGACAACGCAGTTATTATAATTCCGTTTTTCAAAACTCTAAAAACAAAGTAAATATTTGACATGCCTTTCTCGTTTCAATTAAAAAAAAAATCTAAAAGATACACTTTATTGAATTTTAAGTAAACGTTTTCATTATTTTATTTCTATTTCTAAATGAATTTTCAGACTACTTCGGACATCCAAAATAGATCATTTACCCTCGTAGGTATATCAATAAGTATCTAGTGGTTCTTCTTAGGTTCCCACCAAGACCTTTAGTCCACGTACCTTGAACCAGGATTTCGAAAAAAAAAAACAAATTTTTGAATTTTTGAGGTTTTGAAATTCACCTCAAAACAAAAGATTTTGTAAATTTCACTTGTAATATACAGTCGTACTTTTATTCAAAGTTCACATCGATAGAGATAATAGATTATAGACTAACTAGAAAAATAATTAATTTAAAGCCTATTAAAGTTTACGCTATTGAATCCCGTAAAAGTATGTTTTTAAGCAGCACTCACACTTGGGCGGCTTTTATTTTTTCGTCGATATATTATATCTGTATTGATAAGGTACCTTCGTAAAAGTACAGCGTGTATAGTAAATAAAAGTATAGTGCTTCTTATAACACGTTATTATAGGGCGTGGAGGTGCGCTTGCGCACTGTCGTCGAGACGTTGTCCCGACGTATCTGCATTATTTATAGCCCGTGTCAGAGCGCCCACGTTAAACTCCTTTAGCTCCTGTTTATTTATTTATTCAGGAATTATTTAACAACCGAACTGAAAATTCCTTGAAAATACTTAGAATGTTGTATATACAAAACAAGCGTTCGTTAATTAACTCGTCTGTTTGTTATTAGGCTTGTATTGCGGGTTCGATTCCCGCCCGGGACAAATGTTTGTGTACATGAACATGTTTATTTCGTTCCGAATCTGGATGTAAAATATTATTAATATATATAAATATATATATATATCTAAGTATGTATATCAGTTGTCTAGTACCCCATTATACAAGCATAACACTTGCTTACTTTGGGACTAGATGGCGCTGTGTGGGATGTCCCAGATATTTCGAAAACAAAGTATTACAATTAAATTTAAGCAATATCGATATTTAAAAATCATATATTTAGGTCTCTGGAAATATCTCACGAAGCGGAATTATGAACACACATATTCATGCGTTCGTCGTATTGTCCTGTCTAGGGCATTGCAGCCATTATAAAGTACATGATATAAGCACAATGGAAATGCATTACCTACAGTTAGACCTCCAGGACGTCTTTACAAAGTGCATTGTCGCTCTAATATATCTTTACGTACGCCACTTAAGATAATTATCTTTAAACACTTCCAGAGGGCGATATTTTCGCTTTGTTGAATTTTCAGATAAAAATCATTCAAATGGTAAATTTTGGCTTATTTTTTAATTTACTTATATATTACAGTACAAGAAGATACAATTAAATTTTACTTATTTTATTTTTATTTATTAAAAGTTCTAAAAATATGACAAAATTAGTTAACATATCACCAAGATACTTCGTGTTGCCGACCGCACGTCGCATTGTTATAAACAAACTTTTTGTTGAATAACAGATGAAATGTAATTTCAGAATCTTCGTTTTCTTTCCAATACGAATTTTACATGATAGTCACGCAAAATTTTACTTCACAGTGAACATCAAGTGGCGTATATTTGGTCGGCGGCGTATTATTATTTTTGAACATTTTTGTTATCACAACGCGATATCTCTATGTAAATCTATGCAAAATTATTACATTTGAAACGTTACTGCAAGTGCGACGTGGTGCAAAGTGGGCGACCGCTTAGCCTAGTGGGTGGCAACCCTGCCTACGAAGCTGGAGGTCCCGGGTTCGAATCCCAGGTCGGATCAGTATTTATATGATGAATATCGATACTGGTACCGGGTCTTGGTTGTTATATGTGTGTGGTATATTCGCTTAGTACCCAAAACACAAGCCCATGCTTAGTTTGGGGCCTAGACGTTGTTGTAATGTATATACGTTATTATTATTATTTAAAAGTAATGTACAGGAACTCATTAAAGGCATTATAAAATTTAATGACATTATTTATGGACAATATACCATCATCGTAAAGTCCGTAGCTAAATCTTAATTAAGAAAGCAATAATAAATTATTATTGACAATATCTGCGATCTAATTACGGCGTTTTGTGGAAAGAAACAACTTTAGTGGTCGAATGCCATTAGTTATAGGAGACGGGAGCTGCCTTGTTGCGCCCGCGCAGACGGCTCTAGTGAAATATAACGTTGAGAACTATATCTATATGTAGATGTGTTACTTCGTTCTTAACACTAAAAAAAATCATTACTACACTTTCGTGACTCACAAAACGACATTTTTCTGGATATTGTTGTACTGAATTGGCAACTAAGTAATATTCGTTCATTCGCTGTTCCTATCAACACTAGCCAAAAACGAATCAATTGACTCGTATTGCGTGTACTGTCTTGAGTTGTAGGCACAGCCGTAATAACTTCGTTTAGTATATCATTCGTAAAAAAATAATTTATAGTTTTAACGTGAAATGCATACATTCATATTATAGATCGTATAAATAATGTCAGTTAAATAATTGTAAAATCAAACAACCGTTCGAGTGTTACCCACATAACTAACAAGAATCAAATCAATGTATTTAATTAAACAGTAGCATTTTCAATGATGTCGAAATATTCCATTCTCTTTTCTACACGAACACTTCGAGCTTTGAGCGAGTAGAGCTTTGAAAAGCAGGTAAAGGCAAACTTGCCGGTTTGTTATAAAAAACAAACAATAGATAGGTACAGTTTGTATGCAATGAAATCGCATATCGAAAACTATAAAACATAATTCATTTGTATAATAAAACAAAAGGTAATTAAATAGATTATTAAATATTACCATGATTTTTATTCAAATTAATTATTAAATTAAAAAAATAATTTAATGAGATATTTGTGTTTAATTATAATACGTAGGTGTTCAAATACATTTGGTTGCGATGAAATAAAGCCGGGACCCAGTTAGACAATTTTATCACATCTAAATTTAATACGCTCAGGCAAGGAAGAAACCTATCAAAATTTTAACGACTATATAAAAGAGCATTTTTCATCATCATCATCATCATCATCAGCCCATTTTTACCCCACTGCAGGGGTTTAGGC
Organism: Luffia ferchaultella; assembly: GCA_949709985.1. Classification (NCBI taxonomy): domain Eukaryota; kingdom Metazoa; phylum Arthropoda; class Insecta; order Lepidoptera; family Psychidae; genus Luffia; species Luffia ferchaultella. Next base: position 23,920,074 of record OX453242.1, on the reverse strand, counting down.
CTCCCCCAGGGCGAGGAGGGGGGCTTGGAGCTTAAGTCCACCACGCTGCTCCACTGTGGGTTGGGAACTGTAACGACCGCCACCTATTGACAGCGTCCGGGACCGACTGCTTAACGTGCCCTCCGAAGCACGGTGTCAGTGATATTGTGTACTTAAGTCAGAAAAACTCATTGGTACACGCCCGGATTCGAACCATGGCCCTATGGGGCCTTATAAATTTGCATTTCTTATATTACATTAATTACGAGTAGGTATAATAATATCCAAAAAAAAATAATCAGCTGTAAAATTATGTATTAGTGAACGTATTTATATAATCACTATAAAATATGTAGCATTCTAGACTAGTAATAAATGAAAGTCTAGAAAAGGAGACGTCACAGGATTGCTACGATGTTTCTAGAACGTGCTTGGATTGTCGGTTTTTATTATAAAAGCTTCGATCCGGTCTCGGCCTGGTCTTGTCGTCATTAGTGGACTCAGTTAGATGACCGCGGTAAGAAAAAATATGTCAAACATGTGTTCAAACTTGAATGGGGTTCCGTTGAACTTCAAATCCGTTGAACCTCAAATCCGTTGAACTTCAAACAGTTGTGATTTTGTCCACAGATTTAGCCTAATAAAAACATTATTTAATAATGAAAACTTCTGTCAGTTTATAATACCTGGAACCTGGGACATCTCACGCAGCGCCATCTATTTCCAAACTAAGCAGAGCTTGTACTATGGGTACTGGATAACCGATATACATACTTAAATATTTTTTTACCATACATACATATATAGATGTTTTACACCCAGACACGGAACAAATAGGTGTGTTTATGCACACAAATATTTGTCCCGGACGATAATCGAACCCGCGAACCTTGGCTCCACAGTTACGGTCTCTGACCACCCAATCGATGAATCGATTTCTCAATCAAGTTTTAATTCACACTCTATGGTTAATCGTCGTTCTAAAAACCCTAACATTTTGTTATTTGTGTGGTCACTTTGTAGTCAAAAAACACCAAAGGGATATTTTGTGATTTTGTGAAAAAATATATACTTAATGAGAGAATTGTAATCAATAAATAAATTTAAAAAAAATCGATATGGAATACAGTTTCAGCACCCAAAAATACAGAATATTTAGCGGAATTGGTTAAAAACTTTTGACAATCTTTTGTTTTTTTTTGTTCTTGGCCTGTGTAATTTTTCTTAAAATTTAACATTTAAATACTCGTTCTTTTTTAAAATCTTTTTTAAAGCTGCCAATCTCAACGACTTTAACATTGATAATTCGTGTTTGAATACCACAACGAAACCAAAATAAAACTTATATTACTATTTTAAAATCAGCTAATCCCAACGATCCCTAAAATTTCTTTGTCGGCCATAACACTATCCCACGCCCTTGATGTTTCCGCTAATACCATAATATATGTATAATAGTAATATCTTGATATAATTAATTCGCCATATAGCTTTAATGAATCCCATACCGGATCGCTAATGCTAATTGGCCGTAATATTCCGTTCCATATACATAAAAATTGATACAAAAAATTTACGACAACGGTTAAAGAACATATGTTAAATTGTATATAATGGAAAACGGCTTTAATAATTTATTATATATATAGCTTTTAAATATAAATAGTCCATTAAAAAAAATCCAGTTTCGATTTATTTAACTAATCTAGCTATTTACCTACCCGACTCTTAAGAAATATGGCAGTATTTTTATTACTTTTATTACTATATATGACGACCGCTTAGCCTAGTGGGTAGCGACCCTGTTTACGAAGCTGGAGGTCCCGGGTTCGAATCCCAGGTCGGATCAGTATTTATATGATGAATATTAATACTAGCGTCGGGTCTTGATTGTTATATGTATGTGGTGTCTTCGCTTGATACCCAAAATACAAGCTAATGCTTAGTTTGGGACCTAGACGTCGTTGTGATTGTATGTGTTATTATTATTATTATATGGATAATATAGCAACCCTCCGATTAACTTAATCTCGTAATTAATAATATAATTTTACAAATCAACGGCAAATAGTTCTTACCACCGAGCTTTGCATGTAGCAGACTAGAAGGCGTATGCTTCTAAACTGAACGACTCAAAACCTACAAATTTTGTCAACTTTATTTGCGTTAAATTTTTTTTTCATAGGTATCTGTCTTTCATTATGTAATATGTAACTATTTGTGACGGGTAATTCTTGGTAAGTAAATGACATCTAGTTAACTAAACGTATAGGCTATACGCAAGTCCCGCCCGTTACCCTTCGTCATCTTACGGCTCAAATATCATCTTTGGTTCTCGAACTTAACGGCCAGGATTACTCCTCTATTGAACTAATTTAAAGCTCAGTGGTTCTAGCTTATTTAATAATAATAGTTTAGTCCTATTTGAAAGATATATTTCACGATACGTATATAATTTATAACTATAAATATTTAATGAAAACATAAACTTACATCACACCATGACTTTGAATACTACAGGTAACACCCGGGACATCCCACACAGCGCCATCTAGTCTCAAAATAAGCAAGTATTATGGGAGCATAACACAAGCTTGTATTATGGGATACTACACAGCTGGTATGTAGGTACATACTTAAATTTTTTTTTTATAATATATCTATATACCTATAGATATTTTTACACCCAGTCACAGAAGAAATATGTTTATACACACAAATATTTGTCCCGGGCGGTAATCGAACGCGTTACCTATTAAAAAAATGTTATAATAAATTAGAGCTAATTAATTTTGTAATTATTGTCAAATACTATTATGAAATATTTGATTGCAATTTTCACTCCTAAGAAATTAATATCTCTGTAACAAATTTTTTACTTTGAGAATTTTCATACACTTAATTCGTATCGATTGGTTAAATTCAACCCCATAATTTTTCCGTTATATCTATATCATTCTATAAATCATTGTGATGTAGTAATTTTATTGCATATATTAGCCGCGATGTGCGTAAACTTTATCGCATCGCCGCCGCCCGAAGCAAACAATGAATGAGCACGTAATAAAACTGAAGCTTATGCGCGAAGCCACCTTTGTTCTTATGAGTCGCTATATGAAATTAAAATAATCGAGCTTTTAAAGCTCCATAAAATACCACAATGAACACGAATCGTATCTTATATGAGTATTAAATACAAAGAATATTCATGAGCGTTTTTTGTTATGGGAGAATAAAGTATTATTAACAAAAATATACTACATGTATTTACACTATTACTTAGTTTTTGAAAGCTTTTTCTTAAATTAAAAATATAAAATGTCGCCATTTTTATACCAATGCAAATTATCTGATACAAGTTAAATTTGAAAAATTTGCTAGACTGATTGTCGACTGCAAAAAGGTTGCGGGTTCGATCTCCATCCGGGACAAACATATACTATATGTAAATCGGTAGTCTGGTGCTCATAGTATAGACCCTGCCTAGTATGGGACTAGACGATCGTGATTAAAATATATAACTCAATATCAAATTGTATCAAAAATGTAAATTGTGCAAAGTCAACAATAAACAATTTAAAAAAAAATCCTAAGTAACATTTAATGATTTTTTTGATGATAAAAATAAATAAAAAATATTTTATGAGTAATGTATCTATATATAATTATATACCAAAGTCCAACATATATTGTGTAAATTACATTAAATAAATATTGGATTTTGTAAATAAAATTTAAGAAATATTTCCTATAGCAATAGACATTTAAGTAATACGTGTCTTATAATTTCCATATTCCTCAGTATTTTTAAATTATATAAAAAGTAAAACTAAAAGTATTTACAAATTAAAAAATACTATGTAAATTATGATAAATGACAAAATTTTAAAGAGACGATTGGTCCAGGGTACCAAGGATGCTTGCCGCGTTGCCGCGCCGTATTGCGACACTGATCCTCTGAACAAAGTACTCCTTGCTCAAAGGATCCCCTGTCAACAGACACAGGGCGACACCCAAATCGTGGACAAATGATTTGGTATCCTTGGACCAGGGACCCATCGTCTCGACAGCAAAAGGGATGAAATGGTAACGATTTAAAAGTTCCATGTGCTTGGCTGTTTTCCTGCGAGCTGCTGTCTCAGCAGCTACTCTAGTTTTTTTAGATGTATTTTTTATGTAACTTTGACACAATGTATCTACGCAAGTTACATCCCAAACAAGAGCTTTACCATTTTTGTATGGAACCATCGTGACACCATCGGGTCTCTTGCCGTCACCCCGAAAGATACTTTGAGGCTCAAGACAGGAAGGTATCTGTGCAGAGGATAGAGCGTCTTTTACAATGTTGTTGAGACGATAATGCCTGGAAAAGCGACCAGCATTTTTTATGCAGGAGAGCCCATGGAGACCAAAAGTATCTGCATTTTCCCCACAAGCACAACGGTGAGATCGGTAAATATTGAGACCTAATCTCAAAGAGACGGCGATGTGTAAGGAGGCCGGGTCTAGCAACGAGCCCAAATTAGGAGAGGGAATAGCTCGCAGCCAGGCACCGGACTCACTTTCACATGAAGCCAGGAGACGCGCTTCATCAGTGATTGATGATCTCGGAAGTGTGTTAAAGATATTTTTCACTATAGGGAGGTACCAGGCCTTTTGAGTACATAGAGAAAGAGGATAATCAGCTGAAGAAGCGGATTTCCAGAGAGTTAAACCCTCTAGTTCTCTATGGAAATGAGAAATAGACAGAGAAGTTCTTGAAAGTAAAGCGTTGCATAAAGGTTTAGTGACACTCAAGGAACTAATATATGCAGGGATTGCTAAATCTAAAGTTTTTCTCACTCCCAGACCACCGAGACGAACTGGAAGGGAAGCCTGTGTGAACTTGTTAGAATCTAGTTGTATATTAATTATAGATTCAAGAGATGACTTGAGAACATTGTCGATATCGTGGAGAATATTACAGTCCCAGTTATATTAGGGTTAGATAAGTTACATAGCTCCTGTTACAGGATTGCCATGCACCAACGAAGCATCGCAGGATGTTATATTAGGTGTAAGAAACATCAGTAACTATACAATAAAATAATTATTATGTAGCACGCAACAAACTCATTATCATATTTTAATTTAATTTAATTTTTACTGTTCTTTGTTTTAACAACCATAACAATAGACATTCTGTGAAAATTTAAAGTTTCCACCTATTATATACATATAGGATACTCTTTTGGGTACAGAACCCTAAAAAAAATATTATTTTTACGTGCCATCTAGCGGTGGGTAGCGATAAATACGTTATAACAGTACCTAAAGAACCCTTGGAGGACGAGTACTCATTATACATGGTTGTCTAATTGACTCCACATATGTGACACCCAAGCGTATTATTAATTTAAAAGAAAAAGAAGTTCAAAGTCAAGAGAAAAAATATTGAATGGTAACAAGCTGCAATAAGACGTGTGTTTATATAATAACATAATATACACACACATATTGTTCTGGCGCCAAGTATTTATGTAAAACGGGCGTGTGTGTATAAAATATGAATGAATGTTTTCAAATCATAGTTCAATTACTTCGCTACTTGTGACTGCCCAGTCACAAGAAACCGGATTGTTAGGTTATATTCATGACCGAATTGTATTTCATGCACACCTCGCAGCCTCCATGCAATTCTATACTTGGCTTGGGCCAAAATTTTTATCACATAGTTTCAATATTTTTTTCCGAAAATATAGACCGATATTATACTTTTGTCTTAATTTAAGAAAAAAGTCTGTAGTTTTCTTAGTTATTATTTCCCAAAAATTGATTAATGAAATATTCCTGTGACGTCAGCTAGACAGATGTCTCCACTGTGTGCATTACCATAGACTAAATAAAGTCTTTTATATTTTTACTGATTCACGAGAATTACAATTTTATTTGACATAGTGACTTTACCTTAATATTTTTTATTTAATTTTAGCTTTGGATTTTTACTGTGCAAAGCAGCTCAATAAGCTCAACCGCCCAGCCAAATGAAGTCACGGGTCAATTTCAACGTCAGATGAACTTTCATAAATATCTGGCAAATTCATAAATAGAAAAAGATATTTGGGGAGAATATTCTAGAACCTTATTCCTATAAATTTTAATGCCCATCAGCGCAAATTTAAAATTTTGGTCCAAGCCCATTCTGTGACAAACAACTACCGTGTGTTTGTATGCGATGGAAGACATACTATAAAAGAAGTCGCCCAGAACTAATTAATATAAACACATGAATTATTAAAATATATATTCATTTAATATCCAAATAGGTGTGGGCACATCGTATTTAGAAAACTATAAATAACGAAGTTATAATGAGTTTGTAATAGGAAAGATAGTCGTTACCGTGTAGATTTTGAGGAAAAAATTTAATTTACAAGTAATATTTTTTAATTATACACCGAGCATATTAAAAATACTATTTAATCTTTAGGAGTCATTATGCATATTTTTTAATTGAAATATAGAGACAGGTTTAAGTGAATAGAATTCACAAACACACACAAACTCATCAACACGAAAAATTTATTTTGTAAAAAAAAACTTACTCCGGGAACTGGCTACGATTCGCTTTTTAATCAATATACCATTTGCGATTTTCTCGGTCTATACATGAAATACATGTAAACTATATCACATTAATTATATCCTGCACTAACATATGTTTCCCCTGGCTTTCACTGCGAATACCTTATTTACTTTTCAGTCTAAATAAAATTAATTCTTAAATTCATTAAAACTTATTTCTTATGACTTTAAGAGGAGTGTGTAATGGCGAATTTCCATAAAAACGTCGTGAACGTTTACACCCCATTAAACCTTAACCGTCTGTCGCAAAAAAAAAATACATGTTATTCAGATCAGCAAAAAGCAGGTTTATACGTTTTTAATTTTTTAAATATTCTGATACATCATAACAGTGCATCTAAAGAAAAAAAAACTTAAATGCGCGAGGTTGGTTATATTACCCTCGCTTCATTGTAAATAAGTGTTTGTCAACTGGACAACGCCAAAATGATGAGAACAGATGTTAAATATGGTAATTATAATTTCAACTATAAATAGAAATTTACCAATATATTCCATGTATCATACTCAATTAGGTTTACATAATAGCATTAGGTCAATGAATAGTATAGACTAAATGCTAAAGTTAATACTACATTTGGTAATTTTTAGGAAATAAACGAATATCTTCTTTTTGTAACAGTGGGTTGCTATCTGTTTTCGTTCTGATTTCAAAGTGGACCACCCTGTCAGTAAGTACGATGAATCGATTATTACGAATCGATCTTTCATATCGATACCTCAAGTTACAACCGATATCGGCCATATCGATCGTCTGTCAAATTAATTTGTTGTAATTAAAACGGAACCGGACAGGCAAAGGTTATTAGCATTTCAAATATTTATTCGAAGTATAATACAAATATATATCTTTAAATATTAATGTTACACTTAATATGAAATTATGTTTCCTTGGATGTAGAAAATTTAATAAATATAGGGCTTTTGCTTTTAATTAAAGTTATAAATAACATTTTACGAATTATCATTTCTATTTACGTAAAGGCATTTGTATTAATTTACATGTTTCATTTCATTAGGCACTTTTTTTGGAACGCTCTTTCACAGCGTATAAACTTTCAGTAGATGTTTTTTTTTTTCAGAACGGCTTATTCATCATCATTGGGGTCAGGCCTTTTGATTTTCAATTTATAAAGTAAAATTATTTAAAAAATTTAATTACTTATAACGAAAAAAAGTAAAAAATCATTAAAAAGGTGGGCCTTGAGTTTTAGATTATCTAGTAAGTTCCATAATGTTCTAAAATGTCGCATCTGTTTAGAGGTTCAAAAAGAAATATATAGTCCACGCTTGGCACAGATAATATCATCAATTTTACAGCGGCTTCAGGCGTGAGATTTTTGACCTGTAACACTAATGTAACAGTAATAAAGAGCACCGAAGAAAGCTGGCCTCGCCAACACTTTGATACAACTTTTACGGAACTTTTCGACGAGCTTTTGTACAGACATTTTGGTTGTTGGTTAATAACCAACAAACTTCCACGGTTCCTTCAAACAATTTAAGCGTTCACGCGGTTTCACGGTAAAGTTTAATAGCACATGTGACATACAGGTCTACAAAGCGTGAGATCTTACTCAGATATAAAAATAAAGCACGTTACGTTAAATTTTTGACGTGTACTGTTAATTCTCGTGCGAGATTCATTCACGATAAGGCATTTATTTCGTACTTCTCAGTAACGTCGTGTCGTGGGATTGTTCAGTAAGTATATAATTTAGACTTTAATAATCTAAGGGCTTACAATGGGTTATATGATTAATATTGAAAATATTATATTTATCAAAAAAATATAAACGAACAAAACTATATTCGATTAAATAATATCATATAAGATATAGATATAAGCTATTAAAATTATATCTGTCTCTTTCTAGCATAACAAAATTTAACATTATTTTAAATGGCCCAAGGTCACAGCTAAGTACACAATGCGGTATTGCACTTTTTGTCTAACAGGACATTTTAATTTTATTAATTATTTATTTTTCAATAATATTTCACTATTTTATGATATATATAGAAAACTCTTTCAAATAAAACAGTAATCTGCCCTTTAAACATTAGTTATCCGACATTTTACAGTTAGATTCTCAGAGGTACAGTTACAATCAAAATTTATGGCGGATCCGAAAGTAGGCACAAGTCGCGTCGCAATCACCAGTTTTAGGTGTAGCGGGAAGCAGTGGAGCTAGGGGTGTATGACTGTACATGCGCAAGCTTGCCTAGAGCGGTGTATTCAGATTCGCCATAAAGTTTGACGCGATCCGTATCAAAATAATAGATATAAACAAATGATGGCCAACCGCTCGCGTCAGTTGTATCTGAGCTGTAAAAAAACCGCCCAAGTGATAAAATTACAAATCAAAGATTTCCATTTTTTTTTTAATTTTCTACAGCTTCAAGAGACCACAGACCTAAAGATATTAATTTCAAATTGATGCTTCCATGCGTTCCTGAGAAAAAGGGGTTTGACAGACAGACAAACGGATAATGTGTCCTGTAAGGGTTCCTTTTTTCTTTTTGTGATACAGAATCTTAGAAATGGTGAATTGTGCCGTAGATTCATATCAAAGTACATTACAAACTAATAATAATAGAGTGAAAACTAATTTGAGATGCAAATTAGTTTTCACCGGTAAATTATTATATTTATACTCATCGTCATCTCAGCCACCGGAAGTCCAGTGCTGGATTTAGACCTCCCCCATTGATTTCCAATAGGACTTACTGGTAGCGGCCTGCATCCAGCGTCCTCCCACTACCTTTACAAGGTCATCTTTCCACCTTATGGCTGGACGTCCCACGCTGTGCTTACGGTGGCGTGGTCTCCATTCCAGAACTTTTCGGCCCCATCGGCCATCAGTTCTGCATGCTATGTGACCGGCCCACTGCCATTTAGGTGACTTTCGTTCGTCTGCGGATCTGCTCATTTCTGATTCGATCTCGTAAAGAGTTTCCGGACATACTCGTCGAAGACTTTTGTCTCAAGGCAATGAGGTATTTTGGACGAAAAGACGTTTCTGAGTTTCCCGAACGATGCCCAGCCTCGAGGCCAGCCCAGATTCGACGATTGACCTCTTCCTTGAAGTTGGACTTGCTTAGTTGGACGGTTTATCTTTGTGATGATGATGATGACGATAATGATCAGAGAATGTGCTTTGTTCAGTCACAAACACAAGTATGTAAAAGTTTGCGTGTCATTTATGTTGACATTGTGTTGCGAGGGTCCATCCAGGCAATATATAATCGAAGTATATGAGAAACAAATCATTTATGAAATAATAATAATAATCATAGCTGGTAAATCCTATATGGCGCCATCTAGTTCCAAGGAAAGCAAGTATTATGCATATATTATATAAATAGTTTTAAACCAACACACGGAACAAATTTGTCCCGGGCCGGAATCGAACCCGCGGCCTTTGGCTCCGTAGTTAGGGTTTCTAACCACTTGGCTAATAGATCAGTCAAAATGAATTCCTTTGAGAATACCCCGCTCCATATTCTATAGGGTCTCAACCCCGAATGTCCTACGGGGCCCTTCTGTGTAGGGATCGAATTACAAACACGTGCATCTATCTGCACTTGCGAGCAAAGAAGTGTCATAACAAACGTTTATTGAAATATGAACCTTAAATGCAATGTTCGTTTAGTTCACATTCGAGAAGAGACAAACTAATTTCGGTCTTTTGAACTTAAAAGGGCGAATGTACGGTTCAATTTGGAATAAGTATGATTTTGATATAATCAACGCTGAATTAACTAATTCAATTGATGTTGGATTATTCTAACAAAAAAATTACTCTCTTTTTTAATGTCCCCTTGCATTAGATAATTCTAATATAAAATAATCAAAATGGGATCAACGAATACATTTAGATATCGATTTTTTTATATCTAAAGATTGAACAGTACAGTATTATCGTAAAAAAATACGGTTAAAAAACAGTAATAAAAAAAACTAAAAAACCCGACTGTGTAAAAAATAAATAATTGCAAAGAGAAAAACAAGTTGTATAATATTTAGAATGTAAATAAAATACACAATCATATAAATATTATTTGAATTATAAATCCATTCTAATTTATATAATAAATATGTTTTGTATTTATTTATTTCTGAACTTGCAATACAAAATAACATTCAAGTCATATTTATCTATGTCTTTTCGCAGTTAATTAGTTTTTATGCGCATTTTAATTTTATTTTTTAAATTATAGTTTTCTTTTAAACTAAATAAAAAAGTAAAGTTCTCTAGTGTTTTTACTCAACTTAAGGCTATACAAACCAGATTCTTTCAAAGAAATGGGTAACTAATTTTCACAACAGGCCTACTTAGTGTAGTTACTTTGTTTTGTAGTTTGTTTTAAAATGGTAGCATAAAAGTGTTAACTGTAATATATTAGGAATTAGGTATTTGATATCCATATTGTTCTAATAACAAAATTTGTTTTTTATTCCCCCTCTCTTTTTTTAGACGCCATACTTTATTATTATATACCTAATGTCACACACTAATTTGACACATCATATGTTAAATTGCATCAAGCCGATTGCCCTTTGAAACCGCCAACTACGAAAACAAGATCAACGAAAAGTAGTGAAGCGTATTTCAAATCGTCTGATCAACAAAACTTACGAGTATATAAGACATATTAGATACTTCAGGTTGTGACTTAGAATTTTGAAAGACACGAAGGAAAGTCTCGTGTACAAATTAAGAAAAAGAAATCGAAAATTTTTTGTTTTTTTTTACGATTTCTTTCTAATTCTATGTGGAATTATAACGTGACTTATTAACTTTTATTTATTTATTTACAAAAAATGGCCTAATGGCCAAGTTCTCGGTGTAAGCTCAAATATCTCTTCGCCGTATTAATTTTCTCTCTCCTTATTCTCCTGTTACACATTTTCTATTCCCACCTTCTTTTTCCTTTCTTAATTTCTCTATCCTCAGCACCCACTCGACTACTTCCCTCTTTTCATTTTTCCTGGTAGATCTTTTATCCCACCACCTTCCATTTTCCATCAAGTGCTGTAAATTTCCTTTTTTCCCACAAATTTTGCATTTCATATCCTTTTCTGCCAACGAATATGAGTTTTCCTCTTCTAAATTCCCACATCTTAATCTTGCCATCGTCTTCTGACTTCATCGTTCCCCCTTTTTCTATGTTGATCTTTTAGTTGACTTAATACTTATAACTAAAAATTCCTGTTACTTCGGTTGCTATACCAATATTGGTGTTTCGGATGAGCCTAAAGTATCCTAGATTAAAACCGGTGCAATATCTCTTACTTGTAACACGTTGACAATCGTATTAAATGTTTTAAACGCGACATCTATCGGTAATAGATTAACTTGATATACGTCTACAATCTTTTACTTGTTTAAATAATATAATTTATTGACATAGATAATTTCTAATGGCGTGCGAAATGTATTCCATAGGTCCCTCGGTGAGATAAACAATTTTTCTTCGGCGTATGTAAATTAAGTTTTGCATAATTTGACTATAAAACTACGTTTATATATGTCGGAATCATAAGTAGGAGTTTGATAGTTATAACGTTCAAGTGTTATGAGTTTAATTAAAAGACAAAATTTACAATCTTTTTGGATGGAAACCGACTGATATTAATTGGATGACTGTATTTTGTTTATAACACTACCTTATTTTGCGACATTTAAACGCGAATATAGCATAAATCTGCCCAGTTATGTTGCTGTTAAAGTGACCATTTTTAATATATTTCTATTATTTGGTAGTTTGGAGATTTCAAATAAAAATTATAGGTAGTGTAATAGTTTTCAACAATCAAATAGGTTGTATTTCAATCAATACAATTTTATAAAAATGTATCTCAACATTATTTTTAATAGGTATATTTCATCGTATTCACTTCTAATTTTTGTCTTTCCTGATTTCTATCAATGACAACACTCTAATCGCTCTACCGTCATCAACCACAAAATAGTCTTTGTTTTCATATAGACAATGTCGTTGTAATTTTTTAATTCTACAAAGGCAACACGGCCATCTCTGTCATTCACTCAGCCACTCAGATCCAAAACGTCCAATCTTAATAGCAACGTAACCGGATAGTACATCACTACGCATAAATGGGTACTCACCGTACTAGGTATGTAAGTGGAACTTTATTAAAACAAAAACAAAAAAAGTATACGAAAAAGATTGTTGGGATTATAGAGTTATGAGACGATTCATCACAAAAATTTGCAGACCATGTACAGTACTACGCACGGATCTTTGCCGGTCTGAGTTACCTGCGAATGCTCAATGCGCAGGTATCGCCGTGCGGGCATTGAGAAGTATTACGGCCGCGCGCACACGAGCGAGTAGCGTGAGCTATCTGACCTCTCCTTCTTCTCCATTTTATGCTACTGCGACGCTTTCTGTAAATAACTTCACAGCGGCAATGATTCGCGCGTAATACTGTACAACAATGGTGATATTATTAGAATTGAAAGGGGTGAAATTCTACACCACTGAAGTTTTTTAAATATATATACGAATTAACTTGAAAATTGTGGGAATTCATTTGATGTCGTAATTGTCTCTGTCAAGACGTCATTTGGACGGTTAAGTTATTACACTACTTTCATCAATCAAACAAAATATTATTTTAGTTTAATCTAACATATTGCAAACGATAAACATCTCTTCAGATTACGACAAAACGTTATTTTTTTAATATAATATTGGAAAAAAAATAACTAGGACAATTAATTTTGCCAAATATTTATTTTAATTTATTTAGGCCCAGACACAACACGAAAATCTAGGCCTGTCTTCCTTCCTCATCTTACAGCCCAAATGTGATAACTTTGGTTCTCGAACGAAACGTCCAGCATTACTCCTCTATTGAAATAATTCAAATCTCTTTGGTTGTTGTACACTAAATGCAGAATATGTAGATACCATCAAATTATTAAATTTCAAATTCATGAGTGCCTTTCCACACATAATCAACTAATAATTACAATATTCAACAGTTTAACCTATTAAAAAATACTTCATTATACAGCTAAAAGTTAACAAACATTACCACGGTCGTCGGATTCCAGTAATAATTGGATTTTTAGTTAAATAAAATGTCGTATCGTCAAAATTTGTGTCGAATAAAGCTTTCGTTTAACTCTTCCAATTTGTATATAAACATATTTATATATATGGTTTTACAAATTTTTAGTTAGTATTTACACAGAATTTCAATCTACGTGTAATCCACTTGAAACTTTATTAGCGACCTTTGATACCAATATGGAGATAGAATATAAGGGTGTATACACATAGTAACTCTGTATGGCGTTAAAAATATTTAAAGTAAAAATTAAGGTTAAGACACCAAAATTCAGAAGGATGTATTTGCCTTCGTCGTCATTGGACCAATAATTTAATTTTTAATTTATCGAGACGTTACCATTTAGCCATATACTATAGTTGTAAATTGGTCTACGAATTTCATATCTGACTGACTCTGAACTCCTGAAGGCTCACCGAACATCACAGCCAATCACATCGACCACGTCACCACACACTGCGTGCTACCAATATAATTCAAAATCAAATCACTTTGAGAATACCCATACGGATGTAGTTGTAACGCCGACTGACTAAAAGCCGCTGGCTGGGAATTAATATTACTAATATAATTATAAATCCATAATATTACTTTGATTACACAATGTTTGGATAGAACTGCTCGGCTCTAATTCACAAAGAAACGGTTCGCACATTGTTAGTCTGGCAAACTGTGGTATGGCGTAGCGAGAATATGTGGTCTGTTGACTCACACACACAAGTAGGTATGTCAAAGTTGGTTTGTCAATTTTGTTGACATCCACCCAGAAATGATATAATCAAAATAACATTATTAATTGGAGTCATGACCTGATACACGTTCGGAAAGATTTTTCGTAATTAGACAAAAATATAACAAAATTTAAGTTTGATAAGTTTTTATGTTACGTAGATAGACTGATTGTTTTTTTTTTTTAACGTAGGTAGATAAGTGTATTTTATTTTGTAATATAAAGAATCTTTTTATTTCAAAACATAACTGCGATCGCAAAATATAGTCTTAACTGAGCTACTGTTTTAAATGAAATCAAACAATATTAGGTACGACTTTTTATAAATTTTACATCAAAATTGGACCTGTGGACTCGACTTTACATTTCTCTAACTAGCACGGTATCTCGGCACCGATCATCATAAATATAGAGTTGGGCGTAAACACTGTCGCTCTGCGCGAGAGTGTATGAATATTTTATTGTTTTATAGTAATAATTAAACTAAAAAAAAAACAAAATAAGAATAAACTGATATAGATTTTTGTAAGATTAATGTTAAAATTAAATAACTACTAAAAAATGATAACTTAATTAAGAAAAAAACCAAACCTAATACTAAATATAAACATTACTAAGAAACTCGAAATTAGAATCTAATTAAAAAACGAAAAATACATACAAATTAAAATACCATCTAAATAATGGGAACGCAGGAAAATTAAAAGCAATTATTCTTATAGCAAAATCTATTACGTTACATTTTTAATTCTAGTAAATAAACCAAGTAGGTTAATATAGTAAATCTCTGATATCAGAGGTATAGTTCGCTTAATAGCCGAACTCTGTCTTTACATATACCTTTACGATTATATACTTTAAAATATTTGGACGTATTATAGAGTATTATAATAGCACAGACGTAAACCACAAGATATGGCCTAACAGCGACAACATATGGACGTGTAATATGACGTCATTCATGCGAATATTGCTATACGCCTAGGCATTGAACTATTCACAACCGGTTTAATAAAGACTACTAAAACATGTGCATTTAGGGCGTAAGTATATAGATCTAACTGACAGTGAGTTGCCTATTGTCTGCTGGCGTTACGCCAACAAATAGAAAACAAAAATATTGTTTTTATTCAATCCATTTTTAAAGATGAGTCTTCCGACCAAAAAAGAGATCTCTCAAAAACAACCTGATCCTCAGAATCAGTTTGATTTCTCGTGTAAATTATTTGTGTTATTTCTAAAGCGTCTATAGTAAACACTGGCCCATTTTTAAACATCGATATTTCTAATGCTGACAGTAATTACGCAGTAATTTGTTTTATTTCCATACAATATCGACAACGGTTAACAATAAATGGTTCGTTGGCTTGTCATCAGCTAGGTCTGAACACGTCCTTTGGCAGGTGATCAAAAAAAAAAGCTAAATAACAAGACGTTTCTGGAGACGCAGGAACAACAAACATCCATCTTGTAAACAAGCCTAACCATATTCGGTTCTATCACAAGAAAAGGTATAACAAGTTATCCGAATAAGATAGAATCGATAATCGCATGCCCGTTGTAACTACGCTCGCGGCGAAATGGGTATAAATCTATGAAGGCGTACTCACTTTACAACCGTGAGTCAGGACATGGGTTGACCACATTTACAGCGTAGAAAAACTCAATACAATATCATCCAGGTTTACTTATTTTATCAGGTTTACAATAAGTTTCAATCGATTTACTCGCTAGCGAGACCGTAAAAGATATGATGGAGAAATCGTATAGGGCCTCTAGAAAAACCACTTAGAAACATACAAATCGTTTACGCAGTCGCTAGAGAGTATCGACAGTATAACTCACTTGAAACTTATGGCAACCGTGCAAGAGTAAATAACTGATTCAGGAAAAAATTATAAACACATTTTGTGGGACAAAAATTTGATTTTTTTGTACTTAATGTAGATATGCAAATATTGGTAAATTATTTTTTAGTTTTGCATATATGTACATAATTTATATCACAGCAAAACAACGCAACAGCTGATCGCGTTTAAAAGCACGCGTGCCACGCCTACAATCATATTTGTAACCTATCTTTATTTCTCTGATATTAACAGCATTCATATAAAAATAATGGCATATTACAATTAACTATCACATCATTTCCTAATAGTGTGTCGTGATAGCCCAGAGCGCAACGAACCTGTCTCAAATTTATAAGGCCCCACAGAGCCATGGTTCGAATCCGGGCGTGTACCAATGAGTTTTCTGACTTAAGTACACAATATCACTGACACCGTGCTTCGGAGGGCACGTTAAGCAGTTGGTCCCGGACGCTGTCAATAGATGGCGGTCGTTACAGTTTCCAACCCGCAGTGGAGCAGCGTGGTGGACTTAAGCTCCACCCTGGGGGAGGCCTAAGCCACTGCAGCGGGGTAAAAATAGGCTGATGATGATGATGATTATGATTATTATTATTATTATTTCCTAGTAAAATACGTTATGCTAATATTAAATATTTAACAATTAAAAATTACGCGCGACACTGTTCAATTTTATTTTAATTTTCAAGCTATTACTAGCTTTAACAATTTAAAACTAACAACAAAGTTTCAGAAATCCATTATATTTTTAGAAGCCTAAAATAATAATAATGTTATCAAAGCTAATACTTTGTAAGTCAAATGTTATGATAATAATCTGGCAACACCGAACTTTAAATTAATGTAGCATACTAGAACGTGCACGTTTCTCAACTTTATTGACTTCGCGTGAGCCATACGCGCGTCCCCCCCTTTTCCCTCCCTCATTTTATGGCAAAATGTGAGAACTTTGGTCCTCGAACTAAACGGGCAGCATTACTCCTCTATTGAACCGATTCAAAAGTCAGCGTCAGGCAAGGACTGACGATGCATTTGATCTCCATAATCCAAAAACGACTAAACGCGATGTAAAAACCTTTTATCTCGGGACATGATAGCCCGAGGCCAAGCCGGACTGTAACGAACTCTCTAAATGCTTATATTATTTTTTTCTCGCGTGATTAATACACTGCGCCGGCGCACACGTACACTAAAGTCCCTGCACGTAAACATAACGACTGGTCGCTTAAAAAGATAACCTATGTTATTAGTACTCACAAGTATGCGAGAATGATCGCTCCAAATAATTGAATTCTATGGAAAGTTTATCAGCTTATTAACATAGATTAATACGATATATTATAATAATATCTGGAACATCCGAAACAGCGCCACCTAGTCCAAAAGTAAGCAAGTATTATGCTGGTATTATGGGGTACTAGACAAATGATATACATACTTAAATATTTTTTTTTTTAAATTAATATATTATATACATATATAAATACTTTTACACCCAGACACGGAACAAGACATGTTTATGCACACACATATTTGTCCCGGGCGTGAATCGAACCCACGGTCCTCGGCTCCCAGTTAGGGTCTCTAACCCCTCGCCCAACCGATCAGTCGATATTATTTGACGTATACTTTTTCGTAGGATAGAACACATTTAATAATAATAATAATAATAAAAGCCTTTAATCGCTGACCATATTACAGTTTTAACTTATATACTATTTATAAAACAATATAAATCTAATTTTAATATAAAGTAGTAATAAAAAATAAAAGTTTTTAGCAACCACTTCGCTGGTCAGGTTGTCCTTCGACACAGGCATTTAATAAGTATTAAACAGTGTCCACGCGTATAACGATGTTTATGCGTGTTGTATTTTGTAATTGATAAGAGTTAATCTATGATTTAAATCTATTATGCTCAGAAAAACATATTTTGTAGTCCAAATTAGTTTTAGACTGACAAAATTTTTTAAATGATTTTGATTTTACAATGATTTTTGAAGTTCCGCCTGCGTGGTCTACTTTTCTTCCTACTGTTCTACCCTTAAAATAACAGCGTGATAATACATAACCCTAAATCTCGAATCTAATTTTATCTATTCGGTTGTGAACGGTTTTTAAGTTATAAGCTTTTAAATATCACTTCCGTTGCAGCTTTCAGCAAGTGCCTGCGGCCGTATGAGATTTTATCCGCGTGGACTACACGTTTGCATTATTACGCGTTTAATACAAAACAATATCGTTTCTTTGTTTTGAACCTTAGCTATGATAACACTCGATTTGTACGTAGTGATATAGATATATCAATGACATTCAGTACCTAATACAAAAGAGCTAATGGGGTCTCAAAGTAACTCTTTTCTAATCATTCTGCGAGATATGTGCTGTTCTAAAATATCATTTGATTCTCATGTGACATTCATAGTCGCTAGATATTTATGTGACACTTTTACACGCCATTCAGTGACGTGAGAACACGTTAATAGCGCCCCAACCGTGCTGTGTACAAGCTTGTTGCGTTAACGTAACGCATGCTAATGTAGGGGAAACACGCGTCTTGATGAATTACTTTTGTATGGTACTTCAATGAAAATTCTGGCTACTAGTTGCTCGATTGCATAATCATCTAATACGGTTTTCCCAAACAATATTCTAAATGCGAAATTGTATTTGTTTTATTCTTTAGTCGCGTCATAACAGAACGAAGGCACTGTCCTGGTGGAAGAATCCCACAAAGTAATCGAATGACCGATTGGCCGAGTGGTTACATACCCTAACTGCGGAGCCAAGGATCGCGGTTCGATTCCCACCCGGGACAAATATTTGTGTGCAGGAACATGTCTAACTGTTCCGTGTCTGGGTGTAAAAGTATCTCTATGTACCTATATATTATAAAAAATATTTAAGTATGTATAACAACAGTTTAGTACCCATAATAGAAGTATAATACTTGCTCACTTTGGGACTAAATGGCGTTGTATGTAATGTATTATTATCATTATTGAACGAAATGATTAGCAAATATTCACGTCACTGAGCTTAGGATATCACTTTCATCTGATTATAAAGTTAACACTGTCAGAAAAATATCATCCTGTGATTAGTGTTAGACAAACCGTACGTCATTATCATTGTTTATACAAACATTTTGTTAAATTATATATGGAATGTAATTTTGGATTCTTTATTTTCTTTTAAAGTACTTACGAATTTTACACGTGGGTCACACAAAATTCAAATTCAAATTTCAAAAAATCAACTGGTGCATATTAGACCTAAGTGATATATTTTTTCCCTCACGTTTTTTTTGTCACGACGCGGTATCTTTATGAACATCCATAATATATGTTTTTTTTTTAAACGTGCAACGTCAAAAATTTGAATTTAAAAAATTATTATTCTAAATTTAACGACTAATTAACAGCTAATAATCAGCAAAAGTGCGATGTCAAGATAGATACGTCAAATATTTTAGTGGGTTGATGAGATAATAATTGTGGAACTCAAGAAGTGAAGTAGTAGAAATGGCA
The DNA here is from genome assembly GCA_949709985.1 of Luffia ferchaultella. Lineage (NCBI taxonomy): Eukaryota > Metazoa > Arthropoda > Insecta > Lepidoptera > Psychidae > Luffia > Luffia ferchaultella. Next base: position 23,900,235 of record OX453242.1, on the reverse strand, counting down.
CCCACTTGGCTACGGTAGTCGGAACGGAAACGGGAAAATATAATTATAAGTACGTTATTTATATCCACACTGGGAACTAATAAGAACTATTATTTCTATAGTATGTCTTCACAGCATAATATTTAGTTATATATAATCTAACTGAATCTCGAAGCTTCGATATCCGGGTGCCAGTCGAGACGATGCAACAGACAGACAGAAATGGTAACATTTATTAATCTGATACGGTGGATACACTAAAGGCCGTGATCGAGCATGGAGGTCATATACCGTTCGGAATGTTTTGTCAACATCTTCAGCAAAGAAAAGTTGTGAGCAACATAATAATAAATAGTAATAATAATAAATATATATAGTGAATCGTGAATATTGTCTATGAATGAAAATTTATCGCAAATTTAAAATAGAATTTAAGTAAAATTCAATAATTTTTAAATCATCATCATCAGCCCATTTTTACCCCACTGCAAGGACTAAGGCCTCCCCCAGGGTAAGGAGGGGCGCTTTAATAATTTTTAATTTAATAATTTTTAATTTAATAATTTTTACATTTTAACTATTTATTCTAGAAATACCTACTAGCACAGCAAAAGGCAATCACAAATACCATTAATATCTAGACCTAAACAACGAATGTTAAGAAAGTTATCCGACATGTTGTGACCCGAGTTACATGTCTTAAGGTTGCACTAACCGGTCACTTTCCTACACAAATGGCAAAGGGTGTCTACTCAATGTTTTATTGAGGCAGGTCCAAAACCACGCTGATTATCGATTTATCTCATTTTAACTATATAATGAGCAGATCGATTGGTCGAGTGGTTAGAGACCCTAACAGCAAAACCACAGGTCGTACGTTCGATTCCGGCGCGGGACAAATATTTGTGTGCATGAAAATGTCTAATTGTTCCATGTCAGGGTGTAAACTCTCTATATACGTAGGTCAGTATTATTTAAAAAATCTAAGTAGTATATCAGTTATCTAATAATAGACTTTGCTTAGTTTGGGATTAGATATCCGCGTGTTAAATATCTAAGGTATTATTATCATAAAACACAACAAAATCATTTTAACCGTTTTGAAAATTGCGAGTCTCGAAATATCTATTTTGTAGCACGAATTTTAGCAGCACTTTAGACTTAAATAATTAATATATTTATAATTAATTACATAAAGTATATAGGAATCGCAAAGTAACTTTTTTTAAGACGTTGTTTAGTTAATCGTGGTTTTAAAATAACTTTAGATTGTTTAAATACATTCATTATTTTCTTAATGAGAACACAAAAGCAAAAGGTAAATTCGTAACTTTTTGCATACTCGTTTTCGGTACAAAACCTCACTAATAAATATTTTTAACAGTATTTGATAGCGGTGCAAGAATTGACCTTTTTAGGCACTGTTCACGCCATTCCTCTCATATTTAAATTATCCAAGACATTAAACAAACGAACATGGCCGAGCGGCTTCGGCTACCTCCGTCACTGGCGGGGCGCGGGGAGCATCCACACCTGCGACCGTTCGGCGCGCGGGCATGACGCGGCAGTGTACCGAAAAACACAGTCAAGGTTACACCGCGGTCCATTATATAATTAATACAGCGGTTTCGGGACCCCAAATTTGGGTCTAGCGGGCATCACATAAGGCGGAAGAAGTATATTAGCGGCTGGAAACAAATTCCAAATAAAACAACGTAGCGGCACCTAGACGACACTTCAGGACGCCAAAGGGAAGCGTCGACCGGCCATATTGATGATAGCGGAATTCAACGGACACAAAGGTCAGTGACGACTTTTACATAATATTAACGTAAACATTTGGTGCCGTGACCAGGATTTCGTTAAAAATCGAGGCCTGAGGTTAATTACGCGGTTAGCGGTTTTTAAATATTTATTTGTAATTTAAGTTTCCCCATCGCGGTATAGGGTCTCATAATCGGGTTCTCTCATATTAACAAGCGGGCAGGACTTGATAACACAGTTTAAGTAAAAAAAAAAAAAAAATTAATTAAAATACTACGGATGCCATCTAGCGGCATAAAGCGGGCAACAACATTTCATAGTTTATTTCATAGTTTATTTCATTTATTATTTAACTAAAGAAGCGGGTGTCAATATTACTAATTGATTTTCATATTGATTCATGTTAAATTATCATTTTTGCGGGTCCTAATTTCAAAAATTAATAAGACAGTGGCACCTCAAGCGGCCACTAGCGGAATTAAAACTGTTACTTTGTATAACTTCGTTTTGGTAGCCAAACAATTAGTATTAGCGGAATTTATTTGTGTATTTTGGATTCCATAAGGTTATAGCATAGTTAGGTAATAAATACCTATTTTCTTAAGTCGTATTTCGATAATCACCAGTGTGTTTTGTTAAAATAATAAAGTAGGTATACCTACGTGCATTAGTAAATAAGTCATATGTTACGTATTTCATTGTTTTCGGTTTGTGTATATTGGAATTTTAAGGCGGCTATTGTTTCACTATTGCGTCATCTAGGTCAATTGTGACCAATTTATTTCGTGGGTTCTGTATATTTAATTTCGGAAATATAAAGTTGTTTGTAATAACGTTTAGGTTTAAGCAGGTTTAAAAGTCATACGTATTCGGTCAAGTGCGATAACTTATTTTGGCGGGCCTGTACTATTATTTTATATATAATAATTTAGTTTGCAGTTTTCTTAAATATAGGATTAGTATTTCGGTTATAGTCAAGCGTGTTAAAATTATTTTTGGGTTCCGTAGGGGTAATATAATTACTTAATATTAAAATAAAAAATTTGGTTTTCGGTTTAGGTCTTTGAGGCGGATTGTACTGACGTTGAGTCAAGTGCGGTGTTCAATAAAGCGGGTTCCGTATTGGATTATTGTCGGATTTTGTGTTTTTTAATTCGAATTCATTATTATTAGCGCGGGTTATTCAGTGTAAGTAAAATTATAGTAGGTTTACTTATATTAAGGCGGGCACACACTAGCAGTTGTTTTACTTTTATTGCTATTATTATTTTTGTTTAGTAGTTTCGCGGTTTTAATATTTAATAGTTCCAAGATGTCTTATAAGAAACCCTTGGCAACATTTAGGTCTAGGTTCATCTGGTTCGAAACGTCGAGCCAGATTTTAGAAAATAAGGACATACCACGCCTTAAGGCGCGGTTCGCGGAGTTCGACGAAAATGTTGAACACATCACGGCGGCACACGAGGCTTTATTGTCAGTCCTGGACGACACTAAGTCAGAACATGACGTCATCATCAGTCAGATACGGGAGGAATATCTCAAGGTTATGTCCGTCAAAGACGATTTGCGGATCGCTTTCAACGAACTATCCTTAGACAAACCAGCTAGTTCGTTGTTAAATACCTCCACAGGAACCAGTAGCGGGACGTCGGACTCAATTGGAGCATTAATGTCGCGGCTACCGGCTCTGAGTCTGACCAACTTCAGCGGGCGAGACCAGGACTGGTTGTCGTTCGATAACATGTTTACCAGTCTGGTCGATTCGCGGGCGGATCTTACGGCGGGGCAAAAGTTTGCGTACTTACTCTCTTGTTTGTCAGGGGAGCCGCGGGATATTGTGCAACATTTGAGTTTAAACGATGACTCATATGCCATTGCGCGTGATCTTTTAAAACGAAGATACCAAAATTCGAGACGGTTGGCCGATTCGTATATCTCAATCGTTTTGAGTTTACCTTTCGTTGCGGCAAACAAATTAAATTTGCGGGCGGCCTTTGTGAACCCATTGTTAATGGCCACAAAATCATTAGAGCGGTTGGGTTTTCCGGTGGAACAATGGTCATACCTGTTATTGCATATTGTGCTTACCAAACTTCCAACTGAGCTCAAAACGCGGTTTGAGCAGCGGTACGGCAGTGATCCGTCCGTGCTCCCGACCTTCCACCAGCTGTTGACTTTTCTCGAGGAAGAATGTCACTTGTTGGATACGGTCACGCGGGACACGCGGGATTTTAGCGGTGCGGGAAATCCAGGACGTCGGTTCGGAACTGACCAGCGGGCGGGTTCTGGTGGGGTGAGGTACCCCCCACTTCCACAAATAAAGCGGGAAACTAGGCCGGGGCCACGACCGGTATATATAGCTGAGCGGGAGCGGGAAGACAAGTGGTGCCAGTACTGCAATACTGGTGGCCATGTGTTGACTTCGTGCGGGCAATTTTCGGACATGGACCCGGACCAACGTAAGCAACTTGTTGAGCGGCTGCGGCTCTGCTTTAAGTGTTTGGGATCTCATTATGTGCGGGAATGTGAAAACGGACGACCATGCCACTTTTGCAACAGAACCTCCCACCACTATTCTCTGTGTTTCCAGACACCATCCTATAAAAATAAAGCGAGAGTTGACAACTTTTCACGCGGTGCGGGACCTTTCACGGGCAGGTGTAGACTCAGCCCACCTAGAGCAATTTCACCGAGAAACTTGCCATTTGCGGATACTTCGGGAGTGAGGCGACCATCGCGGTCACCTCCAATCAGGCGGGAACAAGAAGGGCGGCGACAGGGATCACGGTCACCACCACTTAGGCGGGAGCGGGTATCGTGGTCTTCACCACTACGGCGGGAAGAAGAAGGACCGGCAAAGCCGTGTACCATCCGACATCCGGATGGGTATACCTATACCCCCGGACGCTCACCTCCACGTTCACCTCAGCGGGATTGACTACCAAAGCGGGAGTCCACTCCTCTTATGGAAGTGGACACGATACTTCTGCCTTCAGCAGTTGTATCAATTCAGGATTCAGCGGGTAATTTTATTGCGGCGCGGGCACTTATCGACACTTGTGCGCAAGGGTCGTTAATAACAGCGGGTTTAGCTAAGCAGTTAAATTTAAATGTCAGTCCAAACGATGAAACCGTCACGGGCATCGACGGACTACAAGCCGGTAGCGGGATCGGGAAGGTACAAATTACGGTAAAGCCTTCAAATGCGGAAACACCTACGTTTAGTACAACTACGGTTATTCTAAACAAATTAGTCGGTTGTCATCCAACGCGGGATTTAAATGAGAATATTCTTCTCGACACCATCGGGTTGCGGTTAGCGGATGTGAACTTTCACATATCAGCCCCCATCGATTTACTGTTCGGTGCGGAGGTAGCGGGAAATATTTTGCGGGGCGGTAGAGTTCAATTGCGACCTGAAGGTCTAGTCGCATTGGATACCATTTTCGGATATGCTATTATGGGACCTATCCATAAACCAATACATAGGTCTTCGCGGGTAGCGGCAATTTCTCTTTCCAGCGCGATTGAGAAATTCTGGCGGATAGAGGAGGCTCCAATGATCGAACACGTCGATCCATTGGACCTACAGTGTGAGGAGTTTTATAAATCTTCAACTATGCGGTTGCCATCGGGGCAGTTTATGACGCGGTTGCCTTTTTTATCTGATAGGCCTACATTAGGGGACTCGGAGACTATTGCATATAAGCGGTTTTTATCAGTCGAGCGGCGACTTCAGCGGGAACCTAAATTGCGGGAACAATACGTCGAATTTATGCGGGAATATCAGCGGCTAGGACACATGTCACCTTCAAAATTTGACATTAATAGCGGGGAACACTATTATATTCCACACCACGGGGTTTTCAAATCGGGAGATACTTCAAAAATTCGGGTAGTGTTTGACGGAAGCTGTCGTACATCAGCGGGAGTTTCATTAAACGACTGTCTTCATGCGGGTCCGAAATTACACCAGGACATAACTCACGTTTTTCTAAACTTCCGTCAACACAAAGTGGTCATAATAACGGACATCAAGATGATGTTCCGTCAAACACTCATACATGCGGACGATAGACGGTATCAACTCATATTTTGGCGGGAATCTCCAACTGAGCCTTTAGTTACCTATGAACTCAACACGAACACCTACGGTCTTAAGTCTAGTCCATATATTGCCATACGGACGTTGCGGGAATTGGCATTGCGGGAAAGGGATAAATATCCTAAAGCGGCTGCGGTTATAGAGTCGGACGTCTACGTCGACGACATACTTTCGGGTGCGTCTTCTTTGGAGGAAGCGCGATCGCTCAAGAATGAGCTCATCGGCCTTATGGCCACAGGCGGATATGAACTGCGGAAATGGCTATCTAATAGTGCGGATTTGTTAGCGGACGTACCTCACGAACATCAACAGGTACCCTTGTTGTTCGAAAATCCAGAAAATCCGGGTCTAGTTGCGGTATTGGGGATTCAGTATAATCCACTTGCGGATACGTTTAATTTTAACGTTAGTATTCCAGCGGGCGACTCATGGACCAAACGGAAGGTCCTTTCTTTAATAGCTAAAATGTACGATCCAAACGGTTGGCTAAGTCCGACAATTTTCTTGGCAAAATGTTTTATTCAGCGGTTATGGTTAGCGGGCCTAAACTGGGATGACCCTCTCACCCCAGAGCTAGAGCGGGATTGGCAGTCCATTACCAATGAGTTGCCAAAATTAGCGGGAGTTCATATACCACGAGGTATCGTATCATCGGACGTGTTACGTACTTCGATTCACGGATTTTGTGATGCGTCCGAAGCGGGCTATGCGGCGGTCGTGTATTCACGAACCGAGAGTACTAGCGGGGAAATAACATTGCGGCTACTCATGTCCAAAAGTAAGGTCGCACCTATAAAAACGCGGCTTACAATCCCAAAATTAGAACTAAGCGGGGCTCATCTTCTGATTAAATTAATGAATCATATCGTTCCAAATTTGCGGGAAACATTGTTAGTGGATAATGTGTATTGTTGGTCGGATAGTATGGTGGTCCTCGCGTGGCTGCGAGCTCCTCCACACACTCTACAAGTTTTCGAAGCGAACCGGGTTTCGCAAATTCAAAACTCTGCGGTTGCGGTTACATGGCGGCACGTGCCCGGAGAAATGAACCCGGCCGATTGCGCCTCACGCGGGATTACTCCTTCTCTTCTGGTTGACCATCCACTCTGGTGGTCACCTCCATGGTTAGCGGAACCTTCTTCACAATGGCCTTCCATAGCGGTTGAACCACCAGCAGCGTTACCGGGGCTTAAGTCAATTGTGGTTGCGGTACAGGCTTCAGAGCCAAAGTTGGAATTATTAGAGCGGTATAGTTCTTTGACAAAACTGATGGGCGTAACGGGATATATATTGCGGTATCTTCATAACTTGCGGGTGGAGAAATCACAGCGGATTCTCTCCAGTCACTTATCGGCAGAAGAGCGAAGTGACGCTCTGCTATTTTTAATAAAGCGGGTACAAGCGGAACATTTTGATGCGGAAATTAATTTACTACGGGATAAAAAGCCTATTAAAAATGCGCTCAAGCGGTTAAACTTATTTTTAGACGATAGAGGCCTGATTCGGGTAGGCGGGCGGCTGAAAAATGCGGATATTCCTTACGATGCTAAGCATCCATTATTATTACCAAAGCGGGATCCACTGGTGACTGTTAATCAGACACCATCATTTAAAAAATTCACATGCGGGTGCTAACGCGTTGCTAGCTATATTACAGCGGGAATTCTGGATAATATCTGCTCGTCATGCGGTGCGGAGCGTGGTATTCCAGTGTGTACCATGCTGGCGGTTGCGACCTAAGGTCACTCAGCCCTTTATGGGTGATTTACCGAAGGATCGTGTCGGTGCGGTCCGACCTTTCGCGGGTGTAGGTACAGACTTTGCGGGTCCATTTTACATTAAGTCTCATAACTTGCGGAATCCCAAAATACTTAAGGCATATTTATGCGTCTTCGTATGTTTGGCTACTAAAGCGGTACACCTGGAACTGGTATCCGACTTATCAACCCCAGGCTTTCTTAATGCATTGAAGCGGTTCACTTCTCGTCGCGGGTTACCTAAATTGATTCGGTCGGACGGCGGTACTAATTTTGTCGGTGCCAACAATCATTTGCGGGATGTACATACATATTTGCGGGAAAATCAATCAATAATTGGACACGAACTTGCCAAACAAGGCATTACATGGATATTTGATCCTCCATCATGTCCACATTGGGGCGGGCTTTTCGAAGCAGCGGTTAAGTCTGCAAAGACTCATTTAAAGCGGGTGATTGGGGAGGAGAAGCTGACTTTCGAGGAGCTCTCCACAATCTTTTGCAAAATTGAAGCGGTTCTAAATTCAAGGCCATTGTGCCCTCTTTCAAATGATCCTAATGATTATGCGGTTTTGACTCCGGGTCATTTCCTAATCGGGCAACCATTAAACGCGGTAGCGGAATATCCTTATGAGGAATTGCAAATATCCAGATTATCGCGGTTTCAGCGGCTTCAACAAATTACCCAAAATATTTGGATGCGGTTTCAATCTGAATATTTGCATACTCTCCAACAGCGGTACAAATGGTCGGATAGTGCGGAACCTCCTCAAGTGGGAGACTTAGTCCTCATCAAACAGGACAACATACCTCCACTCCAGTGGAGACGCGGGCAGATTGTAAAACTGTATCCGGGCCGTGACGGAACAGTGCGGGTGGTGGATGTTCAGACATCTACCAACATCCTCAATCGTGCGATATCAAGTCTTGCGCGCTTACCAATTTCGTAAGCAGCGGGCTGCTTAGGGCGGGGGGTTATGTTCACGCCATTCCTCTCATATTTAAATTATCCAAGACATTAAACAAACGAACATGGCCGAGCGGCTTCGGCTACCTCCGTCACTGGCGGGGCGCGGGGAGCATCCACACCTGCGACCGTTCGGCGCGCGGGCATGACGCGGCAGTGTACCGAAAAACACAGTCAAGGTTACACCGCGGTCCATTATATAATTAATACAGCGGTTTCGGGACCCCAAATTTGGGTCTAGCGGGCATCACATAAGGCGGAAGAAGTATATTAGCGGCTGGAAACAAATTCCAAATAAAACAACGTAGCGGCACCTAGACGACACTTCAGGACGCCAAAGGGAAGCGTCGACCGGCCATATTGATGATAGCGGAATTCAACGGACACAAAGGTCAGTGACGACTTTTACATAATATTCCCGTAAACAGGCACTAAATAGCTTTCTTGGACTCGTACATGAATTAACTGATTTTAGGCTACGCTCGCGTCAGTTTATGAACAGAGTGCATAACCTTAAACGTTCGACGTCTCTTCAAGTCAATATTACTTCTTTCAATAATATTGAGTCAATATTATATAGGTTTATCCAAATTCCGTAAAATTATTTCAAAATAATAAATATCTCTCCAGACACCCGTTTGACCACAGAAAACGTGAATAGATTCAATCGGATTCAATCTAGATCGGACGAACAAGGTAAGATCCGATGAGAGTCACCTAAGCGTCAATCTGTGCTCCAGATCTAATGTAAGTCTGTGCGCGCATTATATGCAAATATCCGCTCCCACCGCACCGTAAATATATTGGGCAACCGTTGAAGCAGTACCGCGCCACTTTTAGTTATAAAGGTGTAAGGGGTCGTTTAAATATTAATATTGCACATTTTAGACGTCTTATATCTGTAATTGTGTTTTCGAACTAGAGACGCTCACCTTAAGTTCGTTTATAGAAATGCGTCCAAGTGTAACGCCGCCACAATGACGCGATGTACTCAAAGGCTGGCGGCTGCATATTATTTTGCGCGTTTTGGGGGATAATTTTTTTTTTGTTATGGGTATCAAATGAAATCTAGTAAATTGCCCTACAATTTTTTTAATGTAATTGGTCAATACAGCGAAAAATTAAACACATTTCTGTATGTATTACTTATTGTAATCAATATTTTTAAATATTTTTTTATATACAATGTGGAACAGAAAGGTTTGACAATTATTCCGTAAGTAATAAAGATATTTAAAAAAATCAGACTGGTATTGCTAATGAATACACTATTGCTAAAAAGGTGTATTTAAAGAAAACCTAACAAAGAAAAATACCAAAACAGAACTGAGTTTTTTTTCCCTTTCCGGGGAAATTTTTATTACACCATTCGAAAGTCCTGTTTACACTCTACATAAAAGGCTAAGAACTACAAAGTCAAAATTCTATTACTTTTCGAGATATAAAAATACATATTTTTTTTAAATACTAAACGAGTCCCGACCGCCGCTGGTCCCGACAATAACCTGCGAGTTAGTCTTCAGAATTAAATATTATTTTATATCTCGAAAAGTACTGGAATTTTTACACCTTTTTTAGCAAAATGGCATCTAGATATTTTTTTAAATAACTTTATTATTTTAATTTTTCTTTTACATATTTTGAATAATAGGCTGGTCACATTTTTCTGTTCCACAGTGTATATAGGTACATTATACAAGCATATACAAGCCAAAAACAAATATAAACATTCGTTGGTCATGACAATTTTCGTCACCCATTGCGGCAACTTTTTGAATAGCTTTTACAAGTAACGTTTATGACACGATAAGTTTCGCGTACTGAATCTCTTATAAAGTTAAGTAACCAAGTGTCGGTTTGAATACGTAAGATTCTTAAACTAATGTAATCTGTGCGACTTCCCACGAAATTGAATTTGGTCTGGTACTTTGAGGAATTTTTAAGTGCACCTTATCGACCTTAATAAATAAACGTTACATATTTCAAGTGCTTAGCGTTTGAATTATATATTACATCGAGTGTTTCAACCATAACGGCGTCGAAAATATTTATGTTATAATGACTAATTCGTTTTGACCGTAAATTAAGTTCACAATGACACTAAAATTGTTTTGAGAAAGGTAACAGCCTAGTACGTAAGGTTCTAGAATAAGCTCTCAAAATATTAATTTTTCCATGAACAAATAGGCAAGATATTTATGAAAATTCATGTGATGTTGAAATTGTCCCTGTGACGTCATCTGGACAGTTGAGCTCATTGTGCTGATTTCCGCAGTAAAAAAAAAACAAAGCTAAAAGTAAATAGAAAATATTGAGGTACTCACAAAGTTAAATGAAGTTGTAATCCTCATGAAACAATAAAAATATTATAACTTTATATAGTCTAAGGTAATGCAAATCGTAAACATCTGTCCGGTCGACGTCACAGGGATATTTCGTTAATAATATTTAGGAAAAAAATAAGTAATGTATTTTTTTCATAAGTGCTTAATTTTAGTTTTTAATTAGTTTTTAATTTAATATTAATTCATTACTATTCTTATCTATATTTAAGAAAAAAAAAGTATGTGTTAAATATTTTGGTCCAAGTACTCTACAGTCTACTACAAAAGATGGGTTTATCAATTAGTACCGACTAAGATCTTCTTCAGCTCGATCTTAAAACTTAAGTGTGATATGTTAATACGGCTTTACCGTTCTAAGTTTCCGCCTCAAGCTATTTATTTTAGCTAGAAATGGCGGCGGCAAAAACACACTGACGTCACTGACTCAAAGTAAATTACTAAATTTCAAAAAAGTCTAACAGAAAAGTAATATATTGACAATATAAGGAGAGAAGATTACGCAATGTATTACTTTTAAGGCCAGGTAGACCCAGTACTGCATGTTTTTTTTTTTAAATAATTAAACAATAATTTTAGGGCAAAAATTGTATGTTGTGTTTAGGTACAGGGTTTTAAGCAGCGTTGTGAATAAGGTGGATTTAGCTCCAAGCACCCTCATTCCGAGGGGAGGCCCAAGCATCTGCAGTGGGGCATAATGGGTGGTATGGTAATGATTGATTTTAAAAAGTAATTCCTAATATAAGGTTTTTACAATTTATTAGGAGGGACTTCTAAATTATGTTACTAGGAATTATTGATGGCGCGCGTCTAAGCGACATCCGGCATACCACTCATACAAAAGAAACATTAAAGATATTTTTTTCGGTGACCTTTAGTTTGTGCCATCTTCTCACTTGAAGCTTTTTGTTTGTTTCGATAAGTTCTATATGCTCTAAGTTTTGACTACGTACAGCCGAAGACGCGGTATATATACGAAGCGTTCGGCTGAACGTAGTTCAACTTTAAACATTTTTTTTCAGTAACCGTTAGTTTGCGTCATCTGCTGACTCAAAACTTTTGCTACTAACTAAGATCTACATGCTACATATATTTTAAACACGTTCAGCCGAACGGCCGGTCTATACTGCCGTTATATATATCGATAAAATATTTGCAGTTTAGAATAATACTAGCATTAGAGCAGGCAGAAATTTTCAAACGAATCAAATAGGTATTTCTTCCAACTAGGCAACAAATGTATTTGTGGGAAACCAACCATGGGAAAGCCCGCGGCGGCCAATCCCTTCGCAATAGGCACCGTTTTTAGATCGCCTATGGCGCTGCGGAACCACTTTTCAACTTGATTCGCGTAGACTTTGCTATTGTTGTATTGTAGTTATACAGAACTTCTATTCGTAAAACACGAGTACCATATTGCCGTTCCTAGAATTTTATAATAGGTACTAGTTATTTGTTCCAGCTTTCAACTTTCAAAGTATTTCAAGTTGTCGATTATGGTTTCTCGGCAGCGTTTCTGTGTATTTAAATTTATACGGGACTTTCCACACAACGCCATCTAGTCCCAAAGTAAGCAAGTATTATGTTTGTGTTATGGGTTACTAGACAACTGATATACAATTTACATACTTAAATATACTTTATTATACGACCGCTTAGCCTAGTGGGTAGCGACCCTGCCCACGAAACTGGAGGTCCTGGGTTCGAATCCCAGATCGGGTCAACATTTATATGATGAATATTGATGCTGGTACTGGGTCTTGATGTTTATATGCATGTGGTGTCTTCGGTTGGTGCCCAAAACACAAGCTAATGCTTAGTTTGGGACCCAGACGTTGTTGTGTCGTATGCGTTATTATTATTATACATATATAAATAATTTACACCCAGACACGGAATGAAATAAACATGTTCATTCACACAAATATTTGTCTCGGGCGGGAATCGAACCCCTGAGCGTCGGCTCTATAGTTAGAATCTGTAACCACTAGGCCATTCGGTCAGTCATAATAAATGTATATGACATAAAGCTGACATAGTCAATTTTATGTACTTAAATTTTTTATGTAACAAGTTGTGATATTATCATACACAAAGACCTAGCCGCAGCCACAACACAAACATCTACATGACCAATCGCGTGAGCCTTACGCGTATCCCACCCATCACCCTTCCTCATCCTATGGCTCAAATATGATAACTTTCTCGAATCAAACGGCCAGCGTCACTCCTCTATTGAATTAATTCTAAGCTCGTTGAAATTAAGAGTTATTTGGATAATTCCTTGTTGGTTGTCGATTCTTTATTTTGGAATACTGGCAGGTAAAGTTGCTATTATTTATGTTATACGGCATCATATTCTTCTTTTGTATTGTATATGGCTGTAATGAGATTGCCTAATTCATCACCTTTACATTTCTAGTAAGAAACTAGGAACTACTAGGAACTAGGATATTTGAATGTCTTCAACGTTTCGGGGAATACGTTCACCAATCTTCTAATAATGAAGACGAAAAAAAGAAAGCTTTTTCGATAGGGTAATACAAAACACAAGTACGGCAACCTCAATTTTTTTAGTTTGCTAAGTTATCACCAAAGAGAGCTTTTATTTTTTTTTTAATAATATGTTATCCTTTACGACCTATCAAAACATTACCATCAAAGGACAATTGCTACAGTATTAAATTTTCGTGTTCTGCGTTCTTTTGCGATCGAACTATTAACCAAAAAATCTATAGGTATATTAATTTGCGTAGTCTAAAAATGAAGTCATACATTTCAGCGCGATTGACTGCAACGGCCTCATGTTATAAGATTTTTTACTACTTACTACTGGTTACATAACTTTTTGTCTCTACGTTTGTTGTAAATTAAAACTAGAATATAATTTTTTGTGTGGTTTACAATTACCGTATGCACGTTTTTAAACTATCAATGTAGTTCACAATCTTTGATTATATGTCTGGACAGAGAGTAGGCGTCAAAAAACCTAAAAAAAAATATCCCCTAAGGGCTCGGTTATCATTCATGCACACAGACGGTTTGTACAAGGTTTAGTATGGCGTAGCGAGAGTATATGGTCTATTGAGTCACACATACAAGTATGTAAAAGCTGGCCTGTCATTTTTGTAGACATCATATAATTCGTTTGTAACAATTGAATGTTTAAAGATTATGCACGTTGGATGATTAGTTAATTTGAAATCGAGGTCAGTAGTTAACAAATCCCTTAGAAAGTGTATTTAGTATTGGACCTGAACTAGTCCGATGTATTTATGCTCACAATCGAATTTCAACTTATTCAAAGTTCAATTAAATCGATGCAAATACTATTTCTTATGTAGGATCGGATAAGACATATATCTGCGTTTCTACTTACTTCCATATAGATAAATTCTGTTTATGTGCAAACTATATATATTAACGTCTATTTCAGGAAATAAAACCGAACTACTATAGGTAATTCGCTGAAAACAAAGTGTTAGTAACAAAACTGGCACATTGTAATGTTGTTGTGGATCATAATCGGCATGCCGGAATAGATCTGTCTAGTCAATCAAGTGCGCAAAATCTTGCTCTACGTAGAATGGGGCCCATACATCGCGAATTCAATAAAAAAAATTCTCAGACCTCCGAGTCTGAAATTAAACAAATTAGTATTAAACTCAGAAAGTGTGCGTATTTCTAAACTTCCGATGCGTGAACAATTATTTATGGTATACTTGAAAACTTTATTTTTCTCTGCACTTTTCCGTTTTACTGCCCAAGGGTAAGAAGCAGTTTTGCAGCAGCAGATGATCATGCTTATACATAGACAAAGTCATAACAACATACCCATAGGACATACCTACCGAGATCTAAACCTAAATCCCCAATTTGCCTCCGTGATATGAAAGCGGACTAATGGCGAGGCCTTGGGCTGTAGATCTCAGATAATAGTAATATGACGCGGACGGCGTAGATCCGATAGTTATCATAGCAAAGGCACGATTTTGTTGAGCTTTTATATAGCCTTCTATTCGAATGATTGTATAAACGTTAAGTTATCGAAGTATCGATTAAAATTTTGAATTATTACTTTTATTCAAATACAAATAAATCGATTCGCAACAACTTACTACTTATATATGAAATAGGAATTAAATCGAATTTCAAAATTTATACGTAGGTAGGTAGTTTCACGTTCGACAAAACACATAACTGAACGAATGGCCGAGTGATTAGCGACCCTAACTGCGAAACCAAAGATCGCGGGTTCGATTCCTGCCCGGGACAAATATTTGTGTGCATGAACATGTTTATTTCGTGACGTGTCTGGGTGTAAAATATTTATATATTATAAGGAATATTTAAGCATGTATACCAGTTGTCTTGTAACCCATAACATCACAAGCACAATACTTGCTTACTTTGGGACTAGATGGCGCTGTGTCGGAAGTCCCATATATTATTATTATTAAGTGCTTTAAATTTTATTTTGCTAAACCACAGCTGACGACGAACTTGCATGCTTTTTATATTCGAGTTCCGGATGTTCTAGCGCTTTTCAGAAAACTTCCATCAAATCACATTAGACGTAAACTCTCTTATATTGTTGCTTACAGACGGCTGTTCCCACACAGTATGCTATAGTAAACAACTCCAACTGGTGAACCAACATTGATTTAAAATCTATATTCTAAACAAATAAATAAAATTGAAATCTATTATGATTTCGAAATAAATAGTTTTTCTTATGCTCATATGTTTATGTAACCAAAACCCAAATACGCCTTTTTAAAATATTTGTGTCTGTCTGTTTGTACGGAATAAATTCCGAATCGGCTACACCAATTTTCACGAGATTTTCACTGGCATGCAGAGGATTTAGAGAATATTATAGAATACTTTTTATTTCGAAGATATTTACCCTTCTTGCGTGAACTCGAAAAACTATAAATTATAATAACTATGCAAACGAAGTCGGGGCCATTCGCTAGTCTCAAATAATACGTTAGTTTGCGTTAACATTTAACCATAGAGTAAATAAATTTGACAACAGCGTTTGGTTTTAATCATAAAGATTTTAATAGAGTCATAAATGTCAGTTCACAGTATCGAAGTGACATTTCGCATTATCTAGGGGTCGAAACCGGTGTGCGGGGATTTCTCTGAGGTGAAAAACGCTGCGCGAGGATCTTGCGCACTGAAACTCAGACCAAAACTCCCCATCATTCATCGGCTAGCTATAGTACGAGTGGTTAGACGATAAACGCGGAAGAGGGCTTCTATAGTCAATTCGTAATTTTATGCATTTAACATTATACGGACAGCTAGACGCAAATGTCAAAATTCGACCCCCTGAAATCGTTACCTCCATTACAATACGATCAATGAGATAAATAAACAGTTTGCATTTCGATCGTCGCGCACGTCTAAAAGATTTCGCGATCGACATCGGCCGATGAACTTGACCGGCCATCGGCGCAGGCGCGAAATAGACAAACACCGGTTTAGCGCATTATAGTCTCGACGGATTGTCGTATAACTATGGTATAGTGACGTCATTCTCATACATATTTAAATTTAAGTAACAGTATGTATTCTGGTTACGCCCGCGTGGTATCTATACACTTTGGTGTTATTAGGCTTTAGCTCAGATAATGATTTCGGATGTCATGATAGCCGAGTGGTAACAAACCCGCTTTTTGTTTAGAAGGCCGTGGTTCGAATCCCAGAGCATGTACCAATGAGTTTTTTCTAACTTATGTACATAACTATCACTGACGACTCGGAGAGCATGTTAAACCGTCGGTTCCGGTAGCCATTAATAAATGGCAGTTGTTACAATCCACCTACCCGCACTGGAGGAGCGTATAGTGGATATAGTTCCAGGCTAGATTGTATGGTAATATAGTATTGATTGCCTGCGGTGTCTCCAGTACATAGCTCGTGTTATTTTGGCTTTCACAAAATATGAGTGCACTTGCACAACATCCAAAGTTAGCTTTTAATAGCATGATTAAAGTTTATTCCTTTATTCCTGAGAAACTTGGTAAAAGAAAAAAACAACCTTTGAGGTTTAATATATAAGAAAAAGATTGATTTTATAAAACGCTGACATAAGTGGTTTTCAATTTTCAACCAAAAGGTTAAATTACCAATTTTCATGTATTAGTTTCGACCTTAGAACTGATTTAACTTCCGTACAAAATATCATCCGCTATTTCCAGAATCGAACCCGTGATCTAAGTTTCTGGAGATAAGGTCTTTAACCACTCGACCAAGCAGTCATTCAAGTCAACAAAATGAGAATATTCAAGAAAGCTGTAACTAAGCTCATGAATTTATGCGGATAAAATATTTACAAGTCATTAAAAACGCAATAAATCTCAAAGCTTAGCTTTTAGATATGCAAAGGTTTATGTAAGTGTGAACTATGACATGAGCCTGATAAAATTTAACTTCCCCTTAGAGCCTGTTTAAAATGCTCTAAAGGGAATGTAAATTACACAATACATCGTTACTGAATTTCATGTCTTAGCAATTTAAAAATACTTTATTTTTTCGAACAAAATAAAATAATATATGTTTGTTAACTTTTATCTATTTAGGAATGTATTATGATTAAAAAAGTTCAATTCCATTATGATAGAACCTTGGTGGCAAGCCTTAGGAAAGGCCTATATCCTGCAGTGGAGAGACACGGGCTGATGATGATGATGATAATAATAGAACCAACACAAAATGATGCAAAAAAACTGGAAAACCAGTACTGAAGCTTTCAGATGGAGATAGTAGAACTGCGAATCGAAGAGGGAAGTATACCTATATTAAAGTAATATTATTATTAGAGGTGAAACTTAAAAGCCTTCTGCGACTGTTCCTGTTGTGACTTGAAAATAACTGACCCAAAAAAGAACTATTACACAAACATATTTTCTAAAAACCACACGACGAGACGACGAGAACTATTAGGTGGTCGTAAGCCGCAAATGCGGGGGAAGGTATGTGGTGGAGTGTGGGAGGGTTCAACGGGAAGAGGAAATAGAGTGTCAGAGTTGTCGGCGTGTTTTTCTATCACTTCTCCTTAATAAAATTAATATTGTGCCGTACCTCAAACAAACGCTACTGACAAATGCAACGCGTCAACTATACTTAAGTATAGTTCCTGTAAAGTCGGCTCTACACATTGGCCAATATATTCGCCAATGTTGTGGCCAATACCTAATGGCCATCACGCAGAGTGAGATTTATGGTCCTTTTGCCATGTGTTGGAGTGTTGGCCCACATATTGGCGCTGAATCTGTGTCTGATGTCGGTTTTTCAACGCAGATCAAAATTGGTAAACCGAAGTAAACTGAGCGACCTTCCAACTTGTGAATTCCGTCACAAACTCTTGGCTAATATCTTTACCACAACATTGTCGAAGATATTAGAAAACACGAAGAGGGCCTTAAGGCGGCGTAAGCGTAGTGTGTGTTCTAGTGTCTTCCTTATATTATTCCTATTTATTTATCATAGAGTAAATTAATATGACAGCAGCGTTTGGTTTTATAGAGTCAGAAAAGTCACTTCACAGTATCGAAACTGTCAAACGCAATTTCGCGGGGATGAAGGCTTGCGCGCGGGGACCTCGCGGACTGAAACCGGACTGCAATTCGCAATCTCACCAAACGGGCACACCACCTAGCTAGAATAGAAGTGGTAAGACGGTAAACACAGAAGAGGGCTTCTAGTCAATTCATACTTTTATGTTATTTATATTAACCGAACTTTTAGCCTAAAAAATAAAATTATTTGCGAAAATAAAAATTAAAATGTACCCAATGTAAAAGCTTTATTTTGACATCTTAGTTAAGTTTCCAATAATACTATGCTCATAAACAAGACACCTATTCATTTCTTGGGTAACAATTTGTGTCGATGCCTTTAAGAGCGGTCGCTTTTTTCGATGTAATAAAATTTGTTAATGGATTAACACGGGTATGTCGAAGAAATAAAACCGGTCAAGTGCGAGGGAGATCGCGAGTTAAGTGTTCAGTATTTCTGCCGATTGAGAATATTTTAGCCTTACGAATAGGGTAATCCTCTGGTAACCATCCATACATACGTATTAAGTTAGGGCTGAAACCACACTAAGAAATCAACTAAAAATCTATATTCCGTGTTAAAATTTTGAACGTAGCCGCCATATTTTTTCCGCCCTGTCTCCCTGTCACTGAAGAATCAATGAAGTAGTGCAATGGCGGCCACGTATGTGTGAGTAGAATTTCGAAGTGTACTAGCGGTTGGTAGACTTACTATGGTATGAGCGTGACTTACTAGGTGTGCATCGTTTCACTTCACTTCATCAGCCCATTTACCCCACTGCAGAGGCTTAGGCCTCCCCCAGGGTGAGGAGGGGGGCTTGGAGCTTAAATCCACCACGCTGCTCCACCGCGGGTTGGGAATTGTAACGACCGCCATCTACTGACAGCGTCCGGGATCGACTGCTTAACGTGCTCTCCGAAGCACGGAGTCAGTGATAGTTATATATGTAATTCAGTTAGTTACATCTGCATCGTTAGTTAGTTTTACGATACTTACTATATAGTATGTACAAATAAAACAGCTACGTGATATCAGTGGACTGAGCATTGATGTTCGAGACTGTTCTGGAAATTTTGTTCGATTTTTTTGTTTTAATAAAATAAAAAAAAAATACCACAGCTTTCTTAACCTCCAAAAATCACTTAAAAAATTTGGTTTTATTCATTTCTACTTTACGTTCACGTTTGCTTGATTTTTTAGAACTATACAACGATTGTATTCTATAACTGACGTTTCACTACTTTTTATACGAAACACCAAAAAAAAAAAAAAAAATCATTCTTATGACTTCGGACGGATTTCATATTCAAATCACTTTATGGCGCCCGAACATTGTAATAAAAATCGATTTCTTTTTCCTTCAAATAAAATTTATACAGATGTGTAAATTTTTATTGCCGCGATACCCGTACCGAACTTTTGTTAAGTTATCATTGGATCAAGTTTCAAAAAGTCACGTCGATTGTAAAAAGCTTAGAAATTATGTGAACACATAAAATTGTTATTTGCATACGAAATTAGTTATTACGTACAATAAATCTAGGGCTAAACGACCAAATGTTTTGACTTTTACATATAATTATCGAATATGCCGCTGACATATTACTTTTTGTCACGTAATCACCTTATAAGTATAATTTTATTCCTAGTTATCCGATATAATCCTAAAATCCAAATTAAATACTGATAAAATGTCTATAGGTACATAGGATATTTATCGTCCATTTTTATTAGTTTCTTCTTCACACGATTACTTTCTAGGATACAAGTACAAGGTACAAATTGAAATCTTTACTTTAACAACAATATCCAAATCTATAAATTAAGATTAAAAGTACGCTATTATCGGTGAAATGTTAAACCGTAAATATTTAAGCATTTCTATCCTAAAGTTAAGGTCGAAGTCACAGAAAGCGATTTTGAATTTAAAATCGATAATCCTTCGAAAGGCCCGTACAATCTTCTACCACAAAAAATCATTTTGAAAAGATGAATTTATTCATGAGCGCATACAACCTATTTCAAAGGTTCTTTCTTTAGTATGGAAAATAGTTAGTACATACGGACTCAACAAAGTCGACATTCATAGAATAAATGGGGTTACAAACTGAAAGTTCGAAGCAGATGTCGCTAATGTTGATCGTCCATATTGTTTATCAGTCACTTGTCAGGTTGTACGTAGCTTTACATAACCTAGACACACACCCAGATATATATTTAACCCTTAGCATAATAATCATATATGTCGTGATAGCCCAGAACGCAACGAACCTGTCTCAAATTTATAAGGCCCCATAGGGCCATGGTTCGAATCCGGGCGTGTACCAATGAGTTTTTCTGACTTAAGTACACAATATCACTGACACCGTGCTTCGGAGGGCACGTTAAGCAGTCGGTCCCGGACGCTGTCAATAGATGGCGGTCGTTACAGTTCCCAACCCGCAGTGGAGCAGCGTGGTGGACTTAAGCTCCAAGCCCCCCTTGCTCACCCTGTGGGAGGCCTAAGCCCCTGCAGTGGGGTAAAAATGGGCTAATGATGATGATGATGATAATAATCAGGATGGAGCGTCTCATACTTTGAAACGATCGAAAACGTGAGCCAAATATCAGACTCGTAAATTAGACAAATAATAAACTATTTTTAAAAAACATTCTATATGACATGCTTACGGTATGTCTAATCAATCAGTCTCTCATTTTGCTAATTTTTCCTAAACACCTTTGTTGAAATATTGTTGAAATATTATTGAAACTGGTAAGAATATGTTCTTACGGAAAGTGTTTTATTGTCGATTTCATTGTTGCATTAATTTTATTAATGTCGTGATAGCCGAGTGGTAGCGAGCGCGCTTCTTGTTTAGAAGGCCGTGGTTCGAATCTCAGGGCATGTACCAATGAGTTTTTTTTTTTAACTTAACGGCAGTCGTTAAAATCCACCAACCCGTACTGGAGCAGCATGCATTAACAGGCCGATGATGTAGTATGGTATTAATTTTATCTAAAATTGCTTGGAAAAGTTTTTCGATCGAGCCTGAATCTCGAGTCATAAAATGGAAAGCAATCACAAAAACGAAACTTTAAATTTTATAAAATAAAAAAATAAATAACGCTCAATTTATCGTCGATTACTGCAAATCGATAATAATTGGTAGAATTTTATTTCCGAAAGTTGACCCGCGTGTTGCCTGAGTCATTGCACAAAATTGGCATTGCCAAATCAAAACTAACGTACGAGTATAGTTACATAAAGGAAATTATGAGTTTTGTGCCAAATAAAATACCTGTGAACGGCACTTTCTAAAACGTCTCCTTTTAAACTATTTAGCCGTCAAGTTAATGCACATCACTGGATATAACTGTAACAGGTTTTCAAGTAGGTTCGTTTGTGTTATCGTGCAAGTCGAGTGCTGTTTGAAGCAACTTTCGCTGGAATATTCGCACACACACAGATAATCACACCCTAATAATGAAAAAAAAAGCAATTAAGTAATTGATGTTTTATATGGTTTTATTTATCGAGGAGCGAAGTTTCCTGGTACAGGCATACTTTTTGATTAAAAGGAAACACTGTTTTGTTCATTTTCTATATTTAACCAATTAAAAATTATTATTATTGCCTAATGTCGCCTAAGCGCACTTCTTGCCTAAGTGTCGTGATAGCCCAGAGCGCAACGAATCTGTCTCAAATTTATAACGCCATAGGGCCATGGTTCGAATCCAGGTGTGTACCAATGAGTTTTTCTGACTTAAGTACATTAACTATCACTGACTCCGTGCCTCGGAGAGCACGTTAAGCAGTCGGTCCCGGACGCTGTCAATAGATGGTGGTCGTTACAATCCCCAACCCTCAGTGGAGTAGCGTGGTTGATTTAACCTCCAATACCCCCTCCTCACCCTGGGGGAGGCCAAAGCCCCTGCAGTGGGGTCAAATGGGCTGATGATGATTATTGCATAATTATGCTAACGCCAATTCAGATTATAATTCATCTCTGTCATCGGAAACATTCGGGTATCTTCGGAATACATGATTTGCGCATTGAAAATTGCACATTTTGCGGCAATAGGTAGTAACGGAGACACTATAATCACATAATTAAATTATGTACGTAATCAAAACTTTCCGCAAATGTGTGATGTTTCACCGACGCTAAGGACTAGGTTCTGGATTCGTCTGTACCTATCTATATACACCGTGTTCGGCTGAACGTAATCCAAATTTTAAGAGCATATAGAGTTTACCAAACTAAACAAAAGGTTTCAAGAGAGCAGATGGCGCAAACTAACGGTTACCGAGAAAAATGTGTTTGAAGTTTAATTTTTTTATCACTTATCTTATTATTTTTTTGGAGTTTTTTGTTTAGTTCGGTAGGCTCTACGCAATTTATAAGTTTGGACTACGTTCACCTATTCAGTCCGATTTGGATGATCCTTTTTTTAATGGCTAGAGTATATCTCCAAGTTGATCTCATTTAAATTTGAAAATAAATCTACCTCTAAGGGTAGAAAAATAAGAGAACTTGCGAATTATTATCCTTTTTAGTCATAAAAATTAAGTTCCTAAGCTAATGTAAATAACTAATTTTTAGGTTGGCGCGTTTGTTTGTACCTATAGCGCCGACAGAAAATTAGTTGGGCAGCTACTTAGTTTAGTTAGAAACATAGTTATATTTATTGGCCGATTGGCCGAGTGGTTAGAGACCCTAACTGCAGAGCCAAAGGTCGCGGGTTCGAATCCCGTTCGGGACAAATATTTGTGTGCATGTCCATTTGTTCCGTGTCTAGGTGTAAAATATCTATTTATGTATATATTATAAAAAAAAAGAATATTCAAGTATGTATATCAGTTGTCTAGTAACCCATAACACAAGCACAATACTTGCTTAGGTACTTTGGGACTAGATAGCACTGTGTGGGATGTCCAATGAATTATTAATAAAAAGTTAATTTTTCGCTTTTCAATTTCTTTTTTGATCGGTAACCTTTTTGTTAAAATAATTTAATGCTAGAATCATGTTTTCCAAAGATACTCGAGTACTTCTGAATTTAATACAAATGTTTACGTGAATCATTTTTGCTACGAGTATTATCAAATGAACTCTTTATAAGAACTCAATTACATTTTATTAATTAAAACGAAATGAGTTCATTAATTACTTTCAATTACATTACTTTAAATTGCCTAAACTAAAAAGTTGAAAATAACGTTTTTAATTTAAAGAAAAGTTTATGAAGTCAGGGCCACCTCAGATGTTTAAATGTCGAAACAGCCGACAGATTAAAGGATGTGGTCCTTTTATCCTTTTATTTTATGGAAATTACATTTTATGTGTAATTTACCAAAATGTTGGTCTGTCTGATCACCGAATCATTTTGCTCTCTTTTTCGATCGTATCGAAGTAAGAGACGCTCCATCTCGATTCAGCTTCTCATTCCATTCCGGCAGCCCTTTTTTACCATACTGCAGGGGC
This sequence comes from Luffia ferchaultella, assembly GCA_949709985.1. Taxonomy (NCBI): domain Eukaryota; kingdom Metazoa; phylum Arthropoda; class Insecta; order Lepidoptera; family Psychidae; genus Luffia; species Luffia ferchaultella. The sequence continues at coordinate 23,876,281 of OX453242.1, read as the reverse complement.
TTAGGCCTCCCCTCAAGATGAGGAAGCTTGGAACTTAAATCCACCATGCTGCTTCAATGCGGGTTGACGGATTGTAACGACCGCCATCTATTGACGCTTTTAAAACGAACAAAATACGAAAAGGTTTTTTTCCCCCGACCGACTGCGATGTGGATGAAATGCTGAACGTCATTATCGTCAATGTGGCATACTAAACCGACAAAAAGGTGGCTTCCATGATGCAGATTTCGATTTCGATTACAATTTACAGTACTACAAACGGAATTCCTGGAACAAGAACACTTATCGTACTTGACTGTTTTCATTACTCAATACAAAGTCATATTGAAGTTCAGTGCAACTCGATGTCAAAATTTCAAGCTTCTCGATCAACGACACGACGAAAAAAACCATGAAGATTATTTTAAAATAAATATTCGGATTCGATTCGAGACCTCATCTTATAGTGTTTATTTAGTAACAGTCCGTTTTGAATAAATCGATTTCTGATGGTACGCGATGTCCATCTTATTCAAGAGTGTACTTTAATACTTCGAATTAGAACTTAATATTCGATTATACCATCGGAATCCGGTTTTATTATAACCTAATATACGAATTTGAGCTATATACATAGTAGTAATAAGGTTTAAATTCGTTCGGTGATGTATGAGTAGGTTTTGGGACGGTGCTTGATTATTTGAGAAATGAATTTGAACTATAAACTAAATTCGAATAAGGTTTAAATTCGTTTGGTTAAGGACGAGCATTCTCGCCGGTACTCGAACAATGACATCCGCTGCGCAGTGTCAACTCAGGCGGATTTTGTAGAGCGTCGTCGTATGAAAACAAGATAAATGCAGCTCGAGACAGCGACGGCTCGCAACGGGACATGGTCACACATAATGTGATGATTTTAAATATTGATCCTGTGGTCATTATAGTCGGATCGATATCATTTTCTCGATCTTTTTAAAGATAACGTCTTTACTTGTTAAAAGGAAAGTAACATTTTGGAAATAATTAACGAAAAATATCTTAAATTGATATTGCGGATTAAAATATACTAGCGATTGCTCACGACTTCATTCTCGTGAACTACACGCTTGTATTATTTCGACTTAATCACAAATAATATTAACGTATACTTATTACATCCAGTCAGTTTTTCATTATAAATAAAATATATACTTTTTTATTTGTTACTTTCTTCACCGCTCTTCCGTTGTCCCTTCAGAACTAAAGTGAAAAACCTGCGATAAATCGATAAAATAGTATTTAAAAATTTTGCATTTAGTAATTTGGTAGTCGAACCGTTTCTAACGGTTTAAACTTAATTTTCGCTCCTCCATCTCTGAGATAATTTGTGGTTAAAAACACTTCTTGAACATAAATCCATAAAAATAAAAATGAATATCGCTTCGTTCCTGTGCGCATTATAAAGTTAAAATTAGAAACCTATCAGCCCGCAGCTTTGCCCTTATGAATCTCACGCTTATATAAAGACCTCTAGGAGGAAATTCCGGTTTAGACATGGTAAGGTAACAGTTTTCTGCAGTAAATAGTAACTTAATGTTCTTTTTCAAGATTCAAACTATCTCTGTATCAAATACCATAAAGTCGGTTCTGCGTTTTGTTGTAAAAAGGTGACAAACATACAGACACATTTCAGAGGTAGAAAGTAGCCTATGTCCGTCTTTAGGTTTCAAGCTATCTTTCTACCAAATTTTATCAAAATCGGTTATCCAGGTTAACCGTGAAAGGGTAACAAATATAGACAAAGTAGTATATGTCCTTGTTCAGAATTCAAGCTGTCAAGAAATTTAGTATAGATAGCTATACACAATTTCATCAAAATCGTAACGAACAAAGACACTTTCCCATTTACAATATTATGGATAGTTTATTGAACGTAAATATCGCTATAGGCTTATGTCTACTGGAACTGGAAATCGCGCCAAAATTTGGTTGCCTTCAACTTAAAAACTGAAGGATTTTAATGAAATTCGATATGGAGACAGATTGAACTCTGATAAAAGACATAGGCTATATTTTACGGCGGATATATTTGTTTGTTTATTTATTTATTTCTGCGCGGCTAAACCGTTGAACGGATCTTGCCAAAACTTTGCAGGAAATATAACTTGCATCCTAAAGGAGCAGAGGCGATTTGATGCTCAGATAAAAAAGCCGGTATGTGGTGTCACGCGAAAGTGATTTGATTATTACATCTACGCGACTTAAGTACCTGAACTGCTTTTTATATTTGACAGTTAAGTAACTTGAAACCTTTGATTATAGTATAATGTATTAATGGACCCCCAGAATACAATGTCAACAAAAAAGTCAGGCCAATTTTCACATACTTGTGTGCGACTCAACAGACCACATACTCGCGCTACACCATACTAACCATGTACAAACCCGTCTCTGTGTGCGTGAATTGTAACCGAACAATTAGGCGATATTTTTTTCAACGTTTTTTGACGTCAACTTTCTATCCATACATTTGTATAATTAAAGGTTGAAACAAGGAAAACAACATCGTCAACTAAACCGCAGCTAATGTACTGTAATATTAATACAGCTTTATTGTTTGATATAGATTCTAATGACCCTTTTACATATATAATATCAATTTAGTATATGCTATAAAAATTCGTGTAACTTTGATCTTGGGCCGCCTACTTTAACACAGCGCGATTTCGTAACAAGCATCCGACATCGATTTATATTACTTTTATGCATTAAGTTGATGATATATTGGAGCTAGGAAACCTGTTTAAATCTTTACATATGAACATGTAAAGAAATCGGTCAGTAAAATTTTGCAAGCCTACGATAAGCAGCTTTTACTCGTTCTTTTTTCGCAGATTCTAGATATCTTCATTCAACACGGAACGGATGGCCACAGCCACCCTCATCATCACTAGTAGGTACATGGAACTTTGAAGAATTGCGGAAAGTACAATGAAACCTTATCTAGTCGTACTCGATCGAGTACAATCAATCATGTTATTTGCCTTTAAATGAAATAACCGCAACAACTGCAAAGTAGTTATCACTTTAGATGTTAAAAGATGATAAAATCAAAGTTAGTCAGGAAAATAATTTGGAAAATATATTTTTTAACAAATACCACAAATTAGACGAAAATTAGTTTTTTTTTTTATTTTTATTGTACCAACCAATCAACGTTACTAATTTTAAAATATCTTTAATTTTTTTTAAATTATTTATTATATGTAAATACTCAAGTAATATAAAACTAAATAATATGTTGATTTTTTTTTAAGTTAATTAAAGTTTGTTAAAGAAGGACGCCCATCTCCTATACAAACGTGTGCTAGGAAAAAGAATTGGGTACTTTGAATCTTGTGCATGTGGTTTGATATGTTTAGGTACATGAAGCGTTATGATGTAGACATTATATATAGAGAGAGACAAAAATGGATCAGGGGTTCAGTTTTATTCAAAAATAGCGCACTTTTAAAGTGATTTTTGGCGTCATTTAAAAACAAAACTCTACATAAATCGTAATATACAACTTTTTGAATAAAAAAATAAATAGTTGAACTTTACACTGAAAAAAAGTATTTAACCAAAAACAAAACAAAAGAACAAAGCCTACTTTCGAAAACACTTTAATTAAGAAAAAGAAGAAGCCTTATAATTACAAAATGCTTTATAGATTCGTTCAAAATACAACGTGAACATTATTTTCAATAATAATAATGATAATACCTGGGACATCCTACACAGAGCCATCTAGTCCCAAACTAAGTAAAGCTCGTATTATGGTACCGTATACCAGACAACTGATATACATACTTAAATATTCTTAATAATATAAACATATATAAATATTTTACACCCAGACACGGAACAAACAGACATGTTCATGCACACAAATATTCGTCCCGAGCGGGAATAGAACCCGCGAGCATTGGCTCCGCAGTTAGGCTCTCTTACCACTCGGTTAAGCGGTCATCAATCATAATAATTCTCTACTTTTCATGTAATTTTAGAACAATAATGAAATAGCTTAATAACGCTGCTTTGCAAACGGTGTCGAGGTTTATGGTTCCTCAAGTACTTTTCCTAGCCCAGGATGGGCGTAATTCTTTAAGTATCTTCATCAGCCCATTTTTACCCCACTGCAGGGGCTTAGGCCTCCCCCGGGGTAGGGGGGCTTGGAGCTTAAATCCACCATACTACTCCACTGCGAGTTGGGGATTGTAACGACCGCCATCTATCGACAGCGCCCGGGACCGACTCCTTAACGTGCTCTCCACGGCACGGAGTCAGTGATAGTTAATGTACTTAAGTCAGAAAAACTCGATTCGAACCATGGCCCTATGGCCTTATAAATTTGAGACAGGTTCGGTTGGCGCTTTGGGCTATCATCACGACACCGCTTCTTCTTCTTCTTCTAATTCTTTAAGTATTACATCGAAGAATTATTACTTTCACTATAATTAGATATTATTACAATCGATAAAATAAAATAATTTCTAAAACACTACTTACGTCAAAATATTCTAGTATATTTTTTTTTCTATCGCTCACATGGGGGGCGTGCCATTAGTGAGTGAACGTTTTAACGCATTGCCTATAATAACAGGTTCACGGACCGATTGAAAAGGTCAATATATTACAAATTTAAAAAACTGCATTATTAATATAGTCTAAAGAAAGAACAAGCTTTGACGAAATAGGTACTCAAATTAAAAGTTTTACTATAATATTCGAAAATTAGTTAATACATCGAAAATGTAATCTAAGCCATTATCATTTACCTACCCTTATGTAAGCGTTTAAGGGGGTAGGCTTTTCATACAAAAAATTGGGTTCGGACCATGTCTACTTCTCGCTGTATTTTTGTATAAATATTTACAGAAAAAATATATGCAATGGAGAAACCGTCGTCACCGGGCGGTGTTTTTTTTTTTTTTTTAAAAATATGTTTAGTTGTTTTAGAATATACATTAAACATTGTATGGATAATTAAGATCTATAAAATAAAAGCTAATTAAAAATTAAAAGTATTTACAAATTAAAAAAATACTATGTAAATTATGATAAATGACAAAATTTTGAAGAGACGATGGGTTCAGGGTACCAAGGATCTCTGAACAAAGTATTCCTTGCACATAGGATCCCCTAAAATAAATTTCTGAAAAATATGATTTCCGTCGGTTCTTCGTTCTTGAAAATAAAAAGCCGTAAATTTGATATTAATGCGAATTAAAAAAAAAATTGTAGGTACCGCCCTAGGGACATCCTTTCTTAACCTTTTGACTTGTCATCGATCATTATCAATCAATTGTCTCTGTCAATTGAATGGCTCGTGACTTTCAATCTGACTAAATATGGTTAATGAATAGTGAATAGGTCAATGACCCTGCAAATTTGAGTTCTTATTTAGAGAATTCATACACATTTCAGGGGTGGAAACAGTCACGGCCCGCAAGTTGTTTTGATGGATATTTTATAGGTATTTTTGGGGTTTTTTTTTCTTGTCATCTCTGCAACTTAAGAACAAATAGGTCGGGGAAGAGGGATTGAAACGGAGATAGCGATGCTGATTCGAAGCCGCCGATTGAAAGACTATCCCCTTAGCGCAAATCCTTTTAGCGGATACTTATATCTAAAACGAATTTTATTTATGATACAATTATTTAATTTTATACTCCTCTCGTTTCCCTCTTTCTGTCTAATTATAATTTTATTTTTATTACTTCCAAATTATAAACGGGAAGACCCCCAATCCGCAGTGGAGCAGCGTAGTGGGTTTAACCTCCAAGCCTCCCTCACCCTGGAGGAAGTCTAAGCTTTGCAGAGGGGTAAAAACGGGCTGATGAAGAAACGGGAAGAAAAACCGCGCTACATACCTATAATTTTTAAACCTTTTTGGGTACCATACTCAAAGGGCAAACGGAGCCCAATTACTGTAGCTCTTTTGTCTGTCTTTCCGATATGTCAGGGGTCTCTAGGTTGTAAACGGAATGAGTTACAGACCTGAAATTTTCATATTTGGCGTAGAACATTGTCCCAAAATCGAATATTGAATTAAATATTGAATTAACTTATTTTTAAGGCAGTTCCATACATGATAGAAGCCGCAATTTTTTTCTCGTTCTAGCATGTGGGACGCCATTGTTTACAGCTCGTTACGTACAAATACATAAGTATAGACGTATTCAATTTCACTTCTCTATGGAGACCAGCAGCTCATATCACAGACATTACTTACTGGTCAAACTGACAACATGAAGCCTAGCATACCTGATAACTTAATTTGAAGGAATGTATCGTACCACTTAGTGTGATTCTTGTGGACACTTAAATACTCTAATAGCATCACTTAACAGACGGTCGCGTTTCCATTGAAACGTTCGTAACGACACTAAATAGGTCGTATATTTGTTAGAGTCGACTACTGTTATAACTATCGTGTCGGACTACGCCTTTTAACTTTTACTGCTAATGCTTTTACTTGGCGGTTCGACGTAAATTTTTTAATGCTCTTGGAAAATCCAGATCATGTGATCGATGAAATTGTGTTACGTTTTGGAAATTGCATTTTGAGAATATATGCTTCCGTAGATTTTTTAAGGGATTCGGACGTACAATAAATATTCTTAACTATGGTAATCAAGTTACCATCAGCCCATTAATGCCAATGCAGGGGCTTAGGTCTCCCCTCGGGATGAGGAAGCTCGGAGCTTAATCCATGACGCTGCTCCAGTGCGAGTTGGTGAATATTATTGATGGCAATATGAATAGACTTGGACCAAAATAATGAAAGAAATAATGTTCTAGAACAACCTCTTAAAATATTTGTTTTCACGAATTTTCTGATATTTAATAAAATTCATCTGATTGTGAAATTGTCCCTGTGACGTCAACTGGACAGCTGAGCAGCTGCTTTCTACAATACAAAACAATAGTATAAAATATTTAGGTTCGTCACTATATCCAATGACGTTGTAATCCTCGTGAATCAATAAATTAATTACGACCTTATTTAGTCTTGAATAATGCTAATAATGAACATCTGTCCAGATGACGTCACAGTGATACTTTAACAGACAAATTAAAAAAAAATACTGCGACAAACCATTTTTTTATTTCGAAAGCAAGGTATAGTACATTCGCCCATATTTACGGAAAAAAAATCGAAAAATATACGTCAAAAATTATGTCCATATATATTGGGTCGCTTCACTAAACAAACAGTACATATGATAGAGCCAAAGGGCAAACACACAAACACGCACACTCGAATTTCGTGATCTCGATCGTAGAGCACGTTCTAGTCATTTTCGCTTCATAAGACCTCCTCCAGTATCTCTGTCATGCCGTAATGGCCACTTTTATGTAACTTGTTCTACGAACTCTGTTAAAACGGTTTAAAAAGAAATACAAGGTTTTTGAGTAACATGAAATGAACATTTTATGTTTAAAACTCAGTAGTAAAGAGCGAAAAAGTGGATCGAAATTTTTTCACTTACTTTCAAATTAGGTAGGTAAATAAAATTCAAAATAATCATTAAAGACACACTTTCATTTAAATTTAAGTGTCCGGAAAACTTTTAGTGTTGGTTTTTCCAGAAACCGATGACACGTCTCGTGGACACCTGGGTAACCAGAAGAATCCCGCCATTTTTTTCGGCACTTTACCACACAGCATAAGTTTAAAAAACTTTTTTTTTATTTATAAGTATAATTAGTTTTTAATTAGACTTTAATTTAACATAGATACTTTAGTTTTATGATTTTTTAGGTAATACTGTCAGAATTTTAGTTAATTTAAATTAATTTGATATTTATTTTACATTACTTAGATGACTATTATAAAAGTTTATATTAAGTATCTATATAAATAGTTTTCCAAATATTTTTACTCAGTAGTAAATAGAGTTATGAAATCTGCGATATTTATGATTTGATCCAAATACGTGTTAGTTTCAGAAAATAACTTACGTACGAATGCAATTTTAAAATCAAACATGGTTTTCAATGTTTATTAATACATTAATAAATATTTTTCCATAAATTAGGTATCGTCTATATATTTCCTATCGTTAAGCAAGGTTTAATAGTTATTTTTTGTATATTTATTCAAAAATTATAGTTTTTTTTTTAAACAAGTATCGCTAATACAAAAACAGTAATTATGTATTTAACATCACGTAATGCATGTAAGCCACCCGCGTGAACGCTGGACTGAACAGGCGAGCGAGCGTTTTGATTCACAAAACATGAGCCATCAATCTATGTAATGTTTGCAACACAACTGAAATGTTAACTATCAATTATTTCTCTAATGAAATAATAGGAGACTCGGCTCACGAGCCTTGTTAACTGATCAATGTAGAGCGAAATATTTACAATAAATATATTGTTACGACATCGGGTTCCGTGTGACGTTCGATAAAACGCACGGCAAGTTCTTTACACGTTTATTCCGCTGTCTGATAAACAATCCAATAAATTCATTAAGCTCGACCTCCACTTTTACAAAATCCGCTCGTTACTTTGACAATCGATCAATCAATTCGTTCGATCTTCAGCCAGGCGATATACCTAAAAGTGACAAGTTCCGATATACCAAAGTTAGCTGACCGGTTGGCCGAATGGTTAGAGACCCTAACTGCGGAGCCGAGGGTCGCGGGTTCGATTCTCGCCCAGGACAAATATTTGTGTACATGTCTATTTGTTCCGTGTCTAGGTGTAAAAGTATCTATATATATATATATATATATATATATATATATATATATATATATATATGTATTATAAAAAAAATATTTAAGTATGTAGGTATATCAGTTGTCTAGTACCCTACTGAGCATAATACTTGCTTACTTTGGGACTAGTTGGCGCTGTGTGGGATGTCCCGGATATTATTATTATTATTACAAAAAAAAACGTATATATAGGACGTAGTATAGGTTGTAGTCTGCATTGGGAGTGACGGCAGTGAGATACAGCCGGTATTCATGCAACCTTTAGCCATAAAAAGGAGGCAGGAGAGATAATAGATATTATAATATGTTGATAAATATAAAATCCGCACGTCACTTTGACACTGAAAATGCGTTTACTTCTAATCGGATCCGTTTTCGTTTTTAGATATCTAAATATAGCACAATTGATTCAGAGTCAAGTACACAAAGAAAGAATCTGTACCGTTCCACAATATTTCGCTACGGAATTCAGACGCAAGAATACAAAATAACCGTCCCTAATAACTTAACAGTTAACACTTAACCTTTTTTTTTGTGTTACAAAACAATAAAACAGTGTTGCCACATCGCGCAATTCGTCTGAGTATACCATTAATTATATTATGTATCATTTTGGGCGTCAAAGGCAATATAATAAACGGTACAGTTGGTACAGATGTTGCGAAGTTATCGCTTTGAGACGACCATGATTGAAACTAACAGACAGGTAACTTCTTTGTTCGTAAGTTGTCTAGTTGTTTTATTGTTTTGACATGGAAACAATATGTCCAAACAATTTCAAATAAACATAGACATAAAAGTTTTGGTGGGTCAAAACAACAACATAACAATTTGACAGTATTTAAGTAAATGTTAATAATGCGGCCGAATGGCGTATGTATTATTGAGTTGGAAGTTTTTATTTATTATACACGTATAATTAAGATTAAAAACATAAATTTTTTTATGGTTCAAAAGCAAAACACCCTTATAGGATTACTTCGTTGTCCGTCTATCTGATCTGTGAAGACTTTTTTTCTCAGGAACGTGTGTAATCAAGTTGTATTTAAAATATCAATTACTTAGGTCTACGGTCCCTTAGAGCTGCAAATAAATTAAGCTTTTAAGTGAACGCAATCAAAAACTACGGCCATTTATGCCGCATATTTTGACACTCGCAAATAAAATCTACAAGGTACTTCTCTATGACCTATATCTATATTTGACAAGAAGTAAGGTTTTACAGAACAAGTAAAGGAAAAATCTGCAAATCGTTAATTTGTCACGTATACTTATCAAGTTAAAATTTAAAAAAATCAAGTTTTAATGTGAATATCAATCAAAAAATACGACCATTTATGTCGTATATTTTGACATTCGCAAATAAATCGAAACCTATAGGATAGGTAGAAGCAAGGTCGCACAGCTCAAGTAAAACAAAAATCCAAAAATAGTTAATTTGTAATTATATCACAATAAAAAAAATTTCAAATTAATCAATTTATATATGCCAGAGAATATGAGCTTACGTGCCATCTAGCGGTGAGTAGCGATAAATACGTTATATAACAGTACGAAACCTTCGGGACGAGAATCGGACTCCTATTAAGCAGATTTTTGTAAATCATCTTATAATATTGCATAAGGTATTTGATGTTATTTGTGTCAGTACAAGATCTATAATAATAAAATCTGGGACATCCCACACAGCGCCATCTAGTACCAAAGTAAGCAAGTATCTTGCTCGTATTATGGGGTACCAGACAATTGATATACATACTTAAATATTTTTTTTATAATGTATACATATATAGACACTTTTACACGACACGGAACAAATATACATGTTCATGCACACAAATATTTGTCCCGGACGGGAATCGAACCCGCGACCATTGGCTCCGCAGTTAGGGTCTCTAACCAATCGGTTAAACCGGTCAGTCAATACTAAAACATTTTTTTTAATTGTTTCTCTTAGCCATATTTAGTCAAATCATCTCTGAGTTCGCCAATTGGTAGGTATTATTCGGACTATATTCTTGCAAACCAATCACTTGGATCATAGATAAGTATAAACGTAAATTATGAAGGTAACGCCTACTTTCATATATAACCGCAGATGATATATCGCCAATATAAAAATAGCGATGTGTTAAAGGCACAGTAATGATCGTAATCTGTGTTTTAAAAATAAATAACAGCCATTAATTTCTTTCCTATTTCCAGTATCGTTTTTACATTTTATAGTTAGTTTTCTATTGTCGTGATAGCCCAAAGCGCACGGAACCTGTCCCAAATTTATAAGGCCATAGGGCCATGGTTCGAATCCGGGCGTGGACCAATGACTTTTTCTGACTTAAGTACATAACTATCACTGACGCCGTGCCTCGGAGAGCACGTTAAGCAGTCGGTTCCGAACGCTGTCAATAGATGGCGGTCGTTACAATCCCCAACCCGCAGTGGAGTAGCGTGGTGGATTTAAGCTCCAAGCCCCGCCTCACCCTGGGGGAGGCCTAAGCCCCTGCATTGTGGTAAAATTAGGCTGATGAAGTTACTTTTGTAAGTGTTTGTTCGCGTTTATATGAAATATACCTTATTTTCAGGTCGCGGCTTCGCTGGCATTTACTACATTGTACCGGGATCGTAGAGGGATGCGACACTCCAGGATATTGTGAGACTTTCTAGAAAATTCTAAAACTTAACTATGAAATATCTATACTAAAAATCAAAATCCGTTTAGCCATTTTCGCACGGAGAATGGCTATCCCACAGGAACCGTGTATTTTTCCAGGACGAAATTTATCCTTTGTGTCATTGCAAGCCTGAAGATCCCTTCTTCGTATTAAATTTCATCCAGTTAGTTAATAGCGGTTAGCATTTTTCCCACTGGAATAGAACCGTGTCCTTTCCGGGATAAAAAGTTGCCTAGGTCACTGTCCACCTCATAAACTTTTTCTATACAAAAAAAATACGTAAGTCTTTAATTAATATGTCTAATTAAAGAGTCGGCGTCAAAAAACATAGACAAAAATATTACCTAATGGTTATAATTAATTCACACAGTGACATGGTTAGTTTTACATGGTTAGTATAGCGCAGCGAGAGTATGTAGTCTATTGAGTCACACACACAAGTGTGTAAAAGTTGGCCTGTCATTTTTGTTGACATTCTATTGCGAGGAACTATCCAGACACTATATGTATAAGCAAAGACGTAATTCAGGGCAGTAAGAATTTCGTACTGTGCCCATACTATTCGCTCACGATTAGCATAACAAAAAACAATAAATTTTAAAGCACATAAACGTAATATTCCCGTTTATTATAATTATTTCGACTCAATGATCTAATTGGGGTGTTTGATGATGTGCGTTTTTTCCGATACACCTCGTTCATGTTCGCAAGATAGATCAAGAAGTTTGATTTGAGTTACGATAACGCCAGCTTTGAGTGACAAGGTGATAAAAAAAATAATAGCGCTTTCAAGTCTGACGTGAGACACGTTATTATCGAAATTAGTCGTGTCAAGGTAATGCAAATTTTTAAATAAACGTTTTTAAATAAATGTTCGTTCACCCAGTCAAAGTTGTTTAGGTATACTGTGAAGATTCTATCTATACTAATATTATAAAGCTGAAGAGTTTGTTTGTTTGTTTGTTTGTTTGAACGCGCAAATCTCAGGAACTACTGATTCGAATTGAAAAATTCTTTTTGTGTTGGATAGTCTATTTATTGAGGAAGGCTATAGGCTATATGTATAAAATAATACTATCTGTCTGTCTGTCTATTTGAGCAAATCTTCAAAATGGCTAAAGTGATTTTGATGATACTTCACAGATATGGAAAGCAAGTGGTCAAAAGTGACATACACTACTTTTTGTATGTCTGTATGTACGTCTATCTGTCTATTCGATCTAATCTCCAAAACGGTTAAACCGACTTTAATGAAATTTCACGGGTATGAAAAGGAGGTGGTCAAAAGTGACATACGCTACTTTTTGTCTGTCTGTCTGTCTGTCTGTCTGTACGTCTATGTCTCTATTCGAGCTAATCTCCAAACAGCTGAACAGATTTTGATGAAATTTTGCAGACGTGAAAGAAAGTTGCCAAGAGTGACATCAGCTACTTTTTGTGTCTGTCTGTCGTTTGTCCTCACTGATCTATCAGCGTAGATAAAGCCGAAACTACTGTCTAGGAAGCCGAAATTTGGAACAGTGGTTTATTTTATAGCGTGAGTATAAATTTTTTAAGAAAGGAATATTTGGAAATTTCAAACTTAAGGAGGAAGGGATAGAAGGGCTTTGTATGAGAGTCTTTGTTCTTTAAGTTAGAAACATAAAAAATTTAACAAAAATAAATAATAACGTGTTTCAGGGTTTTTGGATTTGCACATTTTGAGGGTGGGAAACGGGAGGTGAAAAGTATGCGCGTATTGGTTTTCTTAAAGGAGTGGGGAGAATGAAAATTGAAAGTTTGAACGGGTGTACCCAATATTAGTTTCAGCAAAAAGTACGTATAAATCATTTCGAATGTTACTACCTAAGACTGGAATGTGTAGTCTACGCAAGCGAAGCTGCGGGCGGTCGCTAGTATACAATATAGGAGAATTTACATCTTAAACTCCGGTAAAGATTGATTTCATCTGAATATTGTACTCGTAATTATTATTGGGGTCGGTGATAAAATCAAGATGGAAGTTTCGTACATTGAAATGATCGAAGACGTGAGCAAAATGTTAGACTCAGTGATCAGACAGACCATATACGTCATTATCACTATTTTACAATTTTTTTACAAATTACACATGAAATGTAATTTCAAATTCTTTATTTTATATTTGCGTATACCTATTTGGTCGGCGGTGTAAAATTTATTTTCACAATTTTATTGTCACAACAAGGTATTTATAGAATATGGATTAAACTTAACAAGCAATGGGAATATACCATAAAAGTACGAATTGACTAGAAGCCCTCTTCTACGTTTACCATCTAACCACTCGTACTCTAGCTAGCTGGTGCAAGATGACAAGTTTTAGTCCGAGTTTTAGTACGCAAGATCCCTGCGCTCTGGGTCTTCATCCCCGTGAAATCCCTGCGCACCGGCTTCAACCCCGCAAAATTGCGAAATATCATTTAGATACTGTGAACTGACATTTATGACTTTATTAAAACCAAACGCTGCTGTCAAATTAATTTACTCTATGGAGAACACAGTAAATTAAATTTAAGTGAAATAAATAAATAATTAATTGTATGCGGAAAGCGGAAGACCGTGTGTGATGACGAGCATTGGGGGAGACCTATATCCTGTAGTGGAGAGACACGGGCTGATGATGATGATGATGATGATGAACATAAATTAAAAATATTTAGTAGAAAACACTAAAAATTCAATCCGAACCATTCTACTTATAATTACGGGAATATGTTAATGAACAAATAGTATACAAAACAAATAACCTCTGAAGTCAACCTGAAGAAAACAGAACGGACTTTATAACCAAGATTTACAAACCGCGGATTTTACTTTCGAGTCTTACAGGTTGTTATGACTATAAATATCAGGTATTCAAGCCGTTTCCCATTGTGATACTCAATGACGTGGACCGTTTACCCACTTTCCTTGTTAGCGCGTGTGCGAAAAATCACGCAACACTCGGTTAGGTAGTCTTACGTGAAACAAAGGACTGCCTGTTCGGATTGTAAATGGCTTCGAAGGTGATATCAGTGTTTACGTATGCGTTGCGTGGAAATGGGCTAATTTACAACATACCTTGCTCGTGGTACTCAGGGTTGTTTGCCCGACTATGTACAACTGGTTATACAGCGGGGCATCTTTTACTTGCCTGTGGTAGGTACTGCCGATCAAAAAGGTCTTGAGTCAGTTGAAAATTGTAACATGAAAGTGATTCTATGACCGCGGGACATACTGTACAAGTGATTTAATATTATGATGATGATGATGAAGATCTAACCTAACCAATGCTCAAAAGGAAAAAAAAACATGATGCTGGTGATGATGATTATGGTAATAATGTTAATAACGATGGTAGTGTTGATGATTGTGAAAGTGTAGATAGTGATGATGGTGGTGGTGGTAGTGGTGGTGACGAAGGTGGTGATGGTGGTGGTGACAACAATGACGTAGTACTTACTTTAGGCAAAAGACGGAGTAGAAAAAATATGGGAGACAATCGATACGACTGCAGCAGAATATATTTCTTTTTAATAGGGTACTTCCAATTTTAATAGATATAATGTAAATATTCACGAAACTATCAATAGGGTAGTGAGGTGTACAAACAAAGCGAGAGAAACAAGGTTTGTTTGTAATACGATGGTAACAAAAATAACTAACTAAACAGTTTTTTAATGTTCTACACTCCCGTCACGTCATAGTAGTCATGTACTACAACTGAATAGTTTGGTGATAATTTTATCTATGTTTTTTGACAAAGAAAATCTATCTAGACATGTATATAATCAATCGAAGGTGTCATAGAGGCAAATTAAACAACAGTAAATTTAATTTTTGTGTTATGACTGTAATCTATTACTAATACATCCATGAAGTCTTCCTTACTTGAAAGGAATCAGTTTTATCCTACTCGTATGTGATAATACCTGGGACATCCTACACAGCGCCATCTGGTCTTAAAGTATTATGCTTGTATTATGGGGTACTAGATAACTGATATATATATACCAACTTAAATATTATTTTATAATATAAAGGATTTCTTTTTTATCACTGCGTATAAAATTTTTTTTCGTACTTTAGTGAAAATAAAAAATATAATTTCACTTATTTATCTGTTTATTCAAAAATAAAATAACTAAAACTGATTTAATGTGTCCATAAAAATGCCGCGAGTCGTATCACCCTAATTGCACTACCAAGAGCGGCCGTGCCCCTCCGCGCCCAAACCTTGCAATCATCCTATGCGGTGTGTGTCCACGCTTTAAGATTAATTGTATGGGACAGGTTTAAAAAAATAATGAAAAATAAGAATTCGATTTTTTTAAGGTAATGTGTTCTATTCACGTTACTGAATCATACAAAAAATTATACACAGCGAGCGATAAAAAAATATTCTGTATATACAGGATGAGATTTTAGTCAGCAGCCAAATTTTAATATATTGATCTTCGGTAAAATACCGATGGCGTCTTGTTTTCTTTTAGTATCGTTTAATAGAAAAATATTGACATAATACTACAGAAACATTTCCCGAAAAAACCAATAACTCTAGTCACCGGGGCAGCGCGCCGTTCCGATTCGGGTCAAAGTATCGAGCGCGTACGTTTACTATAGCGTTAAGAAAGCAACCAAACGTTCTAAAATAAAACTATAGATAAAATTATTTGTCAATAAAATGTGACCTATATTTTTTATTAACGTTATGAGGTCTATTGGTGATACCTAACATCTAGACAAAATTTGGCTGGTGACTAAAATCTCATCCTGTATTTTTTACACCCAGACATGGAACAAATAGACATGTGAGATATGACTGAAACCCATCCATTATTACATTACCCATTATTACAGTGCACAAAAAAATCATCAAAGTCACCTGAACACGTCAATCAATCGGTCGCCGACGACAGGCGCCGACCTTCCTAACCTCGCGACTACTCGCGAGTCCGACGTTCTAACATTTGTACGATATTACTTTTACAAGAGCGCGTTATCCGAATAGAGGTTGAACCCTAACCTGTGAGCCGTTTCGTAATACGTCAACACGTTGCGGCCCGCGAGCTATTAATGTGGTGTTATTACGAACTTTGGATACATTTAGGATCATCCTATATAAATGAGAAAGTAGGTTTGTTTGTTTTATCTGTACGTAGTAACGTAGCAACGGAACGTCTTGATTTTTGGTAGTGTTGGAACGTCTGTAACATAGGCTACTGTTTACTAGTCGAAAGCTCCCATGGAATACAAAACTAACCAAGATACGTAATGAATAATTTAGTAATATTAACGTATACATCACAACAACATCTAGGCCTTAAACTAAGCATTATCTTGTGTTTTGGGTACCAAGCGAAGACACCACATACATATAACAACCAAGACCCGGCACCAGTATAAATATTCATCATATAAATACTGACCCGACCTGGGATTCGAACTCGGGACCTCCAGCTTCGTAGGCAGGGTCGCTACCCACCCACTAAGCTAAGCGGTCGGCAATGAATGAAGAGAATACCTTCGAGTTGTGAGATGAAACGCAGTATAGAAATCAAGAAATTAAGTAGATATTATCGTTATAAGCGGTTTGTTTTTAAAATTCAAGTGTTTTTTTAGTTGTTCTAAGTAATTTTTTTTTATTATTATTTACAATCCTATAGTCGAAAAATCAAAAGGGGGGACACACATTTTAGAAAGGAGCGCTTATCCCATCAATTATCGACTTAAATCAGAAGGTACAATTCCAAAACCTTTATGTTATTAAAAAAAAAAAAAACTATTTTTAAGTATCTCACACATAACTGTACGCTGGAATCATTTTTTGTCCTTCAGGACTAGTATTGTGTCCTTCCCAAATAAAATTTTTTGGAGCGATGGCGTGGTGCGGTTGATTGAATATCCGCGCGTGACGCGACGCCACGCAGAAATCGAACTTTCAAAAGTCACGGCACGGACTGATGTGACTGTTTTTGGAGCGATGGAGCGATCGTGAATGGGTCACTTAAAAGACAGGAGTAACTGACAATACGGTCAACACAGGCAGGTTAAGTTAAGGTACCTATTCTGAATTCTAAGCTATGCGACCACGACAAAGAGCAAAGAGAACAGATCAACTCCCGGTATTGATGACAAACGAATTACGGATCGTGCGTGGATAAATATAGACCGTCTCTGTGTAAACACTATCAAAGTGTCACGGCGTTATGGCTATTCAAATACCAAATAAGTTGATTTTTTGTCGCGCGCCGCTCGACGGAATCTCCGGCCGGTCACGTTCCGATTTAAATCTTTTTGGTCTTAAGTAAAATAAAATAAAAATATAATACGACGCGACGACGGTCTCTTCGTTCTGAAATTTTTGTACGGCAATAGTTAGATGTTAGTGTATCGATCTTGGTGTTAGTATTTAAATTTAGATATTTTCGAGATCAAAATCGCGGGATTATGCAAAAAAAAAATTTATTAATCATTATTTGTTGGAATTAAACTGATTAAACCACCAATTTTATGTAAAAACAGGATTTCACAAATCACCGTAAACAATTTTTCACATTTTACAGATAAAACGTATGAATATACGCAATAAGCCAAAATTAACAAGTTTCTAAAAATTTAACATCCATTCCATTCCATTAGCCTTTTTAATACCTCACTGCAGTGGCTTAAGCCTCCCCTCAAGATGAGGGGGGTTGGAGCTTAAATCCGCCACGCGGCTCCAATGCGGGTTGGTGGAATGTAACGACCGCGATCTATTGACAGCAACCGGGACCGACTGCTTAACATGCTCTCCGAGGCACGGAGGCAGTAATATGTAATGTACAAAAGCCAAAAAAACTCATTGGTGCACGCCCGGATTCGAAATATAGCCAAATTTAACTATAAGCATTTATTGGCTGAACTCTTCATATAGGCAATGGGCATTGACAAATAATTTTGACATTACAATCGAATACTTTTTTGTGAAAATATAGACAATTTGGAGTATTTTAATATTGAAAAATAAGTAAATATATGTATGGATTTTCAAGAAATAATAAATAAATTGATAGCCGATGATGTCACTACTACAAATTTCAGCTACAATGTTCTACGTATTGTGCTTGTTTGTATGGCCCAAGTATGGCCGTCAGTGTAAAGTAGTTTTCTTTTTATTTCACTGTTATTACGCGTCCAAAAAAATTTCAATGTTTTCCTGTTCAATAATGACACCTATTCCTATAAATATATTAATAAAAAAAATAATTAATCGTGTTGAAATATTTTGAACGATGCCCATTGTGAACCCGATGTTTGGCAATATATGGGGGGGGACACATCCAATAATTTAAAAATTTACTATAAATCAATGTCTTGTATTATAATCGTTGTCAAAATGTTGACTATTCTACTTAAGTTCGCGTCAAACTTTATGGCGGATCGAAATAGAACGCTATAAGTGTGCTTGTGCAAGTACAGTCATATACTCGTCGCTCCACTGTGTTCCCCTACACCTAAAACTGGTTACTGCGACGCTACTTGTGCCTATGTTCACATCCGCCATAAAGTTTGATTGGAACTGTACTTCATCTGGCCTCGATTAATATTAAATTTATCTTAACGTCATCAAATAATTATAATAATTGCGAACGTCCATAGACATAAAATTATACGATCACATCCTTCCATATCTTCATTTAACCATAAATTTTATTGAGACTCTAACTTTGATTATATAATGCTTGGATAAGAAGTCGGCGTCAAAAATCGTAAATGAAAATATCACCTAACAGTTCGGTTATAACTCACGTACACTGAGACGGTTTATACATGGTTAGTATGGTGTAGCGAGGGTATGTGGTCGGTAGAGTCACACACACAAGTACATAAAAGTTCGTCTGTCATTTTTGCAGACATTGTATTGCGAGGATCGATCAGAATCAGAATCATAATCGATTAAAATAATCGTGTAGATCTTCCACAAGTCAATATAAACTATTTCAAGGCGTGTCCATTCCTTTCTATCAAACCTTATTTGTCCACTGTTGGGCATTGTCGCTTTGCCCAGGGCACGCCACGCTCCTCTATCCTCGGCTATCTTCACCCAGCTACTACCGGCAACTCGCTTTTATCCTGTACAGCGAGCCAACGGGCGTCCCACACAGCGTTTGCCGGTTTGCAGTCTCCACTCAAGAACCTTTCTTCCTCATCGTCCATCGGTTCTTCGGCAGAGGTGACCAGCCCACTGTAACTTCAACTTACTAATCTTGCACGCTATGACGACCACCTTTGTTCTCTGACGGATGACGTCTTTTCTGATATTATTTCAAAGCAGTAATATAAATATAATATATGTATAGGTAAAAGTTACTCTAGATATATATTATTATAATAAACGTAATAATTTCACATTGTTGTTTATGTCGGTTCAAAATTTTAGGGGGTTTTAGTTGTTTTAATTAATTTATTGGTTCAGTTCAATATTACTGGAGGTCAAAGTTCGACGACCCGATCGACATGTAATCGAAACTATCAATGTGTGTGAAAAACAATTACTGTATGTACGTATATGATCATATTTGTCATATCGCGTGCCCGTTTTTGTAGACGTTGTTGATGAGTGTCGAAATAGCTGCGCGAGCGCATCGCCCCGGTCAACGGATCAAGGACGGATGATTCAGTTAATAGTTGAAAAAATTTAAAACTACAAGTGATTGCTTAACTAAAGATTAGACAAGCGGCAATTTATATCCTTTCGTTTTTGGGCAACGCATAGTATTTATTGAAACGATTATTTATAAGAAACTAAACTTAAACAAATATCGCGAAGGAATGTTGGCTATTTGCCATAACGTTCACCTAGGAAGTCAAAAATAATATTTTTAATATTTTTTTTTTTTTTTTTTATTTTAACTTCATCTACCATAGACTCGAAGTCCATATTCTTATATGAGCTTTTATTACTAAATTTTATGAGCAACACATGCACCGCGTTTGCAGTGTTCTCTTGTGTCAGTGAGTTTGCCCTACCTTACCTATATCCTATTCTCTATCTAATCATATATATATACATACATATTTTTTTTTTGTTTTTTTTTTTTTTTTAAATGTTTACATTTATGACACTTTTATGATTTAAGCACACCCGAGCTGGCCTAATCCCCCCACGCAGCGCCTGTTCACAGACACGGCGAGAAGAAGCAGCCGTCACCCTGCTCAACCATTTTTGAGGGAACAGAGTAACCCGCCACTCCTGCCACTGCGCAGTCAAAAATAATATTATAATGACTAAGTTTAAAAAGTTCTTATGTGAAATCTTTTTCTAACATATGGTCGCTGATAAGACTAAAGAAGTTGTTTCATTCTGGGCTAGTGTACACCTTAATCATCATCATCATCATCAGCCCATTTTTTTACCCCAATGCAGGGGCTTAGGCCTCCCCAAGGGTGCATGTGGAGCTTAAGTCCACTACGCTGCTCCACTGCGGGTTGGGAACTGTAACGACCGCCATCTATTGACAGCGTCCGGGACCGACTGCTTAACGTGCCCTCCGAAGCACGGTGTCAGTGATATTGTGTACTTAAGTCAGAAAAACTCATTGGTACACGCCCGGATTCGAACCATGGCCCTATGGGGTCTTATGAATTTGAGACAGGTACGTTGCGCTCTGGGCTATCACGATACCTTAATAAAAAATAGCAAAATATGGAAGATATCCTAGAAAAAATACACAACATTTTATTTGTTTAGTGATTTCGTTGTACAAAAATGGTTTCTATCAAAATTTTACATGATAAAAATACCACACTGATATGACATATATTGATAGACAAAATGTCTAAATCTGTCAAAATTGACAAACGTCAGACGGTGTCAAAACATATCTACTCCAAACAAATTTCATGTATATTATGCTTACTTTTGGCGTCTATCTCTTTCATTTAAGAAACACGCGAAATGTCCCTATCTCTTTCTGTCACAAAATTGCAGCACAATCTCAGCTAAAAATTTGTTTGCAGTGTCATTACCCTGCCAGATGACAGTGTTAGGATATATGTGACAATTTTGATTGCCATTTTCTATTCAATCTCTATCCACCATTTTCATGTCAGAATGTCGCAATTATTGAACTCAATATATATTTTGTAGATACAAAACACGCCAAATCCGTAGTAAAACTTGTTAGTTAACTTGATTGCGTATTTTTGAAGTAATGTAAAATGTTTTTTCAGTCAGTGTCGTGATAGCCCAAAGCGCAACGAACCTGTCTCAAATTTATAAGGCCCCATAGAGCCATGGTTCGAATCCGGGCGTGTACCAATGAGTTTTTCTGACTTAAGTACACAACTATCACTGCCTTCGTGCTTCGGAGGGCACTTTAAGCAGTCGGTCCCGGACGCTGTCAATAGATGGCGGTCGTTACAGTCCCCAACTCGCAGTTGAGCAGCGTGGTGGATTTAAGCTCCAAGCCCCCCTCTTCACCCTGGGGGAGGCCTAAGCCTCTGCAGTGGGGTAAAAATGGGCTGATAAATTGAAGTGAAGTGAAAATGTTTTATTAGGGCCCATATACCTATTTTGAAACATCTCCTTTAAAATTACTTAAATCTATTTTCTGCGTATTACTTATTGTTATTTACTACGGGCCATCTATTTCCAACGGCTGCTTCAATAAACTCGGGGTCTTGGCAATTTCCAATGATCAATCAGTTAGATTTAGTGGTTTGACATAATTTACAATTGGAACGTCGTCCGAGCACAATAATTTCCAATTAGCGTTCAGTTCGCCATGCTCTGCCATACCCGAAGTCCGACATTAGTGTCTACGGTCTACAATGCATAACAAAAAGTGGTCTCGAATGGGGGCATAAAATACATTGTTGTCAAAACTGTTTACAGGCCCTTAGTGGTTAAATTACAAAAATGTATTTATTGGTGTCATAAAATCAGCAATTGAAAAAGAAAATCCAATTATTTATTCGGAATCCCTTCAATTAGCGATAAGTACAAAATTTTATTACAAAAGCAGTAACAATAAAGACAAAACATAGCTAGTGAAGAATGTAGTCAAGTTACTTAAAGGGAAGAACTGGATAAATGTACTAAAACCGGAAAATTACATTTTATAAAAACTATTAATATGTTATAAACATGGATTTTCATGGTGATACCGCGTTATGACGACAAACATATGAAAAAAAAAAAATACCACTTAGGCCAAATACAAACCAGTTGAAGTTTTCATATATTCGCTGCGAGCTGTGAAGTAGAATTTTGTGTGACCCACATGTAAACTTCATGGGCATTTAAAAAAAAAAACTCCGAGATTGTATTATTTTCATGTCTAATTTAACAAAATGTTTGTTTAAAACAATTGTATTGACGTATGGTGTGTCTAATGTGGGGTAATATCGTGATAGCCCAGAGCGCAACGAACCTGTCTCAAATTTATAAAGCCCCATAGGGCCATGGTTCGAATCCGGGCGTGTACCAATGAGTACAGTTCCCAACCCGCAGTGGAGCAGCGTGGTGGACTTAAGCTCCAAGCCCCCTCCTCCTCACCCTGCGGGAGGCCTAAGCCCCTGCAGTGGGGTAAAAATGGGCTGATGATGATGATGATGATGATGGTGTGTCTAGTCTAATCACTGAGTCTAACATTTTGATCACGTTTTCGATCGTCTCAACGTGTGAGTCGCCCCATACTGATTATTATGCAATCTTAGGTTACAAACTGCAGTTTTTTTCAATTTGTTTAATAGTTTCTACACCTTTTTCAAGTAATTTTATATTATCTTTACAGATACATACTTTACAGATTTTGTTAAATTAATAAAATTTAAATTTTTTAATTTATTATCATGATCAGCAGTGCCTCTCTTTCAGCCTGTTATGCAACTAAAAGTCGCGATACACCAGCGGAGGCACGGTTGTATGAAGAGTGAAGACTATAGGTTGTCTACAGCTTAGACGTGGGAATGACAGGAATATTTATCGACCGGTTAACATGCAACCTGTAGCTAGAAACGGGAGACAGGTGTAAACTTATTTTAACAAACAAAATTTAAACAAAATTAAGTAAAATTCACCTATAAATTCTCGCATATTAGTTTTTTTTTATTGTCGTCTATGTTTGTTTACTGTGCCAGTCTGAGTTAACTGTCTGTGCCTCACGTCTACAATTCTTAAAGGTCAATGACAACTCTAAGGTTAAATAAACAAAAGTTTTTGTTTTAAGCAGAGACGTATTAAAATGTAAAAGAAGGTGTAGGTTACGTTCTAAAATGTTGTTTATTTTTAAATATAATATTATTCCGTTTGTTTCAAGATCTAGTTCGACATGATTTCACGGCACAGTTAATTTGCATAAATTAGATACAACTGACAAATAGTTGGCCATCATTTTTTATCCAACAGGCCAATACTGATGGAACTAATGAAATTTTAGTAAGAATGAAGTTTCTTCATACTGCACGCACAGTGTTCAGAAATTGATCCACAATGCCATACTTAGTTATATTGTAAACGTACTCAGTGTCGTGATAGCCGTGTGCTGG
Source organism: Luffia ferchaultella (assembly GCA_949709985.1). Lineage (NCBI taxonomy): Eukaryota > Metazoa > Arthropoda > Insecta > Lepidoptera > Psychidae > Luffia > Luffia ferchaultella. Next base: position 23,852,340 of record OX453242.1, on the reverse strand, counting down.
CAGGTTCTAGTTTAAAAGGTCGTGGTTTGAATCCCAGGACATGCATCAATGAGTTTTTGCTAAGTACATAAATATCACTGACTTCGCGCCTCGAAGAGAACGTCAAGCCGTCGGTCTCGGTTGCCATCATTAGATGGCAATCGTTGAAATCCACCAATCCGCACTGGTACAGCGTGGTGGATTAAGCTCCAAGCACGCTTATCCCGAGGGGAAGCCTAAGATGCGACCCTGCGATGGGGTATAACGGGCTGATATGGATGATATGGATTCATAGATCTGAGTGAGAAATATACAGAAATAGATAGCTATCTATAATGATTTAGACTTGAAATACATTCAGTCAACATCGATTAATAGAATAGGCCAATAGGCGACTAAATGAAATTACTACATTTGTAAAAAAAATCATTCCTCAGTGCTACTTCACCTCTTTTGACGTTTTGATACCTCTAGTTTTATTTAAGCAATATAAATAATCATAAAATCGATAATAGCTTTAACAATAGATTTTTTATCAAGACTTTGAATTGCTGGTAATGGTCTATGGCCGCTATGACCAATGTATATTTTATCACTTAATATACAAATATTGATATACTACACGGTATTCGAAACGAGAAAGGAACTGTTATAAATAGAAAGAGAAAGTAGATCTTGCATAAATCGAGTGCGAAGGGGACGCATATATCATCGTTAGCGTGACAATGCGAAGTACGAATTATATAGGTGGGTATCTCTTTGGACACGAGGACACTTCGAGGTGAGCTTTCAAATAAATATTAATTTAAGAAGAATTAAGAATTATTTTACAAAAATGACTGTGGATATTTTATTATGATTAGAAGTAGAAACGGCCGTTAAGTTTCAATCCCACAAAATGTTAATTTTTTTTTATTTGAACTGCAATTTTCTCTTTTTAACATTTTCCAAAATGGCAACAGTACGAGAGAAAAATCGATTATGTAATAATTATGTAATAAATTATGTATGTATGTATTGATCATGTATGTATTAATATGTAATAAATAACGATTATGTAATAAATTACAATAATAATTGAGGCTATCAGAGCTTTAAGTTTGTAGTTTCGGTTGAGCATAGACATCGGTAAATTTTATTTATTTTTATTTATTTATTGAATTACAAAAAGTTACAGCAAACATATACCAACACAACCCTCAAAAACCATTTAATGGTTTGTCTGTGGTTGTGAGTTCGCGATGACAACATGTGAATCGTAAATAATTATCTTAACGTATAAAGAAATCGTGTGAAATACAAGAAATGTCTTATTACAAAACTAAAGGTGTGATAGTGGGTAGGTACAAAATTAGTTGCAGTATGTTACAAAGGATGATTCAAATAAAATTTTATATATTATATTATACTCAAAAAATAATTTTTCAGAACTATTTTTATATTTGTGTCACGAATGGAGTCCCTAATGTCCGTGGGCAAATCATTGATTAGTTTAGGTACTAAGTAGTGAGATGTTCTTTTGCCATAATTATTTACAAATATATATAGGCACATGCAGTTTTTTATTTGACATACTTCTGGTTTCAATTTTATGGTAAGTCTGTGTCTGTATGTCTTTCCGAAAGAACTGTTCATTTAAAATTGTCAGTTTAATTTTAAGGTGTATAGGTATCAATTTACAATAGTTGAACAAATTATGGTAATTGTTACAGTATGACTTTAATATTTTTTGGGGTACAATCAATTTAAGGATCCTCAACTGAAGAGAATAAATACGATCAAGGTATAAATAGAAATAAATAACTAAATATTTTTTACATACAAGAAAACACACATGAAATAAAATTGTTTCTATCCCCCTTGGGTTCGAAATAATAGAAACATCAGCTTATAGTATAGTTTACCCACAATAACTTAAAACGGCTAAGCTAAGAGCAAGTATCACAGGCACAATATAAAACGAGATCCGTATAAGGAGCAATGTGGCTTCGTTATACCAAAGTGAGAGACGCTGTGTCTGTTTTACTTGCGTTGCACAAGCGACCTTTAAGTGTTTCATTAAGTATCTACTGTTAATTAGGTGTCCGTCTGTCTGTCCGGAGAAAAACGGAAGCAAATAGTCGTAACTTCACCAGGATTGGACTTTTTCGTACAGAAAAAACGTAAATAAAAAAATGCGAGCTGGACGCGCACACGAAAAGTACGGGAACCACTTTTAATTTTAATTTTTTTTTTTAAATTATTTGTTGTTGTAAACAAACCAGTCAGTTGGGAGGCAGACTCACGTGGAAAGGGTTCCGTACTATAGACCACCACAATACCTACTATGTTTAATACATATACCGATTTCGTCGATTTTCGTATATTTTCTTTAATATTTACTAAACTATGTACCTATTTTAAAATTAATAAAAAAAATATATTCACATTTTTCACAACGAGCACTTAAATTCGATACGTCACGTAATGTTCTACGTATTTTTTTTTAATTTAGTAAATTGCTACCCAAAATAAATATTTCGAATTTCAATTTTTTTTCGTCAACTGTAGATTTGGAAAAAATAATTTGTTTTGATTGCATTTTGATTTTGAATGATCCTATAAGTAGTATAGTCCAATTGCTAAAAAGATTGGAAGTAATTCGTGTAGTTGTAATTTTTTGTGGAATCATTAGAAGACATGAATATAAGATTCCTCTGAGTTTGCACCATTCCTGTTACGTACGGAACATCATTTAATGTTAGGTATTAACATTAAAGTCCCATTATTTTGGAATTTTATTAATAACTAATTGTGATAAGTTTAGATATATGTAGATACCTCTTTGGTCTATAATTACTTTTCATTAAAAATGTGTGAGATGTATGAAACATTAATAAAATATTATTTTTAATTTGTGGCTCAAGGAAAATTCAGCCTGTTGGTGCAAACTTATAATAAGCTTTTCAAAGCATCATAAACACCCAGTCATTTTTGCACCCCTTTGCACCTCTAGGAAACCAGTATTTTACAATTTTTGCAAATTGTACTTCGGGGGAAATTATTATACTCATAAATTTTGTTATATATAATGTATTGTAAATATACTACATTTGCCCCAAACAAAAATAAGAAATAAATAACTGGAAGTTTATACAGACTTAGCATGAATATAATATACTACGTCTCGTGGCGTCAGGGCGCGGGGCAGCGAGAGTAGAAAATCATGAAGTGCGTGCACTGCGCAAAGGTATTAAATGTACTATGTACCAAAACAATAATAAATTATACACATAAACCTTCGTCCATTGGTGTCAATAATTTGCCATTCCGTTCGGTACTTTTTGAGTTTATCGCGTTCAGACAGACCGACAGACGTGGCGGGGGACTGTATTTTATAATATGTATTGATATAATATGATATTGTATTGTTTGTTGTGAAGGTTTACAGGGTGGCGATGATACTATTGATCAAGTCCGCGAAAAATGTAAAACCGTTTGTTACTTTTATGAAGTGTATTACATTGTTTGTCGTGAAGGTTTACTGAATGTACTGTTGATCAGGTCCGTGCAAGAGCGTTTGTTACTTTTATGAAGTATATTGCATTGTTTGTCGTGAAGGTTTACGGAGTGGAAATGACACTGTTGGTCAAGTCCGTAGAAAATTAAGACCGTTTGTTAATAAGCTGCCTTTTTCTACATTTACTGAAAACGGCCCGATCAAAAATTAAATTCTATTGAATTGGAGAGTACTTTAGGTATTGGTAGGAGTGGTAGAAAGGATTTACAAAAAAAAAAAAAATTAATTTTGTAATAGTGTCTACCAGACGTACCTAAACATGACATACAGATGACTGAAAAAGTGCTATAACGTCAAAGATAGAAATAGTGTTCAGGTAAATAAGCGTAAAAGTTTTAAGTGAAGTCACAGGCAACAATTAAATTCATAATAAAAAAATGGTATGATTCAGTTATGAACAATAATTTTAAATGACCAATTTATGAGTCGGTGCATGCGGGATAACACCATAGTATAAATAATAGTAGGTCCACGCTTTTGATGTTTCAGGAAACGCCGCCACAGCGTCAGGACATAATAGTGTATCAGGGTTGCCACAAAAATAAAAAAATACTTTAAAATTATTTATTGATCTGTGAAAAACCAAATTACCTTTCGGCATGCTGCATTGGGTGCATGGAATGAGAGTACGGTCATCTTCTTCTTCAAAAAAGGAGACAAAACGCTTCTAAAAAATTATAGACCGATTTCACTCCTCAGCCACGTGTACAAGCTGTTCTCGAGAGTCATCACGACTCGCCTCGCCCAAAGATTTGATGAATTTCAGACCCCTGAGCAGGCCGGGTTTCGAAAAGGTTACAGCACCGTAGACCACATACATGTGCTGAGGCAGATTATTAAAAAAACGGAGGAATATAATCAACCACTGTGTCTAGCCTTTGTGGACTACGAAAAGGCCTATGACTCCGTCGAGACCTGGGCTGTTCTGGAATCTTTGCAGCGATGCCGAACCGACTGTCCCTACATTGCGGTGTTGAGATGTCTGTACGAAACCGCGACAATGACTGTCCAGGTTCAGGACCAGCGGACGAAACCTATCCAATTGCGAAGAGGAGTGCGACAGAGAGACGTGATATCCCCGAAACTGTTCACCAACGCATCGGAAGATGTTTTCAAGACGCTGGACTGGAAATATCATGGCATCAATGTCAACGGTGAATACATCTCTCATCTCGGCTTTGCCGACGACATAGTTATCATGGCGGAGTCGCTGGAGGAGCTCAGTGGAATGGTAAACGGCCTGAATGGCGCCTCTCTCCGGGTGGGACTCGGGATGAATTTGGACAAGACGAAAGTCATGTTCAACGAACATATTCTACCGAGACCGGCAACCGTAGAGAGTGCAACTCTTGAAGTTGTGCAAGACTATGTTTATCTAGGACAGACTGTCCAGTTAGGCAAACACAACTTCAACAAAGAGGCCGACCGAAGAATTCAGCTGGGCTGGGCTGCTTTCGGGAAGCTCCGTCGTCTGTTCTCGTCGCCACTACCACTATGTCTGTCGCCACTACCAAAGACCAAGGTCTTTAACCAATGCGTCCTGCCTACAATGACATACGGTGCCGAAACATGGACTCTCACGGCAGGACTGGTTCACAAATTTAAAGTCGCTCAGCGCGCTATGGAGCGGGCTATGCTCAGTATTCCCTTGATGGACAAAATCAAGAATACTGAAATCCGTCAAAGAACTAAAGTTGTCGACATAGCTGAAGTGATTAGCAAGCTGAAGTGGCAATAGGCCGGTCACATTTGCCATAGAACCGACAACCGATGGGGTAGACGGGTTCTCGAGTGGAGGCCATGAATTGGGAGGCGAAGCGTTGGACGCCCCTCGGCCAGGTGGACTGCTGACCTGAAGCACCATACCGGGGGTAATTGGATGCGGAAGGCGAAGGACCGTGTGTGTGGCGAGCCTTGGGAGAGTCCTATATCCTGCAGTGGAGAGATACGGGCTGATGATGATGATAATGATGATGCTGCATTTAGTGGGACCGATTTCGTACATGCGAAAGGAAGTAAAGGTCCGCCATTTTGAAAATGTTCATCGCATTAATATTTTGCACCTAGATACACATGGTGTCATTTTCACACGATTTTATATAAGAAACAAAAATCTGATGTCAAAATTGAAATGGCGGTCACTTAGAAAATATTCAATTCACATTTGAGATTTATACCGACAAAACTCAGTTCACCTCGGTTCTTTTTGGCTTTTTTCGGTCTGATTGGGAAATTTTCGTTTTTCTCGTTCTTTTCGGTCTTTTTGGACCTTTTGGGTTCTCTTTGGTTCTTTTCGATCCATTCCGATCTATGTCGATCGAACTTAGGCCAACACGATTCAACTCAACAAAGTTGGTTTGACTCAAGCCGTGTTTATAATTTTCAGTCCTTTCTAGTCCTTTGCGGTTCACTTTCGATCCAACTTGGTCTTTTTCGACCTTTTTCAATGTTTTTTGTAAAACCTGTTTTTCTTAGTCTTTGTGGTTTCTTTTCGATACTCTTTGTTTCCTTTCAGTCCAACTTGATGCTTTTCGGTCCAAAGCCAACTCAGTCCAATTTAATCCAATTCGGGCTAACTGAACAGTTTTTGGTTTCATTAGAACCTTTTTGGTCCAACACGATAATTTATAGTTTATTTAGTTCTGTTCAGTTCTTTTCGGTCTTTTTCACTTTTTCCGCACTAACCCAGTTTTGGTGGACTGAGTTTTCTTGGTACAAATGTCAATTGAATATTTTCTAAGTGACTGCCATTTCAATTTTGACATCAGATTCCAGTTTCTTATATGAAATCGTCTTTTTTTTGTATTTTTTTTCTTTTTGGTTCTTTTTCATTTTTCGATATTTTTCGGTTTAACTTTATCTTTAGCAGTCGCTACGGTCCTTTTAGGCTTTTTTTGGTTTTTTTCTGTTTAACTTTATTTTATCTAATGCTACGCTGTCCGGTCCAACTCCGTTCTTTTCGATCCTTTTTAGTATTTTTCGTTCAAATTTGCTTTTTTTTAAATTTTTTACAATTTTCCGTTTTTTTTAGCCTTTTTTGGTCTTACTGGAGCTGATTCGAGTGCGCAACGGTAGACCAAATTTTTGTTGGTCTAGAGAGTGACTTTTTGCACTGTAAATTAGTATTTTTCGTATACTTGATGACGTAGGATAATCAGCGCTGTCGTACGGTATATAACTCTAGATAATTAACAGAAATTCATTTATTTGAAATAAACAAAGGACGTGCTTGAAAGACACTACTACTTTGTTTTTCGTTTAAACACAAGCTGTTTTCTAGTAATCTAGTAATCAGATATTAATTTCAAACTGAATTTTTATAACGTTAAACGAATGAACCTAATTTAATAAAAATGTATTACATTCATATTATATTTCTGTATTAGGTTTTGTATTGGTTGCTATAAAAAAAAGATAAGTGATAAAAAAGTGAAACTTTAAACATGGTTTTCTCGGTAACCGTTAGTTTACGCCATCTGCTTACTTTTAACTTTTTGTTTAGTTCGGTAAGCTCAAGACGCTCTATAAGTTTGGACTATGTTCAGCCGAACACCCGGTATTTTCAAGTCATTACAGCGAATTTAAAAGTCGCTTATTTTAAAAGGTCATATGAAAAATGTATTTGTTTGTATCTATTTTAGTTGTCTTAGTAGTTAACATTTGGTTTACATTATAAAACTTAAATAAAACTTTGTAAACGTTTCATTACATTACTGTTTATTTTATTATTTTTAAGCTTTCACTTTGCATAAGATACAAATGACATCATCACCCTTATTGTGAATATTTTTTTTTTTTCATAAAGTATTGAAAGTTTAATATGACGCAAATATATATATTTTTGACCAGCTTCAAAAATGTTACAAACGATTTTTTTTTCCTATGGCGCCAACTTTTTGCAGTTCTTTACAGGTAGGTATTACACTCATGTGTTTTTGGGCACAGGGTCATCAGCCTTTATTTTGTTGCATGAAAAGTGCTGTGTTACAATTTTCAGAAGCTTTTCCCACATTTAAATATTTTAAGAACAAACATTTCAGGGGCAGTAAAAATTTATTATACAATATGTTAAAGATAAAATTTACAATTACATATCAATAAACTTATGATATGTTTGGTATTATTATCTGTTTGTTAACAATTCTATGGTTCAACCGAACCGGTGACTCAGCGTCGATTCATCAAAATCGAAAAATGTCGCTTAGCAATAAACAACTCTCATGCGCGGTAATTAAGTGCAATTTAGCTAGTGCACATGTTTATTCTAGATAATAATAATTATGTAGTCTATTATAAAAGCAGCTTTTGTCAAGATCGAGGCAGTGCAACCGGACGGAATCACTGAGTTGAATTAAATAGATCAGCTTCTACAGATGTAATAAAGTCGTTGACATTTATAATGAGTATAATTGTGTGTTACTATAATGTTATTTAGCAAATTAATAAACATTTTTTTTCCATAAATTGTCTAGTCCTAAAATAAGTTTCATTTTATTATCACATCTAAGATATTAGAATATTTCATTGAAAAAGAAGTTTTACGTTTCTGAACTGAACTGAACATTTATTGAATCAGCTAGGTAATTTTGATCACATTTGATTCGGGTCACCTAAATAAATTTACAAATATTCATTTAAAACACGCCACAAAAATCTTGATCAATAGATTACGCCTAAACGGCAAAAATGGTGAACGAGGGAAGAAAACACTCAAACGATAAAACTGTATTATTGTTATTTTAATAATGCATTTTGTATCTAAAGATTTCATGTCTTAATATTTTGTGTACCGGTCATATCTTTGACAAATAGGTATTCTTTAGCAACTTTTGGGTGCTTGAACTGAGTGACACAGGTCTCGTCGCTGAGCGCCTCTTCACGCACGGATTTCATTCGGCACTATTTGAAATACTAGAAAAATTTAATGTTCCATATAAAAATGCCAATTTTTTTTAACCGGCAAATATAATGGAAGCTAAACTAGTGTGATTGTGATAATTTTTAAAAACATCAAAATTTCCCCTGAATTACAACAGCAGAAAAGCTTGAAAAACTTATTTCCGTATGTCGCACTCAGGGTGCGAAATCAATAATGATTTTTTGTCATATATATAATCCTGACCTCAATTTACAAAAGTACACAATTTTTCCTAATGCCGCAATTACCAAAAAAAAACACTAAAATACATATATATTTTTTTTCTAGCGCTGCGTTGGTCAGCTTAAAATAAAAAAAATGTAATAATGTAGATTAAGGTGTAATAAAACGTATAAAAAGGTGTATAAAAAATTACGCTGAGTACATCTGTATTCCCTGGTTACTTATGACTAATAAATCGCTTTTACCCATTTTCACCCCCTTCCGTAGGGGTGCTAAATGCATGTTGTTTTATAAACTCTATTTTTTACTCATACAAAGCCATCACAAACGTTTTTACCTCTCCGGAGAATTTATTCCAATCTTTATGAAAAAATGACTTAATTTGACTGTACTATAAGGTAATAACAATTAAAACAAGACCATAAATGGAGCTATCTAACTAATTATTATCTTTTACAACAGATAGCGCTGTCACTAGATTTGTCTTGAATAAATCTTAATGATTCAATTTTGAACAAAAATTATAAGCTTTCAAACACGTAACATATATTATTTCGGAAAAATACGTATTTCTTTAAATTAAAACATTCGAATGCAACTGTGTAAAAGTGGCGCCACATGTAAACGTTTTAATATGTGATTTTAATTATGTGATATCACAAAAAGGCCGCTTTCTTGAAAATATCATATTCTACTTATAATTTTTATAAAATACAATTTTTTCAAAGACGTCTATTTTAATTTGAGGCAACTTATAGTCACGGGATAATAACTTGAGTTAATTGCATATGGTGCAATGGGCGTTGTCATTTGTCATTTTATTACTATCCCATTCTATTCCATCAGCCCTTTTTTTATACCCCACTGCAGGGGCTTAGGCATCCCAGCAAGATGAGGGGGTTTGGAGCTTAAATCCACCACGCTGCGCCAATGCGGGTTGGTGGATTGTAACGACCGCCATCTATTGACAGCAACCGAGACCGGCTTCTTAACGTGCTATTAATTAAACGTAGTTATTACTATTAGGAAATACGATTAAACAATTTAGTTCAATTTATCATCTTTATACATTTTCGACATGGCGTTCTCCTATTATGCTAACGAACGATTCATAGATTAGCCATATTTAGTTAAAATGGTAACAGAACTAACTTTATATGGACTTTAAGTGTTCAGCTTATTAAACCATTTGTTCCCTATTTTACGTACTGTTAACAATCGAGGGCAAGGTTTTCACAATCTCATAGACACATAGACAAATTACAGTATTGAAAATTATATGTTATTAAACTTGCATTATTTAACAATTTTATGTTTGCAAAGGACATAAAACTAGTTATAATATACAAATACTTTTTTTTATGTAATTTTAATTTTGTTGCAAGAACTAGTCCAACTACAGTGAGGTTTGGAGACATTTTAGAAGTAGATAACTAACCTTGAAATTTGTAATTTTTGTAAGTAAATGAAGTTACGGAAAGCCATCTGTGTAAATTATCATATTAATTATTAAAACTAAAATTAAAATGAGACATTACTTTTGGATTGTTTCAAAATGTTCATTAACTTTGTTAAAATTAAATACATTTTATTTTCGTAGACATTATTTTATTCAAGTGAAAAAAAAGCGCTAGATAAAATTATCATTTTGGGATCAAGTTTTAGTTAAGTTGAAGTTATACGAAATTATAATTACTAGCTTATTTTACTAATAATTAACGATTCTTTTATTTTTCCATTAAAGTAGGAATATACCAAAAAAATAATTTTAAAAGCACAGATAATATCAACGCCTTATGTCAACTTCATCCCATACATACAAGTAAACCGGTCTTCGTCCGGCGCGACGCACCATTGTCTCAAATTCAGCGAACCGGTTTCGAAAGATAATTGTACGAAAATCATCTCGCATACCACAGACAGGCGAACGCCGTAGAAATTCCCTTTAAAAGATTCATTTTTTAAGACAATCTTGGAGATTTAAAATATTTAGTGTTTGGTTGCAAAAAAAACTAAGCACTAATAGAAAATAGTATCGTATGTATTGACTTCAATAGTTTTTATAAATAAGTGGGTCCACCTACATAAGTATGTGGACTTATAAGCTTATAGGCTTGAAGTTCTATAACAGAGTTAGGTCCTTATGAAAGGTTTTATTGATTGTACATAAAAAAAAGTTTTTAAATTAATAATATTACTTCAGTTATCATAAATTTAAATCGGTAAGTTATCTTGAGAATGATCCGAATTCAACGAAACTTTAGAATGTTGTTTGTGGTTATACAGTAGTGCTACAAACAGTTACTTGAACAAATATGGAACAAATACAGCCTGTGGAAACTTGGAGAAGGACAAAAAACAGCTTTTTTTGCACTTTTTCCAAATTTTTCGAAACTGTTTAAGTGGATGATAAGCTTAAACTAGTGATTTGTAGAGGATGAAATTTGTATTAATTTTCATCAGCCTAACTTTTTTAGACTCAATAGGTACCGAGTTTGGGTATAGTTTATAGTTTACAATAAAATCCCAGTAGACATTCAATATCTACCCCTAACATGTTTAAAACTACAATAAAACGGAAGCTTTATGCAAAAGCTTATTATAAAGTAAGTAAAAATCCGTGGGTGTAAGCCGCTCGCCTATCAGTTTGTTTCAATAATATTAATCTTTAGGCACTCATTGTTAAAAAATTGTTAATAATTTTGTAAAAAAGAGCGTCTCTGAGATGAACCAGCACTTTTTGTGTGCGCCTTTGTGATGACGTTTTTCCACAAAGTAATAAATTCACTCTTGTGACGTATTTAAGATTATGATAAATAACTACGAAAGAAAGATATCTGATTGGTTTATTGATATAGGGCTTTGAAAATGTGAAAAAAATCTCGAAATCGTATAAAAAACTGCTGCGGCGACTGAACTAGTATATGGGGCACGGACATTTCGTTGCAATTACTAAAATTTACGCAACTTCAATAATTCGAAAAGTAACGCGAAAACGACGAGAAATTACTGAAGCACATTTTGTTAAATAGATTATAATCAAATTACAACCAGTTTAAAAATAAAAAATAAAATAATTTATTGTAATTATTATTGTTATTTATTTTAACGGTCTCCTTCTAAATTGCAGCACGAGTCAAACGTGTAACCTCATAAGAATTTCCGAATTGATTTTGTGAGACGCCCATTAGCCAGCGCATTACCATAAACACAGGGCATAAAACCGCCGGCGCCGGCGCACAGAGAAACGTTCGATCGAATAGGATCGAAACAGTGGATTATCTTTAGAATAAGAAAAGATAATCATTTGGGTGAGTAACCTATAAAAAAGTATATGGAAATCGGTGGGAATCAATATAGCTTGACAGCGAGGACCAACTGTGTGATAATAATAGGTAATACTTGGGACATCCCACACAGCTCCATTTAGTCCCAAAAGTTAGCAAGAATTATGCTTGTTGTATGGGTACTAGACAACTGATATACATACTTAAATTTTTTTGTAATATAGGTACATATATATATAGATATAGACATCTAGACACGGAAAAAATAGACATGTTTATGCACACAAATAATTGTCCTGGACGAGGATCGAACCCGCGACCTTTGGTTCTGCAGTTAGGGTATCTAACCATTCGGCCAATCAGCCAGTCAAATGAATTTGTGTTATCACGCCCCATGACTGGTTTTGGTTTGGTATGAGTTTGAAGTTTTACTATTCTACCAATCTCCCGTTAAATTCGTCAAAATCAAATAAAATTATACACAAATTATAAACACAGGCTAGCAACAAATATCTAAATTCAATTTCAACCCTTCTTGCACTACTGGCGCACTGGTTCCTACACAAACTAGTACCTAATAATAAAAAGAAAAATGATAGAAAAAATCTTTCCACAAATTTAAAATATATCTTTTTATAAGAACGAATTCTGTTGATTAGTTAGTAAAATTATTCTCACTATTGAAACCACCCTTATGGTATTATCCATAAATATAAAAGTTGCCCCAAATTGAAACCTAGGTCACTCAAAAGATAGTCTTTTTTGAAAATTCTTAGTAAAATATATTTTCAGGAAAGCAGCGTTTTGATATATATGAAATACATGTGGCGCCATCTTTATACGTTCACCGTTGGATTGGAATGTTTTTATTTAAAGCAATGCGTATTTTTCTAAAATAATACACGTTTCGAAAGCTTATACCTACTTATGTTAAAAATTAAATAAGTAAGGTTTGTTCTAGACAACTTTAGTGATAGCGCTATATCTACGTTATAGTATATAGCAACTAATTCGATTTCAGTTTATTTCGCTGCGTACATTGGACGGTTTATCCACACCATCGGAATTTGACAACTTTGCAGGATTTATCAAACCCCGCTACATAGAAAATCACAAATCGAAATTATAGGTATTTTTGCGAAATTTTCTTAAGGGGCAGTCTATTTATTTTTAAACAAATTATACAATAGTGTGAGTCAATAGTGTCTTTCGTTGCGTACTGTTAACTTGCATACTGTCAAACACTAGTCACATAAAAATAGTATTATAGTACACTGCTTTTGGATCAGTATTCGTGAGCTCAAAACATAAAAAGAACGTATCTCGTCATTTATATCTATGGTTAACAGACCATCATTTTGAACATAACACAAAACGCTTATTGTAATCGTTCGGTCTTATTTCATTCGGTACATGATCGTATCTAAATGAAGCACGTACCATGTTCTCATCACACTCGGTGGCGGAGTTTTTTATTGAGGCATCATTTCTCTGTAGCGAGAACAAAAAGCTGTGGAAGCTGTGTGGACCACTTGCCCGAGGACGTAGTTTGACGAGACGTAATAATAATATCTGGGGCATCCCACACAGCGCCATCTAGTCCCAAAGTACGTAAGTATTATGCTTGTATTACGGGGTACTAGACAACTGATATACTTGATTATTTTTTTGTAATATATACATATATAGACATGATGAATATTGATACTGGTACCGGGTCTTGGTTGTTATATGTATGTGGTGCCTTTGCTTGATACCCAAAATACAATGCTTAGTTTGGGGCCTAGACGTTGTTGTGATGTATACGTCATTATTATTATTTATTATTATTTTACACCCAGACACGGAACAAATCAACATTTTCGTGCATACAAATATATGTCCCGGGCGGGAATCGAACCCGCAACCCTTGGCTCCCCACTTAGGGACTCGACCAATGGGTCAGTCGCGTGACGTGATGCAGTCGCTATGTTAGCGAGACATGAGCTTTAGCGTGTTGCTCGATATGCTTATTTTTTTAAATAGATGACGACATAGTCATGTAGTGTTTAGGGTTTGGATGTCACATTAAAAAAAGTTTTTGTTGTTCGTCTGCCAAGACACTTTTTCTCAAAAACTGATTGACGTATGAAGTGGAAATTAGTGTCAACTAATAGGTTTCTACAGCTTTGTAAAATAATTATATTTGAAACTCGACGTAATATTTTCAGTTCACAATTTAAAACTTGGATACTGACCATTACCAAACTCTTCTAGGTTAGACCTATTTTTAATGGGCATAGAATCTTGAAAGGAATAAAAGAAGGCCTCATAGACAAGTAGGTAATTGGAAAAAAACGAAAATCATATATTAATTCTAAACGGAATCATTTTGCGTCAAACAACTGTATCAACTTTATGATAATGATAACTAATTATAAAGTATTATTCAATTAAATTCAATTATAATACTTTCAAATTATCTTGATTGTTTCACAGTTTTTAAATAAATTGAAATTTAAATAAATTTTTGTTCGTTTACATTTAATGAATCACTACGTGTGATAATTTAGAAAATAAATTTATAAAAATATATAATAAGATTCATTATAAATAACTTTAGATTAATAAAAAAATCCTTTATACTATACGACATCCAGTAGCCTAACGTCTAGAGAATTGAATAAGAGCACTTTAGCAAGCAACCGAGTGAGTTGTTATCGACAATTATTATTTGTACATTAAGTACTATCTAACTAGAATACGTTCCCACGACGGCTACTCTCGCCAAGATATCTCGTCGCTCGAGACGAATTTTGAGGAAGTGCCTCCATTATCTTCACGTAAGTAAGTCAAACAAACGGACGGACAAAAAATAATAAGGTGGCTCGATTGCGCGCGTAACGAGGCAGCCGGGAGTGCGGAGAAAGTACACTCAACACCACAGAAATCTAAATAAGCAATAGAAATGTCTCCTGCTTCTAAATACTGCGTGAACGGATGTCACTCATGCAGATAGATCTCCAGCCGTATCACGAAACACTTATGAACTGTTGCTAAAGTAAGTTAGAAATTACATTACTTTGCGACTTTTTAAAGAAAAACGATTATACTGCGAGGTTAATAAAAGAAGATGTAGCATTTAAGCGACGTGTGGCGATAATTCAACTTGACCTTTCTAGTACTTATTTATTTAGATTTCTGTGCTTAACACAAATGTTCATATATATGAATATAATCAAGTTAAGTTTTTGTAGATAAAGTTCGTACTTCTTGGAAAAATTGAAATTAAAGAAAAACTCAAAGGACAGAATTATATTCTTATGACAGCTATTGAAATCAGGACAGTCTGGTATCACGATAACCGTAAGTTTAATATTATTAAAAATATTTTTATTATATGATGCAATTAAAAATTTATGCTCTTCTCATTTTGTCCTTTATCTGTACTATAAGACGTTGCTTTGTACCAAATTTCAAGATTCTGAGTTTACGCGAAATACCCTGTAGGTTTTGATTACTTTGCGTGTTTAGAAAATTTTCAGCATAAACGGCTATATCCCCTGATTGCGTTGGCTTAGAAGTTTGACTATTTTATTTGAATATCGTCGTGTTCGTAAAGATTATTTTTTAATAGCCATCGACTGACCGGTTGGTTAGCAGAGTGGTTAGAGACCCTAACTGCAGAGCCAAGAGTCGCGGATTCGATTCCTGCCAGGGACAAATGTTTGTGTGCATGAACATGTTTATTTCGTTCCAGTCTGGGTGTAAAATATTTATATATGTATATATTATAAAAAGAAGAATATTTAAGTATGTATTTCAGTTGTCTAGTAACCCATAACACAAGCATAATACTTGATTACTTTGGAACTAGATGGCGCTGTGTGGGACGTCCCAGATATTATTATTATTATAGTATTTCTATAGTTAAATCTTCAGTATTGTATACCATCTAACATAACTATGCGCATGCAGCTTTGGATTCGATTTTACTTTTTACAGCATTCGAAATCACAATTTTAATATCGCCACTTCAAAATAACGATAGGTTTTTTCCATAAATAGAAGGCCATATTCAAGTCCTTTTATGAAAATCCTCGCGTGGACCAAAATCTACGCGATGGTCGAAATCGAACATAAAAGCTTTTAAAATTATATCTAACTGTACACAGGACTTGTAATCCAAGAGTGGGGGATCTATACGATTAAACATTAATGCATTTCTTGTTGCGCCCGCGCACTCCTTTATTATAAACGTATTACGACTAATGCATCAGCTATCTCGTTTCTATACGATTCGGATGTTAATAATCCTATAAAAATATGTAGAGGTTTAGATAAATTTCGTTTTATTTCTATTCGTTTGTAGTGGCATTGCATAAAAACTGTTATATTAGCTAAAAATAAAATAAGGATACCTATAACTACGAACTGATAAAACGGCTTAATATATTTTGTGAAAAAAAAAAAGGGTTACGCGGGTTAAAGTTAGGGTTAAGCAGCATGGATTACGCTTCTCTTGCAATTAATTGAGAAACACATTAAATTAGAGTATTTCACAAATATTACCTAAATGCATTATATTCATGAAGAACATATAAATATAGACTTCATATAATAACAAAATTATATTCGGCTGAAAAATAGGAAACTTATAAGCTATTAAAAACGTAATTTAACATTATTTTGATTGACCGATTGGCCGAATGGTTAAATACTCTAACTGCGGCACCAAAGGCAGCAGGTTCGATTCCTGCCCTGCAAATTTTTGTGTATATGAGCATGTCTCTTTGTTCCATCTTTGGGTGTAAAATATATATTTATTATTATGATAATTTTTTTTGTATGTATGTTGGTTGTCTATAGCAGGTACCCGTAATGCAAGTCCTGCTTAGTTTGGGACTAAACGGCGCTGTATGGGATATCCCAGGTATTATTATTATTCTGATACATTATGAAGCTTAAAAGTTCGATTCCTTTAATTTTATACATCGACTCATAGGAACAAAGGTTGCTTATTTTGCAAGACGCATGAACGCTGCGCCGCCGCTGCGCTGCCGCCGGGCTCGCATATAAATTGTTCAGTTCTATTGCGTATACCTACCTATACACGATTAGTTTGTCTTCGGGCGATCCCATAAAGTTTACGCACATTGCGGCCTATATTCGAGATATACTACATCACAATGATTTATATTTCAAGGATAATATAGATATAACGGGAAAGTAATAGGGTTAAATTTGACCGACCAATGCGAAGTGAATGTGTGAGAATTCTTAAAATAAAAACTATTTCAAAAAGGCAGTTTAATTTTTATTAATAAATGAAATAATATTCCAATGAAAAATTTTACTATAGCATATTGATCATATTCGTAGCCCTAATTCGCTATAATTTGTTATATGTATAGCAAATAGTTACTTAAGTAAAACACACCTTTGAAATATGATTTAAAACGCGATTGGTAAATAATTCTGTAACGATATTTGTAAAAGGATATCAAATTATACGGGTAATCTTTACTTTCGAGATTCAATTAATCACAAAGTTGCTTATTATCTAAATTTTGAACTTAAAAAGTTGAAAATTAATTCCTTAGTTCAATGTACGGAAACCATAGAGTAATTTAATATGACAGCAAAATTTTATGCCTGAAACACACCCCTAAATAATGTTGTTTTAATTTATTGTATACATAAATGTATGCTGTGTTTCATCAGAAGTAAAGGCAAGATGATATAAAGCTATACACCAAAAAAGTACGAATTGACTAGAAGCCCTCTTCTAACCACTTATACTGTAGCTAGCCGGTGTATGATGGGAAGTTTTGGTCCGAGTTTCAGTACCCAAGATCCCCGCGCGGCGCTCTTCACTCCCAAGAAATCCCGGCACACCGGTTTCAACCCCCGAAAATGCGAAAAGTCACTTCGATACTGTGAACTGACATTTACGACTCTATTAAAACCATACGCTGCTGTCAAATTAATTTATTCTATGCTATAGACAGAAACGGATATGACGAAATAAGATGGGTTCCGGATTTGAACTTGATATAAAATACCGTGATAAAAAAAAAACTAAACACGTTTTTCTCGGTAACCGTCAGTTTACGCCAGCTCCTCTCTTGAAACTTTTTGTTTAGTTTAGTGTGCTCTACAAGTATGGACTACGTTCAGCCGAACAACCCGTATACAAACATGAAGCCCACGCTAGCGAAACTGCGGACTTTCGCTCTTTCACCTATAAACCAACATAACTCATTGTCACAGTATAATAATGATACAAAACACAGGGAGTCACAGACGGAAACCAGTATAAACATAACATTTACAGTCATACAACAGCATGTTCTGTTTGCAAAGTCAGCCTTGCACAACATGTCCTCGCGACACATACAGTTAAATTGCATAAGAGTCGTGTGAAATGTCTAAACGGCTTCACGTTTTGAATACCGTATCAAAAACTGTAATAAAACGAGAATGTATATTAGAAATTTTAATATTGATCTGCCAAAATTCTACGAAATCTTGTTTTTATGGAATTTATTTTAAAACAAATAAACAATATATCAAAACAACAACGATAATAAACAAACAAACATACCGCTCTGTGATAGTATTTCTCCTTTTACATATATTTCTTCTGTAAATATTGATACAGAAATACAGCGAGGATTAAACACGGACCGAACCCTCTTTTTTGTATTAAAAGCCTACCACCCCCTTAGGTATCCTCTATTCAATAAAAAAATAATTTTCGAAATCGGACAAGTCTGTAAAAAAATATTTGTGGTCAGGTCATACATATACATACGCGTCGATGAACGTAACGTGTATTGTTTCATTACGCAAAGAATCTATGTTACGCATTTACGTATACAGAATTATGTAATTTACACTCATAATTTTTATGATGACGACAATTGTACGATACAAATGGATTTATGTCGCTTTGAATAAAATGAACAAATGAAATTATCATTTTCCAAGACGATTCTTGCTGACGTGTTGCTGACGAAATTCGCAAATCTGACTCAAATACTTTTTAGCCAATTTCACGTTACTATATTGACCCAGATAATTTACTTATTATACTATATAAATTGGTCGAGGGGTTAGTGACCCTTTATAGCAGAACCAAAGGTTGCGGTTTCGATTCCCATTCGAGACAAATATTTGTGTAGATACATGTTTATTTGTTCCGTGTTTGTGTGTAAAATATCTTTATGCATGTATATATTATAAAGAATATTTATGTATGTATATCAGCTGTCTAGCACCCATGATACAAGCATAATACTTGCTTACTTTGTGACAAGATTATTAAATTACTACTGTGACACACAACCGAAGTTCTTTTACATTATATCGAATTTTGAAAGTAGGTACATATTTCGTACGATCAAACAGCGATCTTTCTAAGAACAACCCGAAAACTGTGTCTAGGCAAGTTTTGTTTTGAATATACTCCTTTAACTTCCATCCTGCACACAGCCTATTACCTCTTTTCATAGCCTAATTCTATTCCAATTTCATAAGAGGCGACGAAAGGTAATTTAAATCGAAAATCGGCCTACAAAAAACTTCAAAACAACGTTTGGTTATGGTGTAAACATAGACAATAAAAGCAGTTTTTTTCAATAGCTTTGAATATTTTAAATTCTTACGAAATTGTCTACGTATAGAACGTCTTATTTTCTTAAATTTTTTGTCATTCGTTATATCTTAGAACTAGACGTTTAACAAATCTGTATGAAAAATAAACGTTTTGACTGAAAACAATTTTACATTCTTATTTCGACAGTAGACGATATAAGTATAATTTTTGATCTACAACAAAATAATCAAGAATACCAAATTCACCTTTTCCTGGAACACTATATTTTACTATAAGAATTTAGTAGCAATAAAAACGTGTAGAGTTTCAAGAGTTTACAGGTATATTAAAAATTTCTACAAGAACTTGTTTTTTTAGCTTGTTATAATATTTTTATTTTTGAAGTAATGTGGAACTTACGGTATAAGTATTATGAAAAAGAAAGCGCAGGTGTTAAAGGTTAAATGACTCAATCAAAAACGATTACATATATTACTGATGACTGACCGATTGGCAGAGTGCTTAGAGATCTTAACTGCAAAGCCAATGGCCACAGGTTCGATTCCCGCCAAGAACAAATTTTTGTGTGCATGAACATATCTATTTCTTCCGTGGATGTAAAGTATCTACATATATATGTATATATTATGGAGAATATATGTATACCATTTGTCTAGGATCTGTCTAGTAGCCCAATAATACAAGCATAATATTATTCACTTTTGCACTAGATGGCGCTGTGTGGGATGTCCCAGATAGTAGTATTATATTTTTTTTTGCATTGCAAAATAGCCTAATTAATACAGTTTTTTTATTTTCGAATAAAACTTTTCAAAATTTCAAAAAAAATTGTCACCATTTAGTATCGTAGGTCGAATCTCGTTATGTCTATCTTCCGCAAAATCAGACAAGTTTTTTGACATGTGAACAAACACGAATATCTCGCCAGCAACATTACACTTTTCCTGTGTGAAAATAGTTGTAACTGTATTCAATGATCGCTATCACGCTGCAATGCTTAAGGAAGTAAACTAAAAGGTTTCGCAGATAAAGAAGACATTAATTTAATTATTTGCACGAGCTGTTCAACTTTGGTTCACGGTCGAAACAATTTGAAAATAAAACTATTGATTTTGCCTTAAGGTCGAAATCAATCACATTCTTGAAAACGACAACAAATATAACACAGTAACATCAACGTTTATGGACAGGTCGGCTCACTGGGTAGGAAAAAAAGTGCGAGTCGGAGTAGTGCTTTGAGGGTTCTGTACTGTTATATAAAGTTGTCACAACTTGCTGTCAGATGGAACCTTACTAATATTTTTAAAATGTTAAATTTTTGAGTGTGACATAACTACATATAAATTAACGATTTTCGAATTTTTCCTTTACTTCTGCTGTGAGATCTTACTTCTTGCCAAAATTCATGATTCTAGGTCAACGAGAATTACCACATAGGTTTTCTTTGTGAGTGGCAAAAGATGCGGCATAAATGGCCGTACTTCTTTATCAAATTGACTAAGAAGTTTAATTTTTTTTTACAGCTGCAAAGGATTGTAGACATATTATTTGATAATTATTTCAATTTCATACTCCCACACGTTCCTTTACAGACAGACAGGGAAGTGATTCTGTAAGGGTTTTTTTGTGGTGAGGAATCCCAAAAAAATATACCATACAGTGGAAGTCACTTTTAGTAAATCGATTTTGACGAAACTTAGGCGCTTACTGCATGAACAAGCGCGGCATAAGTTCACCATCTAAGATAGATTTTGTCTCATAACAGAACAGTGCAGTGCGTTGAAATCATACAAACGGTAGATGTCGCTTATGGCGACAAACTACTAACTCCCTTCAGAGACGCGCAACTGTGAAACTTCGAACCTTCGAACTCATGTTAGCCGTGCTGAACTGCTTTCCGACATTTGTTCGACTCACACGTCGTCGTCGAAAAAGCTTTGGCTTAAGCAAATCTAACATAACGTTGAACCGAACAAGCCGAGCCGAATGTATAGGCCTTCTAATAGATGGGCGTGGCTCGAGCCGTCCAGATGTACTCTTCCCCATGATTTATTAATTATTAATATTAGATGAAAATTACGTAAACTAAAATAAATTATAGATTATACACAAGACATACTAATTAAGTACCGAGAAACAATTTTTTTTTTTTGTTAGGAAATCCAACAACTATATTAATTTTGTGTAACAATATGGTAACAGTAGTTTAAAATATCAAATAGTCAATAAAGATTCTCACATGTAAAAAGCTCTAATAAAATATTACACTGCAAACTAAAGCACTTAAGAAAGATTTAGAATCGCTATACATGTACAATGAAACTTAATATACCAAATATATTCATTTAAGTGAATGAAAACTTATGTTTGCAAACAAAAAAAAAAACAGATATAACGTGTGCGTAAAAAAGTAAATTTTAATTTAATTTTTCAGTACTTCATTAAAATTATTACTTCCCTGTCACATAAACGTATTTTGCTTGTAATGGGGAATTTTCTCTTTAAAAAAAATACCAAATTATGTTGGTAGATGACACTGATGCACGACATAGTTATTAAATGCGGTTATCTTATCGACTGACCGATTGGCCGAGTGGTTAGAGACCATAACTGAGGAGCCAAGGTTCGATTCCTGCTCGGGACAAATATTTGAATGCATGAACATGTCTATTTGTTCCGTGTCCGGGTGTAAAATATCTATATATGTATATATTATTTATATATACATATATAGATATTTTACACTATATATGTATATATAAATATATCTGGTACTCATAGTACAAGCTTTGCTTAGTTTGGAACTAGATGGCGTTATGTGGAATGTCCCAAGTATTATTATTATTATTATCTGTTTATAAAATGACAGCAGAAATATATAACTTAATAAAAATACTAGATACAAACAAATTAATGGTGTTAAAAACTTTAAGGACAAACAGCTGTGACGACAAAAAAGCTTTAAGCGCAAACAACTAAACTTGGAAAAGCTCTCATTCCTCGTAGAAGTAAGTAGCTTAAGTATTATATCTGAGCTTTACTAGGAGCAACCAAATGGATTTGAACGAGAAGTTCGGGACAGTCTCTACGCAATTTTTAAGGTCACCAATCACGCGACGTTTAGACAGAGTCTCGTGGATATTATTTAATATAAGATATTACTGACATGCTTTGAGACTCACTTTGAGACCTAGAAGTGAAAATTAGAGCCCAGTTCGTTAAGTGCCAGTGGGCGTCGGCCGAGATACTATGTTGGCGTAAGTCAATTGCCACCAGGATTGCATAGTTTCAATTACAACTTGTAAAAGTATACCTACGTGCATAAATCATTGTACCTACAGAATATATGGACACGAAAAAAGCGTATCAATATCACTGTTGGTTTTAGATTGGCCTCAGGAAATTATTAATATACAACAAAAATCTAAAGAAATAGAATTACTCGTGTCATGATACCTATGTAGGCGTTGCGCGCGAAGCACTCAAAAGCTTATATTAGTGCATTAGTGGTTAGAAACCTTAACTGTTGAACCAAAAGCAGCGGGTCGATTCCCGCCTGGGACAAATGGATATTTTCATCTATATTATGTATACATTATAAAAAAATATTAAATTATATCACCTTTCTAGTACCCACAATATAAGTTCTGCTAAATTTAGCACTAGATGGCGCTGTATGGAATGTCCCAGGTATCATTATAGTATTTGTATGTTATAAGACGTTATTAAATTTTACGTTTCTACTTGTTAGATATGCAAACGTCATAGGAACGCTTTGTTTCCTCGGGACTAGTATATATGACTTCTTCCCATTCGCATTAAACAAATGAGGTGTTAACTACGCTATTTATCTTCAGTGAGTGCAAAGAACTATTAAATACTAGTGTCTTTAAAGGGATAACTATTTTAATGAGCGCCGCAAATGAGAAACAAAGGTCCCGCCAACACTTCTTGCTTAAGTGTGAACTCAACGCTAACTCAAAGCTTATATGGACATTATTAAGGAAGCATTCTTTGAATATACTGCACTTTGTTTTTCTTCGAACAACAGACTCGATATAAATATTTCAAAAACTGCATTTTATCCACATGCTGTACTAATACATAAAATTCACCTGCTTGCACTGTTGGTTTAGACAAGGGACTATCTATCTTTAAGGTGCAGAGCAGTGAAATAAACTTTCAATCAACTCGGCGGCAGAATTTCATAAAAATCTTAAAACTGTATTTTTACTGCAATATGTTTTGTCTTTGTCTCCTATAAGAAATTTGGAAATGTCTAGAAAAACTAGAGAGCGCTGTGTAAGGTGTACCCGAATATTATTATTATTAAATGTATAACATGGTCTAGTATTCGAGTTTGATTATTCTGAATACGTCTGCGTGTGCGTTTTTATTGGTGTTTATGATACAGGCTGTTTCGTTTTACGCCACTAAATCAAATCTGCATTCACACCATGATTTGCTACATGCCTCCCTAGCTATCACAACACAAAGTGAATTAAACGCGTCTCACGCAAGTGGACTGCGTTATGGCTTATGAATTGAATTTTTATATATCAAGGATCCTTAAGCAATACAGAAAACGTTGTGATACTATGAAACAGGTGAAGTATAGTTGTTTTTACCTTATGGAGTAAAGTTAGTAAAAAATAAAAAAAATCCCAGAGAATGGTAAATATTTTATAAATTTTGTTTGTTGATAGAGATCCTTTGAGTAGGACTACTTGTTTCAGAGGATCGGTAACGCCACAAGTATCCTTAGCGCTCTGGATCCGTCGTCTACTTAAAATTTTCCCGCGTTCCCTTTATTTAGATCCTATTTTTAGTATTTAATTCAGTATAACCTTTTATTTATAATTACTAAATATTATTTATATCTAATTACTGTAAAATATGATACGTTATTCTGAACTATTTCAAAATATTTATTTTCTTATCGGTAATAAACAAATAGTTTTAAATATTTTATATATTTTACAATTATTATTGTAAATTAATAACTTATTAAAACTTACAATATCTACTTACAAATACAATAGTAATACAATTTCTCATCTATTTATCATCTAAATAGTGCCAAACTAGGCAGAGGCCTGTACTATGGGTACTCAACAACCGATATACATACTTAAATATATTTCTATAATACATACGTAAAATAGGTTGACTGAGTGATTGGCGGAGTGGTTGGAAACCCTTACTGCGGAGCCAAGGGTCGCGAGTTCGATTACCGACCAGGACAAATATTTGTGTACATTAAAATATCTATTTGTTTCGTGTTTGGGTGTAAAAGCATCCATATACGTATATATATTATAAAGAATATTTAAGTATGTATGCATATATAACCAGAAACCGAGATGGCAACTAATTGTCTTTAGCATTTTTAAAAGCAAGCTTTTAGTGTGTAACATTTAAAAGTTATATATAGTAAAATCTACAGAACCAGTCTAATTTATATTCGACACGAATGACTACTCTCTCCTTTTTCACCCTGCAATTAGGGCCCACTTGAACCCATATCGGGGGGACTCAGGCGCATCTGTCTTGTTTTCACACACACGTACATAGAGAGAGACAAAAATATAATTTATAGGGAAACGAAAGGGACGAACGTGTTGTGAGCTATATGGGGAGTTCGTATACCAAGTTCTGTTGTACGGAGGGAGGAATGTAGTGTAATTGTAACGGTTTTTATTTCGCGATGTCTATGAGCATGTTTCATTATTTTTGTAAAAATTTAATTACATGTGGCTTACATGTCTATAGATCTGTATCATAACTATTCTCAGATAATAACCAAGATGAAATGTCTCATACTTCGAAACGATCGAAAACGTGACCACAAAATAGGAGACTTATTAAATTACACGGACCATATGTGAATATAAACAAACAGAAATACAACAGTATAACTTTCCGCAGTCGGGTAAACAAGAAAGCACAACGTGTTTCATAAAAATCGGCGAAATAATGATATCTTATACCCTAGGTCCCTTTGTTTCCATTTCATTCCATCAGTCCTTATCATACCTCACTGCAGGAGCTTAGGCCTCCCCTCAAGACGAGGGGCTTGAAGCTTAAATCCACCACGCTACTCCAATGCGGGCTGACGGATTGTAACGACCGCCATGTATTGACAGCAACCGAGACCGATTGTTTAACGTGCTCTCTGAGGCACGGGGTCAGTGATAGTTAATGTACTTGTCAGAAAAAACTCATTGGTACAAGCCCGGATTCGAACCACGACAACATGGCCTTATAGATTTGAAACAGGTTCGCTGCGCTTGGGCTATGACGACACTAGGTGATATACATTACATACATATAGTAAATAAATTTAACAGCCTTACATATATCCAGAGCATGGACGATTCAGAGTAAATACATTTGACAGCAGCATTTGGTTTTAAATTTCACGGAGGTGCAGACCGGCGCGCGGGGACCTTGCGCACTTAAACTCGGGTTAAAACTCGTCATCTTGCACCAGCTAGCTACCTTTTTACATTTACAGTATCGGTAGCATAAAGATATCAAAATATGAAGAAAGATAAAATTGTATTAACCAGTATGCTAGCTAGAGTCTAACCGAAAAAACTTTTTAATTTTACTATAAATATTAAAGACTTTTCAGTTTGTGATCTATATTTTCATAAAATGATAAAATTCACTTTATCGCTTAACTTATACACAACTTACAGGCCGACCTCTCTTGACATTGTAATACCTCTAGGGTCTTTAGAAAAAAACAATTAGTTCTTACGAATATCGTTATGGTACTAACTATATTTTATATTAGACTAGAGACGAGCCCCGGCTTCGCACGGGTAGCAGAGCATTTATGCCTACATTTTCTTTCTTTCGTAGTTTCGTCTTGTTGCGTCGAACTTGTGGATTAAATTAGATTTAAATGTTATGTTCATCCTACTTGGAGTATTTTTAATCTATATCATGATGACGTAAACTATGTACTTACTTGCAATGTGACTCTCCGCGCGGCGTTGAAACACAAGTGCCGCCATTTTTGCATGGCGATGGAGAACACGACACGAAACCTGAAGACAAAAGATAAAGGCATATAAATACTTTGCAATTTAGTTCAACGTGTCTGTAACACCTATCGGTAAAAACCTTGGTGATTGAAAAATATGCACGTAATATTCGATATAAACTATGGAAATAGAAAGTTAAAAAAAAATGTAATTTTAAAGTAAACTGATGTGATTTTTTTTCAGCCATTAGGTATCACTTAAAGATTCCGTTTTTCCAAAAAAAATGTTAAATTTTCACTTTAAAATATTTCTCCCAATAGAATCATCGAGACAGCGTGAGACGTGTTGCAAATATAAATGCTACGCATTAGAAAGCTGCGATCACGGGCAAGCGAAGATGCGTATCCCGCCGGCGGCCGCTGACCGATGCGATTGTCAGTCGCTCACGCATCTAAGTGATACTAAAACAAGTAATATGTACGTATATCAGTATTTTCACTAAAGATCATAATATTAAAACTTGGCAGGTGATGAATAATTCACCCGCACATTTTAAAAAAATTTAAGGAAAATATTGTTTGTTATCAGTGTCCTGTTTTAAAAAGTTAAAAACATACGGTTAGTGTACAAATTAACCTCAGATGGCATCGATAAGATCTCATCAGATTCTTATCAAAAACACCGCTGAAAAATTGCAGCCGTTCGAGAGATAAAAAGATTTGAAACGAGACAAGATCCACGGACCACCCGCGTACCGGAAACACTGGCTAGTTAATTTGAATTAAAAACACATATAACATAATGTATTAATAATTAGTTAAGGATATTATGATTAATTAATAATATTACTTTTATATGGCGTTATTACAGAATACATTTATTTTGTCAATTAAAAATTCTTAAAAGAAGGCACTGCGTGCGTCATTTTAATTTTGGTACACACAAAAAAAAAAGAATTCTTATATCAAAGCAAATTTCATTAGTCCAAGAGTATGCGGTATTTGTATATATTGAAGACTATATTTTCTTGATAACAGAATTCTTTTTTTTTTCCTGTGTATGTTTTGAATGATAGTCTGACCTAACCTAACTACGCCACTCCACTCTAACTTAACCACTCAACCAATCTGTCAGGTTATTATGTATTAGGTAAGTAGTGTTATTCCACACAACCCAACAGAATACAACATTATTAATAATAATAATAATAATGTAATATCTGGGACATCCCACACAGTGCCATTTAGTCCCGAAGTAAGCAAATATTATGCTTGTTGTATGGGTACTAGACAAGTGATATATATACTTTAAATATTCTTTTTTTTTAATAATAATAATAATAATATATATATAGATACTTTTACACCCAGACACGGAACAAATAGACATGTTCATGCACACAAATATTTGTCCTGAGCGGGAAGCGAACCCGCGACCCTTGCTTTGATTATTGTTAAAACGTTTTACGAACTATACGAAAACATTATAGCGTTTTGCACTATTTAAGGTAATGTCGGACCGGCCAGAGGCGGTGATTTCGCGACCACTTTTTGTGTCCATCTCGAGACTGCATTTCGTAATTCCTCGAAAGCTCATGGGGATCCTTGGATTGCAGGTATAGAAATGGCGAAGGTCGTGGAAATGAAACTTGTTTTGTTAAGATGATATTCTTTATAACCAGTGTATGTCGTTCTGAAAGGTACTCATTAGAAACCTTGGCGTAAAGCGACAAAAGTTAAAGTCAATTTTGGCAGAAACAAATTTTTCAAGTAAATGATGCCTACAATACGGTATTTTACCTACTAATAAATACAATTATATTATACTAGCGACCGCCCGCAGCTTCGCTTGCGTAGACTACAAATTCCTGTTATAGGTACTATTAATGTTCGAGATGGTTTATACATAGTTTTTGCTGGAACCAATTTTGGTTACACCCATTCAAACTTTCAATCTTCATTCCCCTTCCACCCTTTAAAAAAACCGATACAATTTTTCATCTCCCGTTTCCCACCCTTAAAAGGTGGAAATCTAAAAACTCTGAAACACGTCATTATTTAAGTTACTCCATTCCCATCCTTAAATTGAAATTTCTAAAAAAGCTTTTCTTCGTGTTCACGTTATAAAATAAACCTATGTTCCAAATTTAAGCTTCCTAGACTTAGTAGTTTTGGCTGTACGTTGATAGATCAGTGTGGACAAACGACAGACAGATAGACAGACAAACAAACACAAAAAGTAGCTTATGACACTCTTGACAACCTTCTTTCACGTCTGCAAAGTTTCATTAAAATATGTTCAACCGTATTGGAAATTAGCGCGAATAGATAAAATTGAATTGAATAGACACATAGACGTACAAACAGACGGACAAAAAGTAGCTAATGTCAAATCTCTTGACAACCTTCTTTCCCGTCTGCAAAGTTTCCTTAAAATCTGTTTAGCCGTTTTGGAGATTAGCTCAAATAGACAGGTACACGTACAGATAGACAGATGGAGAAAAAGTAACATTTGTTAGTTTTGATGACATTTTTTTCATACTTGTGATGTTTCATTTAAATCGGTTTAGACAGATGGACATACAAAAAGTTGACTACATCCTTTCCATATGTGTGAAGTTTCATCAAAATCGTTTAAGCCGTTTTGCCCGAAGCCGATTTGCTCGAATAGACAGACAGTTCGTCTTCATATATATAGCCTATATAACCCTCCGCTAGATTCAGGCTATCAAAGGCAAAAATAATTTTCCAAATCCGACTGGTAGTTTCAGAGATTAACGCATTCAAACAAACAAACAAACAAACTCTTCAGCTTTATAATAAGCATTTCTATTATATAGATTAATAGATTATAAAATAATACTGAAAACCGTATCAAAGTCTATTGCGTGGTTTGGAAGTAAAAAGTTAACGAACAGAGACAGACAGCGAATTTATTTTCTCCCGCTATAGTTTTCATATTTCGATAAAAACTGCTAACATATTAATTGAAATTGTGTGGTGTAAAGGGCAATTATAATATGCATGAAATGCTTAAGACAACTAACGTATTTAATTTGATAAGGATTAATATTACGTTTAAAAGACATCTTCGCAAATAGTACATTATGTCAGAAAAAATTTGATTGTGATAAAAAAGGTTATAGTAAGTTAACCTTAAAAGATACACAAATGCTGTCGCGGACTTTTAGTTAGAACTTTTAAAGGGGAACAATTCCGTAATACATGGTTTTTGGTTAACATCAACCGTTTACGCAGCGCGCGGGAAAGAAGCTCCCAAAAGGAATAATTTTTCCCGTTTTTGCAACATTTTTCATTGATGCTCCACTCCTATTAATCGTAGCGTGATGTAGTATAGCCTATAGCCTTCCTCGATAAATGGACTATCCAACACAATAATAATTTTTCAATTTGAACCAGTAGTTCCTGAGCTTTGCGCGTTCAAACAAACAAACAAACTCTTCAGCTTTATAATATTAGTATAGATTTATCAAGAAAAAAATAAAAATTAACTTAACACGATAACAAAATTCATAAACAAAATTATATTCGGTTGAAGAATCTGGAAATTATAAGCTTTTAAAATTTTATCTGTGTCTCTTTCTTGCAAAACGATATTCAACATTATTTTAAATGTCCTGACGTCACACATAGTATTGTCCTCTCTGTCTAACAGGGCAATTTAACCATTCATAACTTTGCTAATAATGTATTGTTTTTTAAAAATTGTTTCACTGTTATGATATATGTATTTAAAAAACTGTTCTAGCGTATTCCAAAATACATTGCCGTCCGTCCAGGTTTTGTAAAGGAATTCTTCAATATAAAAATATTTTAAATTGAAGAAAAAAAATAAGAATTCGTTAAGAAAATAATAATATTAATAACAAAAAAATATGTGATCTGTTTTTTAACCGAAAAAATAATAATAATCAATCGATCATCCAAGCACTTGAGAGTTTGACAAGAACTTTTTTTAACATTATGTAAATAATGTCGCCACACTATTCCCACGAAATAGTGAGATATAAGAACGCAGTCAACAGTTCCTAGTTTTTTATGGTTCCCTTAAATTGCTAATTTTTCACGAATATCACTAAAATTTTAAAATCGCTGTTAAAAACATGTGCACACAAAATCTGAAGTAAGTTAGTAATTGATTCTAGTTCACGAAAGTTATGTATAAAATATTTTTCTACAGCCCATTATGACCCACTTCAGGGGCTTAGGCCTCCCCCAGGGTGAGGGCTTTGGAGCTTAATCCACCAAGCTGCCCAAGTGCGGGTTGGTGGATTATAACGACGGCCATTGATGGCACCCGAGACCGACGGCTTAACGTACTCTCTGAGGTACGGAGTCAGTGATAGTTAAGTACTTAAGTCGGAAAAAGTCATAGGTACACGCCCAGATTCGAAACACGGCCGCACGGCTTTCTAAACTTCGAATAGGTTCGCTGCGCTCGGGGTATCACGACACTTCATAAAATATATTATGAAATAATATATGATTACTAAAAATCTTAAAATACAATAAGTTATTTTATTATTCATTATATGAAATAATCTAACAACGTTAACGTATTACCTCAGATCATACATTTAACGGTTTTCTTTCGTATTGTACATGTCAGTCAGAGTCAGAAAAGTCCAGACGAAATTGATAACAGATATCACTCCTTGTATGCTTAAATATTATTTATTGCATAATCTTGTACAAAAAAAAGTGTATATAAAGGCACACAAGGAAATCGTTTTTTAAATCGAAATGCGTGGGAAAGCGCGAAAATTCTCACAAATATTTGCACTAGTTGACCAAACACATGTAGTTATAAAGGTTTGCGTTTAAGTCTACCGGAAAAATAACATAATGACTACGAAAGTCTCATATAATGCGAAGGATGCGGTTATGATTATTTATAAACGAGAAACAATAACTTTTATTCACTTTTAAACAATATAAATAGACGTTAATGTATAATTTAACGAAAAAAATTTAAGTATATAGACACACGAACATGTCATTTCTGGTGACCGACAAATGTATCCACGCGAGCTCTTTACCGGTAAATTTTGAATAAATGTCTCTTATATTTACAGTTCGCGCCAAACTTTTAGTTCGCTCTAACATCAAAGCTAGCGTTGCAGCAGGAAAAATGTCGAGAGCGGGCCCCGCATCTGCGCAAAACGCATTCTTATCAATTTCAGAGCGAACAAAAAATTTGGCGCGAGCTGTATGAACGAGACCGAACTAATAACATCAAGGTAATGCAAAATAAAGAGTGAAAGAGAAGTCTAACGTCGTTTTGAGTATAAGTCTTAGATACCAAAAATAATTTTCAAAAAATAAAATAAAAACCGACTCCAAAACCATAAACTAAAAAGTTAAAAATAAAATTTTCACTTTAAAGAAAGGAGCATTAACAGGCGGCATATAGTTAATGAAGTCGGTGCCTACTCACTCAGACACTTTAAATTGTGTTCTATTTTTGTTATAGTTATAAATATATCATTGTTGTAATTGTTATTACCTGGTAAGTACCCATTTAAAGTGTCTGAGTTGGCACCGACTTCATTAACTATATGCCGCCTGTTAATGCTCCTTTCTTTAAAGTGAAAATTTTATTTTTAACTTTTTAGTTTATGTTTTTGAAGTCGGTTTTTTTTTTTTTAAATTATTTTATTTTTCAATTTTTACTTGAACGCGTCTGTAACTTATTTGTATTTAGTATAAATGGGGCTACTAAACGCGCTACTCTAATGAGACAGAACCACGATTACGCAACATAAATTCAGTCTCAAATTGACGCATCAGCATGCCTAGTAGGCAGTGGTATTCCTATGTAAAACTTCAATCTTAATTATTATTTTTGTGCGAACTGAACATTTTGGCATATTCAACCGTATGAAGGAAGCTTAACAAAAAGTAACTGCTGTAAATCGTTGGGGAATTCCCTCGACTGTTTATGGTCTTCATCATCAGATCTGTAATGGCACTTATAACCCATATGGGTGCAAAGTTCTCATTAATAGAAATGAATTAAGTCCAAACACCAGGTAATTGCTGTAAATCGTTAAGGAGTTCCCTCGATTGTGTATGGTCTCCATCATCAGACCTGTAATGGCACTTATAATCCATATGGGTGCAAAGATCTCATCAATATAAATGAATCAAGTCCAAACACCAGGTAATTGCTGTAAGTCGTTGAGGAGTTCCCTCGACTGTCTTTCAGCTGCATCATCAGATCGACTCCCGACCTTCATTAAATAGTACTAGTGGTAGTACTTTATCAAAATACTTAAAATACGATACTTTAAAATACGATTTTCGAAAGTTGCCCTCGATTTCTCTGAGATGCCATCATCAGATCCTGGTTTCCTTATCATGGTACCATTTCGGAGATATCTCCCTTTCACAAAAAAAAACATCCAATTCGGTTCATAAACAACGAAGTAATCCCTGAACACACATAAAAAAAAAAAAAAACATATATGTGGTCGAATTGAGTAACCTCCTTCTTTTTTGAAGTCGCTTAAAAATGATCAAGATGCAGCGTCTGATATCTCGAAACGTGAGCAAAACATTTGTGAGCGGACGCGCTGTACGCTTATAACTGCATGGAACCGTGAGGGCGCGGCTCCGACTCGTACTTGACCGGTTTTTTCAGTTCAATCACACTTTATCAGCAAATGGATTCGATCTACTATCTTAAGGATTCGATCTACTATCTTATGGATTCGATCTACTATCTTATGGATTCGATCTACTATCTTATGGATTCGATCTACTATCTTATGGATTCGATCTACTATCTTATGGATTCGATCTACTATCTTACCGCACTGGCAGCATAGAAAAGATGGAACGGGTTTCCGTCATGTGATGAATGTTAAGTGGAACATAGGTTGATCGAACATGGGCTGCCCAGGGTTTATCGATATTCAGTAATCAGTGACTCTTGCTCTAGCAACAGAGCTAGAGATAGAGTTGGCAAGTTTATCGAAACAAGTGTCCTGTTTATACAGATATGGCTATACGACCCGTCTCTAAGCCGAAACTCGTCCCAACATGTTCTATATTTGTACCGCAGGTCAAATAAATCACACGGAAACGAGTGATAACAGTTATCAGCGGCAGAGGGCGTGGGAACCGCCTTGACAGTTCAAACAAAATATGTATGTTTATACGTCCGGAAGTCGAAATAGTCCAGCTGAGTAAATGATCATTTGAAAAGTCAAAATCGTTAACTAGAATATAACAAATATGCTCTATTAAAAAAAAAAGTTGATTGCGATTGGAGAGAAAAGTATTCCGTATTTTTTATTGTTTCATCAAACTACAGCTTACGATTTGTGAAGATGTTTAAAAAAAAACTAATAAGAAAATGTGTAAATCCAAAACCACCAAACGTAAAACTTTCTCGCTATAATTATCTTACCGAAGTTTTGAATGCCTGATAGATAGTCCAATACGTGTTCGTTTGAACGTAGTCCATGAAGCGTGTAGAGTTTACAGAACTATATAAAAATATTCAAGTGAGCAGATGGCGCAAACTAACGGTTACTGAGAAAAGCATACTTGAAACTTTTTCTATGTATACCTACACAGATTTAAAAAATTGCATTAAACGTAAAACAATGTGTTCACAGCGTAGTTTATTTTTTTTAAATGCAATGTATCCATGAGTTAGGTACTGAATAAAGCAATATAATTTGTAAATTAACTAAGTAATCTATATATTTAACTAAGTTCAAAATTCAGACATGAATGTTTTTACTTTTAGTCTCTACGAACTGTACTTTATCTTGCACAGGTATGTTTGGATTCAATTATTTTCCCATAAACCACTTGTTTAGAAAGAGTTTCGTGACTATATGGTATAAAATACCAGCAATCGTGTGGCAGCTTTGAAATAATTAATTACTTAATAACACTTTGTCGATTGGTTTTTTAGTTTTAAGAGATGCTGTGATAAAATATAAGATAGGCCCAGACGGTTAAGGTTCTTATTCTAATATCCATTATCTTCTCTAAATTCTCTTCTAATAGGAGGTTTTTCAGGTTTAGTTACAAGCACTAAAAGGAGATGGCGTTGTAGGTTATTACGGTTGTCAGTGTCGATTGATGTTGAGTGAGAGTTGAACTTACTACTGGCGGTCAGCAAGCTTACTATGGTATGAGTGTGTTCAGGTTGACGCGTGCGTATAGCCAACTGACTTACTAGGGGTACGTCATTAATTAGTTCGCGATGCCACGTCCAGGTATTCACATTATAATTTCAAGTACTAAACAATTTACGTACAAATCTCGAACATTGTATTATACGAGTATAACAATAGGTACAATTTCACGTGTACTTACAAGGTACTCCCTCAATTCTTCTATATTTATTGATAATTGTCCAATATTCAATTAATGGCATAAAAGTAGGAATTGACTAAAAGCTCTCTTCTGCTCTTACCGTCTAAATACTCCTACTCTAGCTAGCTGGTGTACCCGTTTGGCGAGATGGCGAGTTTCAGTTCGGTTGCAGTCTGCGAGGTTCCCGCGCGTCGGCCTTCACCCCCGCGAAATCGCGTTTGACAGTTTCGATACTGTTAAGTGACATTTCTGACTCTATCAAAACCAAACGTTGGAATCAAACTTATTAACTCTATGATTAATGGTGACCTTATTCATAGACACACAAAAGCACAAACAAGCAGCGTTCTGTTCCCACAGATAAATTTATCAATGAATATTGAAATGAATCATAATTATATTTACTCATTAATTAAAAACAAAAAAAATAATTAATACGTTGAAGATACTCTAACGCATAGCTACTGTCATGTGGAATATATTAATAATGAATATAAATTTTCGAGTCGCTACCAGTGAGTATATTTTTAAGTTATCTATAATAATAATAATATTTGGGACATTCCACACAGCGCCATCTAGTCCCAAACTAAGCAAGGCTTGTTTTCTGGGTACCAGACAACAGATATATATATATGCTTAAAAGTACTATACGATTAAAGGTTCTTATAATCCATCCCATCAACTAGCTGTGTGCAAAAGATCAAGTTATTCCGTTCCGACATTATGGCGAGAAAAAGTGTGAGTTAAGGCCAAGTGTAAGACTCGCACACGTAGGGTTCCGTACCACCGCACAATATTAAAAAAAACACGTTTCTTATATATAGGAAAACCCTTTAATTTTTAATTTTATTTAATTTTTATTATTTTTTGTTCTAGCGACCATAGTGATACACATAAATCACAGACATAGCACTGTGACAGACGGACGGACAAGGGAGTCTTAGTAAGTTCTCGTAGGTACCCTTTGCGTACGGAACCCTAAAAAAAGAGCAAGCGGACTTCGCATTTATCGGTAAGGATGTATACTAAAAAGAATTCTTCTTTGGTAAAGTTGCTCCGTAAAAGGTCAATCATTGTGTTAGCAATGTGACACGCTATCTCCTTGTTTGCATTTCTAGGAACGTATATCCAGTTGTTTGTTCTGTCTGTCTTTATGTACTCGCACGAAACGTTAAAGTTTTTCTTGCCGCATATCCACTGTTGAGATTTTTTAGATTATCGAAAACCAGATAAGCTAATGTTTAAATTTAAAATTATTTATATATGTATATATATTATAAAGAATAATAATAATGATAATAATAATGACGTATACATCACAACAACGTCTAGGCCCCAAACTAAGCATTAGCTTGTATTTTGGGTACCAAGCGAAGCCACCACATACATATAACAACCAAGACCCGGTACCAGTATCAATATTTATCATATAAATACTGACCCGACCTGGGATTCGAACCCGGGACCTCCAGCTTCGTAGACAGGATCGGCTACCCACTAGGCTAAGCGGTCGTCATATTATAAAGAAAACTTAAGTATGTATATCAGTTGTCCAGTAACCCATAACACGAGCATAATACTTGCTTACTTTAGGACTATATGGCGCTGTGTGGGTACAAAAAAAAAACATCTCGTTGATGGCAAAGCTAATTCTTATCAGTTTTGTTTCGCTTTCCAACATTTTAAAGAGAAATTAATTCGCTATACCTCGTAGAATCCACGTTCACACGGCCCTAGGGTATATATACGTATGTATAATTAATAGTGTTTATTTTTTGGTATAGTGCAATAAAGTTTGGTATGATTAGATTTGATTAGATTAGATTATACTAGTACACATCTGCAATTTTCTTCGAGTATGATTAGGAAGGAAATCATGTATTAGGGTTTTGAAGCCAAATGGCAAAAACCCTACTAATTTCGTCCTGTTTATCCGTCACAGCCATTTTCCTAGGAGACTATTGGCGCTATATAGATCAAATTTAGAAGGTAAAATGATTTGTTAAACAGGGACAATTTTAACTTCAGATGAATTTTTATAAATATCCGATAAATTCGTGAATAGAAAA
Source organism: Luffia ferchaultella (assembly GCA_949709985.1). Lineage (NCBI taxonomy): Eukaryota > Metazoa > Arthropoda > Insecta > Lepidoptera > Psychidae > Luffia > Luffia ferchaultella. The sequence continues at coordinate 23,815,390 of OX453242.1, read as the reverse complement.
AAAATGATATTTTGATAGGTTATTCTAGAACTTTATTGCTTTCAATTTTAATTACAATCAACACAACTTTAAAATTTTGGCCAAAGCCCATTGTCATTTCTGAAAGCACTAAAAGCACCTAAAAGTAGTGATTCTTTAAATCTGTCTCGATTTAAACAAATTAATTCTGAAATCAAACAAAGACCTCGCTCAGTTAATTTAGTTGATAACTTTGACAAAACGCGTGGGCGACGACGGAAACGCCGAGTTTGTTAATTAACACAACAATTTCAAATAACAAATTAACTGTCAGAGCAAAATATTGACGTCAAATTTTTTCGTTTGGTCGGACTATCGTCTCGTTAAACGTGAACTCCAAATGTTGGTTACAAATATTTATAATGCACAGGCTTAGATATCAGAATTATCAAGATACCGTGTCTTTTACGACGAAACCCGAGCAAGATGACGACTCACGAATCAGACAGATCATACGACAATATCGCTGTTTTTAGTTAATAGATAACTGAAAAGAGGTAAACAAGTTCATGATCTATAGAATTTCGTTCTAGCGATGTAGAATGCACCATGTAATGTTGTTTTCTTGGATACCTACACAAGTAATTTATGACCAGGTTGTTAAATTTTAGAAACGCACCTATTGTCCTGCTTGAAAATCAGGTCATTGCGAAATGTCAGGAAGTTTGCTAGATGAGAAGTCGTGATGAAGATGAAAATGTGCAAGTTGAGTCACCTACGGCGAGGACTGGAGACATGGCGACTTCTCCAACAAGTGGACATTTGCAAGGACGACCTTCCTCAATCAGAATATGCGAAAGTAAAGAAAGTGCTGACTCGCTATTCTGACATTTTCTGTCTCAAGGAAGGTGACGTTGGCAGAACGTCACTAGTTAAACATAAAATAAACACAGGCGACCAGCTAACTATTCGTCAAATTCACGAGCAGAGAAGGAAAAGTAGAAGAGATGATTGATGACATGAGGAAGAATAATGTCATCGAATCTTCTTCAAGTCCTTGGTGTTCTCCTGTCGTCGTGGTCAAGAAAAAGGATGGTAGCAAGCGATTCTGTGTGGATTATCGTCGGCTCTACAGTGTAACCAAAAAGGACAGCTACCCTCTATCTCGGATTGAAGATACATTGAAAAAGGACGAGGGAACCAGTGGTTTTCTACTCTTGACTTAAAGACTGGATATTGACAAGTGCAGCTCGATTCAGAGGATAGGGAGAAACTGCCTTTTAAAATTAATTTAATTTGTGGAATTTATTTTTTATTTTGGAATATCTCGATATTTTTGTATTACAACACATTGACGGGCTTCTATACATAAGACTTATACGTACAACACCTCATGTGTTAAAATTCCGTCGCGTCGTCATACTATAAACTACAGTCAGACAGACAGACACAAAAACATTCATATTAACACAATGATCTTTCGAAACGTGTCATTGCCGCTTTAAATTACATTACGAGGTGTGTAGTATTGGGAGCGGATGCAGTCAGTATAGGCGATGTCCGCAATCAGTTGCGCCCGCGCCGAGCCCGCTGGTAATCATTACAATAAGATGTGTACAGTAAGCGAAATTTTTTATTTACGACACTAAAACTCGTTCACACTCGTAAGATTTTTCGCTAGAACGAAAGGCGATCTGATGTGGTAACTTTTGCTCAACTACAAATCGAGCAAATCTGTAGACACCTTTGCAAATGATTACGTCTTTGAATTTATAGTTGAATTTTAAATTTTATGGAAGTTCTTACAAATTTAAATTTAATCTTACACGCGAATAAAGTAATAATAATAATAATAACACACACAATCACAACAACGTCTAGGTCCCAAACTAAGCATTAGCTTGCATTTTGGGTACCAAGCGAAGACACCACATACACATAACAATCAAGACCCGGTGCCAGTATTAATATTCATCATTTAAATACTGACCCGAATCCCAATTCGAACCCGGGACCTCAAGCTTCTCAGGCAGGGTCGCTGCCCACTAGGCTAAGCGGTCGTCAAGTGATGACGTATGTTATATTGTTTCTTGCAATAATTTGAAGGTTTATACACTCAAACCATTGAAGTTCATAGAGATATCGCGTCAAAAATATGAGCAATAAAATGTACCACGTACATCAAATATACACCAGTCGATGTTTTAAAATATTCGTTGTAAAATAGAATTTTGTGTGCCCCACATATAACATTCGAACTTTAAAAGAAAACAAAGACGCTGACATTACATTTCATATGTAATTTAACTAAATATTTGTTTAAAACAATGATAATGACGTACGATGTCTAATTACTAAGTCTGTAATTTTGTTCACGTTTTCGATCGTTTCGAAGTATTAAACTAGAAGCCCTCTTCTGCGTTTACCGTCTAACCACTCATACTCCAGCTAGCTCGTGTAAAATGGCCAGTTTTAGTCTGAGTTTCAGTGCGCAAGGTCCCCGCGCGCCGCTCTTCACCCCGAGAAATCACCGCCTACCCCGCTAAATTGCGTAATGTCACTTCGATACTGTGAATTGACATTTATGACTCTATTAAAACCAAACACTGCTATCAAATTTATTTACTGTATACCTCACCCTGATGTATACATAATATCTTGTTTTCGTGATGTACCTTAGAAAACAATGTCAAAATTCATTCACCAATAATTAATTCATGAATTAAAGTTGTTTGTTTCTGTGAATAACTAACCAAAATGTACATAATTTTTATTGTCTACGTCCACTCAACTGAAATTAAATGTCCTGCCTTTTTGTTTATGAACGCTAATAGGCCTGGAATAAATAAATTTCGTATAATATACTATTGTTTTTAAGTTTAAAACTGTACCGTAAGAAGAGCTATATTCCCTGACAAATACATTAAAAATATACATAATAATTTTTTTTATTCTACGAAATAATATCAAAAATTTAAAGTAATAATTTAGATACAAGTCTATAGAACAACAATTTACTTAATTCGAATAGATATGCTATTTCTATTTTACTGAAGTGTGACACCCTAAATGAGCACGCACCCTCGCGCCTCGCCAAAACGAAATAATAGTAACTGTAAATAATAATACTAACACTGAATCGATCTACAACAATTGGCGGCATTATCGAGGGGATGTGGTAGTAAAAAATCGACAAAAAATATTTGACCAAACATCAATGGCAATATTAGTGTAGATTTAGGAATTGTAATGTTTGTATCTAAATATTTCTAGAATAAAAAGTAGCCTATAATATACTCTCTAAAAAGTTCTCTATCTGCCATTAAATATATCGTCAAAATTGGTTCAGTCGTTTCGAAGATTAGTCCAGACATACGAACAGACTTTGTATATAAAAAAATGCTTGGACTTCTGTTACGTGCATATAAACGTAACTATGAGCACAAGAAAAGTCTTCGTTTTGAAGTCACATACAGACCCTACAATTTTATTAATTTGTATATACGAGTATGTCGCAGGATGATATGATAATTCGAATTTTCGCGAAAACTCTAGGGATTTTGCAAAAACACTAGTCGCTATAGTAATACTGAGAAACGAAACGTTAGCTATTATGAAATAAGAACACTGATTGGCCAGTCGGAGCACCCACATCGAGACCTCCTCTGATTGGTTGACGTCTTAAATGTCAATAATTCACGCACGTTGTTTTGTTTATGTTTTTGAGAGTAATTCAGCAGTCTTTTGTTGTAAATGTGGTTAAGATTGTGAAAAAGTTTCTATAAATCGATATTGTTATTTCTAACCCTTCATAACTCAATAATCTAATACTTCAAAGCTCACAGGGTAAAACTAGGAACCAATCAGAATAAGATTTGGTCAGTAAGCAAAAATCTAGCCCATCAGGGCTAGATTAGATCAGGATATTCAATGTTACTAGATCGATTCGCGTTTTTGCAAAAACTCTATCTTTTTTAGTAAGATTTACAAATGTTTTCGCCACTGTCTAATTATCCGCGTTTTGGCAATATACCTAGGGTTTTCGCAAAAATTCCAATTATCAAAACATCCTACGACATATACATTATAAAATTTGCAACTTAACTCTGTTAATATTCCACCCATTCTGGGGTTCTTGCAGATTTTTTCCATTCCATTCCATTATATCCTGCTACAGGGGCTTAGGCCTCCTCTCAAGATGAGGGGCTTGGAGCTTAAATCCAACACGCTGCTCTAGTGCGGGTTGATCGGAATTATATAAAAAAATTACATTAATCAATATTTACTAATAAATAAATAAATAACATTAAGATAGAACTAGCTATTAAATACGTAAATTGCAGGAAATAAAGATGCCTTATTATCGTTATTATTAATAATAATAATATTAATATTCAGTGCGTTATATGAAGAACGCAGCTGTGATTTAAAAAAATCGTATATAATAGTTACATTTGTTAGGTGCGTAACATTATTCGGTCATAAGTATTGTTTTTATATTTGATTTATACTAGAGTTGCTAATTCGTATTATGTGGCGAGATTTATAAACGTAAGTAGATTTTTTTTTGTTATACAAATAGCAGGTTACAAAGATTGCGATAGTTTATTACAAATACACAGTATGTCATACATTAAAAAAACGGCAGAGGTCGCTGTCTCACGCGAGGTGCGCACGCGTCATTACGCCCGTCGGTTTTTACTCAGTGAAAGGTGAGCCGAATAATTTCGAGATTACTGCCGACGGACGGTTGAACTCTTTGTAGGTACACTCAATCAAAATAAGACTACACTTTTTTTACTACTCAACGTCTAGACTTTATTCAAGACGGAATTGAAATATTAATGTTTGGTCCAAAGTAAAAATGGGACGGGTATCCGGATCGGACCGGTACGGATTCGGTACTTTTTAGGATCCGGCCGGGTAATGGGCAGTAATACCTGGTGATTTGCTAAAGAAAAGATACTGACCAATATTAATTGAAAAAACATTTACTGAAGAAGGAAATTATAATGTCAAGTAAATTTCTTTTATAGTTACAAATGGTTCTAATATTTAATATTAATATTAGTAATTTAAAATTGTCAAATTATCATGTAAGAATACCAGTTTTCCAACACGACTGGCATCAAGTCTACTTCCTTTCTTCTCGTAAAATAATCCAGCTTCAGAAAATAGACGTTCGCAGTAAGAGCGGGCAAGCGAAACACGCGCGTCACATGTCAGCGCTTTCAACCCGACGGATACCCGGCGTTAGTCATACTGGGTATAGTTTACAATCAAACTTTATGTCGGATCCGAACGTAGGCACAAGTCGCGTTGAAGTAAGCAGTTTTAGGTGTAGCGCGACGCAGTGGAGCGAGAGGGGTATATGACTGTACTTGCGCAAGCACGCCTATGGCGTTGTATTCCGATCCGCCATAAAGTTTGATGCGATCATAAAGTTTGAGGCGTTTGATCCTAGCTTAGCCTAGTGGGTAGCGACCCTGCTTACGAAGCTGGGTTCGAATCGCAGGTCGGGCCAGTATTTATATAATGAATATTGATACTGGTACCGGGTCTTGGTTGTTATATGTATGTGGTGTTTTTGCTAGGTACCCAAAACACAAGCTAATGCTTAGTTTGGGACCTAGACGTTGTTATGATATATACGTTATTATTATTATTATTATCTGTACCCGGCAATATTACCCGTCCTATGTGTAGTCCAAAAAAAGTATATGAATCTATAGAAGTGTATGATTTTATTTCAAAATATCCAAAAGATTATAATTTTTATTCTTATATAGAACTTGTTAGTTATATATCTATTTTAGTCTTCTATTAACGACATACCAAATTGAAACTTATTTTCTAGTCTTACCTAGTGCTTTTCTAGTACGGACATGGTTAAAACTTAAATAGCTTATTATCATCATCATCTTTGACAATTTGGTCGAACCGTCAACACTGCGTTAAAAAGTCGTTGTACTAATTTTCAATTTTATCAGTCAAAAAGTGTCTAGTGTGTCATAAATTTTTGATAGTTCTTGCCTTTTAATTATATGGTACCATCGGCATTAATACGGAACACGGAACAAAATAGTTTTTGTATATTGTGCTGAGTTTTCGCGTTGATGCAGGTTCAGTGAATTATTTTTTTATTTAACTAGTGGGTAATTCCTGACAGTGACTGTGATAGTATTGTCACCGTTACGCGCACCGCGTAAGTGTGATATTTGCATGATAGTCGCGCGTAGTGAGCTCTGTGAGTCGCATATGTACTTTCGTCAAAGATTAACGACGCAGTTGGATTATTGGTACGTTTCGTGCGCGCTTGTCTCTGGGAGTCATTGGCCTGTATACTGAATTTTACTAATCTGCTACTGAGCAAAAAACATGAAGTGTGCAGTTTGTTCGAAGACAGTTAAGGCCGGGAATGCAGTCAAGTGTACTTCCATCGCTTGCGATAAAATTTTCTGCTTTCTGTGTTTAAATATCCCGTCGCTCTCGTCCGATAGAAGAAAGAACTGGAATTGTCCCGACTGCTCTGCAGGGCAAAAGAGGGGGGGAGATAATAATGGTGAATCGGTAAGGGTAACCATGAGCGAAATGTTTGATGTCAATACCGTAAATACTGATTCTGAGATTAGGGAGCTAGCTGTTGCAATTACCCGTCTAACTGGTGAATTCTCTTCTTTAAAAGCAAAATTAGAAGATGTCACTTGCTCCCTATCTCATTGTCATGAACGGATGGATGAGCTTGTACGAAATTTGTCAGCTGATGGCTTACGTTTGACGAGCTTGGAGAAGCGGGACAAGGAAGTGGTTAACTTGCATGCAACCGTTGCGTTCCTGCATAGTGAGCTAAATATTCAGGCACAGCATAATCTGCGCAATGAGATTGAAATCGTAGGCATCCCTGAGAACAGCAGTGAGAACCTGGATCACATTGTGAAGATTGCAGCTAATAAAATTGGAGTGCAACTGAAGGATGAAGATGTGGACTGGATTACTAGAGTTGGATCTCGCCGCCCACCTGTGACATCTAGTCTGCCTGGTGGTAGTAGAATGCCACGCCCAGTTGTCGTAAGACTCCTCCGCCGTTCCAAGCGTGATGAGATTCTTAGATCTTCTAAAACCATACGAAATCTTTCGACTTCGGATTTGCAGATTGCGGGGCCTTCAAACAGAGTATTTTTCAATGAAAGACTTACGAAGGCCAATGGAGTTTTATTTCGTGAGACTAGAGGGAGGGCCAAGACCCTTCAATATGCGTTCTGTTGGTGCAAGGAAGGAGCTATTTATATTAGGCAGCGTGAGGGGAAATCTGCTCAGCTCATCCGATCGCAACAGGATTTGGACCGCTTTCTTCCTATTTCGGCGGAATAGGACAGTAGTTCTTGGTTTTCGTGAGTGTGCACTCTGGTTGCTGACTGTCTGCACTTATATGGAGATTTGCCAGTTGCTGTGTTTTTTGCTGTTGGTTAATTGTTTCAAATATTTCTCGATACTGTTTTGGTCTAGACTGTATTATGTAAGTTTTATATTAATTATCTATTTTTATAGTATTGCAACCTTTATTTATTTAATGTATTTCTTTATAATTCCTTTTATGTTGCTTTTGTATTTAAACTATTATATGCCCGTATTTGCTGTACCAAAGTCACATCTTTCAAGGAAGTTATTACGTTTCAGCCAGTCATATCATCAAGTGAAGTTACCAAGTTGCAATAACCTTATGCATTGTGGTCAACGTGGTTCAGAAATAAATATCTTCGACAGTTATGCTCTTCTCTAAAGATTTAGAAGATGATTTAGATTCGTTAAGTATAAATTGTTGTGTTGTAAATGAGAGCGAAAAATGCAAACATGTGTTCTCACTTGACCACAATTTTAAAATATTCACTTTCAATATAAGAAGCATACAAAAGAATTTTGATTCATTTTTGGTTACTAGGGAGCGCTTGAATATTGATTATGATGTTTATGTTCTGACGGAGTGCAGGCTGAGTGATTCCATAGTTATCCCACAGATTCCTGGCTACAAAATGTTCAATACAGAAAATAATCTCATACAAAATGATGGCGTTGTGGTTTACGTAAAGGAAACTTGGACTGCATTAGCCTCTGAACCTGCTATTGAAGATGCAAACTGCTTGGTCATTCGCCTACACAAAACTATCACCATAGTTGCGATTTACCGCTCGCCATCGCATACAAATATTGAGAATTTTTTATCCTCCCTTGAATCATGTGTTTGTGACACTGATGGGCTACCTCTGGTATTAACTGGCGACATTAACGTTAATATATTGGATTCTAACATGCCCAGATCTTTAGAGTATCAATGCTTTATGGCTGAATGTGGCCTGATACCTGCTATAACAGCACCCACAAGAGGCCCATCGTGTCTTGATCATATTTATGTATCAAGCTCATTGCTTAGACCTGCACCCATAGGCATCGTCTGCCAGTCGGTCATTACTGACCATTATCCAGTAATGTTAGGCATTAATCTAAACACATTAAAAGCAGCTCGCCTAAATCGCACAGTAATTAAAAGAGACTATGACGCAATTAAAAGTGAGCTATTGGTAGTTGATTGGTCTGTTGTGAGTGACAATAGTGACGTAAATATTGCAACTGGAGCTTTCTCGGGCATTTTGATGGATATTGTGAGTAAACATACTCGTGTGATTCGACTTAGCAGGACTCAATACAACTTGAAGCCTTGGATCACACCAGGTCTAATGAGATGTATGAGGCATCGTGATCGCCTTCATCAACGTGCCAGACTTGAACCCAACAACGAAACACTCCAAGTGTCCTATAAAAGATATCAGTGCTTTTTTGTGAGTCTATTGCGTAAACTAAAAAATGACTATGAAAAAAGTGAGTTATCCGGCAATAGAGATACTCCCAAGAAACTTTGGAAGTCAATTAAAAGATTATGTAATATGGCAAACAATACTGATGAGCCTTCTGAACTGTTATCTATGGAAACTACAGACAGCACACGAAAGCCCCTTGACATTTGTAATGATCACTTTTCTACAGTAGGACAACGTCTGGCTAGTGCAATTATCACAGGTGCAAATGTGACAGAAGCGGAACTAGCCAGCTCCGTTTTCGCTAGCATTTCACCCGCAAACTCATTCTTCATGTCACCGACGGATCACGATGAAGTTACACAATTGATTGCTGGCCTGAAGAATGGCTTGGCTCCTGGTATTGATGGGCTGGCCAATTCGCTGATAAAACACATAAAAGATGTAGTCGTTGTACCTCTCACTTATCTTTTCAATTTAAGCCTTGCTTGTGGAATATTCCCTTCCGACTGGAAATTAGCATGTGTCAGTCCAATACACAAGGGTGGTCCCAAAAATTGCATTGAAAACTATAGACCTATTTCACTGCTGGGAGTTTTCTCGAAGTTACTGGAAAAACTTGTCAATAAAAGATTATCAAGTTACCTTGAGTCAAGATACATGCTCTCATCAAGGCAATTCGGCTTTAGAAAGGGAAAGAGCACTGAGGATGCAGTATCACTTTTAACTACCGAGGTGTCATCGTGTCTTGATAGTAATCTAAACTGTGTGGGTGTTTTCTTGGATTTGGCTAAAGCCTTTGACTCTGTCTCCATTCCCATACTCTTAAGTAAATTAAATAACATGGGTGTCAGAGGTGTTCCATTAGATTGGTTTAGAAGTTACCTGACGGAGCGAAGGCAGTGTATAAGAATTGGACAGGAGTTGAGTAGTGTGCAAACTGTAAAATTTGGAGTGCCGCAGGGTAGTATACTAGGGCCCACGTTATTTACAATGTACATAAACGATATCCATGATTTGCCCATTGAGAATGCTAAAATCATTTGCTATGCCGATGACACCGCTATTTTGTTTCACGGACCTTCATGGCCAGTGGCATTGAGCTGTGCTGAGCTTGGTATGTCTCACGTATCTAACTGGCTCAGAAGGAATCTTTTAACATTAAACACAAATAAGTCCGTGTATATCTGCTTTCACAAAACTGCCGTCTCGGCGCCATTTCAGCAGGAGCAGATCACAGTGCACAACGATTTATGTGCTGCAAAACCATGTGCTTGTGAATCACTAAAAAGAGTAAAAGTTACTAAATATTTGGGAGTATATATAGACGAAAAATTGACGTTCAAAAATCATATAACTGTACTCTCGTCTCGGGTGAGGAAAGTCATTGGTGTATTTAAAAATCTTCGTGACATAGCATGCATAGATACGCTAAAATCTGTTTACTTTGCACTGTGTCAATCACTTTTAACATATTGTATTTCTTGCTGGGGTAGCGCTGCAAAGACTGTCCTTATTCAGCTTGAAAGGGCACAAAGGTCAGTGTTGAAGGTTATGATGAAAAAGCCTTATAGATATCCTACTACGGCTGTTTACGAGGACAGCGGTGTGCTTAGCGTGAGGCAACTCTTTATACTGAGAACATCGCTGTCTGTCCACAAATCTGTCCTGGCCTCCGATCAATTAGAGGCTATGGTAAAGCGTAGGGTCTTCCGCTTGCCTATTACGGCCGCGAGGTCTTCTTTCGCCCATCGTTTTGGTCAGTTTATTCGAGCGCATGTATATAACTCTGTAGGTAGACATTGTAGCCTAAAAGAAAAGTCAGTGTACGAAGCCAAAAGGATAATTTGTAACTGGCTGTCTACACTAAGTTATGATCGCACCGAAGACGTTTTAAATATTCAATCATGATATATTATATTACTTGATGACTGGGAAGTCGCTTCTTAATTAAATTGAGTTAACTTGTAGTGGTATTATTGTTAATATTTTTTATTAGTAATTTATAATCCTGTTTTTTTTTGTATTCTGGGCAATTGTAATGCTTGTTGTTTGCGTTGTTTATTGTATGCATGTATTGTTTGGAATTCAATGTACAGACAGACATGTGTTGCTTACTTGATAATGTAATATATGGCAACATCAACCATATGCGTAAATAACTGTTTTTGTATCATGTGTATGCGTATGTATGTATATGTATGTATATATCAATATGTATGCATTGTGTGTATTGTGTGTGACTGAATATGTATTTTGGATCTGTTAGTCACATAGTATAATAATTATTAATTTCAAAAGTTCGACTAATTGTCATTAGCTAAGTTATATTGGTATACCGTATTAGGTCCTCACGATACAGGCATGCTGCCTAGTGTGAGGACTACAGACACATACTTTCTGTTGTTAAATTAACTCTTTCTGCTATTAGCGAACCTATGGCTGATGTATTTTACTGCTTTTTTAAATAATTGTAGATCGCTAATCTGCTGTAAAATAAACTTTTTTTCATTTTCATTTTTTTTTTTCATCAGGATGGAGTGTTTCATACATCGAAACGAACGAAAACGTCAGCAAAATATCAAACTCTGATTAGATAGAAAACAAACGTTTTGGTAAAAATATGACACATGATATAATTTCAGAATCATTATTAGTTTTTTTTCTGTACGATTTTCACACGTGGGTCACAAAAATTGTACTTCAAAACATCAACTGGTGTATATTTTTTTGCTCAGATTTTTGATGCCACAATGATCTCTGAGGGTATCTCTATGCATATCCATGGGTTAAGCTCAGCAGTTGTTCTCATATCAGTAATTGGGTTTGTGATTTCGTTGCTAAATAAAGTTTAAGTATAACTTTAATCGGTGTATTCGTGCATCCAAAAATATCTCGACCTTCAGCCCGTAACAATTATTTTCTGAACACACTGTACAAACAGTCGTTGGTCGTAGAGCATAATCGATCGTTTTGGGAACGCGAGGGGGCTTGTCTATAGATTATGGTACACTCAAAAACTACGCACTGTTATATCATTATTTCTATGAAACGAAATTTCAAAGCGTTGTGCGTTGATCTATAACAATTATAGTGATCGCATAATGTTCGGCTTCGGCAGTGGTTTTGGACACGCAAGAATAATACTTAAATGAGCGAATAGATTAAAACATCTCGTGGCTTTGCTTTTAATAGGTAGATAGTGTTGGAAATATTTACTTGTTAGCAATACCTGTGAAGCCCTTTACACTGTACCTTTTACCGTTAGCCTAGAATACCTACCCGGACATAGATTACGAAATAACTGCTGATGCCCTCCCTAGTAAGTCAACTTGCTATGTATGCACGCGTCAACTCTATCAACTATACAATAGTAAGTCACTGAACCTTAATATACTGCAAAGTTACACTCACACATACTTAACCGCCATCGCTGTGCTTCAAGACAGCCTGTAGGGAGTCGTTGAGTGTTTATAACGTTTTTGCCCATTACAAATGTAGTAAGGTAATTCTAGAATTTCAAGCTGTATGCGTAATAGTTTTATGTTGTCGAAATAGAATATATCCTGTATTATGGGAACTCGAGTACAAAAGTACAATAAGTGCTACAAGGTTGGTTACATTTTGTTATGTTTAACACAAACACGAAAAAAGGCAATAATTAACATTGAGACTAATTACGTACACAGTTTAGAGGAAAAAAATGTATTGTTACTTATAAAACCGCTTAAAAGCTAGTTCGACTTGCGCACCGAGAGATCAGTACCGCCCCACTATATATTTGTATTGTTATATTTCGTTTCCAAACATAAACATCGCAACAACTCGCGGAAGAATTTTTTTTTTAATTTAGTATGGTCCTAGTTTACAAATTTATAAATGAGCAATCTCCAAAATTTTGCAATTGCCAAAAAAAACTGTATTTATATATGAATAGGTGTTATTGGATTAGTTTGGAAGGTCGTGCGGCACTCATGTGGTGCGGCCGTGGTTCGATCCGGGCGTGTACCACTGAGTTTTTTTCTAATTGACGTGCATAACTATCACTGACTCCGTGCCTCGGAGAGCACGTTAAGCTTTCGGTCCCGGGTGCCATGAACAGATGGCAGTCGTTAACATCCACCAACCCGCACTGGAGCTGTGGAGCAACGTGGTGGATTAAACTCCAAGCCCCGTGGGGGGATGCTTAAGCCCCTGTGGTGGGACATAATCACATGATGAGCTGGTGGAATGGAGGTATCATTATTCAATAATAGAAAAATTTTGAACTTTCGGAGTCTTAATAGCAGAGACATAAAAAGAAAACGTAAAACATTAATGTAACGTCACTAATACATGTAGCGGTCGACATTTAATGTGCAATACGTAGAAGATTTTAACTATAATCAGTAGTAGTCACGTCTTTATTAGAATCACTCAAACACTCCACATTGTCCATATTTACGACAACTTACTAAGAGAATAATACTACCAAAAAAAAATAGACAAACAGACGAAACAAACGATTCAAAATATACAAAGTTATTCAAAAAGTTGTGTTTCTATCACAAATACGAAGAGCGTACCCGAAAGAGATACGAACACGGGGCCTTCCACTTGTAGATTAATCAATCAGCCCATTATGCCCACTGCAGGGGCTTATGCCTCCCCTAAGAATGAGCGTGCCCGGAGCTTAATCCACCACGCTGCTTGGTTGGTGGATTTTAACAACTGCATTCTGATGATGGCAACGGGGATCGACGGCTTAACGTGCTCTCCGAGACACGGAGTCAGTTATAAATGATGTACCTATACTTAGTCATAACAAACAGTTTCTGGGATTCGAAATACGACCTTCTAAACAAGGAGCGGGCTGACCACCACTCGTCTATCACGACAGCCAGAACATGATATGTACGAGAATAAAGGTTTTAAAAATTTAAATACAAAGATCTTCGCATCGTCTGACGGCCGGTCAAGCGGATATTTCACAACGTGCACATCAACTTTTGTCTCCTTTGAAAAGCCGACCGAGATGATTGATGTTACGAGCTTTTTAATATACCTAAAGCAGTTAATTACTTATACCTAGTCAGTCTGACGTCTTAAAAGCTCCCAAACATAATGGGGCTCCACAAAAAGCTTCATTAGGGAAAATCGTCAGTCTTTTGTGGTCGACCGGTCCGACAAAAACCCGAGCGGAGCTATCGACACCTCGCTAGATCGTTAGTACTCTTTAGAATGGGCAGACGCGCATGCGGACCGCTATGCACTTATACAATCCCGAATACCGTTTCACATTCGCGAGATTGGTTATTTCGCTACATGTTTATTGTGAAAAAACTCTATATGTTTCTAAACTATCTGTGTCTCACATAAGATGCCTTTTATAGTATAGTCGGTGAGCTTCCCAAGATTCAGATAAAGTTTTATACCATTTATTTTAGGCCGTTTAGATCGAGAACGTTATATTTGAGCCACAGGATGAGATAGGAGACGGGCAGGACATATGGTTTACGTGAGTGGTTGCCTAGATATACATGTTGTATCTAGGTTTTTGTTTATTACCTGTCGCAACTAGCTACCAGCATATACACGACCACCGAGTTTTGAATTATTGAATTATTGAGTGATGCTCACCGTTTAGTTAAAGAACCAAAGTTATTACATTTGAGCCATAGGATGAGGTAAAGAGACAAGCTTAACGCGCTTATGGCCTAGATGTTGTATAATGTCTAGGTCTTTGTGTATTACCCGTCACAACTAGTTACATACTATTCATTATTGGTCTTGGTTGTTATATGTATGTGGTGTCTTTGCAAAATATTTATATATGTATATATTATTAAAAAAAAAGAATATTTATGTATGTATATCAGTTGTCTAGTAACCCATAACACAAGCATAATACTTGCTTACTTTGGGACTAGATGGCGTTGTGTGGGAAGTCCCATGTATTATTATTATTATTATTTAAAAAAAAAATTCAATGATAGGCAGACACTAATAAAAAAAATATAGTTGACTTTTATCGGCTTCGCGTTGCTGATTTTAGCAAACATGCGTCTTCTAGTCAGTTACATTCAAAGTTCGGTGTTATAAGTACGACATTTTCTCATGTCTTAAAGAATCGTACGTATGTAGAATTTGAGTGTTCGTATCGCATTTGTAAAGTACATCTATACCTAAATAAATTAAAAGCGTCATTTAGACGTAACACGCGTGCCCTCAAATGCTATCGATGTGCCCAATGCCTGTACAAAGTGCTCCTGATGCATCAGAATGGGCATTGACAAAAAACTTTGAAATTACATTTGAATACTTTTTTATGAGAGATTTTGTATGGATTTTCAAGGAATATTCGATTGTTATAAATGGATAGGTCATGACGTCACTATTGCTAATTATAGGTAGCTACAATGTTCGTTGACCGGTGCATTTTCTTTTTGTATGTTTCTGTTATTACGCCCCCAAAAAAATGATTTTTAGTTGAATAAGAACTCCGAATCCTAGAACTACAAATTTTTTTATACCATGTTTCAAAATTTTGAGCAGTGCCCATTCAACTGTTGAATGGATACATAGATTTATTTATTTATTTTTATTTTATTTATTTATTTATTGCTCACCACAATTTTTAAAACAAAAAAACAGAAAGACTACATAATTGTACAGGTAATTGTGAGTGCCTAGAGCTTAAACCAGATCAAACCTGTTTTTCAGGTCTCCAGACCCCGTGAGTTATCAGATTAAACTATTACGAATTTAATGGAAAATAATGAAAGTTAAAAAGAAGCTACTGCATGTCCTGCGTACTTTCCTAGGATGTTCATAAATGTAAAAAAAAATGTTTAAGACTTGATTTTTAACATCAGAAGCCTAGTAACTACCGCTGAACTTTGAAAGACTAGAAGGTGCATGCTTACTCTAATTAACCACTCAAAAACGAAAATTTTTGTCAGCTATATTTATTTCAAAAAAATTATCGATATCTGGCCTTTCATTCAATAGTACGTAACTAGTTGTAACGGGTAATACACGAATACCTAGACCAACATAACATCTAGACAACCAATCGTGTGGGCCGTACGCGCGTCCCGCCGCCTCCCTTCCTTATCCCATGGCTCAAATGTGATGACGTTGGTTTAAAGCACTATAATAGTAGAATTTATGTACCAATAACTAGCTAGTACCTATTCCAAATGTAGGTCCTGATTCGACCAATACGTACAGTCAGCAATAAATCTGACATCAGTTTTTCTGTGTACAAAAATTTCACATCATAAATTAACGACAATCACACGGCAAAGCCGATGTCGTAACTCCATTGTGATGGTTCGGTCTCGATACATCACGACCATAACAATGCTGCGCGCTGTCACATACGATCCACAATAATTAAGTTAGAATGTCCTACATACATCAGTGTTCGGATGATGCGTGTCATATACTTTCTAAAATTTGAACTCTGACTTTATTTAATTGTTAAGATAAATCTGAAAATAAAAATATTATAATGTTCAATCCAAGACATATCGTATCACAAAAAATTGCATAAATCAATTGAAATACATTTAAAAATTCTGTATAGCATAATATTGCCAATAATACGTAGTAAAAATTCTAGACTCCTTGTAACTGAACAACCAATGAAGCACTGCAATGGCGGTCGCGTATGTGTGAATGGCACTTCGTAGCGTACTGGCGCGGCGGTCGGTAGACAATGGTATGAGTGTGTATAAGTTAACGCGTGCGTAATAGCCAACTGACTTACTAGGGGTGCATAGATAGTTAAATCGCAATGTTACTTCCAGGGGTTCTAAGGTTCATGCCAGGTTCCAGGTGTTTTAACCTTCAATTTAATTTTTTAAAACGGCTAGGCTGAATTTGTTGCGGGTTTTTCCATTACATACGTATCACCACAGAGCAGGTTCTTAGATTACAGTTTTAATGGGCCAGAAGGTTCTGCAATATAGGTTTTTCAAAATACCTTTTTCACCATCATTACCCTATGTCGATGAGTATAGGTCTACTGATCTTTACAAAAAAAAAACAAAACAGTCAACATTTAAAAAATATATTAATACCTGAAGAGAAACTGTAAGTGAAAAAATATTAATGAAGTGGTCTGTAGAGTTTCAGAATTTTCTAGTATGTCCCACATGTCCTGGAACGTCGCATTCTTTTAAAGGTCCCGGTACCAATATGCAGGTAGTCCACGCGGACGAAGCTATGGACGGTAACTTAATTCAAATATAGTTTTTGAAAATGGTGATCAATAAATTACACATTATTTATGTTTTGAAACCTTACCATTAATTTATATCTATTATTATCTAATGGGACTATAAATAGTTGGTGACATACAATACAGTTAAACTAGGCTGGCGTAGGATTAGATACGGTCAGCAGACACAGACAACATTACAAATGATACCATACTTTTCTGTGAAACCACTGTTTCACTTTTAATTTTTGCTACAAAACAAATTATTGTTCCTGAGAAAAACAGCAGGTATTTTACCATCGTGGATCTGACTGACTGTTATTCTGGTAACCTAAAAGCTTTAAATAATAATTACCTACCACATTTAATAAAATTTTCTACTATAATACTGATGACGATAGGTTATATATAAAAAAAGATGAAGCCGGACATAGGAAGGTACAATTTTTTTTTAACCGTACTATATATTGAAAAATATAACTGAAACATAATATAATACAAAGTCGAGGGTTCGATCTACGTCCGATACAAATATTTGTATACATGAACGTGTATATTGTTCCGTGTCCGGGCAGAAAAGATCTAAATATTATATGTACAGAACAGAACAGAAGAACAGGTTATACTTACAGTGACTGAAATATCGGTAAATAGACATAATATTGAGCATCTTTACAAAAAGCGTATCAATGTTGCCATTGTTTTTGTTTTCAAAATTATAAATAATATTATTGACTGTCCAGAATTGTTACAACACATTAATTTAAGAGTCCCTCGTAAACGTGAAAGGAAATGTTGTAGGAAGGACTTATTCTCTATAGCAAGTAGTTCAAAATGTTATGTAAATAATAGTTTTATTCGACGTGCTTGCAGATCTTATAATAAGTTACACAACAGCTTTGAAATAGATATGTTTTCCTGCACCCTTCCTGTTTTCAAAAAACAATCAAAAAAGTTTGTGTTGCAATCTTGTCTTGTATAAAAATAATGCAATGTGCATTGATTGTTGGATAGTAATAAGGTTTTGATAACTGTAATTTTGGCTTGCCAGAAGTCTCACAGATATAATTATTATAAGTGAGGCTAAGACAAAAAATGTGTAAGTAATAATTAAGAAAACTATAGGTCTAGTCTGTAAAAAAATTTCTTATTTTAGCAATAATGCCTGTAAAAGACTGTTTGTTTACTTACTTACTTACTTACTTGTTTGCTTACAATAAATAAATAAATAAATGTACAGATTGCAAAAATATGTTAAGTGTGTATATCGGTTGTCTGGTACCTAGGTAGCCTGGTAGTATAGGTACAGGCTCTGCCTATTAAACTACAATCCGAGAATAAGGGTAGAGCTCGCGTGATCTTCTGCAGACCTTACTTCGGTGTCCGCTGCATAAGGTGAGCGCGGAAAGGCGACCGCATCGCCATTGTGTTACGGATAATAGGCGGTGGCACACACGATCGTGAAATATGACCATAGATAACATGAACTGTAGATTACAGGCCCTTAAATTTACTTCAAAGCAACTGAACCCTAAGATATCTTCGAGTTGTTTCCTTTTCAGAGAAGTATAAAAGAAAATCATATGCGATTGATGGAAGTTGTACATAAAATTATGTTAAAGGTTATTTATAGTAAAAACTATAAATTGTATGAAAAACTTAAAATCTAACAAACTTACATTTTGCAAAGCCAATGACAAGTTTACTTAAATATTTTAATTTTTTTTAAATTTATTTAAAATCGAGGCAAGTGTTTATTGTAATATAAGATTATATGATTAATAAAAACTATAACAAATACAAAAATTGTATATGTTATAGTCAATGTGCTTAATCCGGCATTGTATAGAATGCCTAGGCATTATATACATTGTCTAAAACGTTCAGGCAATGTATATAATACAATTCATTTCATACATTGCCTAGATATTGTATAAAATGCCCGAAGCGCATCAGGCAATGTGTAATGATATTACCCTATTTTACTTTATTAAAAAATGTTAAAGATTTTATTTCCTTTCAAATTGTAATTATGTTACCTACAGTTTATTAAAAGTATAATAAAAGCTTATTTTAAATGAAAACTGTTGGTTCTGTTCGTATCGTGATCAAATCTATACTAATATTATAAAGCTGAAGAGTTTGTTTGTTTGTTTGAACGCGCAAATCTCAAAAACTACTGGTTCAAATTGAAAAATTATAGTTGTGTTGGATAGTCCATTTATCGAGGAAGGCTATAGGCTATATTACATCACGCTACGATCAATAGGAGTGGAGCATCAATGAAAAATGTTGCAAAAACGGGAAAAATTATTCCTTTTGAGAGCTTTCGTCGCGCACGCTGCGTAAACGGTTGATGTTAACCAAAAATCATGTATTACGGAATTGTTCCCCTTTAAAAGTTCTAACCAAAAGTTCGCGACAGCATATGTGTATCTTTTAAGGTTAGCTTACTATAACCTTTTTTATGACAATCAAGTTTGTTCTAACATAATGTACTATTTGCGAAGATGTTTTTTAAACGTGATATTAATCCTTATCAAATTAAATACGTTAGTTGTCTTAAGCATTTCATGCATATTATAGTTACCCTTTACACCACACAATTTCAATTAATATCTTAGCAGTTTTTATCGAAATATGAAAACTATAGCGGGAGAAAATAAATTCGCTGTCTGTCTCTGTTCGTTAACTTTTTACTTCCAAACCACGCAATAGACTTTGATACGGTTTTCAGTATTATTTTATAATCTATTAATCTATATAATAGAAATGCTTATTATAAAGCTGAAGAGTTTGTTTGTTTGTTTGTTTGAATGCGTTAATCTCTGAAACTACCAGTCGGATTTGAAAAATTCTTTTTGCCTTTGATAGCCTGAATTTAGCGGAGGGTTATAGGCTATATATATGAAAACGAACTGTCTGTCTATTCGAGCAAATAGGTTACGGCTAAAACAGCTTAACCGATTTTGATGAAACTTTACACATATGGAAAGGATGTAGTCAAAAGTGACATACAGAACTTTTTGTATGTCTGTCTGTACGTCCATTTGTCTAAGCCAATTTTAATGAAACATCACAAGTATGAAAAGAAGATCGTCAAAACTAACAAATGTTACTTTTTGTCCGTCCGTCTGTCTGTCTGTACGTTTATGTGTCTATTCAATTCAATTTTATCTATTCAAGCTAATTTCCACTACGGCTGAACAGATTTTAATGAAACTTTGCAGACGTGAAAGAAGGTCATATTGTCAAGAGTGTCATAAGCAACTTTTTGTTTTTGTTTGTCTGTCTATCTGTCTGTCGTTTGTCCACACTGATCTGTCAACTACTACAGCCAAAACTAAGTCTAGGAAGCTTAAACATAGGTTTATTTTATAACGTGAGCATTAAGTTAAGAAAGGCTTTTTTAGAAATTTCAAACTTAAGGATGGGAATGGAAGTACTCAAATAATGACGTGATTCAGGGTTTTTAGATTTCCACATTTTAAGGGTGGGAAACGGGAGATGAAAAATTGTATCGGTTTTTTTAAAGGGTGGAAGGGGAATGAAGATTGAAAGTTTGAATGGGTGTAACCAAAAATTGGTTCCAGCAAAAAGTACGTATAAACAATCTCGAACATTAATAGTACCTATAACAGGAATTCGTAGTCTACGCAAGCGAAGCTGCGGGCGGTCGCTAGTTTCCATAATAAAGTGGTAAGAAATGAACAGGGCAACTTTCTGCAGCAAATTTTTTGGTACGTTGTAAATGTAAATGTTTAACCGAAGGGAACTGCTATGTGAGAAACGCTCTCGACGCAAAAACTCGTAGGTACTTAAGCATACCAACCAATAGAACACATGTCTTATCAGCGCTGTCTGCTGGTGGAAGTTGAAATTAGGATTAGCTTTCAAAAGATCAGTACCTATGTAACTAAAAGATAGAGAAGAAAAATCGATTAAATACATTACCTATGCTCCAACCGGCATTCTATATAATGCCTAGGTATTCTATACATTTCCTAGGTAAAGTGTAAAATAGTTTAAACATTGAACATTTCATACATTGCCTGAACGACCCCGGCATTCTATACATTTCCTAGATATTATTGTATAGAATGCCTGCATTATACACATTGCCTATAACATATATATTACTAAATATTCAAAAACTTTTATCAATCCTTAATTTACCAGTTTTATTAGTAGCAATCGAAACCATGCAGTAAATCTACACGAGCTGAAGATATATAGATATTTAATTCCTAGATTCAAAAGGTCTTAAAAATATTATACACCATTATTTTTCCTGTGACGATACTAATATTTTATAAAAAAAAATTCAGTATTTTATTTTTCCATTCTGTCGCAAGTAGTCGTAAGTGTAGTGTAGGTGAGTTTATAAAAGTTGTTTGCGTGAAATGGATTTTTTAAGAACTGTCAGAGCTTTTCCTATAGTG
Organism: Luffia ferchaultella; assembly: GCA_949709985.1. Taxonomy (NCBI): domain Eukaryota; kingdom Metazoa; phylum Arthropoda; class Insecta; order Lepidoptera; family Psychidae; genus Luffia; species Luffia ferchaultella. Next base: position 23,793,974 of record OX453242.1, on the reverse strand, counting down.
ACCCTAGTATAAATCTTTATAATTTACTTTTATTTTACGTTACAGTTATAAAAACCATTGAAACGTACAAATTAAGGAACATTCATTAAACCAACCGCTTTAAGAAACTATTTCGAACCGATGTATTGGATGAAAAACTACCTTTATCAAAGTACTATTTTAATAAATTGGGGGCAATAAATTTTGTGGCGCGCGACGCATGCTAAGTGACCACGGACCATATTCGACGAAACTATGCGTAAAGGCGGTTAACTGAATTTAAAAGGAAAAAAAAAAGTAAGTCTAGCACTATATTAATTGTTACGTTAATATTTACTCATACAAGTACTTTCGAAGAATTTTCAATATATTACAAATAGATTCGTAGACGACTTACGTACATTTTTTATTCCATTCCATTAGCCCTTTTTATACCTCACTGCAAGGGCTTAAGCCTCTCTTCAAGATGAGAGGGCTTGGAGCTTAAATCCACCACGCTGCTCCAATACGTTTTGGCGGATTGTAATGACTGCCATCTATTGACAGCAACCGGGCCCGACTGCTTAACGTGCTCTCCGAAGCACGGAATCAGTGATAATCAGTGATAATCACGGAATCAGTGAATACAGGTTCGCTGCGTTCGGGCTATCACGACACTATTCATTAAATTTTTCCACATTTTTCATTAAATCTTAATTATTATTATGGTTGGTAATTTTGATTTTAAACCATTTTAGCAGTCATATATTTGAAAAATAATTCAATGTCATAAGTAAAATTAAGTTTTGAAGGATCCAAACATGAATTCGACGAATCGAAGAGTAAGAATTAACGAAAAAAAAAAATGGTTTTCGGAATTTATTGTTAAAAACTGGTTTCAAAAACGTGCATTATGGTCGGAGGTAGCCTTAAACTACTCAATTATGTTTTTTAACCCAAATACAAAGCGGATTAAAAAATTACAGTAAACGACTTTGGAAGTTAATAGCGAGTGATTGAGACGATTAATAAAAAAAATTAAAAATTAATATTTAATGTGGTGGTGTGTCGTGATAGCCTTGAGCGCAACGAACCTGTCTCAAATTTAGAAGGCCATAGGACCATGGTTCGAATCCGGGCGTGTACCAATGAGTTTTTCTGACTTAAGTACATTAACTATCACTAACTCGGCCTCGGAGAGCACGTTAAGCAGTCGGTCCCGGACGCTGTCAATAGATGGCGGTCGTTACAATCCCCAACCCGTAGTGGAGTAGCGTGGTGGATTTAAGCTCCAAACCCCCTCCTTACCCTGGGGGAGGCCTAAGGCCCTGCAGTGGGGTAACATGGGCTGATGATGATGATGATTTAATGTGGTATCAAAAAATTTATTCGACGTTACCACATCCTATGATGTTATTCTTAAAGCAGACAGTAAATTGTTACTATCAAACCCATCAAAGCGTCGCGTCGTGCAGTTTACCTCCTGCCGTGACGAAATTTTATTGACAATTAATTCTAATGACCATGGTAACGAAAATAAGTAAATATATTTAGAGAACATTTCATTCCACTGTTTAGTTCTCATCGGCCCCTTGGAAAATATAGCCAATAATTAGGATTTTGTAACCAAAAACTAGTAAGGCCGTAACGGCTTTTCTCAGTATTATTATGGTACGGATAATATCACAGAAAAGTCATAGTATCCAACTATCTCCGTTCTATACAAATTACCCATCGACTCGTTTGCGCCGGCGCAACAGTGAATTATGCTTTTCTAATGAACTGAAGACAAATATTAAAGCGGAGGCTAAATTCCAGATTACAAAAGTTTCAAAGTATTTAAGTCGCTTTTATAAATGATGTAATAAATTTAATGTTATAAATGAAACGACGAAAAGCCAATAATGATTATAATTAGACACTCTTGAAATATCTTCCTAATTTTAAATAAAAATCGATAGTTTACTTGAATGGCGACAGTTGCCCGGGCCTGAGTTTTGTGTACAAAATCCTCTGATTCAAAATTACAGGCAACAATATTGAAATATCTGGTATTGATTTTATAAAATAGTTTTCAATACATTTGCTATTAATACGGTCTTTATGAAATCGAAACTTGAATCGTAATGTTGTATTTTACAGTATTAGGCCTTTTCACTTTACACCAAACACAAACGAGCATTTTGTTTGTAACGCATACGTAAACCGCGAAAAGCAGCCCGCTCCCGCCCTTAGCTCCCGCCATTACTACATTTGAAATATTAATTTAATTATTTTAATCGCAAGTGTATTGAAAAACGTCGTATGAGGCTCGTACTCAGTAAGCTGGTTATTATAGTCATTGGTTTATTATAAGCACTCGGCTTCGCCTCGTGCCTATAAACACCTCGACTATAATATGCAGCTTACCGTACTTGCATCATAATGTACTATTACGTCGATCCGTTTATGAAAGAAAAGAAAAATTGTTTTCTATATTAATAATATGAATTGTAGCAATATCAAAACCAATTTTATTGTTACATATAAAAAAGTGAATCAGATTTCAAAACTTAAACAAAAAAGTTAAAAATAATATTTGTAATTTAAAGAAAAGAACACTAACTTTTTAGTTTCAGTTTTTGAAGTTAGTTATTTTGTAAAAAAAATTTTAATTTAAAATTTTTTAGTTATATGTAACTATTTTATTTGTACTTAGTATGAATAGGGCTTCTAAACGCGCTACTCAAATCAGACAGCGCCGTTTGGAGGAATCTGTCGACAAATCACAGTATTATCCTCTAACACCTAAATGTTAAGGAGTGCTGTAGCTCTATCATCAGTTTAATTAGCAGCATGAGATGATGGGTTCCATACGCAAGCACCTGAACAACTAAAAAATTGAGCTCAAACATACTATGCGTGTTTATAAGATTTGACGTTCGATTCTACTGAGCTTCCATCATTCGATCCTAACATGATGATAATGGGATCACCTCGGGAGTATACAGTTTCAAACAAAAAAATAATTTTCTAAATTGATTTACATTTGACGAAGATGTTGGCGAAGAATATTAAAAAAAATACATACACAAAAACATAGAAACTTTCTTTTTGAAGTCGGTTAAAAATAAGCATTTTTTTTATACTGAATTAGACCTATCTGACGTAGAGAAAACATAGAAATCCTTTTACGATTTGTAAGGCATTGGACAAAAAGGCATAATTTTCAGGACGTCGTCGTCGGATATCGCCAGACGCTACCAGCTTTTGAAACACGGCTTCTGATAACGTACGGCGTACGCCTATATCAAAGATGACAATTTTAGCTCGATGCAAAACCAGTATGCCACGGTATACTATCAATCCGCAGATATGTCTAATGATAAAAGTTTGCCGTACGCTCCTTTTATCCTACTAATAATATAAATGTGAAAGTTTGTATGTTTGTTACTCAATCACACAAAAACGACTCAACCGGTTTGCATGAAATTTGGCACACAGATAGTATAATAATCCGAATTAACAAAGGATATTTGTAATCCCGGAACAAAACACGGTTCCTGTGGGATGAACTATTTTTCAAAAAATGCCTGAATTCTATTTAACTTGCCTATGTCTGTGAAATACCAGGCATGCAGCAACTGAAAAACATTCATATCCCGGAAAATTACACGGTTTTAATGAGATAGATATTCTTCATGATAAATTCGGTATAGAGATTTCTTAGATTTAATCAATCAAATCAATTAGGTTTTTGATGTCCTGGAGTGTCGTCTCCCTTTAAGAGTGTGTACTGGCAAAATTCCATACAAACGGCGCGTGAAGTTGAAAATGCAATTAATTTCATATTTGAAAATTTTGTGAAAAATGATACAATTCGAAAAAAAAAACTCGTGCATGTCAATTTTTTCTCTTATGTATTAAAATAATCAAAAAATTAAATACGTATAAACCTAGTTTTCACTTATTTTAACTTCAATAAAAGTAAGGTTTAATTGGGTTCAACCGTTAACGCCGTTTGTATGGAAATTTGTCACTACACACTCCTCTTAAACGGTCCCGGTCTAATAGTTAACGCGAGCGAAGCCGCGGACGGAAAGCTAGTAAAAAGTTATAAAATGTTTCCCGGGACTTCATGCTTACATAAAAATTTTTGAAAAACATATTGCAATATTTTACAAATAAACATCCTTTTAACATGGTCTTTTTTAATTTATGTATATGTATATAAAAAAAAATTTCGTTGTCATATCCGTTCCAAGTTTCAACTTATTTTTGAATTCGAAGAGGTCGAAGTTTCAACTTATTTCGAAAAGGAATATATTATGTACGCTCAATAACTTCTGCATTCCTGATACAAGTAAAATAATGTGGGCATCCGCTAGTGCAGAAATCTTTCAAGTTCTAATTCTAAGAGAGAATTAAGATGATAATAGCTTGTATGAAAAGAAAATAACACGTATCAAATTCTTCAAGACTTCACAAATTAACATAACCGAATCACAATCATCGCTCCAAAATTACATTATAATTTCGTCCGTGTTGAAATAAATGTGTTGATAGAACCAAAGACAACCCGAAAGAAAAGAATATAACCTATTAATAACCTGGTTTCAACAGCAAGTAATAAAGCGACTAAAAATATCTATTTTAGTTATACGCAACGTTTTATTTCTAACGATTTAATTCTAAATTCACGAAGCATTCCTAATCAGAATAATTACTATAGATATGAATGGCTGCCGATGAACGCGGCGCCTTTGATCTAGCTGCTGATGGAATCGTATACTTAATTCGATAGGCTATTCGGAATACGTTGCTAGTTGACAAAATATTTTTTTGACAATAATAACATATTCGAAATTTAGGATATTAATGAAGTTGTATCATTATATCATGCTATTTTTTGACTGATTGTACTATTAAAACTGTTAAGAAAAATACAGTACGGTAACTACTGTATTTTCAATTGGAACATAAGTTTCATTAATTACACTACATCGTCAAACGGCCGATCGATGTCACTTGTCATTAGAAGCGAAGAACAACCATAGAAATATTACCTACAAGAAGAATAAATTATTTGAGACCTGGCTGACCTGGCTGTATGGCTAATGCCTTTGCCTTCCCAGTTGGAATAATAAAACAACGAAATCATCGTAGATTGAGACCTAACCTATAATAGCGTCAACGATGTCAATTTTTCGGATAGGTATGACACAAATAAAAAAACTCAAAAGACTGGAAAAAGTTGTTACGAAGTTTCCCTTAAAATCAAAAGGAATTTACAGTTTTTTTTATGACTAAAGTTTAACATACCTATATTTAAATAACTAATTTATTTTTGAAATGACTACTTGGTTTTATCGTCTGCAATTTCTAAATTTAAAGAAGCCATTGACATCGAACAACTTCAACAAGAAACAATTTAGTAAAAAAAAATTAAGATTCATGTGGGCAATTTATTTTCTGAGGTCATAATGTTTTATCAACTTTATCTGCTCTTAAATTAAAGAAATCACACTTTATTTGTAACTAAGTAAATAATAAGTTGTTATTGTGCAACATCAGTAAATTAAATTACACGATCAAATAAAAATTTAATGTGTTTCGTTAGAACAACGCGTACGCAGACGCACGCACATCAGGTATCGATCTCGTGGCTTTAAAATTCCATTCCATTAGCCCATTATACCCCACTGCAGGGGCTTAGGTCTCCCTCCAGGGTGAGGGGGCTTGGAACTTAAATCCACCACACTGCTCCGATGCGGGTCAGCGGATTGTAACGACTGCCATCTATTGACAGCAACTGGGATCGACTGCTTAACGTGCTCTCCGAGGCACGGAGTCAGTGATAGTTATGTACTTAAGTCTAAAAAACGCATTGGTACACGCCCGGATTCAAACCACGGCCACTCAGCCTTGTAAATTTGATACAGGTTCGCTGCGCTCGGGCTGTCACGACCTAGAAGCTTTACAATGCAGGGTCTCAATTGAAGGAACACCCAACGTACTGCCATTTGACGACCGCTTAGCCTAGTGGGTAGCGATCCTGCTTACGAAGCTGGAGGGCCCGGGTTCGAATCCCAGGTCGGGTCAGTATTTATGTGATGAATATTAATACTGGTACCGGGTCTTGGTTGTTGTATGTATGTAGTGTCTACGCTAGGTACCCAAAATACAAGCTAATGCTTAGTTTGGGGCCTAGACGTTGTTGTGATGTATACGTTGTTATTATTATTACCATATCATCCAGACAAAAAAATTATTACTTAACTTATTGTAATTTCCGTTATCGGAACTACATGATAGGCTTTTATTTGACGTAAGTACGTCTAATGATTTAAATCTAAGCCCGTATACGTTAACTTTATATCCCGGTACTAGTACATTCCACAAAGTAGTTATTCAACCGATCTCGCCTTGATTAATCGCACCATTATATTAAAGATCGATTTATGAATCGATTTACTAGGTCCCATTAAAATTGTTTTATGGTATTAACGCGTTAAACTCGTCCAGAAGACAGTCTTTCCATTCAACCGTCTCACAGTCACTATATAGCGACCTTTTATTGTGAAAATCGTCTCGTATGGGAGACTTAATTTCATATTATAATTAGATTATTTATTACGCATACTATTATATACAATACTTTTGTCTCTGTTTCGGTGTATTTAATAGTTAATTAAAGAAATATTAGTGGAATAAATTATGATCAGCATATATTGTGATATAATTCAGCAATAAAATATATCGCGTTTATTTTCGTAATAAATCTCACATACCTACATAGGTTACTAGATAAGTTTTTAGGTGCTAAAATCTTAAAAAATGGAATGCATCTAACCACTAACTAAATCCTATGTTTTTAAACAGCAAAATTTAAATATCGGACGCAAGAGGTTTTTACAGCAATTTGAAAAAAAAATGTCTACACGTTCAAGTCATTCACCGACAACTTGTTAATTCTTTTCTCTAGACGATCACTTTAAATCTATCTGATATCAATCTGACTGACCCGACTATTACATTTTGTTACTACCATTACACATGACTGACTATACACAGGTTGTCAAGTGTGTTGCCTTGTATAATATACTCCATGGTTAGGTCGTCTTAACGGTTTCAAAAATACTGCCAAAAACTTTGTAGTTATAAAATTAGTAATGGGGAAATGTCCATAACAGTTGTCGAGGCCGTGCACAGATATATGAGAACACACTAAGGCATTTAGTAATCTAAAATCTTGGCTAAAAGGCCGACAATGCTGACGTTATGCGTACGAGCATGTCGAGCGATAATAAGTTGTCCACACGAAACCTTTCTCACAGTCCGGAGAATTTTAATAAACAAACATTTAGCTACCGGCTGGATCGATACTACTGTAACTGTTAGTGTACTTTGTATGCGTTTGTTTATCATCACGCTATGAGTATTCAGAAGGGAATCAGATATCACTGAGGGGCGTGGTGAAGGTTAAACTTGACAGTTATTTTATCGATCCTACTAATATAAATGTGGGAGTTTGGATGTTTGACAGTCAATCACGCAGCAACGGAGCAACGGGTGTTATTTTTTGTATGGATATAGTATATGAGCTGGAGAGTGACATAAGCTAGTTTTGATCCACAGCACATTTTTTGAGGCACGGTTCCTGTGTGATAGCTGTCTTTCATGTTAAAATGGCTGAACGGATTTTAATAAAATTTAGTATAAAAGTGTAAGAAAGAATAAATTATATTTCAGAAAAACACATGGTCCTCGTGGCATAGCTATTTTTCAAGCTAAAATGGCTAAACAGATTTTGATAAAATTTGGTGTATACATTTCTTAGGTAGGAAGTTAAGTTTCAGAACGTTCTTGAAGCTCTCACAATGTCCATAATTATTGATCTTTTATTACTATTACTATATTTTCCAGATATTGATATCTTGATAAGAATTTGATAACTAACAAAACAAACTAAACAAATATCTTAGTTATCTAGCTTTTTTATAAAATATATATTTAATTAGTCTTTAAAAAACTGTGCCTTAACAAGTGACATAACCGTTCTTAGACCGATTTTAACATCACCAATATTTTACGGCCATATTAGATTATTCCAGTCGTTAATAAGTTTATAGTCGACTAAGATTTACCATGTACCGGACACCCTGTAGCTTATCTTGGATAGATAAAATGTAACAAGGGGTTGTTTGTCAAATAGTTATCTCTTCGTTTAGGTCAAAATGTTGGAAATAATAAATTTACTATGTTTTCTTATAAGTTTCCGGTTTGAGTGTATACCCACGCTTGTTTTCTGTAAGGGATAGACAGCAGTGAGGTGCACTGACCTATAAAAAAGATAAATCGGCCACGATAATCCAGGCGTTAGACATTCGTCATTTACACATAGTGATGGTCTATTCTAACGTTTAGGACTCGTTAGTTTGAATTACAAATATTCTCTTAGAATAGACAGGGAGCCTACCACCTAGATTACTAGATTAGAGACGGCTTGAACCCTGAGGAAAGACATAGGTTAGGCACTTTTTACCGCGGAAACATGTCAATGTTTGTTACCTTTTTATGGCTAAACCGGTCAACCTATCTTGTTTGAATTTGGTAGAGAGATAGCTTACATTCTGTATACAAACATAGGTTACTTATGACCTACGGAAATATGTCTGTATGTTTGTTACCTTTCTATGGCTAAACTGAAGAACCGATCTTGATTGAATTTGGTAGAGAGACAGCTTGTATTATGAAAACGGACAAATATTTTTTTCTGCTGAAATATATCTGTATGTTTGTAACCTTTTTATGGCTCAACCGCTGCACCGATCTTGATTGAATTTGGTAGAGAGATATCTTTCATTCTGAAAACGAACATAGACTACTTTTTACCGCGGAAATATGTCTTTATGTTTGTTACCTTTTTTCATGGTTAAACCATTGAAGTCACCTCTTCGTGAAATTGGCACGGAATAGCTCGCAGCTGCTAATATTTAACTATTTAACTTAGATTATAAAATACCAACACGGGAAATTAGATTTACATGTAATTTTGTTTCGTCAATGTAAAATACATTCACAATATATACAATACAATTCACATATATGTTGCTATCCACAGAGTGTTCGTTAGTTATTGAAAATAAAAAGGGTTTACAGTGTACATTAGCCATCATAGTAAATCCCCCAAAATACAGCGCAACGTTTTTGTTGTGATAAAGCTTTTCAAAAGCTTTCTATTCATTCACATCATGTCAGAAGAATGGATGTTCATAGACATACCGCGATGTGACAACAAAAATGTGAAAAAACCATAGACATATTACCTGAAAGAAGAATAAATTATTTGAGACCTGGCTGTATGGCTAATTAATGCCTTTGCCTTCTCAGTTGAAATAATAAAACAACAAAATCATCGTAGATTCGCCTATAACCTATGACAGCGTCAACGATGTCAATTCTTTGGATATGACACAAATAAAAAATCAACGGATCTCCTGCTTTCGCACGAGCTTCTTACGACATTGGAAATTTAAAAAAAATACTTCGCAGACCAAATACACCAGCTGAGGTTATGAAATATTTGCTGCACGGTAAAATTTGACCCACATGTAAAATGCGTGTTAGAAAAGAAAATAAACATTCCGAAATTACATTTCATTTGTAATTTAACAAAATATGGGTTTGAAACTATTTATAAAGACGTACAGTATGTTTATATGACATGAGTTTGTAATTTTGTTCACGTTTTCAATCATTTCGTAGTAGACACGCTCCATCTTGATAATTAATGCTATTTAACGTCACACGATAATAATATTGTAAATAAAATACACATATATAATGCAGTTTATAACAAGTTGTATACAAACATTTTCAAATATGTTGATTTTTATCGAATATAAATGCAAGTTTGTAAAAATTTGTTATTCATAAAATATCTGAGCTACAATATAAAAGTTAAAGGTATAGTAAAATTTAATTCAATTTTATGGTCAACATTCGGGTGGCAACAACCATTAACATTTTTATGAATAACATAAGCATAATATTATTAACTAGTGTTTGCCCGTGATTTGATTTGCATTCACACAGATTCTACACCTTACCACATTATAATAATAATAATATATATTAATAATATTTGGGACATCCCACAAAGCGCCATCTAGTCCCAAAGTAAGCAAGTACTATGCTTGTGTTATGGGTTACTAGACAACTGATATACATTCATAAATACTTTTTTTTTATAATATATACATAGATAAATATTATACACCCAGACCCGGAACGAAATAAACATGTTCATGCACACAAATATTTGTCCCGGGCGGGAATCGAACCCGCGACCCTTGGCTCCGCAGTTAGGGTGTCTAACCACTCGGCCAATCGGTCGTCAAACACACATCGTCACCTGGATTGTTGAGGCTGAAATAGTATACAGCATATTTACAACAACCCAACATGAAGGCAAGAACCTAGGAATAACCGGATGTAGATGAACTAACTACCGAAGCCCCCTTAGTAAGTCAGTTTGCTACATTTACGTCAACTTAAACACACTCATACCATAGTAATGTCTATATTTCAGTAATATTATTCAAAATATTAAATTCAGAGACGTTGTCCTTGAGTTACTTTTTGACAATTATTGTTGGAAGAAATTCATAAAACATATTGTAACCTTGTTACCAAACTGGGATTTAATAAAAATAAATAATTGTTTAATTCGCACCATAAAATTAAAAGAGAAAAAGAACCAAGTGCGAGTCAGACTCATCGGACTGTGGGTTCCGTACAGTTATAAACGTATAATGTGTTTGTTTATCTCTAAGTTATTAAATATCTTTTATGTGATTTAACTAGAAATTAACGATTGAAATATGGGCCACTCCATCTTGATATTATCTAAGATATATTTATATGTTTAAATATTCTTTATAACGTATGCATATTTAGATACTTTTACAAGCAGACACGAAACAATGTTCATGCACACAATTATTTGTCCTATGCGGTTATCGAACTCGCCACCCTTCGCTCCGCAGTTAGGGTCTCTAGCCACACGGCCGATCAGTCAATCAAACTTATAGAGTGAGATTCTTGAGATCCAGCATAAAGGAATCTTATAGAGCACAGATATTTTAAAGGATAAATCTGAAAATCAGTTTCTAGTTTCGAGTGGATATTTTTAGTATTTTTAAATTAAATTGCATTTTCGTGCGGTCTGGCGGTGAGTATAAATACATTAACGTTATATGGCAGTACGGAATCCTCCGAACAGAAGTCCGATTCGTACTTGGCCAGTTTTTTAGCGCTGTAGGGTTGAGTCCGAATAGGTCCTCCACTTCCTCCAGCCAATTATGCCCCACTGCAGGGACTTAGACCTTCTCCCAAGGTGAGGAGGAGGATACCACGCTGTTCCAGTGCGGGGTGGTGGATAATTGGTGGCCCGAATAGGTAGTACTAGTCAATAAATTTTTACCTCTCTTTACATTTGGATACTTCTACGCTAAACTGAAAAAGCGCTAAGTCAAGCTGTTACTGATAGCTGTGATTACGCCACGCCACTACTGTTATACTATAATTTCGTTTTCATAAGCTGGCTCCCCATTCTGTCGACATTTCAAGCACACACGTTGCCTACATCGCGCTCGTTTTTGTTCCACGTTCCCACAGCACCCTTCCTCGTAAAAACACTCTCATGTGCCGCATCTGGCTTGCGTTAGCTCTTGACACACCGCTGTAGTAATCCGCCATATTAATATTTACGAGGTATTATTATCCGTTCGTTCACTTGTTATGTCCGCCATCTTTGTTTTATTTGTTAGTTTGTTCACTTGTCTCGCCATACGGTCAGTGATTTTGACAACTGTTGCGCGAGTGTATGTTTTAGTGATGAATGTGCATAGAGATACCGCGTCGTGACCACAAAAATGTGAGGATAAAAACATACGCCACGAAACAAATATGCAACACTTGATGATTTGACATAGGCACCATAAAGTAAAATTCAGCGTGACGCAATTTTGAACTCGACGATCACTAATTTTTAGAAATTACTTTATAACGATGTGAATATTCGATAGTCGATATCGAATGATTCACGACCAATAATTTATTATTAAATGAAATACATATATACATAAGATTTTCGCTACGGAATGTTAAACAGAAAATAATAATAATAATAACTGGGACATTTTTCACATCGCCATTTAGTCCCAAACTAAGTAAAGCTTGTATGTATTATGGGTACTAGACAACTGATATACATACTTAGATATATTTTAAATATATATTTACACCCAGACACGGAACAAATAGACAAATACTTGCTTCGGGCGGGAACCGTACCCACGAACTATGTACAAAAATAAAGAGATTTGATATAGCTACTGAAAAAAAGCGTAACTAGTACATAATACATCACCTATGATCAATCATCAAAGCTGATGGTTTTTACCCAGCAATTATCTCAACGGCAATTTAATTAAAAATAAAAATTAACCATAAACATTAAAAATAATTTGAGATATTAACGATTCAAACGAACATAATTAAAAATAGTTACATTAAACAAACTGAATTCACTAAATTTTCGGCTTCGCCTCGATGGGGTCGATTCTCAGAGTTCGTAATAGATGTCAACGATAACTCAGCATATGTCTTACGAATAGACGTCCAGTAGTACCCATTCATAGCAGCGTTTGTTTCTCACTATCAGGTCATATACCTTAGTATCTATATTAATTTCAACTTCATATATCAAACTGTTCAAGAAAAGGAGTTTTGAAGGCCAGATAGATGAACTCATGCAAAGGGGTCCTATGGGTTACTTTTTTATTTTTATGTACAGAAACCCAAAAAGCTGAATAACTACACTCATTATTATCGTAGACAAGCTAAACAGAATCTGGGACCACGTTATTCTAGTGATAAAATGTCACAATAATTTGAATTCCGCGTCGAGCGCTCACAGCAAGCGGTCCCCATAAGACGACCATTTAGAAATTAACGTTTAGATTTCAAATGTATGGTATATATATGTAATTGATTGACCGAGTGGTTAGAGACCTTTACTGCAGATCCAAAGATCGCGGGTTCGATTCCCGCCGGGACAAATATTTGTGTGCATAAGCATGTCTACTTGTTCAGTGTGTATATCTATAGGTATATCTTATAAAGAATATTTAAACATGTATATCAGTTGTCTAGTAATCCATAACACAAGCATAATACTCGTTTACTTTGGGACTAGATGGCGCTGTGTGGCATGTTCGAAATATTATTATTATAAATAGATACCTCAAAGGTAACTAATAAATTATTTGTTTCAAAACTTCACATAACTTCAGTACGGTATATCGGTGAAATTATACAATAACTTAATATTCACTTCACTAGGTTGCAAAGCAGGTGTTTTATTTTAAAACCAGTGAGCAAAATTCAATTTTACTCACCAACCCAGCGAAGAAAAGTTTTTTTGAATTTAAAACGCAACGAAACATTACGATTTGTCGTTTCTGATTTCACTAGCTCATGAAACGTTCAGAACCCCCGTATACCCGTAACATTTTATTTCAATAACAATACTTATTTTTAAGTCCTTTATTATTTGAAAAAAAAATAAATGTAATGTTTATTAATCTCTAGAAAAATATCGTGTAGTCGGTTACAACATCAACGATAAAATAAAAAATTAGAATAACTTAGTTAACTTTACATTGAGGGCTGCAACATAAATTTTTGATCTAGTGTGACTGATTTCAGAATTGTTATCCTGTGTTGCTGGAGGGTTGTGGTCTCTATCCCCCACGAGGACCAGTCGGCTTGGGGGAGATTGTGTTGTTTCTTTTGTTTGGTTTTCGTAATTTGGTTGGGTTATCCGTTTGCCAGTTGTTAATTGCTATGGTTTTTTGAGTGTGGGGATATCAGTAAGAGAGTTTGATCGGATTCTCATCATATCGAAGGCGTTTGTTCTGGTTTTCATAGAATTTATAGTTAGTTGCTTTTTAGGTTTACTGTTTGATGTTGTCTGTGGTGAAATAGATAATTCTCTTTTCCTTTTGTCGGGGTTGGGTCCTTTAACTATTAGTTTATCGTATTTCAGAAAAGCAATATTTCCCTTTTCTTTTTCCTCTAGTAGCTGTGGTAGCAAAGCCTTTCTCTTTTCTATCACTTCTTTAGAATAGTCTTCCGATATATAGACTCCCTTTAAACTTTTTTTATTTTTTATAATTTGGTGTTTTTTCCATCCGTTTATAAAGGATAATAGCACATGTCTATTTTTGTTCTCAATTTTATTTTTTCCTAGGCGGTAAAGTCTGTTCACTTCATTTTCTTCCACAGATAAATTTAAGTCCCTTTTAAAGATCTCCTTGACAGTTTGCAGCAGCTCTAATACAGATTTTTCGTTTTCATCTAAACCATAAATAACAATGTTATTACTTTTCTTTTCTTTTTTTAAATATTCAATCTCGTTTTCTAGGCTATAAACTTTTTGCTTTAATTTTTCATTTTCTTCAATCATCGGAGTTAGTTTTTCTTCTATCCGTCCCATTATATTCTTCGTAAGAGATTCTTTTAGATCATTTGTTTGTTTCTCCATTTCAATCTTCATTTTATCGAATAATAGTTGAAATTGCTCATCCATGTTGACGAATGAGGTTATGTGAAACGGAACGTAAGTGCGAGTTGGTAGGAAGTATTCGTATATAATGGCAACACTCAGGTCAGTTAGCTGACTGACAGTAGTGACAGTTCAGGTATTGTTATTTTACCGACCGTCAAGTTGACGTTAGCAGTTCTTTGACTTGTAAAAATGTTGTATTCTAACCTCAATTATTGTGGATGTAAATTTTTAACTTCACTTTTAATTTAATAGTTGAGAATGCTCAAAGATTATTGTTTCTTCTGTTTTTCAATGTTGTTTTGCCGGTGTTTGTAGCACCACAGTTTTCAGATTGTAACTTAATATATTTATAATATTATATATATTATTATTATTATAGTTAACTTTAAATTTTTTTTGTCACCTTTTCGAACGCATACAAAATAAAATGGCAGATAAGAAACAAATCCTTCAATTGCACATTGCACCACTAATTCTTTGGGATGAAAGTCTAAAAAGTTTTGAGCAGTGCGTGAATCCAGTGACGATGATTGTAAATTTACATCATTAGGGTGAAAGGAAAAAGTTTCTAATGCTGAATTAAACTTTATTCCAGAAAATTTGCGTCATAATAATCTGATAGTTTAATTAATGTTCAAATAAACTATTTAACGATTGGAGATTGGACGCCCAAAGACCTGTAAAATAAATATATTGTTCAATCTATAACAATCTCTTACATTTCTAACCTAATTTGGTGAAAAGTTGTATGTGTCACACGAGAGAAAAGCGTTTTGTTTCCGCTTTTGAATCGCTCACTATGCCCAGGATTCTAACTTCGAGATTCAAACTCATTACTCGCAACAAAAACGAACTTTGCTCTCTTGTTGCACAAGCCACTATTTCCTCAGATTCAGGAAAACAACCGGGAAAATTTGACTGCGTCTAAAAGAAATTGAAGAGATGTAAACGATACGTATTTATATAACACGAAGCCGGAGAGTACGCAACGGATATTCACTTATATAATTCACTAACTAACAGCAGAAATATAATAATATTTGTAGACTACAACTGCAAGTTAACTACGATATATAAATACTAACTGACTGGTATTAATTGGCGCTCGTGACAAATGACGTATTTACCAACAGAATTAAATAAACAACAAAAGCAAAATAAAAGTAAAAAAAATATGTAAATGAGAGGGACCATTCTACGCATGCGCCAACTTGTACCTACATCTTGTAATCTTTTCAGTCCCTTTTCTTTGCGCCGTACGGCATTTTTTGGGTTTTCAACTTTTTTAATCCAATAATTTTAACTTCGTTTGTTTAATAACTTCTTGATAGAATACATAAGACGTTAATTAAAATTTCAAAAATTTAAAGTGAAGTATATTATATAAATATAAACTTTTATGACGGTAAAATAATAATAAAAATCAATCTTAAATATGTAGATAAGAGAAAAAATAAAACCAAAAATTAAAAATGTGTTTTATGTGTTCAGGATATTCCGTTTTTGAGATGTAAAATAATATTTGTATAGATGTTCTGGAATGCCGGTTTAAATATTTTAATACAAAACACGTAATGAAATATTACTAACAATTCTCTGATAATAACCAATCAGTCAATCAGTGGACGCAGATCTGTGTCCAAAAAACACTCACATGTTATTAAAATAATGCAGTGTATTAACAAACGTAATAAACTCTATAAATTGAACCAATAATTATTGTCGATTATTGAATTATAAAATAAAAATATTGAAATATTTAAATTTCTATAATATCATAACGTTCATTTCGACCGGTAAGCAACGCGTGGCATGCGATAGAGACAGATACACTGAAAAAAGGTACGCCAAAACGAGACAGCGACATCGAATAGATACGTTAGTTGCAGCTGCTCATGACGTCACAACGGATTTGATGCAAGCGTGATCGGCGATCGGTCGATCTTGATCGATTTGTATAGGTAGGTTGACTAGGTTGTCCTCCGGTTTTTTCCTGGTACGAATAACGAATATTTACCTAAATCAAGTTCGTTTAATCTAATGTTAGAAGCAAATACCATTCCAAACAATGTCCATTATTTAAAATGTATTTGATATTTTATTAATTAATTTTATTATTTAGGTGCAACGTACCTTCACCATCCTACCTTATAAGGGATGTTTTTGCACAGCAGTAGTGGTATAAATTATAAAAATAATAATGAACAGTAAAAAAAAATGTTTTGCGATTTTTAATTGGCCCCGTCTGCAAATTGCCTTATAAACATAACATTCAAGTTTAGTCAAATTGATATGATAGTGTATTTTATTTCCATTCTAATGATAATAAAGCTTGTTTTTTTTTTCAGTTAATATTTTTTTCCGGAGTTGGGTCTTTAATTTTCTTTTATGTATTAGTGTGTATTTTTATAAAGCTAAAAAACTAGTTTTCTAGTGTTTTTACTTGGCGTAGGGCTAACACAAGCCTGATTCTGTCAACGATATGTGAGTTAATATTCACATCGGACCGACCCATTGCGGTGTTTTATTTTGTAGTTTGTGTCAAAATAATAGCAAGAAAATGTTAAAATGTAAATATTATAAATATGTCATCGTAATATTGTAAACTGTCGATAGATTGTTAAAGGAAACGAAAATAGCGCAGCGGAGCTGAGCGACGAAACACGCAGAAGGTTCGAGAAATTATGATTTTCCTAAAATCGACAAAAATTTTACAATCTCATTATATTGATGATAAACTAACGGTTTATATAACCTTACAACGACGAATGTATGTTTGTAATGTGTTATTTACTAACTTTCATTTGGTACCCATATTGTATAACAATTTTTGTTTTTTTATTCACCCTCTCTTTTTTTATTCGCAGACGTTACATTTAAATATTAAAAGTACTCTAAATCACTCCCACAACTAAGACAAATCTAGCGACACATCATATGTTAAAATCTGTCAAGCCATTTAGGCCACAGAGCGTGCCATATAAATATGCATAAATACCAGCCCATATGATAGCCCATAGCCCATACAGACGATCACTTAGCCTAGTGGGTAGCGATCCTGCCTACGAAGCTGAAGGTCCCGGGTTCGAATCCTAGGTCGGGTCAGTATTTATATGATGAATATTGCTACTGGTATCGGGTCTTGGTTGTTATGTGTGTGGTGTCTTCGCTTGGTACCCAAAACACTAGCGAATGCTTAGTTTTGGGCCTAGACGTTGTTGTCATGTATAAATATGTTGGTTATATGCCGCTTAGGCCTCTCCTCAGGATGAGGGTGTGTGAGCTTAATTTACCACGCTGGTCCAGTGACGGTTGGTAATTATATATACTACCCTCGAAATACATTATTCTCCACAGCCGGGTAATAAAAACAATCGACGATCTCGACTTAAACCAAGATTATGTCTATACGAAGTTAAGATAATTGCTTCCTAGTTACACGTTACTTGAAATGTAATTAAAACTTAGTGATCGTATCATCATATCAATGTAATCTACCTTTAACATGAATGTAATTTTTGTATGCATTATATAATAAATATTTAGTTGTAATTATACCACCGAGGTTAAATTGACCACCACGTGTCAAAAAAATTGTCAATGAACAAATATATTAAAATCTAAAATGTTCAGTATAACCCTTTGCAAAAAACCTTTTTTTTTCCTCGTTGTTTATTCTTTGGTTGAATCGTATAATATGAAAGCTCGCATAAGTAAGTTCGAAATGTTCAACTTTATGTTCATGATTTATTAAAATGTTTGGAATAACGGCGCAGAAGAGATAGGCTACGCAATAAAAAACAAACGACCCGCTATTTGTGTAATACAAAAATGTTTGTTATTCAAGTATACTTACATTAATAAAAACAATTTTAATTTTAAAATAATATTTTTGGAAGTGCAGCTAATTTATTTAATTTATCAGATAAAACGGGTTCATTTAATTCAAAATGTTTTCATATACAATTTTTTCTTTCCGGGGTACAAGTATATGGCACTCTTCGGCTTATGAACTACATGTACAGTTCCAATCAAACTTTATGGCGGATGTGAACATAGGCACAAGTCGCGTCGCAGTAACCAGTTTTAGGTGTAGCGGGACGCAGTGGAGCGAAGGGTATATGACTGTACCTGCGCAAGCACGCTAGCGTTGTATTCCGATCCACCATAAAGTTTGAGGCGAACTATACATTTATGCAAAAAATTATAGCGGTCCCGATACAACTATGTAGTCCACGCGAGTGGAGCTGTGGACGGAAACATAGTTTGAAAATAAAATATAGCTCATGTCACTCGCTGATAATGTAGCTTTCTAAAGGTGAAAGAATTTTTTTAAACCACTTAAGTAGTAGTTAGTTTATCCGTAACAAAAAATCAAATCATTCTTCTTTATAATATTAGTACAGTTCCCATCAACCTTTATGGCGGATGTGAACATAGGCACAAGTCGCGTCGCAGTAACCAGTTTTAGGTGTAGCGGGACGCAGTGGAGCAAGGGGCATATGACTGAACCTGCGCAAGCATGCATAAAGCGTTGTATTCCTATCCGCCATAAAATTTGATTGGAACTATAAGTATAGATAATTTCTAAACCTTCACACTAATATATTTCATAAACATAGTTTCAAAACTATAATAGTTTTAATGGAATACAAAGAGATCAAGGGAATGAAGTTATGACGATATTTGACAGTTTAGTACCTAAATGGTATCTTGTGAAATGCCAAAAGCTATGCTGGAAATATACTTTTTTTCGAGTGAATATTCTAAATATTTAGTTACATATAGTTTTTTATGCCTCGTCTTAAAAAAACAAACAAAATAAACTGTAACCTTAATATAAATCATAGCTAAGTCACATGCTATCGTGAAACGGTGAATCACGGTTCCGAGAAACCGGAAACCGAAGCATTCTTAACAGTTTTTTTAAAACATATTAACCGGATAAACAGAATAGTCCTACTGACGCAAAGAACTCACTAGAGTTGTCGTTTTCACTCAAATTAGTAGGTTTCTACTACACCTGCGAATATCGAGGGTGCCGTACTTTTATAGGGTCTTTGAACAGTTCAAGTAGGTAAACGGTCACCCGGCTTTTTTTTTACCGCGTTATCAATATCAGCAAAGGAAAGCATATTTTAGTTCATTGTTAATAAGGTTCTTTTTTGCAAAAGTTGAATTTGGGATGTTTAGCAAAGAGAAAGCTTTTCTATACGTGTCCAGAAAGATATGTTTTAATTTTTTTTAAATTTTACAATAATATATTGACGACAGCTATTGCGAATGCCTATAACAGGGTTTTGATTTGACAAGTTCACAATGTAATAATAATTGTCCGTATTGGTACAAAGCACTATATGTAAAGGAAATAATTGTTCAAATCTTTCGTGTTTATAGGATTAGATGTCTTTATTCAACAGAAACAATATAAAATTTTTTGAAAGCGTAAAGATATATGAAAAGAAAACGTGGAACATTAATGTAATCAGCTACCAATTTTTTACAATCGTTAATTACTTGAAATTCCATACATATATTTACATAAAATATTGTTCAAATGTAATGTAAAAATTTTTGGTCATTGGCCATAATTTGCGTTCATCATTACCGGTCATAAAAACTTAATTTTTAATGTTTTTTATGCAAATGCAGTTTTGATGTCATTACTAATAATTATTATATACCTGCATACATTACATGTATAATAATAATAATTTATTTTATAAAAACTTACATGACAAAAAAAAGATGTATACACTTACAATACAATACTAACTGTATGTATGTATAGTTCCAATGTGGTTCCAATCAAACTTTATGGCGGATCGGAATACAACGCTATATGCATGCTTGCGCAGGTTCAGTCATATGCCCCTCGCTCCACTGCGTCCCGCTACACCTAAAACTGATTACTGCGACTCGACTTGTGCCTATGTTCACATCCGCCATAAAAGTTGATTGGAACTATACCTATTGCAAAATTTATTAAGAAAAAAACAAATTTCAGATTTCCACAGCAATGAAAATATGAAAATTGCAGAATTCAGTATGTATAAAGAACTATTTTTTGTTAAATTTAAATTTGAGGAGTATCGTGGGCGTGCAGAGCCACCTTAAAGATTAAATGGACAAAACTTACTTTAACTGTCTATAATTAACTGATAAATCATTGTCATGTTATGAACTAGCTTGTACCGTGGTGGCGTGTCTAAGTTAAAATCACAAAGCTCAGAATCCGAGCTGTCAGAGACGTGGAGATCAATTCTTCTCACAGTACACAAACACGCGTCTCGGTTATCTCAAGTGCTTATTATGACGTAACCAAACGAGAGCGTTGGTACGTACCGAAGACGTTGAAAGTACCCGAGAGGTTAAACTAAAAGTACTAATTATAACTTCGATCACAAACGAGATAATTACATTATTTTTCTTTATACTACGTACCACACAAGTATTCAACAGTTAACTTATTATATACCAAATCAACGTTCGACGTTCCGTAAATAACAGACTGCTTGTATCAAGCTTTCAAAAGAGGAGAAGGTAATTGACATCTCTACCATCCCAAATGTCAACCTCACCTGCACGCGCCAGATAGTGGCGGAAGACAATCAGATTCCGTAGCACTCCCTGCTGGATAACCAACGAGGCTCTGGTGACCGAGTAAGTGGCGATACACCCAATCACCTACCTGATGAGGCTACAGCAGCCTTGAGGTCTAAACAAACTCTAAAAGTACTGGAGCAGAAGGCAACGGGAAACCACTGCTACTATTTTTCCCATGAGAATCATGGAAAGGTCTTCTATCAGACGGTCCATGATCACGACCACTTCGCCAGGAGTATATGATTACGAAAAAGAATCAAGCTTTCATGCCCATATTACTGAATACACCCCCTCTTCAACGGAGTTTGTACCCGTAGGTCACCACGCTTGTCTTATGCGGGGTGGTGGCTGGTATCTCCATCGGCACAGAAGTGACCATATCGCCGGAGCAGGTTATTAGTTTTGATAAATTAAAAACTCATTGTTCAATATGCTTATAGAGGGAATCTAACCCACGACTTTTGTATCCAAGGCAGGGTGCTTAGTCACTAAGCCAACACAGCCTTTTATTTTCATTTTGTTACAAACAGATTAATGATTTCCAAGAAATGTATGTACCGTGAATTATCCAAATTAAAAAAAATAATATAATATTTGATAACTTACTGACCGATTGGCCGAGTGGTTAGAGACCCTAACCGCGGAGCCATGGGTCGTAGGTTCGATTCCCGTCCGGGGCAAATATTTGCGTGAATGAACATCTCTATTCGTTTCGTGTCTGAATGTAAAATATTTGTATTTTAAAAACAATAATTAAGTATGTATATCAGTTGTCTGGTGCCCATAATGCAAGTTCTGCTTAGTTTGGGACTAGATGGCGCTGTGTGGGATGTCCCAGATATTAATTTCATTATTTTTATGATTATTATTTTCCAAATCCGGTCTTAAAGGGATATTTTCATTTCCCACTGGTCACCTCGAGATGGCTGCAACGTAAAGATAAAAAAAGCTGATCTTATGGAGTGTTCGGCCTTGTCCGGTAGCTTCATACTATATAGTAGCCGGTAATTACCACGGGCTACGCCGCCGCCGGCCAGATGCCGACTGTACAGTTATTACTCGATACGAATAGCCCTTAAGGTACGGCTAGCAAAAAAAGTTTTAAGAAACGATGTGCAGGTACGCATTTTTTGACATTTTACCCCAGATCACCATTAAGCTACCAGTTTCACTGAATCTAAAAATAAACCACTCGTTAATCATCCCTTATTAAATGCAAGATGATGGTATGTACTAACACAAAAATTTACTGAAAAAATCACTGGCTGTCTCATGGCAGTGGTTTGTGAGCGAATTCAATATTTTCCAATTTATGTGCGAGTTTAATTTGGATTACAATTTTTGGAACAATGGATATGACATCTCACCAACCTGAACAAAAAAGAACTAAGAAAATCTGAAAAATGTCCCAAAATATTTTTCTAGTGTGCCCGGCTGTAAGTTATACATACGAGCTCTACTTATTGATTACATTGACGTATTGACATAAAGAAGTTGTCCTTACATCTTTCCTTCTATTTTTCCATCTCCCGAGAGGACTTATATAGAGGTTTCGTACAAGTTAAACAGAAAGTGAAAGAATGTCGTATCACGTCCAGGGGAAGGTTGAGATAAAGGACAACGTAATTTACCGCAAAAATATGAGGGAAGCTCTTAAAATATTTCCTTTGGAAAAAATTCTTTCTAATTATCCTATCAGTTTATTAATTACTGGCCGAAATTATTTCGTAATTGCCGATCTGCAAACACGAGTCGCACTTGACTTGTTTTAATAAACCTCTTTTTCAAGTTAAGGGTTGGGTTACCTATTTGTTCCGTGTCTGGGTGTAAAATATTTATATATATGTATATATTATAATTAATATTTAAGCACGTATATCAGTTGTTTATTAACCTATAATACAAGCATAATGTTTGCTTATTTTGGGAGTGAATGGCGCGATGTCGCATGTATTATTATTATTATTAGTCATATAACTAATTTTTATTTCAAAACGAGTTGTTTATACTATGTTAAGAATCGTAACTCAAATAATTGGTTTTTGCATCGTGTACAATCCAGTTTAACGTGGCAATCGATGCTTGCTTGCACCAATTCGGTATATAATTCTTATATTTACGAGGCATTGCTTAATCAACAGTAAAGAACGGACACGCTGTCATTACGTGTACTTAAAAAAAGAGTTTCATGTTGCATTTTGCGCTACACTCTGACCGCACCTTTTTTTTCTCAATCCGCACAAAACTTGGTACGAAAAAACTTAATTATATGCATTAAGTCGCGAAACATCTAAAGATAATCTCCGCTTTTCAAAATGTATAAAAAGTTCTATGGACGAAATCGAAATAAAAATGGCGTCATCGTGTTTAATAAAAAACAAATTATCGATATTATGTCTATTCGGTCGGTTATAATTTATTTATTTATTTATTCAGGAAACAAACAGTGACATGTAGAACATGAAATAAAACATATATATATATAGAACCTACATAAAACAGTTGCCACAATTAAATTATACATAAATACAATAGATACCGCAAACAATAAAATTAGCAATAAAATGAAATAAAAATTACTTACTAATAATAATAAATAATAATAAGGTCTAAAAACTTAGGTACATACAAAAAATAAATAATCAGACTTATACAACAAACTGAGCAAGTACAATAATTAATTCCTAAAATAAAACACAAAACCAAATTACAAATTACAAAAGAGATATGATTGCATTCATAATCATAGAGTAAATTAAATTGACAGCAGCGTTTGGTTTTAATAGTTATAAATGTCAATTCACAGTATTGAAGTGACATACGCTATTGCGGGGTTGAAGAATAGGGCGCGAGGATTTCACGGGGGTGTAAACCGGCGCGCGGGAACCTTGCGCACTGAAACTCGGACTAAAACTCGTCATCTTGCACCAGCTAGCTAGAGTATGAATGGTTAGACGGTCAACGCAAAAGAGGGCTTCTAGTCAATTCGTACTTTTGTCGTTATAATATGACTTCAAAAACAGGTTAAATATCAATAAGAGCTTAACACGCATTTGAGGTACGACAGTTAAAATTTATAATGGACGGTTTGTACGAGTAGATTCGTCACCTATTAAGGCCCGGTTCTTGTTAAAATTAGAGAGAGAGAGAGAAAGACCCTATACGGTGATACCCAAAGAAAGTAAGAGACCAATAACGTTGCGCAATATTTGTCGAATGCTGTTATACATTTAAAATAAGATTTTTTGTAATAAATATTCATTAGTTTTTAGTTAAAACGATAAATAAAGAAATTGGTTGTTAGATTATTTTGTTGCGTATCTCACGGTATTATTTATTTTTATGCGAATTAATACAATGCAGAGATATTACAGTTTGAATAACAATAAAAGTTCTCTTTATATAGATCCAATTTTTATCTATGTAAATTACTTTTTATTTTTGGCGTTTATTCGCCGCTTTTCCACGATTTAACAATAACAAACAAACAATAATAAACAAATTTTCTCTTCATAAATGTAATATCCAAATTGAATGCTTGAAAACCTATGAATTCAAGGTGTAAACTGAGACAGAATTGTGTATTGGGCCTTAAGTGCCTGAAACGTGCTATGCGAAATTGCCATTCCTCCCGTGTTACACCCGCGCACCTCACGCCTCTATAAATAATTACTTTCTAAATTAAAAAATAATTACATATTTACATACGTATTTTCTTTTATTTCGGAAGCTGGCTAAAGCAAAAAACCAGCAGAATATTGCTTCATTGCACTAAGCACAAAGCAACGTGCCAGACACAAAATACGATTTCGAGAAAGGGAACACCTCAGGGAACACATTCAGGGCTTATTTAAAAAAAAATTATGCTTTTACGGAAAGCGTAATTTTAATCAAATAAATCAAATTGCCAACTTTTAAGTTTTTTCGCAACCCGTCAGACTAAGTATTTTTACTTGAATTTTGAATAAGTGTTTTATATAGGATGTTCTATCGTTCGAAATAAACGTACACGCGTGTTGAAAATAGCCAATACAAAGACGGTCTAAACTTAAATTCCCTAAATGCATATAATACAGTAGTTAACTATTATTTCATATGAAAGAGTTTTATAAATATATAATAACAGAAATTAATTTAGAAAAAAAAAAACTTAGTAACAAAGTTATAAATGTTTAAAATGTCCAGTTAGACAGAGAGGGCAATAGCGCACGGTGTGACGTCAGGCCATTGAAAATAATGTTAAATTATTTTTTCAAGAAAGAGACGGAGATAATCTTCTAATAGTTAATGAGTTCCATACTCTTCTGTCGAAAATCATTTAATTTTGGTTAGTAAATTTTGTTATCGTATAAAGTCTATTTTAATATTTTCTTGACAAATAGGTATAACATTTTCAATATTTCAACTACCGTATTATTAAAGATTTTTTTTTAGAAATATCTTTGTGCGAAAACAGTAGTTCCAAGCATTGAGAATGGCGAAGATTTCTAGGCGTACCGCGCCGTACAGCAAAGAGCCGACGACAAAGAAAATAAGGTGTACCTAGGTACTACATGGTAGAAAATGTAAGTGTTTCGAGTCGCCACGAAGGCGAAGTCGTAAGCACAGTCTAGTACAGCTATTTAAGTTTAATTTTATCTAAAGGGGGACACAAAGGATGCATATACCGAGAATTGTTTTTTTTTTTTAATGCAGTAATACTTAACCATTGTCTAAGTATTCAGAAAGGACAAAAATACTGTTGAATGCCCTTTGTTTTGTTTTATGGTACTAAACAAAAACCCTCACCCTTAACAGGTGATTTTGGGTCTTTTAACAAGTGTAAAGGCACTCGTATCCAAAGTTAGTTTTATGGGACCTACTCAAGTTCTTAAGTTTTTGTGTAACAAGTTTGTGTTGAAAATAACATTATTGCTTTGAAGTTTATAAATATGAATTCTGAAACTTTGGTAGGTATTAGTCTCTAGCTGTTTAATTTAGAACTGATTCAGTTAAAATACGATTTAGCCTTAGGGTTCATGTGACTCTTAGGTTTGGAAAAAAGACCCGAAACATATTATATGTAATCTAAGTCTGAATCGTGTATGTGTCGTGATAGCCGTGTTGATAGCGTGCCCGCTTTTTGTTTAGAAGGTGGTTCGAATTGCAGAAACAAACACATACCTACCAATAACTTTTTTCTGACTTGTAAAGTTCCACTCAAGCTTTATGGCGGATGTGAACATAGGCACAAGTCGCGTCGCAGTAAGCAGTTTTAGGTGTAGCGGGACGTAGTGGAGCGAGGGGCATATGACTGAACCTGCGCAAGCATGCATAAGCGTTGTATTCCAATCGGCCATAAAGTTTGATTGGAACTATACATAACTATCACTGACTCCGTACCTCGGAGAGCACATTAAGCCGTCGGTCTCGTTAGCCCCTGCACTGGAGCAGCCTGTTGGATTAAGTTCTAAGCAACCTCATCCCGAAGGGAAGCCTAAGCCCCTGTAGTAGGGCATAATGGGCTGATATGATGAAGTCTAAATAAAAGTTTTATCAATTGGACAGTGGGACAGGTTTTCATTCCGCTCTTTTACTCTAGTTCGTGTGCACAACAATATACGTCAAACTTTTGTCCATAAAGCCAACGATGGACCCTCGAATCAGCCGAACTAGGTGAGTGGTTTCACACGGTACGTTGGTTCCGGGAGAACTCGTCGCGACCTGCGTCGCGATATCGCTTCCGCCGGACACCGCGCAGAGCGATAGGGTTAAATAGGGTTGCCAGTTAAAACTTATTATATTGAAGGTGATTGTTATTGACTTTTGTTTTTGATAATCGAACCCCCGATGATAAATGTTAGCTTCGTTCGAGCTTCACAGCAACCGTTCAAAAGGTGTTTAATTCGGACAAGTTTTTTTGTGCCAATTTATGAATACACGAAACATAATATATAGACCCTTTTGCCGATTTCTCTATAACAGTTAAATATATATATATAACGTCACAATAACTTATCAAACGGAATTACTCTTAGGAATGATAATTATTTAAGTTGAAAACAGAAAATAGAACGCCTGCTATTCTTTCCGCGTATAGCTGTAAACAATTCAAGTGACAACCTTAATAATTCTTGTGCATACTTTTCGATAATATTATACAAGTAGTCGCCTTGGCGGTTTTTCAAATGTATATACTGAAATAGTAAACATTCAATTTTAATAAAGAACAATTTTGTATTGCATAATAATTATGTAAATATGTAAGCGTCGTGATAGCTACGTTGTGACGAGCCGCTTCTAGTTTAGTAGGTCGTGGTTCGAATCCCAGGGCATATACAAATAAGTTTTTTCTGACTTAGTACATAACTATCACTGAATATTTGCGTTGGAGAGCACGTTAGGTCCCGGGTTACCATCATCAGAAGGCAGTCGTTAAAATCCACCAACCCGCACTGGAGCAGCGTGGTGGTTTAAGCTCCGAGCACCCTCATCTCGAGGAGTGGCTTAAGCCTCTGCAGTGGAGCATAATGGGCTGATATGGTAATAGTTATAGTGTGTTCTTAATTTGTTTAAGCACATAACGTGACAAAATAGGTACACCTAAAAAATAACAGTTACACTCATGATAAATCATATAATTGATAAACACAGTTAGCTCAATTTATCTCTAGAATGTTTTAAGATGCCGCGCCCATGTAATTGTCGGTTACGGCAACACGGAAGGGAGACAATGACCAAGCGAGCGCGCATTCACACGCCTTGTTGCCAACCTCGCGTTTAATCACGAAGTTTTCTTAACACATCTAGCTGATTTAGGGCATAATATTCACTTCGTTTGAGTGATATTTGGTTTCATTACAAATACAACTATTGGTGCAGCTTTTCAATTTCGTTTCGTATTTACAAACTGTGCCTACTTACTCGTTATGAGGAGGTTTGTCAAATAATTTGGCTAGTACGGGTTGGCGAGCGCATTGGTGTTAACTTGATGTACACAGCTGTACACCTTCTATTTATCACACAGACTTCCCGAAGATCGGAATAATTGTCTCTTATGAGAGTTTCCTGGTTAGCAATGGAGTTTTGTTATTCTTTCTATTTGGGATATTTTTACCCAGCTTCACTGTATATATATTTTGTTACTTTGATGCCCAAAATAAGTTTGTTCCTTGAGGACAACCTCGAAAAATTTACTTTTATGATTCGCACATTGGGAAAGATTGGTACTCTATTTGAATTCTTATTTACGTTCCATTCTGCGCATTTCATTGACGTTGTCATTATTCGCGCATTTTCTTGACTTTTACTGTACATGTATTTCGCGTTCAGGCCATTTTACACGAAGCACTTCTGCCGTTTGGTTTCCAAATGTAGTTGTAAATATTTTTAATTTTAAAATTATAACTGTTAAGAATTATAATCTGTTACTTAAAAAATTATGTGTAATTCAAAAACTAGCAATAGAATATCATCATTTTAGTTAATTTAGAAGCGGTCAAAGTTTTAATTTTATTTCTTAAGCCACTCTCTACTAGTATGATTAATGACACGATTTGGCTTACGGCTAATTACTGTACAATCACACAAAATATGTAAGTAATGATAATAGCTTAGGATCCCACCGCATGAAACCTTACGTTATGAGCT
Source organism: Luffia ferchaultella (assembly GCA_949709985.1). Lineage (NCBI taxonomy): Eukaryota > Metazoa > Arthropoda > Insecta > Lepidoptera > Psychidae > Luffia > Luffia ferchaultella. The sequence continues at coordinate 23,765,164 of OX453242.1, read as the reverse complement.
ATTTTATTTTATACTATGAATTGTTTCAAGTTTGGATCAAACTGAGTTTGACACCACCTATAAGAATGAAACTTACAAGTAAACAGAGGTCAATAGGTGTGTAACAAATTATGCTGTGGGATCTCAGTATTCTGTTGTAAATATCAGAATATGACGATTCAACATAACATGTTCATAAACAAGTTATGTTCAAAAACACTGTTAGAAAGTGTCCGTCGGAGAAGTAGATTTGGCCCTTCGAGCTTTGCCAAGTTGCCAACCAACTGCCTGTCCCGTTTTATGAAATATGACTCTATAAATAAAAATTTAAAATAATTCAACACTAAGTATTCGTCATTTTTGAAATAAAGTATATAATAGGCTAATATTTATTAAATTAATCAAGGTATCAAATATTAATACACGGCATTAATTTTAATTTCGTTTTGATCTATTAAAGAATGGGTTTGGACTAAAAATTTTAGCACTTAGTTTTTAATTTTTTTTTTATTGTAGACCAATCTTATACCTTTTTATTTAAATAAAAAAAATTGTGTAAAATGTTCTTAGTCTAAAATTTTTTTTCAAAAATTTATTAATGAAATATCCTTGTGACGTCAACTGGACAGATATTTACTATTTGTATAACTTAGACTAAATAAAGTCATAATATTTTTATTGATTCATGAGGATTACAATTTCATTTCACACAGTGAGTGACCTTAACCTCAATATTTTTTAGTTAGTTTTAGTTTTGATTTTTACTGTGGAAAGCAGTGCGATAAACTCAAGCACCCATCACAAGAACAATTTCAACGTCAGATGAATTTTCATAAATATCTGGGAAATTCGTAGGTAATTAGAAAACAAAATATTTTGAGATGTTATACTGGAACCTTATTCCTTTGATTTTAATTTAATTTAAAATGTCGGTCCAAGCCCATTGTTTACCCAGAAAATCTACTTTATCGCCAAGTGAAGGTGGTTACAGTATGTGCTAAATCTATCTAAAAAATTAAACGCGTGGCCAGATAAGGTTAAAATATTGTGGTCAAGTGTACACAGCACATAAACGGTTAGCACTTTGAAAACGCTAATTATCCTAACAGCTTTACGGGACTTACGAAAGCTATATATCGAAAACATTGATTAATATACTTCTGTACCTACTAACACAGTCGCTTTAATCTGGGGTGACCTTAAAAAAGTGAAAGTAAATTTTTAGCGAATAACATAATAGAAGGGTTTTCACCCAGGAAGGGTTAGTTATATATTATATATATATGTAGCTATGGGCATATAATTTTGATTAGATAAAACAGTATTCGTAATTATTTAAAAAAAAATGTTTTAATTGTAGTGTTCCTTTTTAATAAAATATTAGTTCGACAGTGAAAATATTTATTGACAAACTAGCTTTTACTAAAAAGCCTTAAAACCTTTTTTTTGTTTTTGGATTAATTGGCAATTTCGCGATTGTTTACTTTGAGAACACTTTTGCGTAACATTACATGAAATAATTTTTAAACTTAGTGTGACTTCGATTGGACGTATTAGTTTCTTGTTATTGATTTGTCTGTGATTGGGTCTCATTTATTGACGACCCTAACTGGGTAACTGGGATTGGAGACCCTAACTGCTGAGCCAAGGATAGCGGGTTCGATTCCCGCCCGGGACAAATATTTGTTCGCATGAATATGTCTATTTGTTCCGTGTCTGGGTGTGAAAGTATCTATATATGTGTATATAATTGAAAAATAATTTAAGCACAATCCTTGGTTACTTTGGGACTAGATGGCGCTGTGTACGATGTTCTAAATATTATTATCTCATCAAATTAAAATACTAAATATTTTTATTATAAAACGTATTGCAGTATTAAAATAAAATTCTTTTAAAAATGTCTTTCATTTAAAATGTCATTCTCTTTTTTTTTTGTTTGAGAAAAATTTGTTTCTTATACTCTAATATGTTACGAATTACGAACGATTAATTCACTAACAAAGCCAATATCACAACTACCATATGAAATGTCGAAACTCGAAATGAACACTAACGACACATCTACCAAGGAGGGTCTAACTTGGCAGTTACAAACGCCACAAGCACCCAAAACGAAGCATCTGAAATGCATGAAACTGACAGCTAAATCGCCACACGTGAACGATTTCGGCGATATTTTTCTGTCTGGAACGCAAAACTAGCAAAAGTAACATTTATGGCTGTTATTTGATGCGAATAGAACGCACCCTTAGAGCTTTGTTTAGGTAGTGAGATCTGTCATAAGTATGCGTTATACTGCAAATTTAAAAGGACAGCGTATCCGCCTGCATACCAACTCTAAACTCTAATTCTGTGGATACACCTCTCATTGTAACGAACTTGAGACCAATCATATCTCCAAACGCAGCACATAAAAAAGTCAGTGCGATCCGATTTTGATCTAAAAAAGCTTCAATATCATTTATATGTGACCGCTTTCACATAATTGTCACTCGATACGCGCCCTCGGCACTAATTTAAAATAAATTCCGATGCAAGATAACCATATTTGAGGTTTCTAAATTATATAATTAAGACAAGATAAAAAACACCTACGTAGACCAGTTGGAAATTGAAATAGCTCGCCATGCGATTAGGGCACTAATCGATTCTTTCATTGGATCTAATTAAGAAAGCTCTGATAGTGGCATACGGTTATTTAGATTTATATATTTTTAAGTAATATTATTTGACAGATAGATACTGACGAGAGCAAAGTAGTACCTATTTCAGTTAGTATGTCTGAATATATTTTTTTTAATTTTTAATAAAAACTTAAATTAAAATTCATAATTAACATTCCGAAATATTCGGAAAATATAGATAAATCTATATATACTTTTCTCTGAAAATAAAAAAAAATTTTGCCTGTCATTTCTTTATTATTTTTTTCCTAAAATTGATTAATGAAATATCTATGTGACGTCAACTGGACAAAAGTGTACTATATTTGCATAATCTTAGACTAAAATGAAGTCGTTATATATTTATTTATTCTCGAAGAATACAATTTCATTTGACATAGTGAACTAACCTCAATATTTTTAATTTAGTTTTAGCTTTTGTTTTTTACTGTGGAAAGCGAAAAGCTCAACCGCCCTAGACGACGTCTCAGGGACAATTTCAACATCAGATGAATTTTCATTAATATCTGGCAAATTCGTAAATAGAAAAAACTTATATTTTTTTGGTCACACACGACACTTTGGTCGTTACCTGTTACCAGGTTTGAATCCAGGGCAAAATAGCACATTTTCATGAAGCATTTAAAAAAAATGTCTATTTGCATATCAAATTAAGTAACTAGGTATAATTTAAATTTGTGATTGAAAGACTAGACGGTGTATGAACCGGTATGTAGAAATCGCAATTAACAGGCGTCCATGCGTATTAAATTTGGATTAATTACTTTTAAGTAGGTGTTATTTATTATAAGAGAACGTAGGTATGACATAAACATACGCCTTTCGGAAACTAGTTTCAATGTTTGACGAAAGCAAATAAGTCGTTTATTTCAATTACACTATGACTGAATGGTCATGCGTTTGGTTAAAATATCGCTTTTCAATGCCGTCAGCCTAAAAGCGCTTTCACATACGACACGATATCGGTATCGGACTCCGAACCGACATCGGAGTTCGATCCCACGGGTTTCTCTGTTTACATTGTTACTCCAATCTATATTTCTGAGCATCTGTCAGCCACAAACAGAGCACTTCACACCGCTGCGCGTGCTAAGGCCAAGGAAAAGTCTTATAAATTTGTCTGGATCCGCAACGGTGTCATATTTGTTCGCAAGGACGAAAAGTCCCAATATATTGTGATCAGAGACTCGCAGTCCTTGAATCGCATCAATTAGCTTCCTCATCGGCTTTTAGTGTTTAGTGTTTGTTGAAATTGTTATTCTTCCCTTGTTTATTGTAGTGATCTGTTTTGTTATTTTATGGAATTGTCATTTTTCTATCAAAATGTACGTGGTTTAAAAAGTAAATCTTTTGAAATCTATAATTCCGTACTTAATTGTAATTATGATATTATATGTTTGTGTGAGACGTGGCTCGACGACTCAATTTTCTCATCTGAGTTGTTTGATGAACGATATAGTGTGTATCGAAGGGATCGTGATTCGTTGTTCAAGAGCAGATTTGGTAAATCTCACGGTGGTGGTGTCTTATTGGCCGTTTCTAAACATCTTAATGCTGAACTACAAACTGAACGGCACAATTTGGTTGAGGACTTGTGGGTGCGCATTAGACTTGACAAAACTTGTTTTGATGTGTGTGTAGTATATCTGCCGTCTTACATCCCGGACGAATTGTTCGGAAATTTTCTCGATAATTGCGAACGTGTTATTCTGGCATCGGATGTTGTCAATACGATTGTCATAGGGGATTTTAATCTACCAAATTTAAATTGGACTAATGCTGGCGCAAATTACTTAACCAATGTTACCAATATGAAATCAAAAATGTTATTAGACTTCATTAGCACCACTGGTCTACAACAATTAAATAATGTAACTAACGCCGATGGCAATGTACTGGATCTTGTGCTTGCGAACTGTTCGCCCTCCTCTGTTGTTACATTGACAGAGCCAGTCACTCGGATTGACAATTATCATCCTCCCCTAGAGTTTTCATTTTCTCTATTCAAATGTCACCTTCTAAGGAATAACACTAATTTACCTAAGCTTTGTTTTCACAAAACCGACTACGAAAAATGCATCTCCGAACTTAATCAAATCAATTGGAATGCTTCCTCTTCATTGCATTGTGAAGACTTCTTGCATTATTTTTATAACAAGCTTTGGACTGTTATTAATAGGCACACGCCCACTAGAACGTCACATAATTCTAGTTATCCTGCATGGTTCTCCAAATCGCTCATTAAGTTGTTGCGCGAAAAAAACAAGTTTCACCGCAAACACAAACTTTACAAAAATCCTCGCGACTATGATACGTTTTCATTACTCAGAGCAAGATCCAAAATTTTAATGAGAGACTGCTTTAAGACTTACATTAAACATATAGAAGCCGATTTATCGAGTAATATCAAAGCGTTTTGGAGATACACCAAGGATAAAAAACTGACAAACGAGATGCCCAGACACGTTCATCTTAATGGCCGCTCAGCTGATACCGGTCCTAGTGTTGCTAATCTTTTTGCTGATTATTTCTCTTCAGTATATTGCTCATCAACTGGTTCTCATTTCACCCCTTTATTTCCACCATCTAATTACACTTTATTCAGGGTACAGCTGCCCGAAAACGCAGTGTTAACTCATCTTAAAAAATTGGAAATAAATAAAGGAGCTGGTCCTGACGGTATTCCGCCTGTGTTTGTCCGTATTTGTGCATGTGCCTTGGCGAAACCACTATCACTGGTCTTCAATAAATCTTTGGCCGAGGGTGTTTTTCCTGATCTATGGAAATTAGCCAAAATTACTCCAATATATAAATCAGGTGACAAGGGTGACGTATCTTATTATAGACCCATAAGTATTCTAAACTGCTTTGCTAAGGTATTTGATAGCTTGATGTATCAACACCTATTTAACCATTTCAGCCATATACTGAGCATTCACCAGCATGGTTTTGTCAATCATAGATCTACTACTTCCAATCTGCTCGTCTATAGTAGCTATCTCTGTCACGCATTCAATGATAAGATTCAAGTTGATTCCGTGTGCACCGATTTTGCCAAGGCATTCGATCGTGTCAATCACGAAATATTGCTGGCGAAGATGGAGCACCTTGGGATTCATGGATCCTTGCATCGTTGGCTCAAATCTTATCTGCTGTATCGATCGCAGTTAGTGTGTGTGTACGGATACGATTCCTACCCTTTCATGGCAGCCTCTGGGGTTCCACAGGGCTCCAATTTAGGACCATTACTGTTCTTAGTGTTTATTAATGACCTTCTGGAAGTTTTGACTTGCAACTGCTTAGCTTATGCTGATGATCTCAAACTTTTCTTATCCATTTCTGAAACGTCAGACTGTCTTCTATTACAGTACAATTTAAATCTATTGCACTCTTGGTGTGAGAATAATCTAATGTCACTGAATATCAAGAAATGCCACTCCATCTCCTTCACCAAGATTAAGAAAATAATTTACTATCCGTACAATATAAACGGATCTCCACTGGAGCGCGTCAGTGTAGTTCGTGATTTGGGGGTGTTGTTCGATAGTGCGTTATCGTTCAGACCTCATTATGAGTGGATGGTGGGCAGGGCTTGCAAGATGCTGGGGTTCATTTTCCGAGTTACCAAGGCCTTCAGAAGAAAGGAGTCCTTCCTAATACTTTACACTTCAATGGTCCGTAGCCCTCCTGGAATATTGTTCTTCTGTTTGGTGTCCGATCTACCAGGTTCATATTAATCGAGTCGAGTCAGTTCAGGCACGTTTCCTGCGCTGTCTCAGCGTTAGATTGGGCCTGAGGAAAAGACTTCCCGAGTATAGTGATCGCCTGAAGTACTTCCATCTTCAGAGTCTTCACGTCAGACGTAGAACTACGGACTTGTGCCTTCTTCACAAGATAGCTAACGGTGGTTTGGGGGCCGAACTTTTGAATGCTCTTAATTTCAGAGTCAGCAAACATCGTTTGCGTGATAAGCGACTGTTTGACGTACCCATCGCGAATAATAACGTCTCTTACAACAGTCCAATACATAGGTTTTGTAGTCTATATAATGCATTGAACGATGAATTCGATATACATCACCAGAGTTACGTCTCATTTAAAAGAGCTTTATCCAAATTATAAATGTTTTCTTTCTTTTTAAATATTTTGGTCGTTTTTGTGTTTATTACTTGATTATTTACTATGTACTATTTTACAATGCCGTATATAGCTATTAAGGTCAACAGACTTGCCTCTATTGTATTTTGTATATTTTGTATCTTTGCCTATTTTTAAGTTTGTTAACTGTTGCTGTATCTATGTAATAAATAAATAAATAAATTGGTAGTGATTGTATAATATCTGGATAGAGAATCGGCGCCAAAAAGCGTCAATAAAATATCACCTAACTATTCGGTTATAATTCACGCACACACAGACGGATTGTACATGGTTAATATGGTTTAGCGAGAGTATGTAGTCTGTTGAGTAACAGACAAAAGTATGTAAAAGTCGGCTGTCATTTTTGTTGACATCGTATTATGAGGATCCATCCAGATATTAATTTGTAAACACTTAAATTTTATCTGAATTCACTGAATAACAACAACCATGACATTTTAAAATAATTATTGCTAAGTTGACTGTTATTAAAAATATTGTTTTGCAAAGGTACGCTAAAATCATAACTCGTGTTGTTTACCGAACGTTTTAACTAAAAACTTATTTTATTCAATACCAAGCGTAATTAGTAATAATATAAATTAAGGTTTTTAAACGCTGACAGACCGATTGGTTAAGTGATTAGTGACCCTAACCGCGGAGCCAAGGTTCGATTCCCACCCGGGACAAATATTTGTATGCATAAACATGTTTATTTGTTCCATGTCTGGGTGTAAAATATCTATACAGGATGTTTGGTACAGCGACCCCCAAATTTTTTTTTTGTGGACTTTTAAATTTAATGAAATTTTTTAAATATTTTGTTTTATTTTATTGATTCGACATTACATAACTTTGACCGTTGTCAGTGTTGTCACGGAGATAGATACGGAACCAACTGTGTATTTAAATATTAGATTAGTAATTAGAGAAATAAATAAAAATAACTGGAGAAGTACTGTATGTTCACTTCATGAGATAATTCAAGTAAAGTGCGATCCCATCAAAAACAATACTTGTCAAAAACACCAAGTCTCGCAACTCAGTTGTTCTGCGGTAAAAAGTTGTGAGATCCATGTAATACCAAGTCGGGTATGTTAATGTTTTATATAAATATATTGAGACTTGGCCATCGCACTAAATAATTGAATTTACATGTGTTTTCAGGCGATTGAATTTACACGTGTTTTCAGGCGATGGCCAAGTCTCAATATATTTATGTAAAACATTAAAGAATTTTAATATTGATATGCGTCACTATAAGATGCTGTTAATAAATTAATAACGGACTTGGTATTGGATGGATGGATCTCACAACTTTTTACCGCAGAACAACTGAGTTGCGAGACTTGGTGTTTTTGACAAGTATTGTTTTTGATGGGATCTCATTTCTTTTTGTATTTTGTAGACAGTTCTACTTTTTTCCTTTTCGGTACCTTCTACTTATTGTATATATGTATATCTACCAGCAACGAATTTTCTTAAAGCCCTCTCCCGGACTTATGAACTTTTCTTATTTTTGTAGGTAGCCTTCCGTTTTCTCTTTTCCGGTACTACTTCTTGAGCTTCAGCTACAGTTTAATATAATAATAACTGCCGTAATAAAACATCGTTACGAATAAAGCCAATATTGAAAAATTTAACTGAAGACTTGGCTGTATGGGCTTAATTTTTTTTTTTGCGGTCTTTTCTAGATTTTTTAGTTTTTCCTTGATTCATACACCAAACACTACTTATATTCCAAATTTGAAGCTTCTAGGTCTGCTAGAAGTGCCTTAGAATTTTGATGATCGTTGAGTCAGTGAGTGACAAAATTAAGAAATTTGACCCGTTATAATTTCTTAAAAATACTGGTTCAAATTGAATGAAAACGTGTAATATGCTTATATAATATGCCTGCATGGTTACTGAAAATTTCAGTCTTCTAGTTTTATCCACAACGAAGTTACAGGGGGTCGAAAATGGTCTGAATTGCTTCGAGAAAAGGATGGTACGGCCGTGACGCTTTTTTGCTCGACTTGGTGGGGGCACGGCCGTGCCCCCAGATAAATCAGGGTATCGATGAAAATACACAAAAATAAGATTTAAAAAAACCGTAAGACTTTTCATAGAGGTAAGTTGACTTAATCCGATTGTAAATAAGTTGTACTGTGCACGAAAGAAAATCGGGGGTCGCTGTACCAAACAGCCTGTTTAATGTATACAATATATCATACATAATTATATGCAAGTATGTATACCAGTTGTCTAGTGCCCTATAATACAAGCACAATACTTGCTTACTTTGGGACTAGATGGCGCTGAATGGGATATCCCTGATATTATTATTAAACACTTAGCGTCATTTTCCTTTCTCTTCTTTTAAATTGTTGTGCCCTAACAGGACCTGTTAATGAGTATTGAATTTAAAATGAAAATCACAATAAATTTATAAATCATTTGCTACTGACTACATTTAAAACTTAAGTGAACTTAGTAGGTGAACCTACTCATTTAAAGGAAATACAATATTATATTATATTTAGGTAAAGGCAATATCAATTTAAAATACAATTCAACGAAAGTTTCACTTGTCTACGTTCTCTGCATTGAATAAACAAATAAATAAACATTCTAGTCTTGTTTAAAACGGAACGCAAAGGAATCCGTTTGACGCGTCGCGTCCGCGTCCCAATTATCGATAATAAACTCAATCAACTACTAATCAGTTCAATAAATAATTCTACAAACGTAGTAGTGATTCGATTCACGATTTCGATTTAGGAATCGAGTGACGGTGGTGGGTGTGGGAAGAAGTGTTATCTGTAAGCGTCACACAGACAACCGCCGGATACGAGCTGGCCGCAGCGTCCCCAAAACTACAGGAAAAAAGAGGTTTTTCGTTATTTATAATATGTCGGTGTAGCGCGTACTGGCCGATATTTGAAATAGGAATTAGGTTCGATATTAAAGCGGCATACAAAAAATATTAAATTTTTGAAAACATATCATAGAGTAAATAAATTTGACAGCAGCGTTTGGTTTTAATAGAGTCAGAAATGTCACTTCACAGTACCGAAAATGTCGAGTGAAGACCGGCGCGCGGGGACCTTGCGTTCTGAAACTCGCCATCTTCTACGAGTTAGAGAGTATGAGTGGTTAGACGGTAAACGTAGAAGAGGGCTTCTAGTCAATTCGTACTTTTATGGCTATAAGTAACCAATAACAGTATATAATAGACAGAAAAACGGATGTGACGTCAAAAAAATGGCGGATATAAATATATTCTTGATGAATATTTACATAAGTAAAAATAGAAGTTTGTAATACCCATCATCTTCAATGTTCTCAAATTATTACTATGGTAATGGCAAAATCTGTGAATTATTTATACTTACTATTATATTATTGCATACACGAATTAAAATTTTCATTTATTTATTTTGTTATTTTTGATATCGAAAACACCTAATTCTCGTTTTACAAATATTTGTAAATGACAAAGAGAACAATGCCCATTTTGCATTAAAAATAACCGAAGTTGTCACAAATTTTGGGTCACATCCGCCAATGCTTAGTGTACAACAGTTATGTAAATAAAATGTCACATATCAGTGTCGCTCCAAAGGTCGATACTAAATGAATATAAGGTAGTTGTAAGTTATCTTGAAATGGTTAATAGTTTTCTAACTACTTAATCATTGTCTGCCGTAACATCTCTGTCTTCTGCTCTTGATAAAATCATCATCAGCCCATTTTTACTCCACTGCAGGGGCTTAGGCCTCCCCCAGGGTGAGGAGGGGGGGCTTGGAGCTTAAGTCCACCACGCTGCTCCACTGCGGATTGGGAACTGTAACGACCGCCATCTATTGACAGCGTCCGGGACCGACTGCTTAACGTGCCCTCCGAAGCTCTTAATAAAATAGCGCATGTTAAATAAAATAAGTACACCAATAAATATAGTGGAATAAACGATGGAAAATGACGTAATTAAGAATATAGATGTTGTACTCACAATAGTAATACGTTGAGAAAGGCTGCACTCATACAGTGGAAGCATGAAAAGCCTGATTAAAAAAAAAAACAACTTTTTGGTAATTTGTCGTTTTACAAAAAAGAAAAATCGTCAAATTCATATGACTATATTTATCAAATATTGGAAAATGAATGGTTTGGCCTTGGAGATCTTTCAATAAATATGGATTCGAAACTAAAAAATTCCTTTCACTTCGTCCCATTTCAATGTTCATATTTTTAAAACACTCGAGCCAAGTTACCCGTCAAAAAAGCCATATCCCGAGTTTTCGTGGCCAGTGTTTGGCGTTCGTGACATGCGCGCGCGCACTTATGAGTTGAGTCAACTCATCGGTCGCCACTGACGGCAAGTGGTTTATGAGGGGTTAAACGTATACTAATCAAACACACTAGCTCAAAACCGTTTCACAGAACATTTACTTATTTACTGGAGATTTCTTTGTAGAGATAGATTTTTTTTTTAAATTTTTTAAAATTGTTGGGAAAACTAGAAAAAATTATAATCTGGGAGTATAACTCCAGCTACCAAGAGCTCATATTATATGTGAAATCCAGTGACGAACAAAAAAACTTTTTATATTTTCAATAGTTTAGTAAAATCACATATAACAATGTAATTTGACGACCGCTTAGCCAAGTGGGTAGCGACCCTGCCTACGAAGCTGGAGGTCCCGGGTTCGAATAACCAGGTCGAGTCAGTATTTATATGATGAATATTGATACTGGTACTGGGTCTTGGTCGTTATATGTATGTAGTCTCTTCAATTGGGACCCAAAACACAAGCTAATGCTTAGTTTGGGGCCTAGACGTTGTTGTAATGTATGCCTACGTTATTATTATTATATAAACATAAGTAAAACATAAAAGCTTACGTAAATAGTTGCGTCGAATGTGTCATTTATTTTATAATATAACTAATGTGTTTATAAATCTGATCACGTTTATAATGAGAGGTTGTCTAGGTTTATTTGATTGCAGAAAGATATTTTTCTATTTGTCTATGTACATCCATGCTCTATGGTAAATTATCGTCGACTAACAAAGCTTTTTTACTAATAATTCAGTTAACACACAGAATCAGATTTACTCATAGTCAATGAAAAACATGGCTGATATTCTTCTCAAACGATCTAAACAAAATCTCAAAGGGAATCTGCTTCGTGAGTAGTTTAACCAATCAGGGCGCACCTTGCTCCAAGTTTACAATTTAGCTGACGATAGTAGGTATCTCAGAAAATCCGTAAGATCGTGTATGTCGATGATTGTATAACTGTGCACTGATTGGTCCATAAGTTCACGTTCGTATTGTCTGTATTGTCCGTTCACAATTGTTCGACAATTTACTATTTCGATAGATTTATTTTAAAAAATGTGAGTAAAAAAATATACCACGTAGAATAAATATATACACACCAGTTAATGTTTTGAAATATTTGCTGTAAAAAAGAATTTTGAGGGACCCACATGTAAAGAAAATAAAGATTCTAAAATTTTTATTTCATGTGATTTTCAATAAAATGTTTGTTTAAAACAATGGCGTATGGTCTGTCTAATCAATGAATCCTCACGTTTTCTATCGTTTCGAAGGATAGAGACACTTATCCCGATTATTATTGTATCTATGTATAATAAAGTAGTAAAGAATGTGTGTGTGCATTACATTTTTGTTTTTAATTATAATGGTAGTGTAAATAGTTAGCGTCTTAATAGACACCTTTGTGTGGAATTTCTGTCTGTCTGTCTGTCCGTCTGTCGATGCGCATCACGGAAAAACTACTGGACGGATTTTGATAAAATTTTGTGGGAACGTGAATAATTTAGTACTTGAGTCAACATATAAGACACTTTCTACTGCGGCAATGTGTCTACATGTTACTTTTTCACAGCTAAACCGATTTTGATGATATTTCATATAGGATCATGATCATATATTGGATCATGAAGAAGGACCTTAGGCTACTTTCATCGCGGAAAAAATAACTGTATGTTTGTTACCCTTTTACGCCTAAACCAAAATGTCCTAGCGGTCCAAGAACAAACGCGAAGTCCACGCTGGCGCCGGTGAAGTTGCGGTCGGAAAGCTGGTATATATATTAATTATATCGCAATTATTATAAACAAGGATTAACTGTGATTTAGCAGAAACGAAACTCTTTCGATATTGTGTACTCCAGAATAACGTAAAAGGGAAACGTCAATCAGCTCCGTTCATTTCATGTCACTCAAAAGTGATAACTCTGATATCGGCGTTTATTGTTCCATGTCGTCTCTATTCATTTATAATATTATAAGCTCGGTGATTTCAATTCATTGTCATTTCAAAATTAGAAGTACAGGTGTACATAATTCGTAGAAATTATTATCTCTATAAAAAAATCTATTTTATTAGTAAAAGTTATTGAGACTTAAGTAATGGCTTAGTACAATATTACTATAGAACTAATAATGTGTAAACTAGTGGTGGCCCAGTGGTCGAAATCCGACCGTATTCATTTTTTTTTAAGTTTAAGGTACTTTTTAACAGATTTCAAAAAAAAGGAGGTTCTCAGTTTGACCTGCATGTTTGTATGTAAAAATTATTTATAATCTTTACCATAGCAAACTATCAGCCCATTAATGCCCCACTGCAGGGACTTAGGCTTCCACTAGTGATGAGGGAGGCTTGGAGCTTAATGCACCACGATGCTCCCGTGCGGGTTGAATGGATCTATAACCCTTGCAGGTATCCATTTTTTTAAGTGTAGTATGAAAATAGGACGAATGAAAACTTTAAAATAAAGGCTTCGACTCTACATCGAAAATGAGAAATAATAAACTGTTTAAAAAAATATTGACACTAAAGCTCGTCCATAGCTACAGTTCCAATCAAACTTTTATGGCGGATGTGAACATAGGCACAAGTCTTTACACAAGTTCAACAAGTTTTATGTGTAGCGGGACCGCGGGACGCAGCGGGGCGAGGAGTATATGACTGTACCTACGTAAGCGTTGTATTCCGATTCGCCATAAAGTTTGAGGCGAACTTAACAAAACAAAAAAAAAATGGATTGACTGAGGAGAAAAAGGTACTAAACTGTACTACATTTGCATATTACATGTATATAAATAGGTATACATAATAATAAACACTAATAAAACTAGTACGAATTTTTTTCGAATTGATTCAATATGGTAGTTGACTATTTTTTTTAAATTGTTTTACATGAACGAGTTTTCTGACTATAAAAATAATTATTACCAAAGTTATAGATGATTAAAATATCCTGTTAGACAGATAGAGCAATACCGCACGGTATACTAACCTGTGACGTCAGGCCATTTCAAATAAAGTTAATTTTCGTTTTGCTAAAAGGAGACAGAGATAAAATTTTAATACCTTAAAAGTTCCATATTCTACTACCAAATGTAATTGTGTTTATAAATTTTGTTATCGTATAAAGTCTATTTATATATATATATATATATATATCATATTGGTTCCGAGTAAAGTACCCCAGGTAGCAATCAATACACTCTGAACCTCTTGAAGCCCAACTCGTGCTTAGCCGTTTTTTTTTTGTCCTTAGACACAAGCGAGATGTTTGCAGACATGTTGGGGTCCAAAAACTGGATTCCCAGCCGTCCAAACATTCTTGTTTGGACAGAACACCAGTACCGGCTGAATGGAAAGATCGTTCGTTAGCTTCGAATTTGGGGTTCTGTAGCCACGTGACAAAAGACGGAATACTTATAATTTTGTCAGGTCCATATCTGTCCTTCCGTCCGTATATCACAGGTTCATATCACCGCCATCTTTCCATTGGTTCCGATGAAATTTTACATTATCTTTTTCGTACGGGGTATCGTTGGATAGATCTTTGAAAATGCAATCAAAATTCGTAGGGCTTTTTTTTATTTTTCATAGACTAATATTTCGCGAAATTCACGGTCCTGGAACAGTTAACTATACGTGTCGCCTCCTCTAACTATTCAACCCTGTGACATTTGTAACGAAACTATTTTAGATAGGCTGTGTTTGTAAGCTTTTAAGCTATTCGATATTACAAACATCAACAAACTTTGCCATCCTCGAAATAAATTTTGATGCAAAGTCATAAAGTTGGTAGTGAAAAGATGTTACGGAACTCAAGGCGGATCGACTCACCCTTGGCCATAGAGGTAATAGAAAAGAGTAGCCAAGCCAGTCCGAAATGCGGGTCTCAACAGAAAGAGACAGTGAATAAAGGTACCTGGTAGAAGTACCTTTATTTATACTATGGGACAGTTATTTTCCTTCCTTTTTTCTCCCATGGCCAACCGATGCTCAACCGTTGCCTACTCTAGTTATATTATCTGAATGCACTTGGCGGGTGTGTATTATTCAATTCATAGAAATGACCACATGGCAAAGAAGCCAATATTTGAAAAACATATCATTATGAACATTGTTTAAAACTGCGCTAACTGCGCTGCGAGATCAAAAAAAGAATAAATATAAATAAAGTTGTTTTAATTACCTTGATTAACAATGAACCTTATATGACGCGAGAGTTAATAAATTTCTCATAAACATTTTACTGTCTCAAATCCCACGGCATTTCGATTTGTACTATAACACTGTAATTGAATATTAAAGGTCGCTATAATCCTGAATATGAACAATAAATGTAAAATTAATACATAAAAACCAATTTTATTAAATACATTTTATACAGTGATAGGTAGTAGGTATAATAATCCCACATATTTTTTTTTAAACTGAATCAGATTAAGTTATTGATATAATAGTATAAACTTTATGTTCATTATCACGATGTACTATAATCGATTATTTTTGTTAATTGACTCTATAATTAGATACAAATTAATAAAATTGAACAGTAGGTACTTCATATGATACATTTCAGATTTATAGTCAACAGCTAGGTTCTTATAAGGTTCCGGGAGTTACGGACGCCATTACTAAACCTACGCCGTCTGTCTCTCTGTCTGTCCGGCCATTAAAGGTTGTATACTGTCAATCGTAATAGCACAAATGTAATAAAAACTCTGGACTCCCTGTCACTAAACAACCAATGAAGCTGCCGCCATCGTGGGCAGCGTATGTATGTGTGAATGATGTGGAAGTGAAACATTGCAGCATATTAGCGGTAGGCAGACTTATTAAGGTATGGGTGTGTTAAAATTTAGTTGCGTGCGTACATAGCCAGCTGACTTATTAGGTGCATTGGTAGTTAATTCGCG
Organism: Luffia ferchaultella; assembly: GCA_949709985.1. Lineage (NCBI taxonomy): Eukaryota > Metazoa > Arthropoda > Insecta > Lepidoptera > Psychidae > Luffia > Luffia ferchaultella. The sequence continues at coordinate 23,749,120 of OX453242.1, read as the reverse complement.
ACACTACGTCCGGTTTTAACGAGGCCACTCCGTTCTTGTAGTCACATATAATAATCATCCATGAGCAATCTGACCAGATTTCCCCATTTTGATTCTAAACGACCTTGATGGCAGAAAAATGAAAATACCAATTCTCTCACGAAATAGACGTGCGGGTGTGGAGGTCCGTAATTTCGACGTAACATCAATATTCAAAATCGCCCGTACTAGGCACTAGCACACGAATCGTGCCGCCACGAGACGAATAACCAAACGGACATTTGCATGCGCCTTGGACTCAGATCGTGTATGTACGGAATATATTTTGTATTAAACTGTCTAGCTTATCTTTTAATCTAGCTTTCAGTGCCCGAACGGGAGATACGGACGGATGGTATACGAGAAATTTGGGTGAATCTAAACCTGCTGCAATAATGTTAGTTTATGATATAGAGATGCCGTAAGATAGCTAAAGATATATTGCATGGTGTCGTGATAGCCCAGAGCACAACGAACCTGTCTCAAATTTATAAGGCCATGGTTCGAAACCGGGCGTGTACCAATGAGTTTTTCTGACTTAAGTACATTAACTATCACTGACTCCGTGCCTCGGAGAGCACGTTAAGCAGTCGGTACCGGACGCTGTCACAATAGATGGCGGTCGCTACAATATCCAACCCGCAGTGGAGTAGCGTGGTGGATTTAAGCTCCAAACCCCTTCCTCACCCTGGGGGAGGCCCAAGCCCCTGCACTGGGGTAAAATGGGCTGATGATGATGATGATATTACATAACGGTGGTCTTTCTTGCTGTAGCCACGCGTTGCAGGTGGGGTGATTCCACGCTATTTCGTGATTTTGGACATCTAATAACTAATATACCAATCGACAGCGTGCCACCCTTCCAGCACCGCGCAGTTAGCGCAGGGAGAGCCAACAGTATGCGGTATACTTTCAATAGAAGTTTACTACACTGGGTGGAAGTTTCCATGTAGTCGTCAAGTAAATATAATGCGTTCGCGTTCAGAAGATTTCGAAAAGTCAATCACGAGGTTTAAGAGTCGAACCATACTTTACTCTAGATCTGTCATTTACTGGTGACCTTTGATTATTTATGTCTAGGAGATAGAACGATGCGTTATTAGACAGCAAAAAAGAGAACAACTTTTATATGATTGTGTGTGTGACTGAACAGACCACATACTCCCGTTACGCTATATTAACTATGTACAAACCTTATCTGTGTGCATGAATTACAACAGATCAGTTACATCATATTTTTATCAACATTTTTTGACGCCGAAACTTCATCTAGGGATGTGTTTAAAATATTATCAGGTTGTGACAAGATTGCTTGAATCCGTTCAAATCCTTATTAAAATTATGATCGCACATGGAGGATACTCGTGTACTTTGTGTAAAGCTGCTTGTCAAGCTTTTCTAAGCGACCTCTTTGCGACTTGAAATTTTCAAATAGAAACGTCTGCATAGCTTGGTATAATTTGGTATAGCTTGTTAGCATGCCCCGAGCACATGGTATACAAGTTTACAGGTAGGTAATCTCTTAATTTTGGACCAGTACAAGGCGTGTGCAGATGTCTAGGTATGTTAATATTATTTCTAGATTTCGCGGTTAGAGATCTTTTCGTCTGACACCGAAAGCACTGATTAAGCGTATGACAAAAAATTACAAACTTTGCAATAAGTTTTAAAGCTGGCACAAGTAATTTATACTTAAATATAGGTATCCACTTTAAGTGACATTCAATATCAAGAATAATACATATTGTTGCTCAAGCTACGAATTTCCCAATGACTATTTCTGCCATCAGTTCACCTAAAAAATATATTTAGTCAGCCTGTTTTTAAACAATTTCTTTTCAGTGTTAAATCATTTTGTTTGTGACAATCATTACATCATTTTGTTAGTTAGTCTAACACGCGGTCATTTCCTGTTTTATTTTTAATCAATTTTCTAGCTGAAAGTAAGCAGTAGGTAGGTACCTACTATAGAAGTATATAATACTTTGGTGATGCCCCATCCATGTAATAATATAATATATTGTTACAAATAGCTTTGGGGTTTGGTAAACATTCTATGATTTAGTAGTGAGTGAACTTAGGTATAAATAATATTTACATTAAGTACATAAATTGATAAAATTTTAATATTAAAACATATTAGCTGGACTTGGCCAAATACACTGTGATTGTTGTTTCTGGTGTGTCGTTAAAAAAGAGATATAAAACCTTCTAATATTATATTAGACATGCATTCTTGAATTTGGAATCATTTGACAATATCTATATGGACCAAAGTGTGTATGTAAAGAAATAAAAAAAAAAATGGACAAAACAGCAAAATAAAATAAACAATCGATCGCAAGCCGACGGCAAGTTAATGGTTGCCAATATTTGCAAATAGGTAAAATACCTACTTATCGTACCTACTTGGTAGGTACGTTGCTTACACTAAATTCAATGAAGAATTTTCGTTGAAATAGGTAGGTATACACATATAATTATGTTGGGTAATTAGGTTGGGTAGGTATTTCTAATATCATCAGATATATTTTTAGTAGCGCTTTCCATTGTAGCCTGCTGAAAAGTTACAAAATATTTAATCAGGCTTATAGGGGAAGAATGTAGGAACCTCGTGCAGCAAATATTTTTTTAAGGAAATGAATGAACGAACCCGCTTCGCTTCTCGTATTATACAAGCAAACCCTAACCTAACCTATTTTTTTTTAATAATGGACCATCAGCCTCTCTTAGCCAGGCTTCAAATTGATAATTTTTATGAATACAATTTTCATCAGGCAACAATGGAAAGCCGACTCATATTTTTGATCAACAATTTTGAAAAGAACGATAATTACTTAGGTAGATATAGATATTACTAATTAAATTGAAGTAAGTTCATCTACGTACCTAACTAGATAAATAAATTTATTTTTTAAACGAAAAAAAAAGGGGAACCTATTTAACAAGTAGGTTTCATTTCAATTCAATTTTTCATCTTTGCAATCGTGCGGCATATTCTATTTGATTTATTTTATATAATACTATATTTCAAACGTTTATGAATTCTCATATTATAAAAACGATTGATGATCCCATAGTCTAACCAATAACAATGAATGTTTTTATTACAGTTCTGTAGTTATTCAACACTCTCCCCTGTTCCTATAACGACCGTCCATTGTATCTACACAACCCTATGACGATGTTCTTTAGAATATGTGACGCGGTAAACTTAGTATTGAAGCAAACCAGATCAGTCTCTCACAACTGTCTCGGCACAGATACAATTAAAATCGAGGTGCGTATAATTCAAACAACTTTAGCTCGTAGCTGTGAGAATGTGTAAGCCGACCAAAAGCGTCGAAGCCTCCGCGACACGCGAGCTTTTAGAAACAAAGCTCCCACCTAACTCGGTCACGTAATTTCTCAACTCTAGCGCTTTCATAAGCTCTCTAACAGGATCTTATAGCTAAAAACTCACCTTCGACGGCTTGTAGCCTGCCCAGAATCAGAAGCAGACCGCCGAAAATCAGCAACTTAATCCCATGATCCGGTGTCATGTCCCCCGACAGCATCTTGTATCACATTCACACATGAAGCACACACATTTGTTTTATTAGATCCGCGTCGTTATTAACACTTATCGATACACTCACTGAACAAACATAAAATACACTCACACCATTTTGTTTTTTAACTGTTTGTAAGTAATATATCGATTAACATTGGCATTTTAGCGGTAAAACTAGGTTCAAAACGTTCGCGCAAACAGTAGCAACGCGCACCGCTGCGTCCCGCAGGCTTCTGACCGCTTTGTTCGTAAATAATACACGCGCGGCGAATCAAAATGGCCGCCTGCGCAGGAGTGTGCGTGCGGTAGGCGTGCGGTAGGTTCGTAACATAACCGAAAAATAATGTCGTTTATTTGCCAATATTACAATCACAATAGTTCTTTATGTTGTTTTACAAAATATATTAAGTTTTCGTTTGATAGAATGTTTCTATAATCGTTATGTAGATCGTGTGACCGTCACACGCACACATAGAAAAGTACGCGCAGGAATGTCGCTTGAATGGAGAAACAAAATGATTGAGTGGTGCGCAAGCGCTTGGCCAATGGGACCTAAACAGCTTTACTTAATATTGCCGCCACGACACAGATGGCGTTGTACCAGTTCCACAGGGGTGGCTAAGTGGAAGTGGTGAGTTAAAAAATAATTGGTGCTGGCTATGTTTAGTACCGTTTGGCCTAGAGTAACAATTAATGTAAAATACAGTACTTTACCCAGCGCGCAATTACGATTCTGAAGTTAGTCACAAACCGAAAACGAGTAGGTATTTAAGAAGTTATGAATCGACTTTTAGCTCTAATGTTATGATGAAAGTAATTGATGTATTTCAACAACCTCAACTCCTTTAATAATATTATTAGGCAGGTACCTAATTAAATTGTGTCTCTCATAATATCCCTTTGCGGTTTCTGTATAAGTATTTTACGCAATTTAATTCCAAAGTTATCCTTAGAGTACATATAAAACAAAACAGATTATTCAAGGGTCATTTTCCAAATAATAATAATTTTTCTGCATTAATTTGTTAGTATTTGCAGTTAAATGATTATAATGGAATTTATGTCAAATCAAATCAAATATCTTTATTTCCTAGTTCCTCTCAGAAGAAAACGCATGAAATTGAGGGGCGCTTTAAAAATAAAACGTAAACAATTGTTCTAACAATTAGTGCTTCAATATTAGTATTATTGAAACAAACTGATAGGCGAGTGGTCTACACCCATGGATTGTTATCATCTAAGGTAGTCCGATACCTTATAAGAATAAACTTTAGTAAGTACAGGCTATCACTTATTTACTTTTTAACATTTTCAATTTGAGCCAAACTGAATGCTATACAGAGCCATGAATAATATTTATAAAATACGAGCCATTGGCCACTCTTTCGTTCCCCAGAAAACCAGCGTCTTGGCATCCAAATGCCTTGACATACCTACAGCTGAATGGAAACCATTTTGGTCACTTACTATTTGTTATCGTTTTAGTTTATTTAGACTCCCAACTGATTTTTTTTTTATTATTGTTAATTTACATTGTTTATTTTAGTATCTCTATTTCTACCGTGTTATTTTTTTTAATTATTGCTAAGCACTATTGTAAGTGTGCCAAATAAATACTTTTTCTTCGTCTTCTTCTTTGTCTTAATTTTTTCTTTTTTTTTTTTTAATTTTTCAAGTATTTATTATCAGCCTAACTTAATCATATTATCGTAGGTAACATAAGATATTCAATCCTAAACTTTTTATGCCAGTCAGCAGAGGTATCTACAATTGGAAATGAAAAAAAAACAAAATATTTATTTGATTACTTTATTTTATTGTACTTATTCTATATTTTTTTGGAATTCCATAATGATAGCATACCACAAGAAGAACGCTTTTGGAAGCAATACAAACAGAAAACAATTGGGTAATTTGGTTTCAGGGATATCAAAGATGTGGATTACAATGGTTTTTACTAAAACACCATCTACTCGAGTCCATTAAGTTTTTTGATATGACCTCGTAAGGGACCTTAGGTAGGTGTCAATTAATAAAACGTTTTTATGAAATCCTTTAACTTTCCAAGTGACATTCCCTGGCTAGTTTATGCAAAATTTCGTCGGCACGTTTGATCAATAAAATGCGATAGCAACCCATTTCGAGAACACGTTTAGATGTTTACTTTAAAATTTGTTATTAATTTAAAGCGAAATGGCAACTTGTTACCAAAAACACCCTTTCCAAATAGACACAGAAGATCATTTAACTGCAATCAACACGAAAATATTTGAAATAAAAAAGAAAATACAACTATCAGGTTAGTTTCGTGAGTAATATTCTTGTTGTGACTAAAAGCTATAGATCTTTGGTTTCAAAGCACTAAATATTAGTGAACCTAGGAATACCCGGACGTAGTGTCGCGAATTAACTACCGATGCCCTAGTAAGTCAGGTGGCTATTTACGCAAGCGTCAACTTGAGTACACTCATACCATAGTAAGTCTGCCAGAACGACCGCCAGAACGCTGTGAAGTTCCACTCACACATACTTACGCTCGCCATTGAAGTACTTCATTGATTGTTCAGTAACAGGGAGACTAGAGATTTTATTATGTCTGTGGTGACACTTAATTTCGTTAATAAATGAAACTGCATATTTTGTAAAATTCAATAACTTACTTGTAGGGTTCCATAGTTCGAAAAGAAAGCTTTGAAGTTCTCCATGCCTGTCCGTTCGTCTGTTCTTGAAAATATTATTGTAATGTTAAAGTTTACATACGTAATTTTTTGTTGCTTGGGCCACTCTTCCATTGAGCGACTCGTGTGTGTAATAAAATAATGAAAAACCACAAATATTCCAGAGTCCCTAGTTGATTCCCCCAAAGTGTGTGAAAACTTTTGTGTATACACCCTCGAGTGGGGGTCTTGTCAGGAGGTGGGTCTTGAGGAATACCTGGTTTGAAATCAAATGAGGTCCTTTGAGTGTTTTTATGTGAGGCCTTACCTTACAAAATTTTCTGCTTGAAATTGGACTATTTGGAATTTCGCGTCCCTCCCCATAACTCTTTAGTCATTGTTTTGGACAATCTAAAATAATAATACTAGCACATAGTATGAACTTAGTACTATCAACTTAAGTTATCGTAAGTATCCAGGCTCTGTGAGTTTATTTACTAATTTATATACCTATGTAGGTATATTTAAAAATGTTACTTCACTTCACTTCACTTCATCAGCCCATTTTTACCCCACTGCAGGAGGTTGGGCCTCCCCCAGAGTGAGAAGGGGGGGGGGAAGCTTGGAGCTTAAATCCACCACGCTGCTCCACTGCGGGTTGGGGAATGTAACGACCGCCATATATTGACAACGTCTGTAAAAATCTTACATTAAATTAAAAATACATTTGCAGAAGGACAAAGGAAATCACATTACGAAGAGTTTGAAGCCGAGAAGCAGCAGAACAATGACCTGATCGAAACACTCAAAAAGGAAATTAAAGACAAAATGAAAGACTTGGTACAAGCGCGAGCTCTCATAGGAGAGGAGGAAGTTCAGATCAAAAAGTACTTAAACGATGTATGCCCCATAGGAAACAAAAATGCAGATCAGGTACATTATTCAAATTATAATTTAATTAACATGAAATAACTCATTTATTAGTTTAATTTAAATTCTTCTAGTTATAGAAGTAAATCAAACTTTAAAATTCATGAAGTAAAATCTCTGAATAGTAAAATAAAACACTAAAAATCAAAATCAAGATTTGTTGATATGACACTTCTTTAGAAATACCTTTCTTTTCTTGTACTAACTCTAAGCTAGAGTCGGAACTCCCACACACTGCTTAGAATCTTCATATATAGTGTAAATATTAAGTTAAATCGAAAGAAACGAAACGTTACAATGCGCATTTAGCATCCTTTGGGAGTCCCCGACTCCGGTTTAGAAATTGTGAAATAAAACGGGTTTTAACCTGTAATTCTTGTTTTCAACAGTATTAAGTTATTACCAGTTCGTTAAATTGGGTTTCGTACATCGACATCTGAATATATATAGCTATGTCGTATGAATTGAACTGGCTCAGTAGGGAGCGATGGTACATTTTGTCTATTAAATTTAGTTTTGTCCGCACCATGCAGCCCGTTGAATTCACACAACTGAACAATTTTACTGTTACGTGTTGAACTTCACCATTAAGTAAATACATTAAAATTTTGAACCCTGCTATACATTCTCCAGTTCCGCCAAAAAGAGCGACACTTCTTTCTGGATAAACGAAGAAAATTGTTTAACTACTGGTATAAGCAATATTGTCTAGCGTTCTTTGTAGATAGATAATCGTGGTTTATGTTATTTAAAAGATTTTATTATGTATTATGTAAGAGAAAATGACAAATGGACATATTCCAACAATTTAACTAAAATTCCCTAATTCGACAACGCTAACATGATGATGTATTTTCTAGATAATTCACAATTTAGATTTGAAAGTGATAGAGCAAAGAAAAATGCTCGATTTGCTCAAATACGAGAAGAAACATAAAAAAGGAAAATTGAAAATATTAGAAAAAGAATACGAACATCTACTGATAGAACACACCAAATCGGCGACGGGGAAACTTAGAACTATCAACCCAGAAAGGAAAGTTAGTATGAATAATCTTGAATGACTGGTTAGGTATAGCTGTGTTTTGATCTGGCTGGCATACTTTTTAATTTCAAACCCAGGCACAGTCGATAATTATTAGGTTCAGGCAACGTTGTTGAGCGCAGGTAGTTCAGTGACGTGCATAGAGGATAGGCATTGCAATCATCTTCTGACTTCTTCGTCCCCCCCACCCTTTTTCCCGGATATGTTGGTTTATTGTTAATCTTAAATTTTTTATTTGTTTTATTATCATATTACTTATCTCCATTATCCTACCAAATTCCTATTGTCATTGCCTCTCTACTTCTCATCTCTCTATCAATTTCTCCATCTTTGCTTCTTCTTCTACTCACCTCCTCACCGCTATAGCTGTGTTCTTTGTAGACTTTTTCTCTATAACTTAATTGTCCCCTCTCCAGCTTTATATCTTTTTCGTTATATTCATATTTTATAAGGAAATATTTTTTATACGTCTATTAAAATCGACGTTGCCCGTATTAAGATTGGACTGACTTACCCGCAGATAATTAAGTACCATTTCAAATTATCACACAATGTCTTTTTTATTTTTAGCACGCATCTCATTTAGAAAATGGAATCCATAGAGTAATTGTACAGTGGAATGAAGCAGAACTAGTCAAGAAGAAATATTCGTCTATAAGGCAGGCGTTAGTAGAAGATTCGGTTAAGTTTGAAAGTTCACTAACCCATATTTCCGATTTGCTGCAGAAACAACGAGAAGAAATAAAAAAACTGGAGGTATATAGCAAAGAATAAGACTTTTGTGAAAATTACTGTCATAGAAACTCATAAAATAAAATACAACACAATAATACTGTTTACGAAAATTATCGACATTTCCTTCACTAGTTTTGTTTCAAAACAAGTGATGGGGAGGTGTCCATGGTTGACGTAATCGATAGCAAATCGATGAATAAATCGATTGTAAAAGATAATAATTTACCAAAAACGTCTGAACATAATGGTTTGTATCTACCTAATCAAGTCATATACAGGCTACCAGTAACGAAGGGTGACCTATAAAAAAGGGAAGCCGGCCATCATAACCGTGTAGACGATAAACACCCTGCCACTGATATTGCAATGATCTATTTTAATGTTTATTTACTAACGAACCATAAACATTAGAATAAACCATCGCAATAAATATCTGTCGCCTAGAATATGGCGCCTGGCTTCCCTTTTTAGAGGTCACCCTTCGCCACTGCGGGCTACACGCAAGTACGTACCAGCTATACTTATTTTCAGTTCAATCTAAGACAATTGAAGTTTTTGTACAGACACAATATCATACTCCCACAGCTAGTCCGTGAAGAGGCACTGGACATGCGAGCCAGAGCAACCGCAGCTTTGGCAGTGGAGACGGCACGTGCCCATGACGCTGACCACGCACGCACCACCGAACGTGCTTACTTTGCACAGCGGTTTGAAGAGAGAGAGAAAGAGTTGGAGAAGTTAGAGAAGAGGATATTCCCGCCCGCAGGTTAGGTTATTGACTTTGTAGATTATCTTTGAAAATTGAATGTCATAACCATAGACATATATATACTAGCGTAGGAGACCAACTGACATCTAAACATCGCATGACCGAAACGGAAATGAGTATGTGTGCAAAATTCACATGTGGTTGAGCCAGTTTTAGTGATGTGCATGGGTGTTTTTTATATTATCGATAGCACGTAGTACTTTCATGATAATGTGTCGTTGAAATTACCGCGATATCATAAGTCGAAATCGGCAATCCTATTTATTATTTTGAATCTGCTATACTACATAATTTTTGTTTTGAGTTACTTTTCCTAACTTTTAGTTTTTTAAAATGACAAATCATCAATCAGTCAATTCAAATGCCATTTCCTTTACTCCAATAAATATTTTTTTTTGTTAACAGTTGATAATAAAAAATTTGCAGAAGTAAAGAAAGCATTAACATCATTATGGAAATGTTAATATTTAGTTGAATACAAGCCAAGTAATAAATAAAACAATATAAATAAACGATTTTTATTTTTAATTACAATACGTCACGTTGCAACGCATAACAACAAAATTTTAACTCTTTGTAAACAAAAAAATGAGAATGTACAAAACAAAAACATTTACAATAGAGAAGTTCATGATGTTCAAAATATACAATTTAACTCGATAGAATTGAAAGATAAACCAAAACTAATAAAACAGTGAAAGTTTTTTTTAAATTCGTCAATAAATGACTGAGAAATAAATTATTGATATTTATTAATTTGACGACCGCTTAGCCTAGTGGGTAGCGACCCTGCCTACGAAGCTAGAGGTCCCGGGTTCGAATCCCAGGTCGGGTCAGTATTTATATGATGAATATCGATACTGGTACCGGGTCTTGGTTGTTATATGTATGTGATGTCTTCGCTTGGTACGCAAAACAGAAGCTAATGCTTAGTTTGGGGCCACGACGTTGTAATGTGCACGTTATTATTATTATTATGTATTTTCGTGCGGTTTGACTGGTGGATTCTTACTGCCAATGACGTCACATTGTCTACTCGATTGAGTGTCGCGTCATCTCACTGCACCACAAATTATGCCTTGGATGCCTTGGACTAGTCTATAATATCTTTTGTTTCTTTGTGTAATAGGTAATTAAGTTTTATTTGAATATAAAGGAACAAGTTTTTGTAAAATACAAAGTGATAATTTACCTAAAATTGATATTTTCACTGTGATGGACTTTTCTTCAAATCCATTTTATATTAGTGCTGAAATAAAAGTTTAGGCTCTAAAGTTGAAGGTCCTGGTGATATATCCCGGTAAACGTACGCTGACACCGATCGCTTGGTCTTCAGATTGACCTGTACAGAAATTACAGTTGGCATAAATGCTCTGACTTTAGATATTAAGTATTATTAGTATATTACTTAATATACTTAGTAAGCACATATGAAAAAAAAAAGAAACCCCTAACGGCACAAATTCAGTAGGTATAGATCCTTTCTTCAAAAGTCGTCGGTGATTTAGTTAGACAAAACAGTTATCCGTAAAATGTCTACTGCAAACCAAAGAATGTTTTCGAGGAGTCCCACCTGTTCTATTTAACATTTTTTTCCATTGTTCTATGCTAACCGTGTTTACAGGAAACCTGGATATTATGAAATAGTCATCATTATCAGGAAGCATTTTTTAACACCGCAGTTTCTTGGAGGAAAATGAGGTTAAACTATTGTATACAGTAGTTTTGTCATTCAAAGTTAAATTATTTACGACGTTCATAATCAGAGAACAGATAGAACGTCAGACTTTAAATCATAAATAAATAACGATTAAAATTAAATAGAGCATCAGATTTTAAATCTTAAATAAATAACGATTAAAATTAATTGTGTATATATCTTATATTTTCATTTGAAAAAGTCTTGTATTTACATATATACCCTATGTGTAGTATATATGTATAGATGTCATACTTTCCCTTACAATGTGCTGCCAGGCTAAATAAACCTCACAATATGTTTAAAAACAGTTAACGACATCATTCCAGTGGAACAGGTGCAATTAGGTAATATCAAATTTACAAAATATTTATATTTGAAAATATCGACATATCGATACATTTTGTGCAATCCCTATGCTTCATTGTTTGATTGTAATTTTACACAATATTTTTGTATCGTACACATAATTGTTTAAAATAACAAATTATTTACAAAATAAAGTATTTACCGTATACTACTGATGTACAACCAAGTAAATTTAGGATTGCTTTTTATAAAAATAAGCATTAAGATAACAGTATGTTATTGGCAGTACTTACCGGTGAAATGTCTCTTTATTTGGATTATTAACATATGTTACAGTGCAATTTAAAACTGAACACTACACCATTTTTATCACAAGAATTAATTTTTGTAGAATTCAAAACGATTATAACACAAAATAGAAAACAAAGCTGGACCTTATTTTGACAAGTGAGTAAAGAAGACTAAATGTGTTCAAAGAGGTTTTATGTCAGATTTTCTTGCATTTCTTTCTCGCATGTAGGATTTCCGCAAAGAGCTGGATGTCATTCGCACACTGTGTTCCTCTCTTACGCTAGTATATATACCTTTATGGTCATAACAATGGGGTTCCAAACGCAAAGACTAGTATAGATGGCGCCAGTGGCGATCCGACTACTGTCATCTCAAGCGAATAACTGCCAATGACTTCGTTAGTATTTTTTGTTGAAGTTTTTTTAGTCCTCACTGTTAAACCCTGGTAATTCAGAGACTTTACTATATATGGTAATAATATACTACATAGAATAATATAAAACCACTAATCGCAATCTCCATATTTATAAAATCTTTAAGTCACGTTGATACTGTCAATTCGTTTATTTTATTTCTGAACTATAACTTCACTTCGTGGTCGTCATCGACACTCTGACACTCTGTACCACTCTGATACGTTACTTCAAACTGTCAACTATATACAGGTTTAAATGCTCTTGTGCTTTCCAGAAAAGTTCCATCAATTTAACTTGGTTAACAGAACTTTCCGAAACAAATCTAGTAATGGAGGAATATGGACACTTTACGTAATGCCATAGTATAAATATCATAAAGTAGGTAGACACCGTTTGATGTTTCGGGAAACGCCGACACAGCGTCTGGACACGACAGTGTGTCAGGGTTGTCACAAGAAGACAAAATTTTTCTTTGATATCATTATTTATGGATTACTAAGTGTCGTGATAGCCCGAGCGCAATGAACCTGTTTCAAATCTATAAGGCCATGTGGCCGTGGTTCGAATCCGGCCGTGTACCAATGAGTTTTTTCTAACTTCGCGCCTCGGAGAGCACGTTGATCAGTCGGTCCCGGTTGCTGTCAATAGATGGCGGTCGTTGCGATCCGCCAACCCGCATTAGAACAGCGTGGTGAATTTAAGCTCCAAGCCCCCTCGTCTTGAGGGGAGGCCTAAGCCCTTGCAGTGGGATTTATAAAAGGCTGATGGAATTATTTATTGATGTGTATAAAACATTTTGGCTTTTGGTACGCTGCATTTAGTTGGATCAATTTCGAACATACGACAGGAAGTAAAGGTCCGCCATTTTGAAAATCTGAACGATTTTATCTTAGAAAGTAGAAACTTCAATTTGATGTCAAAATTAAAAAGGCCGCCGTTTCGAAAACATTTAATTGGCATTTGTACCCGTAAAATTCAGTTCAGCTCGGTCTTTTTCGTTCTTTTTCGGCTCAACTGGGTCATTCTTGGTTTTTCCGTTCTCCTCGGTTCTTTTTGATCTATTCCGGTCTAAGGCGATCCAACTTAAGTCAACACGATTCAACTCGGCCAAGTTGATTCGACTCATGCTAACTCAGTAGTTTTCGGTCATGTCCGGTCCTTTTCGGTCCAACTCGATCCTCTTCGGCCTTTTTCAGTCTTTTTCGGTGAAACTCATTTTTTTTGTTTATTTGTCCTTTATGGTTCGTTTTTGATACTATTTGGTTCTTTACGGTCCAACTCGATACTTTTTGGTCCCACTTGATTTTTTACCCAACACTGAACTGAACAAATTGGTTCCACATGAACTAACTCAGTAATTGTCGGTTCAACTCGGTCCCTATTTAGTTTTTTTGTCCTTTTCAGTCCTTTTTGATCTAATTCGACCGTTTTTGGCTCAAGCCGGTTTGATTCGGTTAACTTGATCCGACTCGTGCCAATTCTATTGTTTCCGGTTATTTTTGGTCGTTTTTGGTCTAATTCGATGTTTTTCAATCCAGTTTTGTTCTTTCAAGGGTTTTCCAGTCTTTTTAGGTTTTTCGTTTCATTCTCTCTACTCAAAAGGACCAAAAAACCAAAAAAAATCGGATTTATCGATTTTTTCTACGTAGATATGTTTCAAACGTTTTCAAAAAAAGCTTTCGGATAAATTTGGTCACGTAGTCACATAGAGCTCGTCAAAACATCAAGTTTGAGTACCAACACGATAGGTCTGCGATTAATGGTTTTGAAAAAATAAGCATTTAAAAAATGTAGTCACGTGATCACATAGATCTCTTCAAAACATAAAGTTTGAATACCAACACGATAAGTCTGCGATTGATGGTTTCGTGAATACAAGCATTTAAAAATGTGGTCACGTGATCACATAGATCTTGTCAAAAAATCAAGTTTGAGTACCAACACGATAGGTCTGCGATTGAGCGTTTCGAAAATATAAGCTTTTAAAAATTTGGTCACGTGGTCACTAGTTGGTTCTGAGATAGGTATTACCTTATTGTGGTATTATACTTAATTAAATACATTATTATTCGCGCAAATAAAGAAGAAATTTAATAATGGCGGCACGCGTTGTATGTATTATAGTGACATAACAAACATAAATAATTTTAATAAATAAATAAATTAATTAATTCACTCGAGTGCAACATGAGTGCTACGCGACAGCCTTGTTTGGCAGGGCCCTTTTAAACTATGGCTTAAAAGGTACGCCTCCTCTCCCGCTCTTACCTCACAACCTTCGTCGAACCTCTGTATGTGTTTCCTCTGTGGTAATGCTATAGATGTGAAATGTAGTTTTATTGATGTCATCAGCACGAGCATTAGTGCGGCAAGAGTCAACTGCCTCAGGAGAAACGGGTGCCGTGACTGAAGAAGCCAGCGAAGTTCTGGCTATGGAGGGGGTTTTCCAGAAGCTTATGAAACTCACTGGTAAGTTCATTTTGTAAGTATGTACTTTGTAATTAAGTTCGAACCTAGGAAGTTTCATACGAATTTGGTATATTATGTTTTTGGGAGAGAACGGTAAAGTATACGGTGGTACATTATTTGTCAATCTTCGTTGCATTTACAAATAGAAAGGCAGGACACTTCATTCAATTTACATTCCTGTTAAGAGGCTGGCCTAGAAGTAGAAATATTATTGATAGTAAGACTAGAACAAGCGCAATTAACTGTACTTTCTACTTATTCTGGTCTTTGTCTTACTTCTATGCCGATGAGACATAAAACTGCGGTAAAGCTCGCTGGTCGAAGGATCTGTCTGTCTGTCAAGAATCTATTTCTCAGGAACTTGTGGAGGAGGTATACTAGTTTAAATAAGTCTGGATATATTTATAAAATACTTAATCAAATTCAAGCTGATGTGATGTGCCACTGCCTCGAGTATGCCCACGTATTTAGTCAAAAAATGAGGTTACAAAAATATATAAAATTCATCAGCCCTCAAGAGATATATCGTCATAACTACCTTTTGTCAACAGGAGTGACGGAGCCGGAGGAAGTGTTCGATCGCTTCCGAGGACAACGCGAGACTTCACAAAGATTGAAATACTTGCAGACGACGACAGAAGCAGAAAAACTGCAGTTAGAGAAAATGCAAGCCACCCTGATCGAACAGCTCGAGGAGTTCAAATTCGCACAGGTCAAAGACAAGGACGAGTGAGTGTTTATTGTTATATAGATACACTAGGTTTCCGCCTGCGGCTTCGCTCGCGTAGACTACACAATTGTACCGGTACAGTTAAAGAAACGCGACGCTTCAACGCACTGTAAGGGTTACTAGAACATACCTAAGAAATCTCTATATTTACTATACCAAAAAGTAGTTTTATGTTACTCTTGACAACCTCCTTTTTATTAAAATCGGTACAGACGTTTCGGAGATTAGCCGGAACAGACTAACAAACATTACGATTTTCTATATATATCACATATAGGTAACCTCTTTTTTAGGTCTGCAAAGTTTCATTAAAATCGGTTCAGCCGTTACGGACATTAACCCAGACGAACAAACAGACAAAATGGAGAGACAAAAAATAGTTCGTACAATATAAATCTGTAGATAACTACAAAGTTTATTTCGACTTTTAGTTTACTATTACTTTTGATTTAGTTATTTTTGAACCGAAATTACCCTTTTTTAATTTTTTGATAAGTTTAAATAGATGAAATCGTAAGTGGTAATCAAAGTATACCTTGCGAACGAAGTGTTATATATACTAAGCGGAAGCTCGTATGTACTTGTTACAGGGCTCAAGACCAAATCGCGAAATTAAAAGCGGCCATAGAAGATGAAGAAGCGATACACGAAGAACTGGAGAAGAAACTTCAGAAGGTTAACACCCTGCTCATGGAAATCAAGAAGTTGCTATACGACCTGTGTAAATTGTTAGAGGTGGTATTTCTTGTACACGTTACCTATAACAGGACCATTAACAGGACTGCAGGACGTCCCGTTCTATACGAAATCTGCTCATCAAGTGTTTAGGTATGTAAATTAAACAAAAGCATATTTTTTGTCATGCTAACCGTCTTCGAGAAAATCGCCTCTCATTTGTTTTTCAAATGTTTCAACTCATCTATACTAATATTATAAAGCTGAAGAGTCTGTATGTTTGTTTGTTTGTTTGTTTGTTTGTTTGTTTGAACGCGCAAATCTCAGGAACTACTGGTTCAAATTGAAAACTTATAGTTGTGTTAGATAGTCCATTTATCGAGGAAGGCTATAGGCTATACTACATCACCCTACGGCCAATAGGAGTGGAGCATCAATGAAAAATGTTGCAAAAACGGGAAAAATTATTCCTTTTGAGAGCTTCCGTCGCGCGCGCTGCGTAAAAGGTTGATGTTAACCAAAAATCATGTACTACGGAATTGTTCCCCTTTAAAAGTTCTAACCAAAAGTCCGCGACAGCATATGTGTATCTTTTAAAGTTAACTTACTATAACCTTTTTTATGACAGTCAAATTTGTTCTAACATTATGTACTATTTGCGAAGATGTTTTTTGAACGTAATATTAATCCATATCAAATTAAATACGTTAGTTGTCTTAAGCATTTCATGCATATTATAGTTGCCCTTTACACCACACAATTTAAATTAATATCTTAGCAGTTTTTATCGAAATATGAAAACTATAGCGGGAGAAAATAAATTCGCTGTCTGCCTCTGTTCGTTAACTTTTTACTTCCAGACCACGCAATAGACTTTGATACGGTTTTCAGTATTATCTTATTTTTTTATTATCTTATAATCTATTAATCTATATAATAGAAATACTTATTATAAAGCTGAAGAGTTTGTTTGTTTGTTTGATTGCGCTAATCTCTGAAACTACCAGTCGGATTTGAAATTATTTTTTTTTCCCTTTAATAGCCTGAATCAAAGCGGAGGGTTATAGACTATATATATGAAAACGAACTGTCTGTCTATTTGAGCAAATAGGTTTCAGCCAAATCAGCTTAACAGATTTTGATGCAACTTTACACATATGGAAAGGATGTAGTCAAAAGTGACATATACAGAACTTTTTGTATGTCTGTCTGTACGTCCATCTGTCTAAACCAATTTTAATGAAACATCACAAGTATGAAAAGAAGGTCGTCAAAACTAACAAATGTTACTTTTTGTTCGTCTGTCTGTCTGTACGTGTATCTGTCTATTTGAGCTAATCTCCAAAACGGCTAAACAGATTTTAAGGAAACTTTGCAGACGGGAAAGAAGGTTGTCAAGAGATTTGACATTCGCTACATTTTGTCCGTCTGTTTGTCTGTACGTCTATGTGTCTATTCAATTAAATTTTATTTATTCGAGCTAATTTCCACTACGGCTGAACAGATTTTAATGAAACTTTGCAGACGTGAAAGAAGATTGTCAAGAGTGTCATAAGCTACTTTTTGTGTTTGTTTGTCTGTCTATCTGTCTGTCGTTTGTCCACACTGATCTATCAACTACTACAGCCAAAACTACTAAGTCTAGGAAGCTTAAATTTGGAACATAGGTTTATTTTATTACGTGAGCATTAAGTTAAGAAAGGCTTTTTTAGAAATTTCAAACTTAAGGATGGGAATGGAGGGACTCAAATAATGACGTGTTTCAGGGTTTTTAGATTTCCACATTTTAAGGGTGGGAAACGGGAGATGAAAAATTGTATCGGTTTTTTTAAAGGGTGGATGGGGAATGAAGATTGAAAGTTTGAATGGGTGTAACCAAAATTGGTTCCAGCAAAAAGTACGTATAAACCATCTCGAACGTTAATAGTAATTCCTAAACTATAACAGGAATTCGTAGTCTACGCAAGCGAAGATGCGGGCGGTCGCTAGTCGAATATACGTCGCTTTCATATATTCTAGTAGATAAATCCACGTTCTTGTGCGATATTTCGGCTATACAAAGAAATATTTTCATCTCATTTTTTTCATTTTTATTTGCTAAGACAATTCTCTGATATTGATTTTCTTTTTAAATTGTCGTACTCGACGTACAGATTAACTATATAGCGGTTGTCCTGCAATCGTGTACGAATTATGTATTTCCTATCGTAGTTCTGCTATTAGTTTACCGAATAAAAATTATTTAATCAGCCTCTACGTTTGTAAATTAAATAATTTTTCATGTGACCTCGGTCACGTGACCATCTTCGTTTTTTTTTCATTATATTGACGACGTGTGCGCACCGCGTTTCCACCAGGTATAATAATACATTGTATTATACTTGGTGGAAACGAGGTGTTAAATTTTACGCTAAGCCGTACTCATAAGAAATTTATTTTATTACTTATTCTTATACTATGGTTGATTACAGTTTACTGCTGAATCCCCGATGCCGGAGTGGACCTTGGAACCCAGGGACGTGCAAAGTATAGTAGAAGCTTTGAATAAAAGGCACACGGCGAGCAGGGCGCGCGCAGAACAAATTATATTGAAAAACCAGGAAGGAATTATGCCTAACGTGTCTGTGGTAATGCTGATAATCGTGACATATTTATGACAAATTATATTTTGGGATGTACCGAGTTTTACACAGAAAAAAATATTTCTCGAATCAAAAAAATATGATTTCATGTACAACTAAAAGCATATTTTCTCAATATAAGTAAATATAAAAGTATCAGAAGCAGTTAACATATCGGACGCTTTGCAGGTTTGCCCGAAGTTATCCAATGAAATAATTTTAATATGAAAAAGTCATAAATTATAACAAAAACATTGTAAAAAAAAAGTTTATTACTAAATGCATTTCGTTCAAATTGTCTTGCAAATTACAAATTGCAAGTACGTCCACTCACATTACTTTTCTGATAGATCTGCATATTGTTGTGGCAAGATATTTTTTGTTGATCTGATGAAATATTAACTTATTTTGAAATTTCTTTTCCTTTTAAATGAAATCATAATTTTCTGGTTTAAGAAATGTTTATTCTGTATACATACAGTAAACACCTTTTGGATGCAGACTCATTACAAAGGAAGAACGATAAGCGAGTTATCAGCGAGTGTAACTACATCAAAACTACTCGCTCAGCGCATATACAATATTTTGCTCGCTTCTCGTTTGTCGCCTGTAATCAATACACGACATTAGGTTCGTCGAATGTTTTGAAAATAAACTTAAATGGAGAAAAATACCTACCTATTTATGAATATACAAAATTTAAAATACCTATAGTTAATGTCATATAAACTGGCAACATGAAATATGTCAAAATAGATAAAATCAACTGAATTCACACATGTGAAATTTCACTTCGTTAGCATACAAGCGGTGCTGCATCGGGTGCAGTCAGCGCGACCAGCGCAACCCGCAGCACGTCCGAAGACGTCGCAGCCGCGCCTACTTACAAGCAACTGCTACAAAGAGAGCCACAAAAACCACCAGGTGAGACCACTATTACAGTACATCTGCAAACAAATAATAACTTCTACTAGGCTATTTTAGAGCAAGGGCTTTCTGTATAACATGCTCAAAAATCAACAGCTGTTGATGTCCGAGCATACTATCTTCAGCTCTTACTGAACATTAAGCGTTCTTAAGCGCTTTAATTACTGCCGAGTTTCAGTTTGGACACGCCACTATGTAATGTCCGTGTAAGACATGTTATTTAATTCCATGTCAGAACGGTATTTATTCTTTCTCTGCATTAGAGCTTTGTTGTTATCCTCAACTGTCACTTAAAATCTGGGATCGCATTGCACGTGTCAGGTCGTTCGTGTCTCATTATATACCATTGACAAGTTCGATTGTTCTATAGCTTTCCATAACACTTGGTTCGAATCAAATTAGTAGTCGTTTCTATTTCACTGAACTTTCTGGGATAAAATAAACACTGAGAAAGTAAGTGGACGTAGCTTGAGAAATGTGTTCATCATAAGTTGAGCAATCTAGGACCCCCATAGTGAAACACGAGGAATATGAAGATGAAAAGAATATGCGTCAGCGGAAATTATGGTTCCTGTAACTTTTTTTCCCTTCGTATCCTCGTATTTATGATGACCTCGATCATCAATTGCTCTACTGATAATGAAACCATCATAATAAAATCTGAATTCACTATATAGTGCTTTTCTTAGTGAATGTACGGGAGTAAGTACCTACTATAACCGATATCGTAGACATGCACGGAACAATATCTTTACGAAATTAGATGTGTAAAATGGGATTTTATTTTCTTAAAGAGATGCTATATTTGTTTTCTCAGTATCTACTCAGGTATTGTTTTCATATTAAATCATTATCAGCCCATTTTACCCCACTTAGGCCTCCCCCAGGGCGAGGAGGGGGTTTGGAGCATAAATCCACCACGCTACTCCAATGCGGGTTGGGGATTGTAACGACCGCCACCTATTGACAGCGTCCGGGACCGACTGCTTAACGTGCTCTCCGAGCCACGTTGTCAGTGATAGTTAATGTACTTAAGTCAGAAAAACTCATTGGTACACGCCCGGATTCGAACCATGGCCCTATGGCCTTATAAATTTGAGACAGGTTCGTTGCGCTCTGGGCAATCACGACATATTAAATACAATGCATAGAACAACTCTTTTCCCATTGCAGCTTCCGACGAGGAAGAAGATATACCATCGCGTTCGTATCTGAAACGGCAAGCGCAAGTCATCGTGGACACTAAATCTAGGAGAAAAGGATTCAGACCATATCCTAAGAAATAAATTTCATATTATCACAGTTACGTGTTTATGGTTATTTAATTACCTACTGTTTAATAGACATTTAATAGACTTGGTGTTCGTATGCCTACTGTGTTATGAAATTTTGACCTAGATTATTGTGATTTAAACAGAGATTACAATGTTGATTTAAAATAGTCTCTTTGTTCATATTGTTGTGACACCGAGATGGGACTAAGAAATGAGAGTAGTGGGATAGACAGGAGTTTTGAGTGTCGGTCAGCAAAGCGCCAAGGCCAGTGATTTGACGTTTTTTTAATTTCGTTCTAAAACACTACAGCGAAATATACCCGCTTAGCTATTTATCGGCATCTACCTAAATCTGCACTTTACTTTGACTCTGACAGTTCGTTTATTTCTTCACTACCTACACTTGATTTTCACTTTGACACTTCGATACGTCAGTAGCAGTGGCGGGCGAGATTCAACTCATGACCCGGCGACAGCAAAAACTCCTAATTAAACCAATTATTCGTTCTGTTTTTCACCGCATTAAGAGATATGTAGATGATTTACGTCGGCAATGTGTAACGTATAGGAAAATTTCATTAACATATTATGTATATATATATAATAATAATAATAACGTATACATCACAACAACGTATAGGCCCCAAACTAAGCATTAGCTTGTATTCTAGGTACCAAGCGAAGACACCACATACATATAACGACCAAGGCCCGGTACCAGTATCAATATTCATCATATTAATACGAACCCGACCTGGGATTCGAACCCGGGACCTCCAGCTTCGTAGGCAGGGTCGCTATCCACTAGGCTATGCGGTCGTCAATATATTTCAAATAAAAACCAGTTATTGTATACTGTACAATTTATAGTTACTAATAAACGTTTATCTAATTAGTTTTCATAAAAAATGTGAATACAGAGTTGCTACGTTACTTCTTTTCATAAAATAGAACAAAAATTAGGAAACACATTAGTAACTTAAGAAAATCGGATTTGATTATTCTTCAGTAAGTTATTTTCTACTTTATTCATGGAGATCAATCTGATAGTAAGTACTTAAGACTAGGGACAGGGACAATTCTAACGAAAATTCACGATTTCGCTGATTTTTACTTTAACGCCCGGATAACGTTTATGGTTTTTCCGCTTAAGTGTGGTGCTTTTGAATTTAAAAATGGGACAATAAAATGCGCGAATTTAACCGCAAATTAGCTTGATTTATTCCTTGTCTTCTGAGAGGAACATATTATTGACGGTTTTTACAATGATTTTAGAAACTCTTGACCATTTTTAATCATTGCTTTCGGATTATTAGCCCAGTGGAGATAAAAGCTGCTATTTATTCCCTTTATGGGTCACTACTGTTGTGTGATCCTGTCTATGGTCCTATAGACGTATGACATAGATATAGCTGTCAAATAGCTAAAGATATTTTTATTGTTTTTAAAATTCCTTGTGCAGCTACTGGTTATAAAAGCATTGGGACTCATGTATTTTCGAAGAAACCTGTACGTAGAAATTGTGAGAAAAAGCTCTTCGAAGGAAAACTGATAAGTGAAAGCTGCGTCAAAGTTATGTGGAAAATATTTTAAACCGGATGATTGTTATAAAAGAAACTAGTATACCTACTCGTGTTTTAGGGTTTATATTTTTACTATTGTCTTTAGAAATCGATGGATTTATTAACTTTCAAAACTAATAAGCATAATGGCAGAATTTAGGAAAAATTAACAGATGCGACTTCTGCTTCGAGCTGTCAGTTAATTCCATTCATTAAAACCTAAAACTCATTTAGTTACTGTCCACTATGTAACAAACCAATTCGTAAATAAAAAAATCTACTTCTCCGTCAATGTCAAAATAGCTGTTACTAAGTCGCGCCAATAATTTAAAATTATTTTATCCCAATTTAAAACATATTTAATATACCTATATTTATTAAAATTACTAATTCAACATGTTTTGTCCTCACAAAAACTCGTATTTACAACTAGTTTGTTCAATAAATCCACGAGTTATTAACAAAGCGGTCGATCAAGCTATGAAGCCAGAGATATTCCGCCCGCAGTATAGGTTAATGAATCGTTTGGAGTCCATGCAACCATCTTTGTACGCTCCGTGGGTCGACGTGACCAGAGCGCATTTGGGATACGGCAGAGTTGGACTGCGGTTGATCAACCGGCAACTACATTCTCCGGACGTGATGGAGCAGCTGCAGGCTATTCATAGTTTATTAGATCAGGTAGGTAAATGGAAAGTTTGATTCTGAGGGCATCTACTTACAATCACATGATTCCTAGATTAATGAACAATATACCTATTAATTTATGGCACAGTATATCACCCAATAACATTAATTAAAAATTAAAGTCGTACTGTCTAAGCAGTTTTTAATATTTATCATGGAAGTGCATTTGCCCTGCTTCATATTCGCTAGGAACATTTGATCGTATGAACAAATAACTAGGTACAGATGTATAAGAAAAGTAATTGGAATCGGTTAACATATCGGACGCGCAGGTTTGTCCGAAGTTATCCAATTAAATAATTTTAATAAGAAAAAGTCATAAATTATAACGAAAATACTGTAAAAAAAACTTTACCACTAAATACATTTGGTTCAAATTGTCTTGCGAATTTCAACTTGCAGGTACGTCCAGTCACATTACTTTTCTGATAGATCTGTACTTACCCTTCAAATACTTGTGAATCTTGTGAATATTAAAAAAGAAGTTTTTAGAGGCACTACTAGTAGATACTTTTCTATTTTTTTAAATTTTGTTTTATTTTACAAAATAGGTCTCAACACAAAAGGTACACATAGCCTTTTATATTCTTCATCAAAGATATATTTTGTTACACTATTAGTAGAGTGTGAATATTCAATTATTCTAAAACTATTTTACCAAGTAATTTTTTACCAGGTTTTCACGTCTCATACACATCACAATATAGATATATTGTCACTACAGCAAGGTACAAACCTTTCATACAAGTAAAAAAAAAGGCTATGAAAAAGACTGTTAAGAGTGTTGTGAGCTTGAGTAATTTTGCAATAGTAAACTAAACCCCATCAATAAATGACATAATACGTCATCATCATCATCATCATCATCAGCCCGTGTCTCTCCACTGCGGGATATAGGCCTCTCCCAAGGCTCGCCACCACACACGGTCCTCCGCCTTCCGCATCCAGTTACCCCCGCTATGGTGCTTCAGGTCATCTGTCCACCTGGCCAGGGGGCGTCCAACGCTTTGCTTTCCAATACGTGACCTCCATTCGAGAACTCGTCTACCCCATCGGTTATCAGTTGTACGGCAACTGTGACCGGTCCATTGCCACTTCAGCTTGCTGATCGCTTCGGCTATGTCGACAACTTTAGTTCTTTGACGGATTTCAGTGTTTCTGATTTTATCCGTCAAAGAAACACCGAGCATAGCCCGCTCCATAGCACGCCGAGCGACTTTAAATTTGTGGATCAGTCCTGCCGTGAGAGTCCATATTTCGGCACCGTACGTCATTGTAGGTAGGACGCATTGGTTGAAGACCTTGGTCTTCAGACATTGTGGTAGTGGCGATGAGAACAGATGACGAAGCTTCCCGACATAATACGTGAATATTGAAAACTAGCGACCGCCCGCAGCTTCGCTTGCGTAGACTACACATTTCTGTTTTAGGTGGTATTAACATTCGAAATGGTTTATACGTAGGTACTTTTTGCTGAAACCAATATTGGGTACACTCATTCAAACTTGCAATCTTCATTCTCCCCACTCCTTTAAGAAAACCGATACTCCCATACTTTTAACCTCCCGTTTCCCACCCTTAAAATGTGGAAATCCAAAAACCCTGAAACACGCCATTATTTATTTATGTTAAAATTTTTATGTTTCTAACTTTAAAGAACAAAGACTCTCATACAAAGCCCCTCCATCCCTCCCTCCTTAAATTTGAAATTGACATATATTCCTTTCTTAAAAAATTAATACGTTATAAAATAAACCACTGTTCCGAATTTCGGCTTCCTAGACTTAGTTGTTTCGGCTTTATCTACGCTGATAGATCAGTGAGGACAAAGGACAGACAGCCGATGTAACCGATGTCGCTCTTGACAACCTTCTCTCACGTCTGCAAAGTTTCATTAAAATCCGTTTTGGAGATTAGCTCGAAAAGACACATAGACGTACAGAAAGACAGACGGACAGAAAGTAGCGTGTGTCACTTTTGAACACCTCCTTTTCATACCCGTGAAATTTCATTAAAATCGGTTTAGCCGTTTTAGAGATTAGCTCGAATAGACAGATGGACGTACATACAGACATACAAAAAATAAAGTATGTCATTTCTGACCACTTCCTTTCCAAATCTGTAAAGTTTCCTCAAAATCGGTTAAGCCGTTTTGGAGATTTGCTCGAATAGACAGACAGGCAGATAGTATTATTTTATACATATAGCCTATAGCCATCCTCAATAAACAGACTATCCAACACAAAAATAATTTTTCAATTCGAACCAGTAGTTCTTGAGATTTGCGCGTTCAAACAAACAAACAAACAAACAAACAAACAAACAAACAAACAAACTCTTCAGCTTTATAATATTATTAAGTATAGATAAGAAGTGATTAATAATGTTTTTCTACTATACCTATTTTTATACTTATACCGAATTAACTTTGTGTTGATTTTTTTCGAAAACTATGCAGCGCCATGTGGTCCCGAAACAAAAAGTGTTATAATTGATGAGATCCGCGTACCAAGTGCAATCACATGAAAACAGCTCAATACACTAGTAATTATTAATCTATGTGACTAACAGTAGTTTCGAAATTTTTCTTTGTCCTCGCCTACTTCAAATCCATAATTTACTCGCAGGTCCAAATAAGTGAAAATGCAATGTTCCTGATCAATTTGCACGTGGTATACCGACTCGTGGACTTGATGCTGCACGCGAACTACGTCATCAGGGAACGCGTGTGTCTCATCTACACGCATTTGGCTAATTACCATCAAGGCCGCAAACAGATTTTACGAAAACCGGTCATTATCAAAAATTTAATGCATCTCATCATGGAAGATCGAAACGAAATCAGATTCGTTGCCGCTTACACTCTCAACACTCTATCTAAGGATCGTTGTGCCATTGAAGTAATGGTAAAAATTGAAAATATTATACCGAATTTATTGAAAAAGGTAAGCAACGAATATCAAAATATAGTTCTCATGCATTTGAAGACTTTAAGCAATCTCATAGAATGGGATCAAACTGTACCGCTGAAGTGCAATGCATTCCAAATAATGTTGGCTCTTTTCGAACACGAAAATCCTCGTATAGTTTGCGCGGCGATGGATTGTATGGCCCAACTTTTAAAACATCCCGTCGGCAGGGAACTGTCCGATATTCACGATATCAATTTCACTCTTATACATTTCTTGCATTCCGACAATGTTGACATTTTGATATCGACATCGGGCCTTATGACAGTAACGACTCTGACCACCCAATCAAAATGGCGGATGAAGGAACGTTGCACAGAAACGACTAAACGCCTGGTGGAATTGTGTCACGCCCCGAACAGTCCTTTGCTTCAGTTGAGTTGCATGCAAACACTAATCAACCTCTGCGATTCTCCAGACATCAGGTATAACGTGAAAACTTATTGGGAGCGCAAAATTGGAGATATGAAAATAAGAGGTCCAGAACAATGGGACGGCACCACGGAGACTTTGCCTCCTGGAGTGTACGTTGGCCACAATTACAGAACTGTTTGTATAGATGGCTGGGAGACTATAAAAAACGTGAAACAAGAAAATCCTCTTGTAGTCGACGTTCATAACTACATCGAAACTTTAAACAAAAAGAAAAAACATTTGATATATGCGTTCAATTGGAAATCCTACAAGAACTGATACGAGTACAAATTTTATTTATTTCTTTGTATTTAAAATTATGAGTTCACTTTTTCTCTCCTTATTTATATGTAGCTTGTTAGATAGACATAACTTTTACTTAGGACGTTACAGAACGAGAGATCGCTGCCCATGGGGATCTAAACTAGGGCTATACATGACACGGATATTAAAAAAAAAAAGTAGTTTTCCATCAGAGATATAAGCTGATTTCCTTAACAATAAATCGTTTTCTGAACATCTAAAGATAGTAACAGATAAACACTTTCGGCAATAATGAACATTTTTAAATTCAAATTTAAGCATTTTATTTGACTTTTCGCTTTATCGCTCTCGCTAAGTGACTTAACGTCCGTTCGGGATCAGCTGGTTCCACATCTGGTGAGTGATCCTCTAGTTTAACCCTCAAATACCTAAGGACTATGAGGTAAAATGATTTTTTATAGCTTTAGAAACTACTCGTTGTGCAGCTAATGGTTATAAAAATATAGGAATCCATATAGAAACCACGAAGATCTTCGTACGTAAAATTCTAAATTGTATATACAGCAAAGATATGTGGAAATAATTTTAATTTGGATGAGTATTAGGATTTTTTAAAATTATCTTCGCAAAATTATTAACAATGAAAAGTGACTGAGAAACAAACAACAGTAGCGACATTTGGTCCAATCTTTTAGTTTTTAACCCATTCAATAACCAAATCACCAGAATTTGAAACGAATACTGACCCTAGTAATTCAAAACTCAAAAGCCACTACAAAATTATAAGAATTTGTAATTTTTATGAAGGTCGATTGAATGTACTTATTCTATGCTGACAAATTATTACTTGTACAAATAATGTATCGGTTTCGATTGTAGTGAAACAAATAAAATACGCTAGTCAATTTGTTAAGTATTTTTATTGGATACAAATTAAAATCAACTAACTATAATCTAATCACAGGGATTTGAGCTACTTTCTGGCATCCAATGTCTATATTATGGATACGACAAAACCAGATTAAAATAACTTATAAGCTACATCAGTCATTCATACAAATCTTGAAATAAATTATCAATTTAATCTTCCTTATTCTAAGGGTTGCCATCAAAAGTCACTATTTCGAGCCTAGTATTATTTGTTAATATTACACTGCATTTATTTTAAACTTAACTTTGAACTACCGCGAGCAACAACCAGTTAATGAGGTATGGATTGTGCAAATAAATCAAGAATAAGCAACCCTAGGCCATATGTTTCTAATACCAATATTTTTTTTCAATATCAACATGACATGTTCGTTATCTTAAGAAGGGGCATCCCGCGTGATAGCCCATACACACGCTCTTAAACAATTACGACCTTAATACGCATTTTAATCTTGGAATGTTTTAAATTACAGTCTCTTATAGTCTCAACTGGGTTAGAACTCGGTTTGTATAGAGCCAAAATTTCGAAATTTCTATTATATAACTATTACGAAATTTCTATAAATGGGATGTTCATACAAATTACGAAATAATGCTTCTACATAAAATTAGTTCTAACCCATAGAGTAAATTAATTTGGCAGCAGGGTTTGGTTTTAATAGTACGCAATTTGTTTGGGTTAAACCGGTGCGCGGGAATTTCTTTGGGGTGAAGAGCGGCGCGCGGAAACCTTGCGCACTGGAACTCGGACTAAAACTCCCCATCTTACACCAGCTATGTATAGTATGAGTGGTTAGACGGTAAACGCAGAAGAGGCATTCTAGTCAATTCATACTTTTATGTTCTAACCCAATTGTTGAGACGATAATTTAAAACATTCCAAGATTAAAATGCGTATATGAACTATTACACGGAAAGTCCCTTCTTAATAAAAAAAATCCCTCTTCAAAACATCATCGCAATCAGGTCAGACTACCAAGCTCTTTTTTTTTCATAAGTGCTGTTCACGTTCTAAAAACCTTAATAAACGTTTTCAAGAACATGTTATTTAATTTGTATTAAATTTTTTATTCAACACCTTTTAGTAAGTAGCATATGCGACTGAACCCTATTGTGCTAGTGCTAATATCTAACTAAACGTGTGTGTTGCCAAAAATCAAATTTCTATATACCCATGAACCGTCTCCATAGCATAAAGGCGGTCTCACACTTGTGGCAAACATGTCAAACATTGACCATTCACGCATGTGTGAGAGGCCCTTCATATCAGAAATGCCTTGTGCGGCAAACATTTGACATCCGTGATAGCGTGTCGGTTTTCTTGCGCATTTCAAAGTGGCCGTATTGAAAAGAAACATTTGCCAAATAGTTTAGAAGGTACAATTTCGACAAACATTTGTCAATTATTAAGGCGGGGTTACACGGAAAACATTTGCTGATTTTAAGGCCAAATGTTTGTCCACACATGTGGGACCGGGGTAAAATAGATGTGTGTGCATATGAGTAGAGCCTAGTTATTCAATTGTAACGGTAAAATATTAATTTAAAAAAAATTCTATCCGATTGCACTCAATAAAAAAACTTATACAAGTGTGATTTTTGTCAACACACACGCTATTTACAAACGATTACATGTTTTTGGTTTGTTTGAATACATATATTTGTATATAAGCTAGATATAAACTATGACAGTATTGTATAAAATTAGACTACAGTGGCCCATTAAATAGGATTATACCAGCAAGATATATAAGTATCTTTTATAAAAACGTTTTCTTTACATCTATAATTTATTAAACTCGAAATTCAAGTCAAAATATCGCACCATTTTTGTTTGAAGAAAGCATATGTTTAATTAATATATATAATTAATATAATAATATACTTAAATTATTGTATACACTGGTACAGTCATATTATACATTTAGAAATATATTATTCTGCACTATAATCTACTAATTTAGTCGAATTCGGATGGAAATTGGTGAAAATTCAATTTTTCGCATTTAAATTATTCTTAGCACTGCCATCAAACGTAATCTGAATTCTTTTAACCATATATTTTAAACTATCGTAACATCTACGATGGGAAATTTCAACATAACAACGTGGGCTTTTCTCTGTGCATAAAAATAGGAAAAGTAGGAGTAGACGAGTTTTCGAATGGAGGCCACGTACCGGAAAGCGAAGCGTTGGACGCCCCCCGGCCAGGTGGACAGATGACCTGAAGCACCATACCGGGGGTAGTTGGATGCTCAATGCGGAGGATCGTGTGTGGTGGCGAGCCTTGGAAGAGGCCTATATCCTGCAGTGGAGAGACACGGGCTGATGATGATGATGATGAAAAGTAGGAATTAAATAGACTAAAACGAGTGTTATTCAACTAAACTGTTAGGACGCCGTAAGCCACAAATGTGGGGGAAGGTATGCGGCAAAGTGTAGAAGGGGTCAACACGTAAGTGACGGGAGGAGGAAATAGAACGTCAGAGTCATCGAAGTCGTTTTCAATAATTTTTTCCTTAATAACATTAATATGTACCGGATCTCTAACAAGCGCCGTTGCCGAACACTGCACGTCAACTGCACTCAGTTTAAGTGTAGTTCCGGTAAAGCAGCGTGAGCGTAGTTTGTGTTGTAATGTTCTAGTGTCGACCTTATTAAATTCCTACTTCTATGTCTCAGGGGGACGAAGAAATGTAGCAATAGCGCACGGACTAAGTCGCTCGACTGCAATGTCATTAAATTATAATTGCCGAGTGTTTAACATAGGCGTTCTCTCAAATTTATTTCCTTGTTAGACTAAATGGAAAATTAACAATGTCACAACGTGCGGAGTAAGTTTACAAAATTTTCTATTTAGATAAAGTATTTGAGTAAAACAGACGTCCGTACTTATACAGCTCGTGAGCAAGTTTTCTATGTTAAATATCTAAATCGTCATGGGTAAGAGAAACAGAAACTAAAAGATTTTTCCTCGCGTAATTTGTATCAGCGGCAGACTATCGGAGGTGTGTGCACATGCGAATGCACGTGTGTTGGTGAATCGTTGGCGCCAAAGGCTTAGTGTGAGTTTATGAGGTTAGTTTCTTTTATGTGACGTTTCCGTTAACCGAATATATTTGTACGGAGAAAATATCAGCGCCCCTAGCGGTCGGTTTGCAAAACTTTGATTCTACATACAAGTATAAATGAGGCATCGTGTTAAGATCAATAGAGATTCCACGTGTTGGATTAACATATTAAGTCAAAAAATAATAACTATAGATACGAAACGAGTTAATACGTATAATAGGTGAAGCTACTACAAAATGTTAGCAGTAGGTACACGACAAGAGCGGCTTGGGATAATCTGGGTAGAATTCAAGCGCCTTCCAGAAATAGACGGAGCTACGACGCGAATTTTATGTGATGCAATTCATATACACTCATAGACAAAACTAATCACCCACCTTAATTTTTCTCCAGTGGATAGTTCTTCAATTCGGATTCAATTTGAATTTTATTTCAACCATTACTTCGTTTAATTGTTTGTTTACTTATACTATTATTAATTTATGAAAGAAAAATTATAATTTTGTGCGTAAACAAAAAAAACTTTAAAAAGTGGGCAGTCAGTTTTCTTCATGAATATATTTTAATATTTCACATATAATGTATATAATCAATTCGAAACTGAAGTCAATATCTCAGGCCGCTAAACAGCGCGATTTCAGTGGCTAACTAATATATATACGGGATCTGTCGAAAACTGTACATATTAACTCGTAAAGTAGTTACTAAGGTATTTGGCTGTAACATCAATGTGCACATTGAAAGCGCGCTCGCCACGCCATCTATTCTATTAGGAATCGATCTCGTCGTCAGACTTTATCGCAGCGTATTGGTAGAGCGCTTTGCATAGATCGTCCATGTTCGGGTCTCACCTCGCCCCCCCTCTTCTATTGAGAGGGTCGTACATCTCCGATTCTGAATCCACTTCATCTTCTGACAGGGAGAGAGACCCACCCACTCGGCGAGTACGCAGACTTTCCTGTAATTTCGAAATTTCAGTTTAATAATTGTAATAATGGTTGTGCAAGAGGAATATAGTTAATCGCAAAAAGTGTTAAATGGTTCGGTCTCCCAACCTAAATAGAACCAATCGAGCTTTATTATTTTAGAAGGCAGTAGCGGTTGTGAGCATAGCTGAGCGCCCCGAGCGTGGATTTAAAAAAAAAAAAAAATTTTAGCGGCATAGAAAACGATCCCTTGATGATACGTGGATCACCGAATCAAAGAATCATCCATTGATCCACCTGTACAGCCTGACCATAGATTAAATGAGGGATGGTTATTGACTACTGAAAGGAAATACCACTTTAACTACAAATTGAATTTCTCCTATATTTTCAACGCGATTTTCTTTAACTGAAAATTAACTATAACCGTCCGACAGTACCTTGGCACAGAAGTGATAACTTAAGCGAAGCGAACAAAAACGTGATTTAATTGTGGACATATATACATTCAGATAAGTGTTATAAATAAAAGTTAGTGATTAATTCATCGCCATCACCAAATCGTATTTCAAGTTTTGATTAACAAACAAATAACACAAAGCGGACAATTTTTAATTCTATTCTTCAATAATACGGAAATGAATGTAAACGAAATTCATGATATCGTGCATTTGATTGTGTTATTTTGGTAGTGATAAGTCACTTCACACAAAACACATCGCAATCGACAAAAAAATAAATTAGGCATGTTAAAAATAACCACCGAGTTAATAAATATATAAATAGTACTCATTAGATACGTCGTTCATCATGAAATCTGCGTTGTTCATTTTTACAAAGAGTAGGGATATATATTCGCCCTACCTGCTGCGAACTATAGAGTAAATTTTTTTTAAAATTATGTTAAGGGCCTGGATTGTAGTCCTTTTAGCCAATTTATTATATATATAATTTAGAACAAGAAACGAAATAGAGTACATATTTCTATTTTTTATAAATAAATTATCAGCTTACAACTTGCGCACTCTATTGATATATATTTCTTAACTCGGCACTAATAACAAGATATAAAAATCACTAAATCTCTTTTTGGCATTTCGGGTGTTTCTTTTTCGCTCCCTCCAAAACCAATAAAGCGTAAGCTGGGACAATCGATGAAATAGTGTCACGTGTGCCCAAGATCTATATTGAAAGTTATTTCTACGTGCAGAACGGCGAGCGTGCTTCATTCGTTCACAGCAAATCATTCATTCAATATGTGCCCACCAGTTCAGTGTCACTGATCCATGCCGCTTTGTCCTCTACGCTCGATGACATCTGACAAAAACAGTACCAATCGACTAGACTCTTATTCTAAAGGCCAATTAGAATTTTGAAATACATAATATATAATGAAAATAATAATTTACTTATACACGACGTTTTTAATTGTAACACATAAGACAGTGTTCAACGAGAAATAAAAGAGAATATATAATAAAAAACGCTTGATGTTGCATTGAAAGTTCATCTTTCCTTTTACGCTCTTTTTTTTCTATCACTGACCGATACGACGCGTGCGTGCCCGTCAAACAACATCCGATACATAGCCACTCAGTGGAAGAATACGTGTTGTGCTAGCGATAGGCAATATCTTCAGGTAATATATCAATATATCGAAAAATCTACTTGAGTATTCATTTATTTATCCATCTATACTAATATTATAAAGAAAGATTTGATTTTTTGTTTGTTACGGATAAACACAAAAACTACTTAACTGTATTATACTATATTTAACTATGTTTTATTTTCTAACTAGCTTTCCACCCGCGACTCCACTCGCATGGACTACACAGTTGTACCGGGATCGCTATAATTTTTGGATAAATATACTTTACAACCTGAAGAGTGACATAAACTACTTTTTATCCCAGAAAAAAACGATCCCGGTACAACTGTGTAGTCCACGCGAGCGGAGCCAAAGACGGAAAGCTAGTTTACCTACAAAACTAGAATACATCGTTGGTTTTAACTATGAAAACAGACTTTAGTAATACGCGCAAATAAATAACAGAAATTGAGAAAAAAAAAAAGAAAGCAACAAACAATTTACTGCCTTTACAATAATTTTGAAAGATATTTTATTTTAAATTATTCTAAATTGTAACGTATTCTGATCATAAAAAGTCGGTTTATTAATAACTGTGTGCTGAAGTAAGCGAAACAAGATACCCCAAAACCTCATTATATCATAACACCCAGGAACAGTTATTTGGTGTGATCTGGTGCCTACCTCAAGGATTCCGGCGCTCGGCTCCGAGGAATAACCCTCGAAATGACGCTGATCATCGTCTTCATATTCCGATGACGAGCAGGAATCAGCCGGAGTATCGCGTGCTGCTCTCACCGAACAAACCATCTGGGCTAAGTCCGTAAAGGTGTAACTGTAGACAGAAAAACATGTCCGAGTTACTCGCTAAAAACAGCTAATTTTACGTGTCGTAATAAATAGTTTTAAGATGGAAAAAACAAAAAATCTAAATATCAAGACATTGGGTAGATTGGGTTTCACCAGTGAATGAAGAAAGCATAGAAGTATTCCTTGTATACGATAAAACGTTATCGCGCCAAACTATAACAACAGAGTAACTAATTATAATTCCATTGCTCATAAACAAGCAGATTCGGAAATATGGAAAAGATGTAATGCGCATAACTTTTTAGGATTACGTACCCAAATGGTGATACGGCACCACAGACAAGTCAACCTTATAGACCACGCTTTGACAGGGAGTAGCATTCGCCAAGGCTATGTAGTGACACTACATAACTACGTCTCTTCTGAGCGGTCAGTTGGAAGCACGTCGGAAGCCATTAAATTGTCAATTTTGAACGAGCCAATGAAAACTAGCCGACCTCTCCCCGCACCCCGCCACTTTTTGGCGATTTCGTTTTCGTACTTACGTTTATTAAAGCGTTGTCTATAGGTTGACTGGTCTGTGTACGGCACCAACGCGTATCCGTTTGTCTGTCTGTAACAAGCTTAAAATTCGGTGAAGGAAAGCGGAATGCAGCTAAAATTTTTACAGACTACATGTCATAAGTGATATCTGTCACGACAAATAATAATAATACCAATAAATTTAAATATAATCCAAAGGGGTTTCCATACATGGATATCATTCAAATCAGTCTAGTTAAGGCGTACTAAGTTAAAACGTATCCAACAAGCACTCGACCAGTTATTCGATTTCTTTAAATATATATGGTGATTAGGTATCGTGTATGCATTATTTTGTTTTGTAAATACATAACACAAATGTTGTGCTGCTACGGAACCCATGATCTGTGACTCCAACTCGAACTTGGCCGGCCTTTTAATATGCAATCAATGGCCTAAGAAAGAAATATTTTCAGTACAATTAACTCACAATTTACGGTTACGTAAGTAAACACGATTTGAGACACTCATTTATTTGCTTGGGCGTCAATTTGAATTTCAATCTATCTAATCTTAATATATAAAATTCTCGTGTCACAGTTTTAGTTGCCATACTCCTCCGAAACGGCTTGACCGATTTCGATGAAATTTTTTGTGCTTATCCGGTATCTATGAGAATCGGCCAACATCTATTTTTCATCCCCCTAAATGTTAGGGGTAGTCCACCCCTAAATTTTTTATTTTATTTTTTAGACAAAATTTTTAATTTCTATTTTTTTATGATACAACATACAAAAATACATACAACCCTAAATTTTCACTTTTCTATCACCAACCCCTATTTTTTAATAGTGGCGGGGATAACTTACTCTCAATTAAATTATTGTATAAATATGTACGTCGCGAAAGTGTACTTTATTTAATTAATTTTAAATAACGGGAATGAGTTACGACTGACAGAAATTGAAACGATAAAGCATTTGTGTCGCGGGAACGAAAACGGGAAAAGGAAGAACGGGAATGAGTTAAGACGGAGATAAAAAAGTTATTTTTGATGAGAATGGAAACGAAAACGAAGCTACACTAGGGCCAAGAACAGAAATAATAAAGTATTTTTGCGATGGGAACGAAAAAATGAAAGGAAGAACGGGAATGAGACAAGACTGAGATAAAAAAAGTGATTCTTATGAGAAACGAATACTACCCGTGCGAAGCCGGGACGGGCCGCTAGTCATATTATAAATGCGAAAGTATATTTGTTTATATCTTTCATCACATTTTAATGAAACAACAAAATGGCAATTTTTATTGCCCGGTGGCACTTGACAAGATACGGGGATTAACACAGGCTACTGTTTATCAGAGGTGAATACAAATAATATAGAATTGAAAGATGTAACACTAATCCAGATTTGAAATTATTGATAGAAACACTTCGAAATTGTGAAATTGATAGGACTGCGAATAGGATTCAAGACGTTTGTGGGAAGGACAACGGGAAACAAAAGATGGTGTTACTATATTATTTTTTCTATTCACTGGGTTCGCCTGTTAGTGTTGTACGTACTCAGTGAGAGCTGGCTGCGGTTGAGCCTTGCGTGAATCGCATCTTCGACTCGCGTCACTAGCTCCTCCCCCTCCGCCTCGCCTCTGCCCCTCGAAGTAGGCAGTGCCGTGTCTGTAACCGACCTCTCGGATCTCGTCGAAGGAAGCAAACTGCAATGTCTTGTAGGTATCGATTGGAGGGCGGATGTACTCGCAGTAATCGGACTTTTTTACTTCCTTTAAATAAAATTCATTCTATTATGGTTTCTATTGTAATACATTTCACAACCAGGGCGCCGCCACTGAGGTATAAGAATAATAATAACGTATACATCACAACAACGCCTAGATCCCAAACTAAGCATTACCTTGTTTTTTGGGTACCAAGCGAAGAGACCACATACATATAACAACCAAGACCCGGTACCAGTATTAATATTCATCATATAAATACTGACCCGACCTGGGATTCGAACCCGGGACCTCCAGCTTCGTAAGCACGGTCGTTACCCACTAGGCTAAGCGGTCGTCAGACGTGCGATTATTGAAGGAAGAGGTAAGGTGGATGTCTTATATGGGGGTCAAACTGAAAGTTTCTGGCAAAAGCATTAAATAATAGTTCAAGAAATGGCCAGAATGGCGCTCGTGCAAAATAAGTGTAGATGAAGTGAAGTGTGCTAAGTGGAAATATTTAATATTCTGGGCGACTTGTCTCTGTTAATTAAATGGGTTGTGTCGTGATCTTCAATTTGACCAAATAAGGTTAAAGAGTAGCGAATAGGTTAATGAACCCACTGCAAACAAATCCTCAACTACTAACGTAGTCAAAAGTTATGTGGTAAATATAACTTAGAAAATCATCATCATCAGCCCATGTTACCCCACTGCAAGGGCTTAGGCCTCCCCCAGGGTAAGGAGGGGGGTTTGGAGCTTAAATCCACCACGCTACTCCACTGCGGGTTGGGGATTGTAACGACCGCCATCTATTGACAGCGTCCGGGACCGACTGCTTAACGTGCTCTCCGAGGCACGGAGTCAATGATAGTTAATGTACTTAAGTCAGAAAAACTCATTGGCACACGCCCGGATTCGAACCATGGCCCTATGGCCTTATAAATTTGTCACGACTATAACTTAGAAAATATTTCTTTGAAATTCACACTTTTGCGACGGTAGCGCCAACCTGTTTTAATGTTTTATGACGGGCACTTTACCTCTTTTTTGCCTCTTCCCATCTGAAGTGGGATGTAAAAACGTATGGTTCGTATGTGCATATTTGGTTTTATATCGAGTATCGCCTCAAATAGTTACTGAACTTTGAAATTATTTTTTTTTCGTTTATCAATGTATTTTAGTGGCATTAACTTCATAAACAAATATTTTTCTTCTTAAATCTATAAATATATGCATTTTTATACATTATTTCACGAAATTAATATTGATACACAAATAAGTTTTTTATACTATAATAATTATTTTTTTTTTGGTTAACCCACCATACTGAGTTTTTAAATATCAGTTTTTGTCCTCCTTTTGGACCACTGGACCAAATAAAATCTGACCAGAAATAACTCATAGTTTTTTTCTTTTATTTAAAATCTTTTAAGGCTTGGACTTGAATATAAGATGTTTTGTACTTCATTTTAAATTTTTCAATGTATGCCTCACACATCAGTGGCGCCATCTGGTCGCTTAGAAAGGGAAAACTTTCATTGGACACAACTCTAGCTCAATGTGAAAACAGTTTTCGTGAAGTGTGATTGCATAAGGTACAACTTCTCTTATGTATTCACGACAAGTTTGTTCAATTTGTCGTAAGTGATTTGATGTGAGGTACTTATGAAATCAATAATATTATAATACCACGGGAAGCAGATACGGCTCAATTGACTCGTTTTCGGTGAGTATCGCTAGGATCGACGAATGAATTGCCCCACTTACGTGACATCCCTATTCTTATTTTTATGGACACAACAGTGTCCAGGTTACATACAAGTTAAATTATTTACACGATCGCTTAAAATCCTACTTTTAACTCAAAAAATTCAATAGTTAGCTAAGAAATGTTACCTCTAGTTGTCTATTGCAAGACACGTAGGCGAGCCGACTTTGAATGTCAGGCAAGTTGGGCACTTTGACTGGCGTCGTGAACGGATTCCATCTGAAATAAAAATGAGAACTTCTTGAATACTTACCAAATTTTCAATTGATGTAAAATTAAAGAAAATTAGATGACATGATTTTCACATACTTCAAAGGAAATAGGGTTTTCTAGTACTGTACCTTTATCACTTTTTTTCCTATCTAATATCTAAATGAATTCTATAAAACTGTTCAAACTAGAACAATTTTATAAAATTCATGTAGACAAAACAATTTGTTAAACTTTTTTATGAAATTCCTCGGTCACTGCTGTCGTACTGCGTCTCGGACGAGGGTCATTTTTAGTTGAAGTTCTTCCACATTTAATCTCAGCTAGCTAACGTGTCCATAGAATACAGGAACATGAACCCCAAATGTATCTTGTAAGTACTGTTTTATATCTTTAGTAGTAAAACTTTTTACACGCGCGAACTTCCTCTTTCTCCCGTTTCGTAAATAAGCTTCGACAAGATGGCTGACGTATTTTTTTTTATATCATTTTTTTCTTTTTAAATAAATCTTACAGACGTGTTAGCTACATTCTGCCAGTATTTATTTGCTTTGTTTCAAAGAGTAAATATCTCATTAAGTTGAACACCTTCTATTAATAAAAAACCGAGCGCCAAAAAGGACGAATCGGTCCTCGTACTAGCTGGGCTTCTGAGCACTGTTGTTATATGTGTGTTTAAGTTTACGCCTGTTATGAGCTAAATAGAGACTATAGATAGAGAAGAGGTGAAACGTTAACTGGTGGCGAGCCCCTTCCCCTATAGGCTCGTTCGTCCCTGCGGTTTTGTTTGAGATTTGTTGTTGGAGGTTTTCTTTCCCAGGGCATTTACGTTAACGAGATTGGAAAACGTGATAAGAAAAATGGTCTATGTTTAACATTCAAAATCGGGCGACAGATCTTTGCTCGTGTCTCTTTGGAAAATATATTTAGGTATGAATCCACAGACCATTCAATCTATAGACCACGCTTTAATAAACGCCAGTACGAAAACGAAATCGCCAAAAAGTGGTGGGGTGCGGGGAGAGGTCGGCTAGTTTTCATTGGTTCGTTCAAAATTGACAATTTAATGGCTTCCGACGTGCTTCCAACTGACGGCTCACTAGTGACGTAGTTATGTAGTGTCACTACATAGCCTTGGCGAATGCTACTCCCTGTGAAAGCGTGGTCTATAAGGTTGACTTGTTTGTGTATGAATCACGTACTGATTAAATTTAAATATTTTTCTATCTTACTTATGAGAAAAAATTTGCTTTTTTTCTTTTAATATTTTTTTAGAGTTTACATATATCATTGCATATATATTTGAACACACTAAGTGTTATTTCGATGGAATCGGATCTTAATCCAATACTTGCTTAATATTATATAGCGCCATCTTACAAAATTTTGTGGTAACAGTTGATATCATCTATCGGCAACAGTGCATGTACTACAAAAATTTATGAGATGGCGGTGCGCCGAGTATATAACACTAAATATGAAATTCTATCCAAATACATGTATATAGGTACAAGAATTGCTCATTTAATAATATAAGAATCGTGTTCGGTGCGGTATTCGTTGAATGCCATACCGACAAAACTGCGACGTGTGATATTACCTCTTCCACAGAAGCCACCACCCGGAGAGATCATCGCCGTAGTTCGTGAGGTCGGTGTCGTCTTGGGATCCGACGTCGATCGCCAATATGTGTTTCGCACCCAAAGATCGCATCACGTCGGCTGCGAAACGGCATATGTTTAAGTTACCAGACGACATCTCAGCACCAAGTAGAGTTTGAATTTGGTCGGAATACAAAAGTAGATATCTATTTAATAATGTATGAACAAAAACGTTTTCTTGAAAAATCTAGTTTAGTAAATTCCTTATTTCGAAGTCATTAATAACTAAACGAGGACAAAGCTTCTCTAAATGTGAGGTTTGTTAAATGTGGTTAAATAACGGATAAAATTGTCGTTGTTGAAGAGATGTTTCATTGTATGAAATTCACTTGTGTAAAATATTTTATTAAAAAAAAATTCATGAAAATATATCATTTTATCAAACACTTGAGCGTTGAATTTTTTTTAAAGTTATTTTAAAGCTGTCCCAACATTGTTTATCCGTGATTAACTCAATGTTACAATAAAATAAAAATAAAATTTACAAATGACTCAGTATTAGGTAACATTCACGTTGAACTCTCAGTTCAGTGGCGTCGTGTGGTAGCAAAAATAATACTTTTATATCTCATCAAAAGCAGAAGTTCAAAACAGGGTGGTAATTTTACACTAACCAATAAGGCAGCTATCTAAGCTATTGCAGCTACAAGAAAACGTTGTAAAAGATAGTCATCTCTTAAAGTTATTTCCATTTCCTTTTAAATTTTGAAAAAAATAAAAGGTACCGGCAGTGAAAATGGTAATTTTCACGTTCTCGTTTGATGGCGTCCATCGATCCTCTTACCTATAAACATTAAAATACACTATGGGATCAACTGAAGATAGAATATTAGAAATGTCAGAAGTCACAAAGAACTTCTTAAATTGACCGTTTTTCGTTGACTGCAACGTGTTTTCAAAATCTGTGAATGCAGATAGAGATTATTACTCCATAAGTTAGGAACGGTCTTTTAAGAACGTTTTCCTGTAATTATAATTGTTTATCTGCATTTTTCTAAAGAAATATGAAACTTTGGCTCCGACGCGACTTCACAACAGCTGTCGCGAATTCGATCCCGTATAGGACAATATTTTTGTACATTAACATGTTCATTTATTGTGCACGTGTATGTTTATTTTTTCTGTGTCTGGGTGTAAAATATATATTCCTCATTATATATATATTTTATATAATTATACATATATGCATTTATTTTACACCCAGACATATATATATATATATATATATATATATATATATATATATATATAAATGTGTCGCAGCCAGATCATAGAATTCATCATTTCATGGTGTGTTCACTTTTGGATCTATTCAAAATTCAGCCAAGTTGATGGTCCACCATTTCGGAATTTATAGATTAGATCAGGTCAGGTTAGCGTATATTAATACGAGGAGATGAACATTGTAAACGTCGAACACATCATCATCATCATCAGTCCGTGTTTCTCCACTGCAAAATATAAGTCTCTCCCAAGGCTCACCACCACACACAGTCCTCTACTTTTCGCATCCAACTACCCCCGGTATGGTGCTTCAAGTCATCTGTCCACCTGACCGGGGGGCGTCCGACGCTGTGCTTCCCGGTACGTGGCCTCCACTCGAGAACTCGTCAACCCCATCGGTTATCGGTTCTATCGCTAATGTGACTGAGCCATAGCTACTTCAGCTTGCTGATCGCTGCGGCTACGTCGACAACTTTGGTTCTTCGACGGATTTCAAACGAACACAACACGAAGTGATTAATTTTAAGATTCTGGCCATGACGTATACATCAGTTGTCTAGTACTTGGCACCGACTTAGTTTGTGACTAGATGACTTTGAGTGCGATGTTTCAGATTATTATAAGTTTGTTTAATCTGCGAAAGGAAACTATACAAACCACTTAAGACTTATTATCCGATAAAATTGTTAATAGGATTAAGAATTTCGCAAACTCACAAGTTACAGAAAAATGCCAAATTTATTAGGTGTGGAAAGTATGCCTGCGGCTGCCCCCATTTCCTATGCGGGTGTGGAATAGACGGAAGTGTATACTCAATCCTGTTAGCAAATTGATCGGAAATGAAAATGAAAAGTCAACACAATGAAAAAATAAAAAGTACCTGGAACGTTGTTGATATAGCACCCATCCACCAGAAGATGGCCGTCCACGGGATCGCATATTGGCGGGAAAATGCCCGCGATGCTCATGGATGCACGACAGTAGCGCCACAGAACTCCTACGGGGAGACCCGAAACTTCCAACTGTGGTCTAGTTGAAAGTCGCCACCATTGCTTGGCATTTGTTCCCGAAGGGTATTCTCACTGACACTTACCGTGACGAGCCATTGATACGTATCGAAAAAAAGTGAGCACGTCATTCAAATCGAACTTCGAAGACGACCATTTCGCGACAGAACTTTGCTGCCCGTGTTCATGTAAAAACAGAGTCACTCACGTATACGCGCGCGCGTTGTGATTGGTTTACCTGGGAGGTTGTTGACGTAACCGCCGTCCAATAGGAGGTGGCCGTCAACCGGGTCGCACAGCGGCGGCATGTACCCGCTGAGGGACATCGACGCACGTATGTAACGCCAGAGCGATCCTGCCCGAGGCATCGAAACAAATACTATAGACCTTACGAGTTACGTGCAACTTTCGACAGATCCCATACAGTGAAGACTATGTTCCAGACGCATTCAATAACAACCACGAACGCCACCGCCGCGAACGCTACAAAAGTTTATTTTTGACGCTGTAATCTACGATTAATTGACTAACAAAGTTAAGAACATGTAAATAATGTCTGGAACGGTATTAAATCTCAAATGACAAAACTATCTTAATAAATGTCAAAACTGGAACTAACGTAGTAGTCACAAAGCGCCTGAAACGCACGACGCTGACAGCTTAATCGCCACAGGATTTTGGCGATATTTTTCCGTCTGGAACGCAAAGGACTAGCGAAAGTGTCATTTGTGACTGTTATTTGATGCGTCTAGACGCAGCCGAAGAGGCACCCGAAGAGGCAGTCACCTAAGGGGCGCCATCTAGCCGCCTGAGATGTTGGTTTTAGTTTTATATTGAGCATACAATAACACCATTTGAAATATTAAAACGTATGATTTACATCATTTTATTCAAATAAAATCCGTCTCGTGGGGAATGCGATTTGTGAAAAGTGCTATTTGAATTCTGTCCCGATCATCTCAAGTAGATAGAAGTGCTTGTCCCGTCCTGCCAATACATGACAAATGCTGCACGTATTAACTCGTAGAGTATCTATACTGTTTCATTGAAGTGACCCAATGTGTAGTCGCCATATAGTTTGAAATAAATTTATTAAAAAAAAAATTAAATATAATTTCACTAGATTTTATCAAAATCCAGCAATAAATTGTGTTTGTTATGGCAATATCAGTAAAAATAAGACAGTGTGGAGTTTTAGATATAAATTGTTTAGAAAAATTCT
This sequence comes from Luffia ferchaultella, assembly GCA_949709985.1. Taxonomy (NCBI): domain Eukaryota; kingdom Metazoa; phylum Arthropoda; class Insecta; order Lepidoptera; family Psychidae; genus Luffia; species Luffia ferchaultella. The sequence continues at coordinate 23,705,444 of OX453242.1, read as the reverse complement.
CCCTTAGCACCAGCTGAAATGAGTGAAAAAAAAATCGAAGGATTTTATTCGTATAGAAAGAAAGCTAAAGGTGTGATAGTGAAATACTTTGGTATCTAAATGCCGAATAACACAATCCATGGATAGGAAACTTAATGAGAGAGATCGCAAATCAATTATTAGTTTGTTAGTTAAAAACAAATCGCGTTATAAAGGTTAACAGTTTAAAATTGTTAAAATACAATACAGTCATAAATAACATTATAATATATGATTATTTTACCAATACACTATAATTATATTAATCTAATTTAACTCATGACACAAAGTGATATGCTTATACAACTTACATGCCGAGAAAGTGCAAATAAATGAATCATAGTTTCTACGGTGAATTAAGAGCTAACGAATGACATATAACCACACTCATGCATTGTACACGACAAGCGATGAAACTACGTCAAAAAATTATCATAGAAAAAAAATATATAGAAAAAGTGAAAAATAATATGAAAAATATGTATTAATTAAAATAACCCGACATTCAAGAAACTACTTCTAATTTGAAAAATATATAATTAATACTAAGTCACATGTAATTATATATTTACAGTTTTTTTTTTTTCTGGTAAACCAATCACAAACGCTTTATTATATTTAATTTTTATTTTTTTTGTCTCAACACAACATCAAAGTGAGTGAATACCCCAAAAAAACAAATGTCGGATTTATGGTACGATGGTAATTAAAATAAAAAGGATAATTAAAAAAAAAATAAGTCTTCATAGACACAATACAAAGAATCAATAAAAATATTATCGATATAGCAAATATTCAAGTATTCAGAATATGACGGGCGCACGATAAGTATTTTAGTATAACATCGACGTTACAAATCGGTACAACATACTAACACATATTAATGCAAAGAGTGTGGTTTTGGACATATATAAAAAAAATATACGAGCAAAGGATAAAATCAACTTTTGAAATAAAATTATTTTATGACACAAAATAAATTTTAAAAACAATTTTCTTATACCAACAACAATTTAAAAAAAAAAATTAAAACATAGTTTACAAGCAAAACAATGATACAAGTTTATTTAAGGTTCAAGATGCATTCAAAGTAATTAAATCGTTGATTCTTTACGTGATATTCCAAAATTAATAAATAAATTAATATGCATGTATTTCAATGATAAACTGAGTTTTACTGAAATAAATTTACTTTTCTTGTAGATGTAATATACAATACATTTCGCACGTAATTTCTAAAGCATATCTGGTCAGCAGACATTTTAAATGTGTTTATAAACAAAAATATCTATAAATTATACTTAAATAAAGAATAATGTGCACTTTTCATTGTTGTTGACTGACCCATCAAAGTTGTCACAACTTAAATATTTTATATGACAATGTTTTATTTAGTAATATTTGGTAAAATATTGATTTATTTATGAACGAATACATAGAGAAAAATATCTATTAAATTAATTTAAATAAAATATATTTTATCTCCAATATCTAGATGATTTTGTATTCCTTAAAATTCAGTTTTTTTATTTTATATTTATGTAAAGTGAATTTGTTGACTTTATACCAAATATTCCAAATTTATAAAAAAAATATTACCTAAAATAACTTTGATTAGGCCATGTCGCTCATTATCCTTTTACCAACATGCACACAGTTTTTAAAGAATCACCACATTCATAAATTACCAGTGTTGCTGTTTTAAAAAAATCCTTCAGCCACCAGTAACAAATTGCATTTCAAATTACATACAACGCTATTTTATTGTAAGGTATTCAGAGTTTAAAAAAACGGTATCAAGCAAAACAAGGCGGTCGGGTTAGTACATAAGTGCAATAGGAAGCAATGAATAGTAATAAATAAAAATGCTCGTAAATTAAATAAAATTTCCTATCCATGAATGTGTCGTGTTAATAAAATATTATTACCAAATATGTAATTCATGTTTTTTTTTGCCAATTTTCATAAAGATAAATAACAACATTGAATAGATTAAATTTTTTTTATGAATTTGAAAAGAAATTCTGTAAATGAATTATGAAGTTGAGAAGTCATCAAAATTACACAAGCATAAATACGGATAAAATATATATTTTAGGAATCATAAAATGTACAAAATAAATGGAGAAAGGAGAGGTAATAATAAGCAAAAAATAATATCTTTGAGATATATTTTTTTTTTGTAATAACAGTATTGTAATAATTAATGTTTGTTCAACTATATATACATACGGCATTTTTAATTACAAATAATGTAGGGAGGATAAAAGACATTGCACCTTCAAAATTTCAAGCAAGTCATAGAAAATAACTCATAAAACACTTTTCAAGTCAGCTTCCTTATAACAATAAAATTTTATAGTTCGTAAGTAAAGCGAGTGGAGCTGCAAGTGGACATTTCTAAATTTGTAAAAATTAAAAACAGTCTTTCAATATGTAGACATTAGCCAGGGCGGATATTACAGCAATCAAGGGCAAAATGCGGCAAATCAAGACTTGTTGCAGATGAGGCAATAGACCCTCGAAGTGAAACGTTCAGCGTGTTCTGTAGTACTTATATCTTATGACGAAGCGTATTGGAACTTGTTATAACTAGCGCACGCCCGCGACTTCACTCGCATGATTTTCATGAAATAGTTCAGCCGTTTAGGAGATTTGTCCAGACAAATAAACAGACAGACAAAAAGTAGCCTATACCACTCTAAAAGTAGCCTATATACTCTTGACAACTTTCTTTTTGTGTCTACGAAGTTTTATTGAAACCGGTTCAGCCGTTTCGGAATCAGTTCGAATAGACAGACATATAAGAAGGAGTCTATATCATTTGTGAGAATCCCTTTTTCGGTCTGCAAAGTTTCCTTGAAATCGGTTCCCGTTTTGAAGATAAGCTCGGACACACGGACAATACGATTTTACACATATACACAAGATTTACGATATAAAGCACTTTTCTTCTGTCACTGTCACTTTTACACTCAAATTGTTACAACAAATTCTTGAAGTCTCTCACTCAATTTAAATTACTTTCTCTGAAAGTATCAGAATCTGTTATTAAATTAAAAGCTTTGACGTATCGTTGCTCACAATGCATACTTCTAGATAACTTAGATAGCATAATAATCAAGATGAAACGCCTCATACTTCGAAACGATCGAAAACGTGAACAAAATGACAAACTAATAAATTAGACAGAACAAATGTAATTATCATTGTATTACACCAACATTTTTTTTTAATTACACATGAAATGAAATTTCAGAATCTTTAATATCCTTTCCTGTACGCATTTTACATGTGGGTCAATTCTAGTACACAGTGAAAAAATATTTTTAACATTAACTGGTGCATATTTGGTGTATGGCATTTATTTTTTATGCTCAGATTATTATTGTCACAAGGCGGTATGTCTATCAACGTCTATGCCCTTACCCTACGTCGTCTTAAAATAATCACGTTGCAACGTACTATTTAAACAGAGCATAGTATAGTTCCAATCAAACTTTATGGCGGATCGGAATACAACGCTTCACGCATGCTTGCGCAAGTTCAGTCATATGCCCCTCGCTCCACTGCGTCCCGCTACACATAAAACTAGTTACTGCGACGCGACTTGTGCCTATGTTCACATCCGCCATCAAGGTTGATTGGAACTGTACAAAGACACAGCTGGACCTAACTGATTCATTTATCATATCGACGTCAAAAGGAGAAGACGTATTAACATTGATATACCAGTGCTGGATAGGACTAGATTAGGGATTTCAGCAATAAGTAAGCTGAATATTCTTTTAAAATTGTTTTATATGAATGAGTTTTCTAGATATATATAACAGCAAAAGAATTAAATAAATAACTCATTATTAACTAAGTTATGAATGTTTAAAATGTCCTGTTAGAAAGAGAGGGCAATACTATGTGTGACGTCACGCCATTTAAAATAATGTTAAATGTCGTTTTGCAAGAAAAAGACAGAGATAAAATTTTAATAGCTTATATCCGTATTCTTCAACCGAATATAATTTTGTTTATTAATTTTGTTTTTGTAGGTATAAAGTCAATTTTTTTGTTTTCTTGATAAATATAATATATTTAATGGTTGTCAAATAAAAAAAGGCCCCATAGGGCCATGGTTCGATTCCGGGCGTTTACCAATGAGTTTTTCTGAATTAAGTACATAACTATCACTGACTCCGTGCCTCGGAGAGCACGTTAAGCAGTCGGTCCCGGACGCTGTCAATAGATGGCGGTCGTTACAATCCCCAATCCGCAGTGGAGCAGCGTGGTGGATTTAAACTCCAAGCCTCCTATTCACTCTGGGGGAGGCCTAAGCCCCAGCAGTGGGGTAAAATGGGCTGATGAAGTGAAATAGTCAAATACTATATTTTCGCACGCGATTCAGTCAATGAAAGTCATTGTCGATTGTCGTTGACTGCTGCAATATGCACCTTCCCTGAATTCTTTTTCTCATTGCAAAAAGCTTTTGAAATTATAGTTTAGCAAATTTAAGCTGCCGGTTTTTATGTAGTTAACCTTTGTGCTCCCACAACGATATAAGAGTCGCCAACTTAGAATCGTTGGGCTATAATCGAGTGCAATTTAACATTTTACCCGCCGTAGATTATGCCCCGAACATAAATATAACGACGGTCACTCACCATGCCTGTGGACGCGCATGCAGCTCGAAGTGATATCCGTGGTCACGGTGAAATAAGGCAACCACAGATCTTCAATATGTACGTCGCCGAATGTACCGTGTATGGTCGTGTTGAATTGGCGCCCGGAGAACATCGAAGTAGCTGGATAGGTTAGATCTAGAAGTTGTTTGCCCCACTGTGTCATTTTCTGGAATGAATTATGACTTTATGCTAATATTTCCAGGGAATAAATTAAAAGGGAAGCATTTCTAGAACAAAACAATAATCACCTAGAATTATTGTACGAAAATTCAAAATGTAATAATAATACCATAATAATACCTGGGACATCCCACACTTAGTCCCAAAGTAAGCAAGTATTATGCTCGTATTATGGATACTAGACAACTGATACACATACTTGAATATTTTTTTATAATATAGATATATTTTACACCCAGACACGGAACAAATAGGCATATTCATGTAGACAAATATTCCTCCTGGCCGGGAATCGAACTCGCGACCTTTAGTTCTGCAGTTAGGGTCTCTAATCACTTGTCCAATCGGTCAGTCGGTAATCTAGATCAGTCCATTATGCTCCACTGCAGGGGCTTAGGCCTCCCCTCGGGATGAGGGTGTCGCCGGTAATAAATAATAATAATACCTGAGACAGGGTCACAATACGAACAGATCATGTATTAAGAGAATACTCGGAGGATATTTGTTTCGAGGATAATGCATATAGGCGGAAAGACGAGTGTAAGAAAGTGAAGCTCATTAGTTAAAGTACAGAGCATTAGAGGAGGTTAAAGTGGGCATGTAGGCGGTTACGCTGTCAGCTTCAAATATGCAGTATACTTAAGGTTAAGTAAATCTCGTAACCTAAACTCCAAAATGCGACATCAAATTATATTAAAGATGTATAAGGTTATTGACCGCTTATACTAAAGTCCAAATCAGTGACCCCAATGTCACAAAATTTTCCAATCATTTTTCACCGTCATTTATTTTTATTGAAATAAAATATATTTCTGCTAGCTCAGTAGTACACGTGACATCGTACGGCCCAAATACTTCAGACTCTCGGATGACACCAAACGTTTTCTGATTGGCCAAAATACAAAATACGAAACGTATAAAATGCCTAGCAACAATATGAATTGTTACCAGTAGAAACACCACCGCACTCAGTTACGCAAGTCCCTGTCCAGACTTGTGTTCTTTAATATTGTAAATAATTTTTGTATAAAGTTTATTAAATTTATTTTATTAGTAAATTCATTTTTGTTTTACTACAAACGTCTACTGATCGACGAGGCGCGGCTGAGAACACGTCAACCTTCCCTTCTTTCTACAAGTAACAGAGTCAGACAGATGTCAATTTTCTTAGGTAGTAACAAACCCATCCGTTCAACCCCCGATAGATGTAAGTTAAAGGGATGAACCGCCTTAACCGCTTTCTAAAGTGATACAAGTCAGAGACAAAACTATTTACGTATGCGTAATATTTTTACTTATATTCGTTGTGTGAGTATTTTTGGGGACACGTGTCTCTGAAAAATACCGGCAATTGGCACCTCTTACTTACACGATTCTGTGTGGGTTAAAGAATGAAACTTTCAGGAAAAGTATCAAATAACGTGACGTTAGTCACTAAGAGCGGCAACCCAGTGCAAACCCATTACGTATTTGTAAAGTAGTGACTTCCTAAAATTTAAAGCTTCTTTATAGCAAATCGTAAAATCATAGAGTTTAAACAGTTCGATTTTAATACTATATATATTAAAATTGAGGTAGTAAAACTTGATCAGACTTCCATTCTTCACCAAAGTTTGTTTTATGGGCGAAGTTGCGGGCGGAAAGCTAGTAGTGAAATAAAAATTTAAAAAAATTAAGAATCAACATACTTGTGACCACTCGCGCGCCTTTTGAGTGGTGGTCGTGATGTTACGTTCCATACACCAGAGGGCGCCCATGAATGCTCCGATGCTTACTCCGCCGACCATGTCGATAGGTATACCTGCTTCCTGTCATAGACATCGAAAAAGATTATTATCGTAGTCGCGAGGTATTCCTGACAATTCTTAATCAATAGACGCGTTCTGATTGTAATTTATGTCATGAAACTCTTATGGATTTTTTTAATATACATCACAACAACGTTTAGGCCCCAAACTAAGCATTAGCTTGTGTTTTAGGTACCAAGCGAAAACACCACATACATATCACATCCAAGACCCGGTACCAGTATTAATATTCATCATATAAATACTGACTCGAACCCGGGACCTCCAGCTTCGTAGGCAGGGTCTCTACCCATCAGGTTAAGCGGTCGTAAGTTAAATATATAACTAATATCGATAAGTTCGTATCGTAAAATCAGAATAGGTAAATAAACAAATAATAAATAATTATATTATACGTTAATTATTATCCTCTATTGCCGGTTTTAATGAATCATACTCAAGTTTGATTTAAATCTAAGACCATCTGAAATGAATGCTAATTAATAAACGCACCTTGAGTAGACAATATGCGAGTCCTGTTATTTTATTTTTATTTATTTTTTATTTATATATTTGGTTTTTCAACAATAGGTACACCATTGCAGTACAAAAATACGATTCAGATTTTACATGTGTCAGTGCCCCATTACTTACAGAAAAGCACTGCATGCGCTGAAAAATGCGCAGATATATTTAAAAAATACTCGTAGTAAGTTCGACATACAAAGAAGATCTAGAACATACTTTTAAAACGACTGATCGTGATTACTAAAAAAATAAAATAACAACATCCAACAAGCACTTCACAAAATTACAAAAATAATATTAACAGAAAAATAATATCTATATTGGTTTTTACTGCATTATATGCTTAAAAGGTTAAAAACAAACATACAAAAAAAAACCAATTTTTTTTGTATTATGTAAAAATATGTTATATTCATAAAAAATTAATAAGTGGAAGAATTCAATTGATATCCACAAAAGTGCCGACGATACAAATTTTTAAAATGTATCGTGTTATGACGTCACTCGGTTACATTACTATGGACTAACGTGGATAATTCGGACGTCACGAACGGATCGTAAAAACGCAAATTTTGATTTGTTATATCTCCGCTAATAATAGGTATTTTCCGGAAATTCAAAAAGTATAGTCTTCAGTTTGTTATACTCTAGTGTGTTAAATAGCGTTACATAATTTTGTTGAAGAGGAACGCGCTCATTGAGAGCGATTCAGTATTCTCATTATCTGACATCATCTAAGGTAAAGATCATTATATTGTTTGAGCACGCACTCAGCTGTTACCCTTCTCAAGAGGGTCATTTATGGTCAAACGGTCAGTATGTTTTATTTTTGGGTAAGAGATTTTTGTTTTTGTAAAGTAGCGATAAATTATAAACCGAGTATGTTTCCAAACAACCAAATAACTATTACAGTAACTGACCTGTATCGCTCTAATCATTCCCACGTGTGCCGCACCCCTCGCCCCGCCGCCGCCGAGCACCAGCCCCACCGAAGTACCGGTGAGCCATCGCGCCAGACGTGAGAAATCAGAATGCACGTTCGCTTCCGACATCAGGACTTTGCTGTACAACTCGCTCTGAAAAATAAACATGGCGATCACACCGGAATCAGAATCCGAATGCCATGTGGTGACTGACCGATTGGCCGAGTGGTTGGAGACCCTAACTGCGGAGCCAAGTGTCGCGGGTTCGATTTCCGCCCGGGACAGATATTTGTGTACATGAACATGTCTTTTTGTTTCGTGTCTGGATGTAAAATATCTATACAGGGTGAGGTTTTAATGACCGGTCAAATTTTAATATGACCTTTGATAAAAATCCGTTGGCTGTCTTGTTCCTTTTCAGTATCATTCAATAGGAAAATTCAGTTAAGACTATGTAAACCTTTCCCAAAACTACCAATATACTAGTCAACCTTCATAAGGGCCCCAGTGCACGTACACGCGCCCCGCCCACATGCCCTGCCCTTTCGCTCTATGTAAGTAGAAGGTAGCCAAATTTTGTTAAAAAATATTTAGGATATAATTATTGATTATGAATATTTGACCTATATTTTTAATTACGTAATGAGGTCTATTGGTGATACCTAACATCTAGAAAAATTTTGGCTGGTTACTAAAATCTCAACCTGTATATGTATTTATATCAGTTGTCTGGTACCCATAATACAAGCTTTGCTTAGTATGGGACTATATAGCACTGTGTGGGATATCCCAAGTATTATTATTATGTAAACGCGGCAGGCTTGGCGTTCAAATGTTATCAGATGTGTCTATTTGCATAGAGCTTAATGTTTATTTTGGCATCAAATCATCATACCTAAGTTTGACAGTAGAATCGATACAAAAATACTCACGATCCTATATTGGCTTTTTCTTGTGAACATCCGATGAGGACAACGAACGTGGTGATGCTGGCTGACCCACGATCTCATGTTCAGCCAATGTACTGTACCCTGAGGGTTGGGACCACCTTCGCGGTGAAGCAGCACCAGTTCCTTCTGAGTACGGATAGCGAGACGCTCTATTTCTTTCTCTATCTGAAAAATGAAAATAAAATTAGATTTAGTGAAAGGTTGATTTGATGATGTTTTGTTTTGTAACTGATGTATCAATGCTTAAAGACGTTTATCTATTGATAAATTTTAATGCCAAAAATAATGTTTAAAGTATATGCCGTGCCAATTAAAAATACTGTTTAAAAATGACAGCATTGTATTTTACTCTCGGAATGTACGTGTTAGATGGAAAGAATATGCCTCACACGACGGCCATAATTTTTAAATGGTAACTTTATTGGCACCGCTTACAGTTTACACTACATACAATTTGAATATCAGTTTGTATGTCTATTTGTCCATTTTGAGAACTAGTCAACTTATATTAACACTATTTTTATACAATAGATTTTTATCAGTTTATTCAAGCGAAATCAGCAAATATTTAAAAAAAACTAAATGTGGCACTCGAGGACTGCCGCGGTAAAGCTATTGCATAGCATTTTGTATCAACTTATGCAATTATAATTATTTATTTATTTTATTTATGCACTTTTTTTTGTTATTATTTTTTCTTCATTTTTCTTCAAATCTTTCTGACGCTGATAATATGCCCTTTGACGTGCATTAGTTTTTTTTTTCTTTTTAGCTCTTTACGCTTTTCTTCTCTATAAAACGAAAATATCTAGGTATAAATAATAGGTATAAATAGTGTAATGACACACCAAAACAAAATTATTCATTTTAAAAAAATAACGATATTAAGAAGTGATTATCGAATTTCGCGCGATGTACCTTTATATAGATATAATACCATATATACTTTCTCTGCGCGGCATTCATGTGCATTATCTATACACCAAAAACAAAGGTAGGTACTGAATAGTACCTACACGTGCTTGGTTTGATGGTTTCTGTTATATACATAATGAAGAATGAATTTATTTATTTATATATATACATATTAAGAATCTAAATTGAGAATTTAAACTATACGCGTGTGTGTGTTTGTGTGTATTAAAGAAAATTTAAAATTTAGGACTTTATAGCAGTATTATATTTTCAATTCAAAATTAATACTGCATTTGTGATAATAATAAAATGTATGTATATAAATTACTCACTCATTTTCTTTCACTACTTTTTCGTGACTTTCTTCATTAATAATAGGTGCAACAGATTATAATAGATGGCGCTGTTTTAAAAAACGTACATCGCGCTATCAAAATTTTTCTCCGTGCGGCGTGGAAAGCGTGAGGTTTTTTTCGTTACGGAATTTCTCGATTCGCACCCCGCGCTCAAAGGCCCGCGATAGAAGCTATGCAATAGCTTAAAAAAAATTTAATGAAGAATTCGCATAGAACAAATAATTGTAAACTGTGATAACTGTTTGACCGTATGTAGACCATTTTAAAACGATAAACTTAAAAACTTAAAGGGCTGCACTCGTGAACGCCTATAGAAACATTCTTGAACGATTAAGATGTTCATATGCATTTTTAATCTTGGTATTTTGTATGTATAGTTCCAATCAAACTTTATGGCGGATCGGAATACAACGTTTTATGCATCTTTGCGCAGGTTCAGTCATATGCCCCTCGCTCCACTGCGTCCCGCTACACCTAAAACTGGTTACTGCAACGCGACTTGTGCCTATGTTCACATCCGCGATAAAGGTTGATTGGAACTATATGTAAATTATAATCTCATTTGGGTTACAACAACTAGGTTTGAATACGGTCAAAAGTTCGAAATTTTTATATAAACATCCTAATAATAGAATTTTCGAATATTTCTATAACTTGGATGTTTATAGAAATTCCGAAGTTTTGACTCTGTATAAACCTAGTTCTAACTCAAATGAGACTATAATTCAAAACATACTAAGATTAAAATGTGTATTAACGTCGTAATCGTTTAAGAGCCTTTGCATGAACGTTCACGCGTGCAGCCCCTTCTTAAGCTAATAGTGGACCACTGTCGAATTAAATTTACCTTTCCGATGCTAGGCTGTTTATCGCCCAGTGCAACTATGAGAATGCAATCTGCTTGACGGATGCACCTCTGCGTCCATTGTGTGAGACTAGGGTCGCATTGATACAAAGCCACCTGAGCAAGAGATTAAACAAACTTTTTTTTATTTTGTTGTAGATATCGTTTGTTTGAATTTTTTAACAAATAAAGTACTACTGGTCATAAAGAGGTCACATTCAAGTATTTTTAACTTATATACCTAAAGGGATCACCAATACAAATACTTATTTTTTCAAATCTCGTAGGTTTGTATATAAAAAAAAAACTGTACGAATCATGAAAACTTCGCGAAAGAAGTCGCAGGCTGTCGCTAATCTACCAATACAAATGTAAACTTCAAATCGAAATTTTTTTTATTTTTCAATTTAACTATTTTCAGATTTTTTCCTTTACTTGCCCTGCAAATCTCTGTTTCTTGCAAAATTTAATAATTCCAAGACAATATGAAGTATCCTATAGGTTTTGATTTATTTGCGTGTGTCAAAATAACCGGCATAGATGGCCGTATTATTCGATAGAGTTGACTTAGAAACTTGATTTTGTAGCTCTGTAGAATTAACTGTAGAATTAAGTATTTGATATCGATTTCAACTTGTTAGCTCCTCGCGTTCCTTATAGAGAAAAAGGGTGAAGACGTACAGAGGGATAACAAAGCGATCCTAAAAGGATTCCTTTTTTTTCTGTTGAGATATGGAATCCTAAAAGCTGTGTTTAATGGTGTCAGGAATTTCGAAATGTTTTTTATACTTGGAAGTGACTGCAGAAACATATTCAAAAATATTGTTACGGACTACCGGTTCTAATATTGATGATGCACTAAAACACTGATTTTAGTTCACTTTACTTTATTATAATTCCAAATCACAAAATAATCCAAGAGCAAACAATATCGAACACTAACTACACGGCTAAAGCACTCCGCACTTCGCAAATTATCGCGCTTGACTTATTTCCAAAACTCAACTACTCGACGCCGCCGACCATCGCCTTATATAGTTCTCTCCCTTCCACTAGTCACCGTCTCGAATATTCTATCTCTCGAAATTTATCAATTACATTTAATTTCTCGACCGACCGTGGGAACGGAATTTTAGCGCCGCCTGTGGCGTCTAGAAATCAGCGTTGATTTTTCGAAATATCGCGAGTATTCCTTTGAACACACCGTCTCTATTTTAAATTTGTGGAATTAATTGTTTAACCAGACTTTTCGGTTTTATTGAATGGTTGTGGGAATTTTTCTCGTAAGTTCGATGACCTGTTTGCGTACTATTGTAGATAGGTGTCACGCTTTTTCTAGTGAGTTCGATAACCTGTCGTCGTGGGAGTAGATAGGCGTCACAATATCTAATTACTACAAATAATTTACCTTGTGCTTATCTTCCTGCTGGGCTAGCCACGAGCTCAAGCGATATTCATTGTTAGGATCCATGATGGTTAAGCCAAGTAGTTTTCTTATCACGTCTGAAGTGAGACGAACTGTCGGTCCTGTGAAATTTTATATCAATATATTGCTTACATTTTTTGTTATTTACTATTCAGTGTCCACATCTGGTACATATTATCAGCTTTACTTGGTTTGGGACTAGATAGCGCTGTGTAGGATGTCTCAGGTATTACTATTATCTACTTTTTGGTTTCCTCAACTTTAGACTCTAACTAAACAATAAAATATTCCTGAATTTTATAAACTGTTCCGCAGCGATAGTTTCATTTATATCAGTTTGAAAGTTATACTATTAACTATTTTATTACCATAAAAAGATGTTCATGAATATTTTTCATCACATTTTACATATTACAAGAACTTTGAGTTGACACCTCAGGTGTGTAAACATATTTGCATCAATTCAGTGTGTTCGTGATGTGTCGTTCTTGGACTAACAAAACCCACTATATACCATTTGAACTATTTGTTGTCTTATGTGTACTACCATAACACTACAACGAAGAGATGTATAGATGGAAAATTGTAATAAAATGCTATAAGTCCTCTATGAACCCAAAATACAAATTTTCAACTTTTTTTGTCTTTTTGAACACTCATAAGTCAAAAAATACTAAATAATTTAGTACTAAATGCCGATCACAGACAATTTAAAATAAAAAAAAATACAATAAAATGGTGGAATTGAGGATGGATTCAAAATCCGAAACCCCCACCATTCAAAACCCATATCCAAGTCTCTCAAATGTATGTATGACGTCAGATCCGTAACTTACATGACATCCGAACCGTACCTAAAAAAAATTCCTAGCCTGATAAAATAAGTTTCACTTCAATAGTACTGTACTACACAAACACATGAACGACTCACCTATAGCGCAGAGGGAATGATATAATTCATATGTGAATGCAGTCAGCGGTACATCATCACTCACTGGTACCACGGCCACAGTGGAAAAGTTATGCTGCGAAGGTCGAGATTCGAGAGCTGCTGCACCGCCCAGACCGCTTGTTGGCTTCTGCCATGAGCCTAGGAAACAAGTATACATAGTTTTATAAACAAATCATGAAACGAATCAAGCTACTGATCTAGTTTCACTTCCTATTGTTTGTGCATTTTATGAATAGGCACATTGTATTATTTAAGCCTCACACTTAGGCCTTTTCTTCGTGTGTCTGTACCTTCACGTCTCCACGCCAGACAAAAGAGTTTGTTAAGCCCGAAGAATGAGGTATAAATAACAGCATTTTATACATTATATGTCCAAAAACACTTTATATTTTTTGATCTGGGTTCCAAACTCGATCCCGATCATAGCCCAGATCCCAATAAATCCTATAGCTATCCCGTATATGTTACCCGCCTCAAGCGCAATTCGATTCGGGTGTGGGATTTCATTTCATACAATTTTAATATTTCCTTGCACCTGGTTCTCCCTTTCTCTTAATTGGCTTTTTTCTTTCCATTTTTCCTATATGCATGAAAACCCTAATTTTGCACCAGCGAAGCCTTATATCGTTGACAAAAACAGCATTGGAAAACGCCTCTTAACCTGGAAATTATTTCTTGCACTATGCTTCCTTTAACTTTTAAACCTTGAATTAATGTCTAATATATAAAATTCTCGTGTCACAGTTTTCGTTGCCATACTCCTCCGAAACGGCTTGACCGATTTCGATGAAATTTTTTGTGCTTATCCGGTATCTATGAGAATCGGCCAACATTTATTTTTCATCCCCCTAAATGTTAGGGGTAGTCCACCCCTAAATTTTTTTTTTTTAGACAAAATTTTTAATTTCTATTTTTTTATGATACAACATACAAAAATACATACAATCCTCAATTTTCACCCTTCTACGATCAACCCTTATTTTTTAATAGCCATTTTAGTAATTTAATAATTGCATAACTAAATATTATTTCGCAAAAGTGTAATTTATTTAATTAAGACTGACAGAAATTGTTGAAACAATAAATATTTGTGTTACGGGAACGAAAACGGGAAAGGGAAGAACGGGAAAGAGTTAAGACTGAAATAAAAAAGTTGTACTTGATGAGAATGGAAACAAAAAGGAAATGAGACCAGGGCCAGGAACGGAAACGATAAAATATTTATGCGATGGGAACAAAAACGGGAAAGGGAAGAATGGGAATGAGTTAAGACGGAGATAAAAAAGTTATTTTTGATGAGAATGGAAACGAAAACGAAGCTACACTAGGGCCAAGAACAGAAATAATAAAGTATTTTTGCGATGGGAACGAAAAAATGAAAGGAAGAACGGGAATGAGACAAGACTGAGATAAAAAAAGTGATTCTTATGAGAAACGAATACTACCCGTGCGAAGCCGGGACGGGCCGCTAGTAGATACATAAAAAATAGACCATTGAAATTGAATATTCTTCATTCTCGCCTTTTTTGAACATTTAACACAAATACGAGTATATACAAATGTGGAATGTATGAAGTATGAATATATGAAGTATGTTCAAACCAGGTAAAAAGGCTACGCAGTGATTTGTAATCCAGATCGGTTAAATCAATCGAAGGTTGAGCGACAGTGGTAGGGATAAAACGCACTTGTACACTCTTACAACCGAACTGAACTGGCAATGCTTATGAAAGCGATCAAACAGTGAACGCGAGCGTGTTAAATGAGCAATTGGAAAACACTTCTCCCGCTCCGCTTCATACAGTCAAACGATCCCAAAAACGACATCTGAGCAGATAACTTGACACTTTACAAACTATTTATTTACAAATGCACGCGTTTCTACAAACATAAACTTAGAATTTGTAAAGATTTAATTTTTATATTAAACATTTACAGGCACTTGACATTCAACTCACCCAATATCCTATGTCCTAGTAAGTTGATGAGTCGCGTTACAACGACCGGGAATCGAAGTTTAATAGCATTGAACAGCCCCTCTGGTAATTTGGCTAATTCGGAATCACGGACAGCCATTACAGTCGTACTTCGACGAGTTTGGGTCACCATCTCAACCTGAAAGACCACAGAAAATATTAAATAATGTATCTAAATAGAATTACATAACAGTAAGAAGTAATATAGGTATTATTTTCAATTTTACAACAAGGGAATCTTAGTGTGTTTCACTTAAACTGTATAGTATAAAGTAATAATGAACGATTGCAATTAAATGGTACACTGGTTTTAATTAATAATCGCATGACCTAGGATTCAAATGTAGATTTCTTGTGCTTCTTTTTTGGTTAATGGCGTTCTAACATATGTTAATTCTGCCAATGTCTAGTGTATAAGAGTGAAACTATTTTTATTGAACAATAATAACAACAGGCAACATAGTACGGTTAATATGGCGTTTTTTCAAAATGCCACATGGAACTACGACGTTCTACATGCGCCATTTTGAAAAAAACTCAAATGTTGATTTAAAAAGACCGGAATTTCGTTGGAACTTTCGTAGTTTCTTTCATGACAGTAATATTTCTTGTCAGTGTCATCTGATCTGAGGGCCAAGTGTGAGTTTTTTACTATTAACTGTGTCATATGGGTTTTCATAATTTGTATGGAAACTGGTACAGCACATCTAGCGGTCGTTTTAGGTAACTACGAGTTTCCATACAAATTACGGAAAACGCATACGACACAGTTAATAGTAAAAAAACTCATACTTGGCCCTCTGACAGCTAGGTAAACTGTATGTCGATAGTAAGTTTGCTAGTGTTTGTGAATTTTTGTATAATTTATATGCATAAAATTGCTACGTCAGTACAAAATAAGTTGGTATATTATTGAAAGAAGAGGAATGACATGCAATGGCTATAAGATTATAATAAAAAAAATCTATTATCTTCAACGGCCCATTTAAACTATATGGACTATAGTGAATGTTCATATATTGATATCAATTAAAAATAGTTGACACTTGACAGACTCTATATCCCTATATCTAGTCAAGCTTTACTTGGTAATTGTCAGAATAAAAAATTGTAGCTTGTATGTAAAGAGAACTTGTGGTTGAATATATCTATAGGGGTATTGACCGCATGTACCAAAGTTCAAATCGGCGACCTCGTTTTCGCAATAGTTTTCGGTTATTTTTCGCCGTTAGCAATTAATTGGAAAAACAATATTTCTTGCTGGCTTAGTACGCCGGTCATAGCACGGCCTAAATACGCTGGACTTTGAATGACACAAATTGTTTTCTGATTGGCCAAAATACTAAAATGTCAAATATGTTTAAGCCAATCAGCGATACGCCACACCAAACACGAATGTTACAACACTATAAAACACCGTCATCACTGTCAAACACAACCAGTAGAACCACCGCACTCAGTTACAATACATCCTTTCAATTGCAATACATTCATCACAAGACATCCTTTAGTTTTGTGTTTTATAATGTAAATAGTATTTGTATAAAGTTTTATTAAATTTCTTTTGTCTACGGTTTAACCTTTGTTTCACTACAACATTATGCTGGTCGGCGAGGCCCGGCTGAGAACACGACAGCCTTCCCTTCTTTCAATAAATGATAGTCAGACAGATGTCAAATTTCCTAGAAAATCTAACAATCCCATAAAATCTCACCCTTATATATCTGTTCTCCTCAACTACTGCTATTTCTAGTGTACAAGTGTTTATTAGAAACACCAGTGACAAATATCACTAAGGGAAAATTCAAGAAGTTAATAGGGTATTAGACAATTTTTTACATTATTTTAAACGAAAAGGGTTTACTAGATAAATGTTTTAAAATTAATAACTAATGACAAAGTTATCGATGTTTTGAAAAGCCTTATTAGACAGAGGGGCAATATGCCGCATAGTGACGTCAGGTTTTTTAAATAATTTTATCTTCGTTTTGCCAGAAAGAGATAGAGATAAACCTTTCACACAGTTCATTTTGTTTCCGGACATTGTTATCATGTCAAGCCTAATATCATAGGTCCTTGATAAATATAACACTTTCAATATCAGTTGACTACCCTATTGTTTAGCATTCAATAGTTATTTAATTGAAATCGAATAAATCGATGGATTCGATTCGCACTGCTCATGTCACGACTATACCCCGACGTGCTGCCTTCCCTCCCCCCACAATCAACGACATAAGAGCCGCCAGATTTGAGTTATATTCAATGTTTCAATACTCACAATGCCGACAAGATCTCCTTTTCCGTACTCTCCCACCAACTCCTTCTTGCCGTTCGGGTGTGTTATGACCGAACGCAATCGGCCGCTTAGCACTATGAAAGTGGATCCTGACTCTCCGTCCTGACGGTACACCGCTCTCCCAGATTCTAAGAATACCTGTGATACACCGACCTTCTTAGTAAAAACGGGAAGAACATGTCACTGCATTGTAACAACAAAAATATGAGCTTAAAAATAACGCAAATGTAGGCGATTTGACGTTTTATTTTTATCGGTGACCATTGCGTCATCATTCTCTTTCTCTAGAATGAAAAAGATTGAGTCACTGATCGTTCCGAAGTTTGTGACGTGATATCTTAACATTTCTATGAAGCGAAGTAGCATTCGAATATATTTCGTATAATATCTTTTTTCAATACAAAACGTGTATCCTAAAGTTTTATTATAAATGCAATGTGAATCCGTTACATTGTGTTTCCGTCTTCTTTATTTTTTACTATCCATGATGCATTATTTGGTTGTGTCATATCATAGAGTTAATTTAACTAATGTAAAGAACTTTTACGTCATCTATTATTATGCTACCTTATGAAGGGGCAGTGAACAAACTCACAAAACAAATCGGAACAGGTCGATCCATGTCTTACTCCTAAATGATAGACCAGGAGCGTTAACATATTTTATGATAGTTTCGGCTTCACTTTACAAATTAAAGGTTTCAAAATTAAAAAACTAAGTAGAATTACAAGAAATCAAATAAATTATATGTACATGACATAATTATAAGCAATATAAAGTGATAATTTACTCCCGGATACCCGAATCGAGCCGCATCATATTTAATTTATAAAAACCAAAAAATCAGAAATAATGTAAAATAATAGTACACGTGCGGAAAGTAAGGTGTTATACGAATAAGTGCCAAATTGTCATGCATTCGGATAAAACCTTTTACGCTCAAGTATCTTACAACATTTTTCAATGCATTTTGCGAGGAAATACAACAAAAAAATAAGTATAATATAGAAAGTAATTTTATTTCACCAAAACCTATTTACAACGAAATGGCGCGCTTTCTTTGCTTTCGTTTTTTTTCTTGAGGCAAAGGTACAGTATACGTACTGCCAATGATGTGAAAAATATTTTTGTTTGCGGAAACAAAACACGTATTTTTAAACGAGGTGATCAAGAATCTTATGTGTTATGGTGTTTATCATCATTTAATTATTGCTAGAGCGCGCATACTTATAAATAATTGTTATTTTTCGAATATCAAAACCTTCTAGCATCTTTGTAATTTTTAAAA
Source organism: Luffia ferchaultella (assembly GCA_949709985.1). Lineage (NCBI taxonomy): Eukaryota > Metazoa > Arthropoda > Insecta > Lepidoptera > Psychidae > Luffia > Luffia ferchaultella. Next base: position 23,686,326 of record OX453242.1, on the reverse strand, counting down.
TTTTATGACTTTCACCATCCACCATAGTCAAAAAATTTTAAAAAATACTTTATTTAACGCGTGAAATAAAGGATTTCAGTACTGTTTTATTTCACGCGTGAAATAAAGAGTCGGTTTCCGCATAATTTTGTTACACAAAAAAGAAAACTTTACGAGCAACTACATTGAAAAAGTCATTTTAAATACAGTTTCAAAACTGACATATCAGCTACCATTTTAGTCTCTTATTGTTACTTTGTATATACAAAGTTCAATCTTGAACCAAATAGACGTAGAAACTTTAGGTTCGGACCAAAGCAGTCAGCACTAAACGGCGACTGATACATTCATTCATCAGGATACCTTAGGTTTACGGTATGAGCCAAAGTTTAAGTTTTGCGCACTATAATTCAAGTACACATAGTGCATCAAATGTCAAAGAATATCTTCATGACGTCCATATCAGTCATAGAATAGCCAACAAGAAGATGCTCTAGAAGAAGAATCTTATAGAGCTTCCACGATAAGCTAAAAAGATGAGTTTGAGCCTAACACTTAGTTAGCTCCATAGATTTTGCTGAAGCTAAAAATTAGCACAGGCGAAAAATAACAATGACGGTAGAATATTGCACAAAATGTCACACCTGGAGAGTCTAGTGACATTGATTAATTCCTCGCTAAACAGCATGATAGGTGTCGTAAAATTTCTTTAAGGCAATACAAGTTACAGTACTTGCCAGAATATATTATATATGTAGCTCTGAAGTGCGATGCTGCTCAAGGTCCGCTATATTTCCCCGTTGAAATTATGTAACTGCGACGTTTTTGTGACTAACGTCAGAGTAGCACATATATATGGAAAGGACTATAATGTTTAATTATTTTTTAAGTATAACATATGACTTATCAAACTAACACACGATTTTTTTCAGTATTTTGAATTCTAAATTGGACCAATAGCACTTTCCGTTGATGGTTAATAAATATGTTAGCTTCAAAATCGCATCAAAACTTTTCGGTCGCTTCACTTCACTTCACTTCATCAGCCCATTTTTACCCCGCTGCAGGGGCTTAGGCCTCCCCCAGGGTGTGGAGGGGGAGATTGGAGCTTAAATCCACCACGCTGCTCCACTGCGGGTTGGGGACTGTAACGACCGCCATCTATTGACAGCGTCCGGGACAGACTGCTTAACGTGCTCTCCGAAGCACGGAGTCAGTGATAGTTATGTACTTAAGTCAGAAAAACTCATTGGTACACGCCCGGATTCGAACCATGGCCCTATGGGGCTTTATAAATTTGAGACAGGTTCATTGCGCTTTGGGCTGTCACGACATCGGTCGCGTTCTAACGCTATTTTTTAATCGGGCTACAAAAACTGCAAAAGCAGGATGATCCAATTTAGGTGTCCGAGTGTGTAATAAAGTTAATATTTTAAATCACGGACATACCCAGTCTAAAGCGAAGTCCACTTGTCTCACAAAGGGGGAGAGCCTCCTGACGACTGAATTGGCGATGTGCAGCACCACGCTCGGCTTGTCACGCATTATGCTGAAAATGTTATTAAGTCAGTATACTATATCGGAGCACGGTCGTAAAGACATGCAGCTCAGCGGCCTCAAGCGGACTTGTCAGCAACGAGTCTAAACGTATTAAAATCGTTTTGAAGAGCCTACGCGCCGACTCGTACACATTTCATTACAAGGTTCAAAATGACATTGTACTAAATGTGTAATTAGCACACAGCAATAAGAGCACAATTAATTTGATAGTTTTGGTAGTTTGGTACGACACCTAGCATTCACATGATTCCAACATTAAACTTGGATAAGTACACCAATTCATAAGGCGAATCTATACCTATACGTCTATTTTGGAATCGAGGAGTAATATCATGAATATGTTATAGCAATTTTATTAGAAAACCGTTATTTTGTAAAAAGAAAAAGTTTACAATTTCTTTTATAAAAACCTGTAAACAGTAGTCTTGGATAACAGGCCGATCCTTGAAAAATGTTTTGCTCGTATGGAGAAAAAGCTTGGCTCTCCAGTTAAAACGGCCAACCCGCCTTCTACTTCACCTAAAACAAAATATTCATTTTAGATAATTCACAATTTAATACATTTTGATGTATATTATATGCTACATCACATGTACACGAAAAGTATATGAGGGTTGCTACTTATTTGGAAAAATTAAATACCAATTTTACACATAAACGTAATGTGAAAAAAATTCCCTTAATTGGAAGCTCGCTAAATAAGTAAAAAATCATTTTGAAACACATCGAAAACGAAACATTCAGCTGTAAAGTAGCCGTTCTACTTGAGTTGCATGTCTCCCTTAAAATAAACTTGAGCTACTTTTCTGAAATCTGTAAAAACCTTTAAAAAAATCTGCATAATCTATGTACAGGCTGGTGGTCATTAGAGATGGAGCAGTAAGTGCAAGTAGTTGGTTACAGGAAAACCTTCTTAATAGACAGTTTCCAACTATGTGAGTTACACCAAATTAAAGAGATTATATCAATGTATACTGCATAAAGTGACAATTGATAAATATACTTTGATCAGAACCATGATGACTTCTATGTTTGCACTTGATTATATCAGACATGGAAGCCATCATGGTTCTGATTAAAGTATATTTATCAATTGTCACTTTATGCAATATACGATTTATTTGATATATTTCGGTGCAACTTGCTGTTGGAGTTATTGTTATCTGCATTCACAGAATAAAAATAAAAGTGTAGCCACCAAGAAACAGGGGAATCCTCACGTTTTTATGACGTCAATCGATCCTGTTTGTTACAGACACAAATACAGTAACTCATTCAGCAATAAATTATCACTCTAGAGTGTTCTATATGAAATGGTTATTTTGTGCAATCTTTTGTACCCAGAAAACTTTCAATGCAAGTGACTATAGTGTAATCTTGCCTGGGTATGCTGTGAACATATGAACCTCTCCTTCACCCTCGGCAACGCGCTGGGAAACCACCAGTGCACCCGATAGAAGGTACACTAGCGCGACGTCCTGAAAACATTCAAGTTTTTGATAAAAGCTCTCTTACAAAAAAAAAAAAGATCTGGATTTATGGAATTAATTTACGTGTCGTTTTTTTTTCTAACAGGTTTTTATACAGTCCCTATATTCCTTAGTTTTTGAATGACAGAGACTCTTCGATCAAAACTTTATCTTCTTTAGTGAGTTGTAATAGAAATGTCTAGTTTAATAAAGGACATGTCTTTGTTTAAAAAGTTTAATTAATGCCACCCTACTCTGCATGATGCACAAACAAGGTACTTTCATTACAGATGAATTAGTAACATAATTGTACATAACAAATTTAAGTTTGAGTACTGCTGTAACAGGCTTTGTAAATTTTTATGGTTGTATGAGGGCCCATCAAATAATTTCCAGGAATGGTACAAAAAATATAGAAATCACAATAAGTAATTTTTTTTTCGATTTAATCTCCTCCAATTTTGATACATTTATTATACCGGTTCTCAAGTTTTTAATTTCTCCAGAAAAATTTTTTGTTTGTTCATTAGTCTCGAAATCTTCCGCTACTACAGTCATGATTGGTTGTCATTTGCATATTGAATCCCCAGGATGTGTTCCTTCAATATGGGAAATAGAAGAAAGCGAAGTGTGGCTCCATTAGATGAAATCCTGGATTCTAAGTGTCTTTAGCAGACATTTTTTAAGCCCAAAGTATTTTATCACTGCGAACGTATTTCAATTTTATCCATATTAGGCTTAGTATGATGACTTGACTTGTTTAATAAACAAATATTGTAAAATACAGAAAACAACTAGAATGTCTCAAGTTAGAGCGTAAACTACGATTGAAACAATTATCTGAAAAACGATTGAATTATATTCTAATTATAAATTAAAATATCGAATACTGGAGAGTTTTTGATTGGTTTTTGGGTCAGTGAAGAATACGAGGTAGAAGAAACGACGCATGCGTGTCTTGGAGTACAGAGTTTTAGAATCGTGCATTCTTATAACCGTACCATATTTGTATGGTTTCTACCCTACCAACTTATATGTAGGGTAGAAACCCTACAAATGAATTTTGTAGCAATTTAATTAACGAATTCTTCAAAAGTTCTGTCTAGACGATCTTATCTATCATACAAGTAGAAACATTGGATTAAAAATAATTAAAATGTTTGGAATTGGAATTAATTTACAATACACACAAAACGATTATAAGTTATGATTTACAATGTTAGTTATTATATTTATATTAATGTATATGACCATTAAGTAAAATCTTTGTTATTTCACTGTTTTCATGAACAAAGTGAATTAATTGTTTCACTCATTTTATTATTTTATTTATTATACCTGTTTAATTTCTTGTTCACCTCTGCTAGCAGTGTAATAAAGCTTTTGAAAGAAACAAAATTATTTTAATAACCCAAATATACATATATGTAATATTCATTAAACTTAGGAAACAAATATGCTAAGAACTACTTTATCATCAATTTTTTTTTTCCTAAGTACTTACACAATGATCGCAAACATGTTGCAGTGCAATTGAGAATTAGGTAATTATTTTATTCATATAATTGAACAATTTATTAATTAATTTCAGTAAGATAATAATTTTACTTTCCTTTTGTTGCAACTTGCAATATAAATAGCAAAATTTATGTAATTAAAAGTTTTTGGTATTGTCATAAAAAAAATAATAAACACGAAGGCTATGGCGGTCGCGGAGTTGAGCTACAGTACACAAAATCTTAATTTTCCTAAACTTAAAATTTTACTATGAGAGACATGAGATTAGATGTCTTGTTTAGACATAAAACTACTTTTATATTAGTAAGAGTAGTTTTTAGGGTTCCGTACCTAAAGGGTATTAACAGGAACCCTATTATTAAAGCTCTGCTGTCCGTCCGTCCGTCTGTCACAGGGCTGTATCGTCTGAACCGTAATAGCTAGACACTTGAAATTTCACAGAGTGTATATTACTATGAACGCTAAAATGCCAAATAATAAAAATAAAATATAGTTAAATATTAAAGACGGTCCCCATACAAGAAACGTATTTTTTATATTGTATGTTAGTACAGAACCTATGTGCAAGTACGACTCGCACTTGGTCGGTTTTTATGAGTTTTCCCCACTTTTCAGTGAGGCTATTGCTGGCTAACGAATATAAAATATTACACCTAATCAGTAATATAATTAACTTGGCTAAAGACATGTTCATCATTTGGCTATACCAACATTCATAACGATTATAGATGGCACAAAGCTCTAAAAAAAATCGAGCGTCTCTTATTCCAGATTTCTATCAAAATTATCGGTAATTTGAACATATATTTTTTAGGTCCATGTTTAAGATATATCTCGTCAAGTTTATAGTACTTTATTATATTGTTAGAACATGCATAGAATGGCTTGGACCAAAATTTTTAATAAATCATTTTTATCCATATCTTTCTTTAGACGTTTAAAAAAATGAGTAAGCAATTTCTTTAGTATTTTTTTTCTAAAATTTAATAAAATACCCCTGTGACGTTATCTGGAGAGATGTTTATTGTTTGCTTTGTCTAAGACTAAATAGGATCATAATATTTTGATTGATTCATAAGAATTACAGTTTCATTTGATATAGGGACTAATCTAATTTGATACTTATTTTTTGCCTTTTGCTTTTACTGTGAAAAGCAATAGAAAAACTCAACTGTCCACATGACGCCACAGGGACAATTTCAACGTGAGATGAAGTTTCATAAATATATGGCAAATTCGTAAAAAGAAACAATTTAAAAGGTTATTATAGAACCTTAATTCTTTCAATTTTTATAACCATCAGCGCAACTGAAACGTTTTGGTTCAAGTCCATTGTTTGTAGTATTTTTTTAAGGCATTATACAGTACTGTTTCTTACCTTATGACTTTCTTCTTTCATGATATAAGTGCCAGCAGACAGATCCCGTACTTGCACAGACCCATGCAAAAGTTGATCGTTTTCCAAACCAAGTTCTTTCACGAATGCTTCGGTAGCAATTTTTATTAAAGCCTGAAAATATTAGTCAATATAAAAATCGGTTGTCTGTAAAGTCGGTATACTGACGATAGTTAAATGTGACAACGTCATAAGAAAATACTGATGGAACGGTTGCATTTTTCAAAAGAAAATTTAATTTTATTTGTTTGATAGATATTTTGTATGAATATAGAGAAGAAGGTAAATGGAAATCACAATTGAATTGATCAAGTTACATTCATTTGTACGCATAAATACAATTATGTCAATTTTTTTTTTTACTATGTACATAGTTTTTACAAGTATGAATGTGCGTTCAGCAATTGTTTTACAACTTTTAAACATTTGATATTTATTTAACATTTATGTTTTAATTTTTTGAAATCATAGCTACGCTCGATAATTATTTCGATCGAATAGTAAACCCATTGATTTTTTCTTATCGTGAAATAGTTCTGTTAACTTATTGTTATAGTTTTGTCAATTATAGCATAACCTACAATCGCTGCACTAGCGGACCGATGCTATTCATTTTAATGATGAAAGCACGAATATTCGACAATATATCACTGAACATATATTTAATATCGAAAGAATCACCACACCACATTCACTTTTCACTGCACTTCATACTTGACGAAAACATGTAAATGTATTATTGTATAGCAGCTGTCCACGCGGACGCATCGCTCACTCAAGTAGGAGAGAGACAGATGTCGAACGCTGCCGAACGCGGAGGCCGATTGTGCCTCTTTGTCGCTCGTTCCGCGCTCTCGCTTGCACTTCAAGCCTTAAATGGAACGCCTCAGAGCGAGGTAACGCCGCATGAGTCATATTTTTTCGTGCGTGCAGCCAGCTCCATCGAATTATAAGACATTGTCACGTCAAAAAGATTGGCATGTACTTAAACAAAGTAAGACCTGGATACACAATATATATTGGCAAATCAAAAATTAAAAGTGAAGTAAACCTTGAGAAATTAAAAGTTCTGAGCTATAAGGAAAAAAATATTTTTGGATCATATTTTAGGATTATCACACACAAGACAAGCTGCTTCAATCTACAGTCCCCTGACAGCTGAACGTCAACCGTTAAGACTGTTTGTTGTGGACAGCCATTCAACCCTTTAAAGCACGGCAGAGTAAAAAATATCCCATTTTTCTTACTTTTTATGCCCGTAGACGTGTATTTATATTGAATCAAAATATTTTAATTATACTCAGCATACATATATATATATATTGAAATTTACATACTTCAACAGTCCATTATGATCACAGGGACTGGGTGAGACGTAAACAGCTCTACCACATAGAACGTTGTAAATGTTTTTGTCCAACTTTGTTTCACCAATATTATTGATTTTTATAAGAAACAAAAATAAATCTTATCTGTTCAACATCACATGATAAAAATTTCTATAAAACATTTATTTGCTCTCTAAAACTCCGAGCCTCAAAGAATTGAGTTCCTATACTTTGGCAAAATTAAGTTATTTAGCTGCTTACTTAGTCTGTCTCAAATTTATATGGCCCCATAGGGCCATGGTTCGAATCCGGGCGTGTACCAATGAGTTTTTCTGACTTAAGTACACAACTATCACTGACTCCGTGCTTCGGAGGGCATGTTAAGCAGTCGGTCCCGGACGCTGTCAATAGATGGCGGTCGTTACAGTCCCCAACCTGCAGTGGAGCAGCGTGGTGGATTTAAGCTCCAAGCCCCCCTCCTCACCCTGGGGAGGCCTAAGCCCCTGCAGTAGCGTAAAAAATGGGCTGGTGAAGTGAAGTGAAGGAAGTGAAGTTATTTAGGACAATAGGCAAAATCACACACTATTATTGAACATCGCCGAACTTTGAATGTAGCATACCAACGATTCTAAGCCAACAAATTTTGTCAACTAGGTATATTTTAAAATGTTTTTATTGATATCTGCCTTCCATTCTATGTATGTAACTAGTTCTGACAGGTAATACATAAAGACCTAAGACATAACATAACATTTAGGTAACCATTCAGTGGGCCATACGCGCGTCTCGGCCGTCTCCCTTCCTCATCCTATGGCTCAAATGCGACAACTTTGGTTCTCTAGCTAAACGGTCAGCATTACTCTTCTATTGAACTAATTCAAAGCTCGATGTTTAACACAGTATTTATATTTCATATAATTTTTCAAATACTGTACCTGTTCATCGAGGCTTTCATTGATAGTGCTAAATTTTCTTAATGATCCTTCCTTGCTTCTTTGTATAGATGATGACGTAGGTTGAACATCGGGTTGCTGCTGTGAAAAATTATTATACTATTTAATTTTCTTTTTATAAACTAGTATCACCAAATAGAATTAATTACTACTTCTCGCTACTGATCATTTTGAATGAAAATAAAACGTGTACGGAAAAGTTATTGATTTGAATTTATCCAAATAAAGCCACTGTGCTATAAATTCAAAATCAAGACAACCGTTTTATAATTGCTTTACAATTTGTTTTCATAATCTCGTCAGCCCTCAAACATGGACACATAGAAAATTCGATTAATTTTTGAATAATAGTTCCTTCGCGGCACTAATGCAGCAGATATAGCTCGTAACGTTAATTTTGTGTTTGGAGGAAACATAACTAATAAACGCACCTTAGGTTGTGAGTTCAGTTTCTTTTGCAGTAGAAATTGACTTGCAAAATGTACTAAAAACTAGACCAGAAGGCTTTGATGAAAGCTGATCCGTACTAATTTACTGGAGGATTAGCAGCATCAGTTGAGGTCAGTATATATACAATATTTACCTATTTGAGACAAATCTAAACGATAAAACAACAGCCCCCGACTATTCAACTAATCCTCACCATTACTACTTCATGACAACACACACAAAAACCGTTTCAACAATACAGGGGTTACAGTTACCACTGAACCTAACCGATAAATTTTTTAGGAGTTTAGACAACTTTCAGAGTGGAAAAAAAACTTTCCTTGAAGCAATAAAATTTGGATTTATGAACATAGTGGGTCTTGCTCCATTAAATAATCATTAATCTTTTTGTAATAATAATTAGTTGCAATTTTTTGTATTAAAATGGCAATTTCATACTTAAACTCTTATCATATGTCAAATGTTAAAATAGCTATTTTATTCTTATACACTACTAAAAAAATACCACAAAAAAACAAAGTTTTTATAGTTTTGTTACAATTTGTACTTAATAAATTACTTGAAATATTTTTATAAAGTAGGAAATGTGAATGAAGCATTGTTCTATGAAACTAAGAGTGAATATAAATATTGAGGCAACAATCAGGAAGTGTCAACACGATTTAAATGTAATAGTGGTTATTTTAATAAATATAAAATTTAAGGAAATAAGTTTCAAAAATACTATTACCATAAGATATATTAAAAACCTGAATTTACAGGAAATACAAATGGGATGGGTATTAATATTTATAAAAATCAATCATCAACCTACTAAATAAATGGTTTTTTTTGTAATGGCAAGTGGTTGAAAGAGACAAAGCGTCTCGAAGATAACTATCTCATCTCATTTTGCCTCCTCAAGGCTTGCAGCCTAACCTTAAGGTAACACAAAGGTTTTATTTTTGTATTCTATTGTTTCGAGAGTGCACAGTCCTTAACCTAATATTGTTACGTACTTGGGCAGAAATAAAACATTAATCAAGTAATCAAATACTTCCAACCTTAGTGATATGTTCCGTGTGAAATAGGTCTACATCAATACCTGTGTGGTGTTAGAAGTAATGTCAGGCACCATGTCGGGACGAGGTTTTCGGCCTTGTATGTTGATGGGGGACGATGCCGATTGCGTCTGCTCCTGGACGACGGCGCATGCGTGTTATTTAATCATTCAGTATATTATTTACTATGTATTAGCGTGTATATGTTTAACAGGAGGATTAATTAGTGTTGGTGATATTTAAATTAGAGATATTAGGGAAGTGGTTCTAATGGAGACGGATTCGGAGGTCTAGTAAAGACTTCCGCGGATCAGAGTTTGTAAAATTAAAAAAAGTTAAGATGAGGATTACAAGCGGCGCCACTTGCAATACGCGTATCTGTCAAATTCATATGATTGTTTGCTTTCGGTAATATTTATTACGGTCTTTTCGCTATTTCTATGCGTATTTAAAGAAACGAGCCATTTGAAAAAGGAATTTATTTAGTTTAGTTTTTTTATTATTATTGTTGTCTTATGTAAATGACAAAAAAAAAAAAATAGAAAAACAATTTTTGTTTGAATGGACTGACCGATTGGCCGAGTGGTTAGAGAGCCTAACTGCAGAACCAAAGGTTACGGGTTCGATTCCCGCACGACAAAAATATTTGTGCGTATGAACATATCTATCTCGTGTTGGCTGTAAAATATTTATTATGCATACAATTAAAAAAAAACATTTCAGTACGTGTATAAGTTCTCTACAACATAAAACAAGCTCAGCTTACTTTGAGACTAGATGGCGCTGTGTGGGATGTCCCAGGTATTATTATTATTTGCCCGAAACACGAATTAACAATGTACAAAGCCTATTTGTCAGTAGCAAAGGTTGACATAAAAACGGAAGCCGGCCATGATAATCCAGCTGACAAGAAGAAGAAGGAGACATCTGTCGTTGATATTGCAATAGTGTATTCTAACATTAATATACTAACGGATCCTAAACATTAGAATAGAGCATCGCGAAAAGATGTATATTGCCTAGATTACCGAGGCCGGCTTCCTGTTTTATAGGTCAACTTTCGCCACTGCTATTTGTATAATTTTGACAAGTGACCCGAGTTCCTAGTGGCTCTAACATTGGACGCTAATTTGGTAGCCCTCATGTTATACACCAATTGGCACCATATTGATACACAAGTACAGTTACAATCAAACTTTATGGTGGATCCGAAAATAAGCACAAGCCGCGTCGCAGTAACCAGTTTTAGGTGTAGCGGGGCGCAGTGGAGCGAGGGATATATGACTGTACCCGCGCAATCACGCTTATTAACGTTGTATTCAGATCCGCCATAAAGTTTGACGCGATCTGTCCGCGTAGTGGCGGAAAAAGATCCGGTAGCACCCATTTTGTAAGTTATAAATAGTTAAATTTTAAAATGAATAAATTATTTATAGGATTTTAAGGAAGATTTCGGAAAATTAAGCTACTTTCCTATAGACCCATTCACTTACCATATATTATATGCACGACTCTGAAGTTATCATAAAAACGTCGCAGTAACATAATTTAACAGAAACGTTGCGGTGGAAACACAGACAAGTCAACCTTATAGACCACGCTTTGACAGGGAGTATCATTCGCCAAGGCTATGTAGTGACACTACATAACTACGTCACTAGTGAGCCGTCAGTTGGAAGCACGTCGGAAGCCATTAAATTGTCAATTTTGAACGAGCCAATGAAAACTAGCCGACCTCTCCCCGCACCCCGCCACTTTTTGGCGATTTCGTTTTCGTACTGACGTTTATTAAAGCGTGGTCTATAGGTTGACTGATCTGTGGCTGGAAAATATGAGCGGATTTGCGCAATAGGGCATGCATAATGCATTTCAGAATCGCACGCATATATGACAAGTAGTACTCGCGAATTAGCCTTTGCCCGTCTCCCCCTTATTTTTATGTTCCTTGTATATCCAAGATATTTGAGCAAAGCATTGAAGCTTAACTATTTAAAAAATCCAAGATAGACGATGACACGAGTATTTCGATTACGTTCTGTTACAGTTCGTGCTAAACTTCTAATTCGTTCTGAAGTCAAAGCGAGTAGTGTCGCAGTAAAAAAACTGGTTATCAGAGAGTCGAAAGCGGGTCCTGCATTTGCGCAATACCCACGCTCGCCAACTTCAGAGCGAACTAAAAGTTTGACGCGAACTGTACAGGTGCACCAACTACACATTTAATTTTGATGCGATATAAAATTGTAATGTATATGTTTGTTGTATTTCGATTTACTTGATTGTCGTTGAGCGGTCGGTCGCCGTGGTGTGGCGAGTTGGTCATCATCACGTTCTCGACAGTCGCTTTCGATCCTTTTCCTGGCGATGACGTCACAGTTGTAGGACGACGCTTCTCTCGGCCCTGAAATTGTGTTTATTACGGATTATAACTGATGATACTTATAATACAAGTGAACAAGCAAAATGATTTCACTGTCGATATGTTACAGGCTAATCAAAAAGAATGCGGTTAGGATAGAAGGCTGCGTCAACAGCAAACCGCCATAGCCTTTGTAGTATTTTTCTTATATTAATACAGATATATATCATATAATTATATATTCATAATATTATTTATGTACTACGCTTTGAGCAAATAAACGTTATGTCATTTCATTTCAAAAACTTTGGTAAGTTTAGGAATTTCAGTATTACAGTAACATTTGCTGAACCACGTTTAGTACATCCAGAAGTGCGCAAACCACACATTTCACGCAGGTTAGACCAACATCAACATACATATCGCAGTTTGACCAGGCACATCTCGATTGGTGTTGATTCGGTTTTAGATTTAGCTTTACTATATCAGCGCATTATACCCCACTGCAGGGGCTTAGGCTTCCCCTCGGGATGAAGATGCTTGGAGCTTAATTCACCAAGCGATTTTATTAATTAACTTAAGTGATTTAGCTTTAGATACAGAGATTATCAAAGTATATACAAAATAGTTCAGCGAGGATAAGAGGTGGTATTATTCAGTTAAAGCAAAGAACTATAAATGGCGGCTGCTCTCGGTCCTTCTCTTTCATACTTGTATTTGCACCGCATTAACACTAATCACGTTACGTCAAAACGCCGCCATTTCTAATTAGTTCCTTTATCTGCCAGGATAATAAAAATCATAATACATACCGGATTAACTAGCTCGGCACTCAAACCTAAATATTGGTGAAGTGCTGTGAATGTTACTCGCTGGAGGCGCACCATGATTATCTAAAATGAAAAATATTTTTTTATACTAATTGAACTTTTATTACTTACTGTCATAAAACGGAATTAAATATAAAACTTTTATATTTCCTGTTTGATCAATACATCCGTACCTTTATCAAAATTTTAAAGAAATTTAGGTATCTTTAGTTTGTGTAAATTTTAAGATTTTTTTACTATAAATTAGTAGCTTACCAACTTCAGCCGCTATATATCCGCTTGTTACTAATAATTTTAATAATAATAATACATGGGACAGCCCACACAGCACCTTCTAGTCCCAAAGTAAGTATCATGCTTGTAGTATGGGTTACTAGACAACCTGATATATATATACTTAAATATTCTTTATATTATAATATGTACATGTATATTTTACACCCAGATACGGAACAAATAATGAGTCGGAAAAAAGTCTTCGCATATAGTTTGTACATACTTTTAAGGAAATATCTTTGGCTGTACTAGTATCTGGCTCGTTTTAATATAGTTAATAAGATGATGCTGCGTGTTCGGTGGGATGGAAAGGTATTGTTCATTATGAGCTTTTACCGCCAGGCAGAACCGTCAATTCGGATCTCTACTGCGAACAACTGATGAGATTAAAGCAAGAAATTGAGAGAAAGCGGCCGGAATTAATCAATAGAAAGGGTGTAGTCCTTCATCACGATAACGCTAGACCTCACACATCTTTAGTCACTCAGAAAAAATTAAGAGAGTTTGGTTGGGAGGTGTTAATGCATACGCCATATAGCCCTGATCTTGCACCTTCAGATTTCCACCTGTTTAGGTCTCTTCAGAATTCTTTAGACAGTATCAGGTTAACATCAAGAGAGGACTGCCAAAACTACTTGTTACGTTTTTTTGATCAGAAGTCCCAAAATTTCTACAGCAGCGGGATCATGTCACTACTTACAAAATGGCAGACAGTCATCGAATAAAATGGCACATATATATTGTAATTAAATGTCAATAAACTTTGAAAAAAAAAAAATGTCTTGAGATTTCATACAAAATGTGAAGAAACTTTTTCCCCGACCCTATAGACATGTACATGCACAAATATTTCTCCCGGGCGGAAACCAAATGGATCATTCAGTCTTTTGCTTAAATTTTTAATTTCTCTTGGCTATGTGACCGATGTGGAAATAACAAAATTTTAGTATAGATCTTTTATAACATATATTTTAATTCAGCAAAAAACAATTTTGCTACATTTCTATAAAGTAAAAAAAAATTATTATCATACTTGAATAACTCGAACAAATATATCTGGATATTCTTTGAATACTTCTTGGAAAGCTCTCATTGGTAGTTTGATCACTTGGGAATCTTCTAGAGCTTTGGCATTCACCGTCTTGTATGGTTGTGAGTGACCCTGCATTGAAAAATATAAATAATAAACATGAAAAAAATTAAACATTTAAATGAGATTAACAAGACAGAATACTTTTTCTGTTCCATTATTTGATGTAAAATTTATTAAAATTTAAAAAGTTAATTGTGACTGTATAATTATAAAGACTAAGTTTTAATTTTTTTAAATTTATTATTAAAAATATTAAATTTACATAATCTGCTATTATACAAAAACTAATGTGTGCTCACTGATGTTGAATACATTAAAGGGAATAGATAATTTCATAATATTTAATGAATCAAAAACTGTTAAAATGTCTTTATTCGGAATAATCATATGATACTGAAGATTTTGCTCATTTTGTTTATACCTAGTTATATAATAGGTAGTTTGGTACTGAAAAACTGCATACTTACAGTCAAAACGTCGGTAAAACTGAGAAGTGAGGTAACACTTTCTCCCGCTCTCACCACTTTTAAAGACAGACTGCTACCGTCTTGATTTGTGATGTATACATTGACACGGCCGTTCTGCACTACATACACATTTTCATCTGTGTCACCTGCAATGAAAGTAGAAAAAAATTTAATTTTTTTTATTCTCAGTAACATATCATAAAGATTTTCTTAATGCGCATCAGAACAATAGATTTAGTCCAAATGTAATATATGTGAAATGATTTTTTTTTTTGGTTCATAAAATGCTTATTTTGTTTAAGATAGGCACTGTTACTTATTTACAAGGATTTTTTAAGGTCAAAATTTTGGTTTTTTTGATCGTCCAAGTTCTATTTTTAATTATGTTTCCTTGCGCCCTATGAGATTAAGTACGAGCCTGATAAAACCTCAATGTTTAAAGCCTCAATAAATAATAATATTAAAAAAATAATAATACGTTTCCAGCGCTAGCTCTAAGCGAATGGAGTGTAAGATATTCTAAATGTGATGTTATTTTTAATATAACATAGAATTAATATCCTAGTAATATTAAGGTACAAAGTTGTTACTCAACAGGTACACAGACAAACAGAACTAGTAAGACAAGACTTAATCTGAACTGTATGCAATTAGGAATCTAAAAAAACTCACCGACTTTAAACAAAAATGTTCCAGCAGGTAGATTCAATATTTCCGTATGTTTACATAACATGAGGAAGACCGGTTTCTCAAAATGTCCAAAGACTCGAATGCTATGCAGCATGTATAGAGCGTCAGGTGGGACACGATCATCGCTTGTTAGATCTTCTTCTAAATATTCAGCGGGAGGTTCTAGAACCTGTAAATTAAGTTAAAGACTATTTACTTCTGGAATCTAAAAGTCAGTATATTGTCTCCACATACAAATTATTCCACTTATAAATATAGTTTGTTCATATATTATCATTTAAAATTATTAAATATTTGAAAGTGAAAATTGCATACATGCTGATTCTTTCTTCTTGGTAATTATGATTTTGTGTTGAATTTTAACTACCAAATTGAAGTAGGTAATTCAATTTTATAGATGGGCTCTCAAAAATATTGAGCGTTGACATTTAAAAAGAAAAAAAACATTTTTTTTTACACTTTTTTAGAGTCCCACAGAGAGATAACCAAAAATGGAACCCTTATAACTTCGTCCTGTCCATCTGTCTGTCACAGCCATTTTACTTAGAGGCTATTGGTACTACACAGAGAGTAGGTGTGTCTATATCAAAAATAGGTGTAATCTATGAACCGATATACAAGTGTGTAGCGAAATTGCGAAAAAAAATTGGGGTAGGTTCTCATATGCACAAGTCAAAAAAAATTCAGTGCTCATTAACGGATGGGGTACCTATAGATAAGTCTTCAAAAATGATATAGATGTTTTGAGATTCCTTTTTATTTAAGTTAATAGTTGTTGAGATATGGGCTCTTAAATTCTGAAAAAAAAAACTTAGTACAACTTAAAAAACACTTTTGAAATTGGTTTGCAAAGATACTTTGAGTAGTTTTTGATATAATTGTTTTGAAACATATAATTTGAATTTTAGCCATGAACGTACAGCCTGACTATGGAATCCTGCATTGTACAAGGTCTGATATGTACTGGTCATAGAGTAAATAAATTTGACAGCAGCGTTCTGTTTTTATAGTCAGAAATGTCACTTTACAGTATTGAAACTGTCAAATGCAATTCCGCGGGGGCGAAGGCTGACGCGCGGGGACCTGGACTGAAACTTGCCAAAGATACACCAGATAACTTGAAGAAGAGTGGTTAGACAGTAAGCGCAGAAGAGTGCTTCTAGGCAATTCGTACTTTTATACTTGTTTATAATAATATAATAATACCTGGGACTTCCCATCCAGCGCTATCTAGTCTCAAACTAAGCAGAACTTGTATTATGGGTACTAGATAACTGGTATACATACTTAAATATATTTTATAATATATACATATAAATGTTGTACACCCAGACAGGGAAACAAACAGACATGTTCATGAACACAAATATATGTTCCGAGTGGGAATCGAACCCGCAACCTTTGGTTCTGCAGTTAGGGTCTGACTACTCGGCCAATCAATCAGATATTTTATAAGACTCAAATTAAAATCAGTTATTTAAAAACTGGGCCCTAAAAATATACTATACTCGTCAATAAAAAATCAGACATGTTTCAGAAAATAACATTGTTGAGAAAGTAACAAAAAACTGTTATAATTATTATATAATTTACAAATTACAACCCTATGGAATGAAATTGTCCATTCAGGTTAAAATTTTACCAGCAAATTTAAATGTACACCACAACAAAGAATACTTAAATTTGTAAATAAAGATAGAGGATTGACTTATTGAAATACTTTTGACTTAAGTTGTATACCTTAAGCTGTTCAGGTGCCGCATCCTTCTTCAGCTGCAACAGTTTTCTAGCAAAACGCATAACAGCTCGCCTCTTTCGGCCTTGTCCCGAATTCGATATGGATTTCACTTTGCGGAGCATCCGTCGTCCATAGAATAGCATTTTATCTCGTTTCCTGAACCTTTTTGTGGGTTCATTGGCTCCGGCTGCGGCGATGCTCATTTCTGCCAATTAATCAATTTGTGGTCAAGGAAGTATATTCCTGATACATGTTTGAGTCTTTTTAAAATACTGTTGGAGTCTACATTCAAATTCCAAATGACTTTAAATTAAACTAATAAAAAACATATGTAAACTCTACACAATTTGTTTAAAAAGGACACAAACCATAATTTCATTAATCTACTTATTTGGTTTTTTTTTAAATATTTTTTTAGTTTCTGTGATATTTCAATCCAAAATATTATAGAATTTTGATTCCAGAATGCAGTTAAATAAAGTATAGTGTATGTTTTCAGTAATCTCACCTTTTGCTCTCCATCTTCTATAGTAATAAATTAATACGACTAACACGGATACAACCAAGCAGCCGCAGAATGACCATAGTAACTGTAAAAAATATACAAACCCAATATTAACATTTACGTAGACATGTTACTGGTGGTAACTTTGTTTCAGTCTGTCCACAGAATACACTAGTCGACAATTTATAAAAAAATATTTTACTTATATGAAGGAATTTTCTAAATATATCATAACAGTGAAAAAAAAATTATAAAATAAATCATTATTAACAAAGTTATAAATGTTTAATATGTTGTGTTAGACAGAGAGAGCAATACCACACATTGTATATCCATGTGTGACATCAGGCCATTTAAGATAATGTTAAATATCGTTTTGCAAGAAAGAAACAGAGATAAATTGTTTACACCTGATAATTTCCATATTCTTCAACCAAACTATGAGAATAGCAAAAAATGTTTAAAGGATTCATGAGCTTGATTTTTGAGAATACAAATCTGCATATTCACATTTTTGATAAATCTATTACTTCAATAGGAATCAAACCACTTGATTTGATTATCTATATATTAATATTAGATAAGTATACTACCTATATGGATTGGCTTTCCAATGCTGTCAGATGGATATTGTGTTCATATGGTTCATAACAATGATCAACTTGAAATCAAGCTAAGTTAGGTTGATGCTCCATCATTTCAAAAAAATAGGTTAGGTTATGGTATGCTTGTGATAATGCGAGGAGCGAAGCGGAGTGGAGTGGAGTGACAAGCCACTAATAAGCCTTATATTTTTTTTCACATTTCCTTAAAAAAAATATTTACTGCATGAGGTTCTTACACCCCTCTTCTATAGCCTGATTACCTAATTATTTTTTAACTTTTCAGCAGACAACATTGGAAAGTGCTACCAGCTCTATTGATGTAGACATACAGTTAATACATTTTTAAAATTATAACTATTACAATTAAAATTATAACTATTACAATTAAAATTATTTGACAGTTAACAATTTGCTTTTTAGAAATTTCTGGAATTTTCAAATGAAAGCTTTCATAAATCTAGATAAAATTACTTAGTTAGATTAACAAATTACATAGTAATAGAAATATTTTGAGAAAATAAACATACACGCACTACATATACGTGTGTTTGAAAATTTGGAATATCCTTGTACCTTTGTTCTACTATACATGCCACAAGAATCATCAAGGTTGAAAAATAAGCAATAGAAAATATAAATCAATTTGTGCAAAAAAATTTACTATTGAAAAATTTCAATGAAATATTTTAGAAAATACCTAGAATAAATACCTATCTTCCATGACAAAATTTTGTAAAAAAATCAATAAACAAATTATATGTACTTACTTGGTTATCTTCGAAGTTATTCGACCACTGAGATGTCCATGTTTTCACAGCGAACATATCAGATTTTTCGTTAATATTTCTTATTAACTCCAGGACATCCATTTTTAACGTAATTTATGTTTTTTGTTCTACCATTTTTCCACCGTAACATCACAATTCTATATAGTCCACTTTCACTCCTTCTGCAAGCGAAACCAACTCTGTCTGTACAAGTACAAAGAAGAACTGAAAAGAAAGAAAGAACTGAACTGACCACAGATCACAGATTAGACTAGAACTGACTGAAACTGAGAAGAAAATTCAGCTACTCACTCACATCAGCTGTTCGTATTGGCTGTTGGCTAGTTTGAAGATTCTATGCATAGAGTAGAATACCTAGTTTGTCAGTGGTCGTTGGTCATCATTACAGTCACAGAACAATATATATTTCCCTACGGGAAGAAGAAATGTAACTCTATGGGGGGAAAAAACGACAAGAATAGCGCCAACTACTGGTTGCCCCTAGAACCATTTAATTGTCAGCAATCACAAACCTCATGCCTCATGCACGTACACTCCTATATCTAAACACACACACACAAACACACTTATTTTTGACGTAAAATTATTAGCCCCCACTGGCCCCCTTATATAACTGAATAATCAGTCAAACTTGCAGTGTTACCATGTAGTAATGTGCAATAATATTTTCATGTATTTGAGGTAGAATTCCTATAGTTACAGTTCTTACCAGTTCTTACCTAGTTTAAGAGATACAGATCGCAAATTGATATTATATGTTATTTAGATGGATTATATGATTACGAATAATAATATCAGTACTGAATAACTATGAGAATTTTTAGTTATGTAAAACACCGAATAAAATATTTTGTCATAATTTTACTAATAAAAAATCATTATTATCTTACTATATAGTTATGTAATGAAAAATTTATAAATAAAATTGTAACATATTCGTATGGTCAACCCTGTACATAAGATATTTTTCCAAAACAATAATTGTTATGGGTTATGACGACAGCTTATCCTAGTGGGTAGCGACCCTGCCTACGAAGCTGGAGGTCCCAGGTCGGGTCAGTATTTATATGATGAATATTGATACTGGTACCGGTAATCCTGGTCTTGGTTGTTATATGTATGTGTTGCCTTCGTTTGGTACCTAAAACACAAGCTAATGCTTAGATTACTAAAGCGCCCTTTGGGGCCAAGACGTTGTTGTGATGTAGACGTTATTATTATTATGTGTGGGTAGACGATACTTAAAACAATCGTTTTGGGAATTTTTATCTATTTGTATAAACACCATAATAAACACAAAAACTACTGAACCTATTTCGGTAAATTTTTTTGTGATTTAGGAGTCGTAATCAAAGGTCTAATCTAATATACAATTTGAAGATAAGGATGCAGAAATCAAACATCAGTGATGTAAAATCAAATAAATATATATAGGTAGATAATTATTATTTACAAAAATTTGTTTGTGTAGTTGTCTACATGTTATGTATTTGTGAGTAAAATATTTACACTAGATATATTCATCATCTGTAAAACTTTAATACTATGACTAAAATATTGAGATACAGCGCTGTGGCGACGCGCCAGTGACTAACAATAACATTGTAGCGGTCAGCGGCCATTTGTGGGATACCCCTCACTGTAACTCGCAGTCGCACCGTTCGTGCGTGAATTTATGTTTAACTTAGTAAGTAGGTAATCTCTAAAAATGTACTTGTGCATTGTCCTGGTGGAACGTAGAAGATAATTTGTTTCTTCGTGAAATGCCGAAGTGTTTCCATAAATATTTTATGAAAACGGTTCACAAATCGAAATAACATTCGCTGTTGAGAGTTTTTCATTTCTAGAGGTAGGACTTATGGATTACACCATAAGCATCCAAAAAAATTAAGTCATTTTGTTAGACGATAAAAAACCTTGACTGACTTATTGGCTGAAAGGTTAGAGACCCTAATCGCAAAACCAAAGGTCACACATTCAACTCCCGCCCGAGACTAATATTTGTGTGCATCAACATGTCTATCTGTTTGGTGCCTGAGTGCAAAATATCTATGTATTTATATACTGCAAAGAATATTAAGCATGTATATCAGTTGTCTAGTGCCCATAATACAAGCAAAAACTTGCTTACTTTGGGACTAGATGGCGCTGTTAAGATTAATTTCCATTCAACTTGAGTTCGTTAGATAGAACAAACTATTATGGAAACTGTCTTATTACTTGTATAATTCAATTTCGTTATCATACCCTTATAATTTTTTAATTCATGTTTCATAAAAGTGACTGGGTAAGGGTAAGACCATATTTTCTAACGTACAGTTTTTATGATCAATTGGAAACATATTGGTATAAAATGTTAATGTTTCTGCACATTATGCTTTGAATGGTTTATTAAAAGAAGGCAACTTTACAGTTAATACAAACTTTTTATCAAAATGACCTAAACTTCACATGCGCCATTCCGAAAAAAATCTTAATCAAGCAGTCGTAAATCAGTGACTGGAAATCCATTTCAACTGTATACTCTCAATGGACTTGTTAATATGTCGTCATTTGGTCGTCAGATTTCGTTCAGTCAATCGCCTTTTTAAAAAATCAATAGAACTAATTTATGTTTTTTTTTTTTAAGTTTTAACAATATTTTGGATATAAAACAAAAAAGGTACACTATAAAATGTGATCCTATCGAATTGACCATTCCCAAAATTTTTAAATAAATTACAATACATTTTTTTTTTAAAGAATATGCAATTTTAATAACAAAATAGATAATTAATTTGATTGATGGGACAATAATCAACAGTTTAATTAAAAAGTTCGTACAAATATTTCACACAATGATTTTGTTAAATTCTTATTTAATTTGCTCACTGCATGCGCATAGTTTATGAATTGTTCCATATACATCGTTCATAGTCGAATAAAACACTTTTATTACAGTCATTCATACATTCTGCTGCGATTATTTTGGGAAAAAAATCTTGAAAACATAGGATAATTGTGTTTCTGGTATTATTGGCAAATAATGTTGCTACAATAAAAAAGAAAAGTTGGCACACAGTAACTGGTATCACTGCTCCTGGCCCCCGTAGGTATGTCATGACCGCGGCGAACAAGTTGCCTGGGCCTGATTACAGTTCACCAAGTCATCATTCTTTCATTCAATTAATTAATTCATTTCATTTCCATCAATCTATATGAATTGATGAATTGTGTTCGTTGATGCGCAATTAGTGATTGCTACTATTTATCTTTTTACTGTTTTTAAATAATTCAAGCGGTGTTAGTTCGTGTTTAAAGTTTTTACTGTACATTACGTACGAAGGTGAGTTAAACTAAGTGAAACTTTCACCAGTTTTATACATTACTGCCGCAAACAAAATGGCGGCGTATCTTCCGTTGCGATTATATTTTTATAAAATTTTTAGATGTCTCGCTATCGAGAATGGGATCTCTCATGTAAAGTTTACGTCGGAAATCTGGGTACTAATGCCTCAAAGTATGAAATTGAGAAGGTCTTCGCTAAATATGGTAACGTAAGAAATGTATGGGTGGCTCGAAATCCACCTGGCTTTGCTTTCGTCGAATTCGAGGACCCTAGAGATGCTGAAGATTCTGTACGGGGACTTGATGGAACGTGAGTAACCAGACAGTTTATTATCATATATAAGTGGGTTAAGCTGAATTTGACATGGAATGGTAGCATCAGCAAATGTTAATGTAAATTTGCCTTTATTTTGCCTTGCACACTCCTTAGATCCGCTTCATTTTTGATGTGAAACGCTTGAGTCATAAGTGTGCTACATCAGAGTACCTCCAGTTTGAGGCTAATTTGTGTTACTTTTAGTATGAAATGGCACTTGCTTTAAAATGGGGAACAACTGTTGCAATAAGTATATTGTTATTTTTAATTATTATGAACAGGTTACATGTTTGCCAACTTTTTTTAGACGCTGTTGTGGAACTCGCATCCGTGTGGAAATGTCAAATGGACGCACAAGGAGAGACCGCCGCTACTCTAGGTAAGAGCTATTTGTTACCAATGTTTCTGATGAGAATATTCATTTCAATGCACCAGTTGTGTTAATATTAATTGTTTGCATTTGAAAAAGCAAAGTTAAATATTTTAAAATATATGTAGAAGCAATTAAACGTGGTGGGTGTTGGAACGTTTGCAGGTGCATTTTATCAACCAACCACCAACACACCAACCGCCTCACAACTCTTCACCACATGGGCTCGTTTAACGTGAATACCGTGACAGCTGCCCGTCATCACACCCTCGTCTTCAGCGATCAACTCTCCACCGCGCCCGCGGCCGACGCTCCAGACCCCACACTCCTCGCGACAGCTGTTACCTGACCCCCATTTTAACTCATCCCACCAAGGCTCTACGGCACAGCTACTCGTCACATCACGACGTGCCCCCAAATTGTCAACGACTTTTTGTTAAAGAGGGGAGATAAAAAAAATATAATCCCCCTACCTGCAACAGCCTCACACCGGCCTACAACATCCAGCCTCGCAGCTGATCAACAGGCTCGGTACTTTATTTGATCCTAAACTTGTATTTAGTGAATAGTTGTTGGATGTGGAACAAAAAAAATTGATTTTTATGATGAGGTATCCATGAGTTGTAGATCAACTGCAACACAAATAAGCCAAAGTATGAATTGATTATTTAAGATGGTTGACATCTTGTTCAGATCCAAAATACAGTAATGATGGGCTTTCATTAAATGACAATGAAATGTTTTCTTCTATCAGATTTTCAATGTTATCATAATATTAATATATTGTACATACCCTTGACATTATTTGGCAAAAATTTATAGTCTAGTACACAACAAATGTTAGTAATTATGATAACTTTGACAATTCATATGAGATATATTTTTGATCATGGATGTTGAGGCAACTTTGTGGGGACAACGTTTACAGTGTTAGGAAACAACTTTTGTAAAGCACATGGGGTCTAAATTCTTTTCAAAAACGTTATAAATTGCATGAGATACCAGAGTAGATCCAGTCATTGTGAATTTATACCGTTTTCCAATTGTAAAACCAACCTAAATTTTTTATGGTTAAGAATTTGCATTGTACGAGGGGTGGAAAAAAATGTACTAGTTAGATAAAAGTAAACTTTATTAAAATTGAAAAACAAATGGGTACGACATTTTTGGGGTCTATGAACTATTCTGAAGCTGAATTTTTAAGATCAGAAAGTTGAACCGTAGTAAAAAGTAATTTGCGAATCCAAATGTACCCAGTTGATAATAACTGTTCAAACAGCTTACGCACAACCTAAATGTATTACAATAAAAAAAAAAGTGATGGGCAAATATTAGGCCTCATGAGTTTGCCTCAGTCCAGGAAATGAATTTTTCTTTTTCACTATTTATGAGGGTTACAACATATTACTTCTAATCAAAATTCAAGTATTGTAGACATTTTGATGGTTGTGTATATAATACAATATAAATGTATACTATACTATTGCAATAGGTAACATTGCAAAGGACAGTTACAACATTGTTTTACCATCTGGCTAGACAGAGCGTGCTTTCTCTAGCCACGCAGGTAAAACCTTGGTGCTGTCTACTGTGTATTATACACTGATAGTGGTGTTCATATGTGTGATACAATGTCCACAGGTCCCGTAGCCGCAGTCCCCGCAGGCGTTCATATTCTCGTGGAAGGTCGGGTTCCCCGCGCCGCTCGCCATCCATACGTCGTCGGTCCCCTTCTGTAAGGCGCTCAAGATCGCGCGACCGTCGTTCGCGCTCTGAGAGCCGAAGCCGGTAAGTTGATGAAGAAGATCACATAGTGAATGATTACCCTGTGATTATTTCAGATAAGGTTCTAATAACACCACTTTGTAGTCATGGGATGAGAAACTCATAATTTGATGGAGTGAGTTCATCCCAAACTTGAGATTTGTTTAGATCTCTTTATTCTAACTTCTCAAATGTTCTTATCGAAACACAAACTCGCTGTAGGCTGCCAGATGCCTGCATGCATACTGCTTTCATATAAATTAGAAGATTGTTAGATCTTTTTATTGTTCTAGCTTTTCAAATTTTATCATTGAAATACATAATTATACTAAATTGAGAAATATTATGCAAATGGATCTACATTGTAAAAACCATCTAATGATTAGATTGACCTGTACATTAACGGCAGTAGCCTGTGAAAATGTTTATTTTTTTCATAATTTATTGAGGCCTTAATCGATGGGGAATCACATCAGCCTCGTATGGAATCTCTTAAGGTGCTCATAAAGTCGTATATACAACTCTCCTCTTCAGGGAGTCCCCAGTAAATTTAAGTAAATGCAGGGTCCTATCACTCGCCGGCATGTAGAGATAAAGTTGAAAATCTTAAACATATTTTTATTTACATTGGGAACAGCGCGGTTAAGGTCAGAGGCGCCACTAGGGGGCGTTTATGAGAAGTGTGGTCAGCTAAAGTCAAACGTCAATCAAATATAGATAATTTTTGTACCAACCTTAGTATTAGGTCTTAACATAAGAAGTTGCCGTTTTGTATGAAATAAGTTAGTTTTTTTTTTAAACATTATTTCTGTTATTCAAAGCAAGCATCTTTGCCAGTGGCAGTTTATTGATATTATATCCTTGTAAAAATCAACTAGACGGGAGACAACAAACTCTTCCAAGGCATTTTTTTCCTGTTAAAAAGTTATCCAAATTTTGAAAAAAGTATTGGTAGGTGCAAGGTCTGGTGAGTATGGCTGATGAGGGAGAACTTCCAACCCCAACTCTAGCAGCTTGGAAACTGTTGGTTGTGCAGTATGGGGTTGCGCGTTGTTGTGAAGGAGCAGCGGGGGCAACCGATTGACCAAAGCTGGTTGCAGACATGCAACCTTCATTTTTTAAAAGACATTTTGTATTCTATTGTACATTCCCCAGATTTTCACTGTTGATAGAGTTGACCACTAAAAAAATAGGTTCAACCGAATAGGAGCTATTCCGCCATTTAGACGAGTTTCATTCGGTCGAGATGATCTCTCTTGTGATCTCAAGTGTTATGAGTTATCTCCACCGAAAGAGTGAAAACGCATATTGGAGTATGGATAGGGTTGTCTCTTGTTATTTGAGTTTTTGTATAATAATAACCATAGACAATAACTCCCGACAGCTGATCACACTGTCGGTGGCGTTGTGTTCACTACATTTATAATGGAAGTTTCCATACATTTCAATATTTGTTTTTTTTTTTTTTTATGATTTACAACTGGGTTGTTTTTATATATTTTTTCAGATACTAAATGAACAATGGCTGGCAGTGGATGGCGCTAATTTATGGTGGGACAAAATGACTAATTATAGTGATACATAATAATTATCTTTGTAAAGCATATGCGAGTGCGATTAAATAGTGTAAAATTGGAACCGTTATTTTCTAAATTTTTAAATGCTGGTGTGAATATAGAATCGTAAAGGTCTGTCTAAAAATTCTGTTGCCATTGGTTCCATTATTCAGGAATTGGTACTTAACATTGATTTTTAAATTAATACTTTCCTAAAAGTCGACAATAGACATAACTTGTGATGGCATGGCTGCCTTGTTTTTTAAAGTGCATTTTGAAATATAAACCTTTTATCAACAATCAAATTCTCACCAACAATAAATTTTACAAAATGCAATTTCTATTGCTTAATTTTCCTCACTCGCCTCAATGTAATGACACACAATGCAAATAAAAATGAACTTGTGTAAATATGAATTTTTGTTTGTTATACCTGTTACTGTCAAGTCAGAACAATGATAAAAAGCTTAGTACATTTAATTTACAATTTGTAAGTGATAAATTATCATTAATTTTCGTAATGATAATAGTGAGGTATTTTTAAGTTGACACAATAAATTAATATTGGATAAAATATGTAGTTTTATTACATATCACAAACTATAAATTTCTATAATGCTAAAATGGAATTAAGTATAAAATTAAGACTTGTTTACATTAAAATGTGCATATCAATAATATACTTAGGTCACACGGAAATGATCAGAACTTAAATAAGTAATTTGGACAGAGCCACTTGGAATCGTGATATTTATACAAATGATGTTTAAAAAATAATCGTTTTGAATTTTACAAGTCGGTAGAAAATTGAGCTTACGTGTGGAAATTTCACTGCCATATTTTATCATTAATTTTGCTGTGGGTTATTTCATGAGGAATGACTTGCTGAACTTTTTTCTATTTATGATATTGAAGCACCTATCGCTAGTACTATGCACGGAAGTGGCACCTCTCGGGAGCATACATTCTCTTAGATAGCATAATAATTAAGATAGTGTCTCATACTTCGAAACGATCAAAAATTGAAAACAAAATGTCAAACCCGCTAAATAAGATAATACTATTATGTCATTATCATTGTTTTTTAAACAGTTATTTTTTTTTATTTCATATAAAATGTAATTCAGAATCCTTTTCTTTTCCAGTACTTTAATGGGTCACAAAAAATGTTACATAACAGCAAATATTTCAAAACAACGAATGTACATTTGGTTTATATTTTATTGCTCACACGTTTTTGTTGTTACAATGCGGTATTTCTATGAACATCCATGGTTCCATATATAGACCAAAAAGAGCGATAACACCTAAAAACATCGCTGCTGTGCAAAAATAGGGTATTTGACTAAAAGATATATCAAGAAAATATAAAAATCTTTATACAGTAACAAAATTTATAAATATATATTCAGTTGAAGAATATAGTCTTTTACACTTAACTATTAGGACTGCAAAACCCTTATAACTCTACAAAATTTTATTAAAAATTACATTTAAAAAAATATATGGGAATTCAGTTATTGACACTAATTGACAAATTAATTCAATAACAATTTCATTAACAAGTGAACATAAACAAATAAAATGAATACAGGTATATCATTACAAAGATTGACATTATCAATCTGCATCATACAAATATTATGTCCTTACATATGACATTGGTGTTTTATATGAAAAAGTAAAATAAAAAAGAATTATGAAGTTATATAATTTAATGAATCAAAGTATCCAAGTACCATTGATATCTATGCACTTTCGTTATTTAACAGGTCATTGATTCTTTCGCTGAAAAAATTGTGGGAGCGAGAATCAATAAAATCTTTGAAAGCGGTTTGCACGGCTTCATCGGTATTAAATATTTTTCCTTGACAGAAACCAAATTCCAGAAAAAGTAGTAATCTGTTAGAAAAAGATTCGGGGAGTAAGGTGGGTGTTGGAGATATTCCAATCGCAGCTCCTTCAATTTAGCGATCGTCTGTTGTGCAGGGTGTGGTCTAGCATTGTCCTGAAGGAGCAATGTGCTATCAGAACTGACTAGTTCAAATGTTTAAAAAGGGTTTAAGATGCTTAAAGTCTATGAACAGCGATCTGAGAAATAATTCTCAAGTTGAACGAGTATATGCAATGCCGCGGTATTGACTGTGCCGCGTTTAGGGGACTCATTTGGTAGTGCGGACTTCGAAAAGAAATTTCAGTCTGGAGAGGAATCAATCTAGTAGTTTATGTCAATTGAATATAGTTACTTATTAATTTCTTATAGAATCTCAGTTATAATCTGTCTATTATTTGTCTTTAATACTCACGGATCTCTGTTTTGGAGTAGTAAAATAATCGAAATAAACATAAGTACCAATCATTACAAGAATAGTTCCAACTGCATGCAAAAACGTTACATTACTTTTAAATACAATGGATGATATTAAAATAGATAAAAATCTTCTTATTGTCAATATGAATGTTACTGTCACAGACGTTTGTTTTGTGGCTAACTCATGTACGGCTTGTGTACAAATATACTGGGGTATGATGCTGGTAAAGATGATCAGCCAAATATCCCAACTGCATTTTAAGGCTGCATGTTTCAACTGTGGATAGGTGAATAAGAAGAATGGAAGTGACAATGCGTTAGTGTAGAACATAACCTGAAATGAAGTATTATAGTTAAATTAAGTTGAAAAAAATATAAATGGTACAGATAAAGCCAAATTTAATGGCTGATGTGAACATAGTGTCATATAACATTGCAGTAACAAATTTTAGGTGTCAAACCATATTGGCACTGATTGCTAGAGGTCTCAAACACAAACAAGTCAAGAGAGCTCTAAAAAAAAGCTTGTCAAAAAAGTTATACCTCTTCTGGATGTTTCCCATATTTACTGTAAATGATTTCCTGCTGCAATCCAGTTAAAGCACCAAGAAACAAATTGCCAATAAGTATAATGACCCCTATACACCAATATAAGAATGTTCCATTTTGCTTTTCGATCACATTAGCTCCACTGTACATCGCCATGCACACTCCTAGACTTATAAGAATTGAACCTATGGCTTTATTGAGTTTTGGAGGTGCACCTTTTGCATACCAATAAACTAACATACTGGCTGGTGATGAAGCAGATCTAAAACAAAAAATAGAATATTATATATCCATTAAGCATAAATACTGAGTACAACTTAGAGTATTTTAATTATTAATTGATGTTAACTCTAGGGTCAAATTCTGAATGCTTATTTCCAGTAGTTTGGTACTTGTAATAAATAAGTGATTTGAAATAATAAATGAGTTTATCAAATAAATATTGAATATTAATAACAAATTACATTTTAATGCTTTACAGCTAGCCAAACTTCTTATTCGCTCTGAAGTCAAGACTTCAACGTTACAGTAAGAAACAGGGGTCGGGAGTAGGCCCCGCACCGTCCATAACTCATAACTCACCCGTGTCAACTTCAAAGTAAAAAGTTTGAGGCGAGCTGTACCTTATAATCATGTGTAGTGTGGATGGCACGTGTAAAGAATAGACATAATTATTGGCTACACTTGTAATGAAAAATAAAGCTACCAAAAGTCCATATTGCTTAACTGGTATTTTTCTTTCAATCTGAAACCAATAAAGAACAAAAGTCAGTAGGTATGTAAAAATGTATTATTAACAGTTTCATATAATGATTTATCTGTCAAATTATAAGAACTTAATTCTTTTTGTAATTTTGATTTAGCTGTAGTAATTCATAAAGTTACACCAAGAAAAAGCTTTAACCTTTTTTTAACCGATATATGCTTAAATAATTTTACAAAAATCTTAGTTTAGTTTTTGTGTTAAGTATTTATTTAAAAGATATGTTCATCATATTTACTGTTAGGAATTTTGATGTAAGTACAAGTCCTTGCAGTGCAATGAAAAAGAACTGTATAAAAGTTACTAAAACTGCAGTATAGGGAGCCCATGTCATCAAAATTTCCATAAGAAACGCGCTCATACAGCATCCCCCGAAAACTTTCAATATATTTTTATTGTGAATCATTTTGTTTAGATAGTTTTGACACTTGCGGGTTATTTCTGATTAAATTAAATGAGATAATTGAAACAACTGAGGGTATTGAAATAATTTTTCATCAGAGCGATAACATTAAAACTGTGAAAATGAATACGAATAAAATATCAAGTTATTGTCAGCGAGCTGTTGTTATTGTACGGAAAAAATCTCTGAAGAAAAAATATAACCAAGCACACAAAAACAAACTTGACCAAACTTTTCTGTTTTAGAACACATCACTTTTTGAATTTCGTTTTCGTATCGATTGATTACGATTTATATAAAAATTGATTGAAAGTAATTAAGAGTTTTTAAGATTGACAGAGAAGTTATATCAGTGTTGCCAAATTCTAAACCCTGCCAAGAAATAAGCCTTTTGAACGATTTGCAAGGATGTTACACCATTAGTTACCTACTGTTAATGTATTTATTTGGTATATTTTTTTTTACAATATTTCCTTCATTAGTACATAGTAGTTTCCTTGCCACTATAGAAGTCTCGTAGACGTGGCGCTGTAAGCGTATTCTTTAGGCTTCCTAATTCCTAACCAATATAACCACTTTTTATACGTTTATATACTAATATCGTCTATAATTGTCTATTCTAAATAACATCGGTCACTTCCCAAGTACGCACTTTGACCTCATTTTCAGGGTATTTGTATAAAAATAATAAATGGTGAATTTAATATGTATAGGTGTAATAAAAATTATCATAATATTAATATTTTTGATACGACACCAGAATTAATAAATAACTTATAAAAAATACTTCAGACATGGCTGTATGGGTATAGTGCCTTTGCCTTCTTATCAATGGGAGAATATGACTGCGCTATGCTCTATGGGTCATTGACTTAAGTAGGTGCTGAAATGATTAAATATATAATCTGTGGATTAAATAAATAGACAATTTTTTTGTAAACTAGGTAATTCACTTTTATTCTAAAAACTTTTTTCGTTTTTTTCATAGTATATTAAAACAGTAAATAACTGTTGCGGGAATTTTACTCTTTATTCGGGATCATATTTCATAAGGAACGGGTTAATTGCACGTTGATTGACCACCAGCAGCATTCAATCACAACAAAAATAAAATAAAAGGTTTGAGGTTATATACTTACTGAACTAATTTTTTTTATTTATCATATTTTGGGGTTTAATTTATGCAAGATAAACACAAATGGAATGATACTACAATTTCTAATTGTTTTGATTATTATACAAGCAAACGGAGCGGTTTTTTTTTTGCCTCTGTTAATGATATTCAAAGCGGCAACTTTTTTAAAGTAAATAAAACTCTGGTACTTCTTTTTTTCGGGTCTGTGTTTATTTATTTTTATTCTAATAGGTCACCGCTTGCAATGGCATTTGAAATCTACCAAAAAATATTTTTAATACCAAAGTCAAAAAAACTAACTAATGACAAAAAGTGTACTACAGTGGTCACACTGCAGTTAACCAACATCCAACCTGAGCATCCAACCCACAAAAAATATACCCACAAAAATATACCCACGTTCCTTTTCGTTCACAGAATCATTGCCTTCACAAACCGTTTAGTTTACATGAAAGGTTTTTTTTTTTAAATTTTTTGGCTTCTATTTTTAACGGTGATAAGAGTAAGTTAATCAAACTAACAGATTTTTAAGCTATTTTTTTGTACATACATTTAAAAAAAATCTAGGTCCATTTTGACCATTATTGATTGAGAGAATTTTCATTATCTCATAGGTAAGCTCAAACACTAGTTGGGGTCCTATTGAGCATCGTTGCATGGAGACCTTTACAATTTTGCGTCAAGCAATGCCATTTAGCATGGGCGTTGTGTGCATGCACGGGTTATATGGATCAAATTGAGCCCAAAAGTCCGTTAGCCACCACACGCGACTCCGCGTCAGCGGGGCGGGGAGAGAGTTACACTACCAAACTCTCGGTATTAGAAAAAAATAATCTACTGGCCACATTTAAGAGACGAAGCCGTTTTTAGTATCGTTTTCGGATAAATGGATGATGGCAAATTAATTGGGCATAAACTGTTTGCGATGCATTAAGTTAAATGAAAAAATGTGACTTCCTAATATTGAATTTGTCATAATAAATTCGCACTGAAAAATCAATGCAGTGAAAATAATTTAAATAAAAATAAAAACCGACTTCAAAAACATATAAGGTCAGTCCAGGGAAGAGCGTCTATGTGGGAAGAGCGTCTACAGCCCATAATTTATGAAATATTAAAGATTTTTTACAACGACATCTATGAAACAATTCGTATTAACATGATTATGAAAACTAATAACTGAGGGCGCCGTGTAGTTAATGTTTGTCTATGACAAATGTGAATCAAAAATTTTCATAGTTCTACAAGTTACACTGTCAACCGCCAAGCGAAAAAAATCAAGTTTTTAACACATTTAAAACGTGATATTACAGCATTGTTTCATGTAAGTAGTGTTTATTAGAAGATATTCTTTTGAAATACAATATTTCTAAGCCCCTTAATGCAATATTTATAGGATCACAATGGATTATAAATTCTAACTTTAATTCTGTTAAAATCTGGTAAGAGCGGCATATACAATAAGGGAAGAGCGGCCTATGACGTTCTTACCACATTGTCAGAGGTTACAAACATGTATTGCTCTAGTGTTAATTTTATTTGTTTTATGAAATTACTTGCCAATGTTTGTAGATGTTTTAAATTGAGTATAACAAATGATTAATAATTACTTATGATTCCTAATAAGATATTTCTTTAAAAAATTCAATTGCCATGTTAAGAACATTGAACGCTGGGGCAAACTACTTATTACTGCAGTTTTATGGATGTAGATATATTACTATACACGGTGGGCCAGGACTACTTTACAGGACGAAAGGGGGTGTAACTACTCATAAATATGAACAACTTTTGCTGTGGGACCAATGTTGAAATCGCGAAAAGATGTGCTGTTCCATAGAAACATCAACATGATGTGACTATTATAATTTTGTAGGATTATTGATGGAACACCAGTCCATCTGTCAATAACAAGTGATTCGGGCCATTTGAGTAGCCTTGTAGTACCTATTGCTTTGTATTTATTAAACGGTGATAGATTTTTATACATAAGTACCTACCTAAGTATTTGTATTTCCTTAATATTAGTTGAATAAGTACTTTGTGTTCTTTAAGATTTTTAAATTGAATTTAAAAATATTAAAATAAGAGACTGAAACATGTTATTTCATTTATAAATAATTATGTATGAGCTATGGTTGCTCACACCTGGCCGTAATTTATATGCCGCTCTTACACGCAATTAAAAAATAATAATATTACACTCAAATCTGAACTTTATTCTTGACTTCTCAAAGCTCATTTTGCAGTTTGCCAAATAGTAATTTATTTAAAAAATACCAGAATATACCTTTCTTGTTGGATGCCCCAAAAAGCAAAATATGACGCTCTTACCTGACAGGCGGGTAAGAACGTCTATGCGGACATTTTGCATTAACTTCTCATTTTTGCGAATAAATAATAGGTTTGTGTCATGTTGTATACTATATTTACAATAGTTGTTAAGTTACATTACATTCTGCATGAATTTTATTTAAAAATACAATGTAGTTTACATGTCAACTGAATTTGTTTGCAAATGTAAGAAAACTATGCCGCTCTTCCCTGGATTGACCTTACTAAAAAGTTAAAAATAAAATTTTCAGTTTAAAGAAGGGAGCATTAACAGGCGGCATATAGTTAATGAAGTCGGTGCCTACTCACTCAGACACTTTAAATTGCGTTCTATATTCGTATAGTTATAAATATATCATTGTTGTAATTGTTATTACCTGGTAAGTACCCATTTAAAGTGTCTGAGTTGGCACCGACTTCATTAACTATATGCCGCCTGTTAATGCTCCCTTCTTTAAAGTGAAAATTTTATTTTTAACTTTTAATATATGTTTTTGAAGTCGGTTTTTATTTTTATTTAAATTATTTTATTTTTCAATTTTTAGTTGAACGCATCTGTCACTTATTTGTATTTAGTATAAACGGGGCTACTAAACGCGCTACTCAAAAGAGACGGTACCGCAATTACGCAACGTAAATTCAGTGTCAAATTGATGCATCAGCATGCCTAGTAGTGGTATTCCTATGTAAAACTTCAATCTTAATTATTATTTTTGTGCAAAGTGAACATTTTGGCATATTCAACCGTATGAAGTAAGCCCAACAAAAGGTAACTGCTGTAAATCGTTGAGGAATTCCCTCGACTGTTTATGGTCTTCATCAGACCTGTAATGGCACTTATAACCCATATGAGTGCAAGGTTCTCATCAATAGAAATGATTTAAGTCCAAACACCAGGTAATTGCTGTAAATCGTTAAGGAGTTCCTTCGACTGTGTATGGTCTCCATCATCAGACCTGTAATGGTACTTACAACCCATTTAGGTGCAAAGTTCTCATTAATAGAAATGAATTAAGTCCAAACACCAGGTAATTGCTGTAAATCGTTGAGGAATTCCCTTGACTGTTTATGGTCTTTATCAGACCTGTAATGGCACTTTTAACCCATACGAGTGCAAAGTTGTTATCAATAGAAATGATTTAAGTCCAAACACCAGGTAATTGCTGTAAATCGTTAAGGAGTTCCTTCGACTGTGTATGGTCTCCATCATCAGACCTGTAATGGTACTTATAACCCATATAGGTGCAAAGTTCTCATTAATAGAAATCAATTAAGTCCAAACACCAGGTAATTGCTGTAAATCGTTGAGGAGTTCTCTCTATTGTGTATGGTCTCCATCATCAGACCTGTAATGGCACTTATAATCCATATGGGTGCAAAGATCTCATCAATAGAAATGAATCAAGTCCAAACACCAGGTAATTGCTGTAAATCGTTGAGGAGTTCCCTCGACTGTCTTTCAGCTCCATCATCAGATCGACTCCCGACCTTCATTAAATAGTACTAGTAGTAGTACTTTATCAAAATACTTAAAATACGATTTTTGAAGGTTGCCCTCGATTTCTCTGGGATACCATCATCAGATCCTGGTTTCCTTATCATGGTACCACTCCGGAGATATCTCCCTTCCACAAAAAAAAAAATCATCCAATTCGGTTCATAAACAACGAAGTTATCCCTGAACACACATAAAAAAAAAACATACATACGGTCGAATTGAGTAACCTCCTTCTTTTTTGAAGTCGCTTAAAAAGATAGTTTAGTGACACAAGGCGTCGAATTTTTTTATCTATGCACTCCTCTCATTATATTTAGTTGTTCTTGATGATGAAGATGGTGCCAAAGTACGTAAGATTAATATTTATCTATAAAGTTGCAAATTTACACCATGCTGCTTTCGTAGCATATGTTTATTGTTAGTGGACAGCCTTGATGTCAATAATAGAAAGGTGAAAAACCAGCCAAGTGCGAGTCTGACTCGGATGCGGAGGATTCCGTACCACCGTACAATATAAAAACATGTTCCTTGTATGAAGACCCCTTTAATTTTTAACTTTATTTCATTTTTATTATATGTTCTGAATGTGGTCATAGTACTTAGATACTTTATGAAAATTTCAAGTGTAAGCATTAATGATCTCACAACCACCAAATTACCAAAAACGTCGAAAAAAAACACATTTTTTGTATGGTGATCCCTTTAATTATATTTTCATTACTTATTTCTTTTTGTGGCGGCCTTAGTAGTACATAATTCATGAAAATCTCTATTGTAAGCAATGATCTCACAGCCACTAATCAACAAAGAAGTCGAAAAAAAAAACACGTTTCTTGTATGGGGATTCCCATAAATTTTTGTCTTTGTTTTATTTTTATTAATATTTCTTAATTCTTATATCGACCATAGTAAGTAGAAAGTATACACTCATAAAAATTTCAAGTGTAAGCAATGACCTCACAACAGCCAATCACCAAAAAACGTCGAAAAAATATGTTTCTTGCTTGGGGACCCCTTTTAATGTAATTTCGTATAATTTTGATTATTTGTTGTTAAAGCGGCCATAGTAATACACAATCTGTAAAAATTTCAAGTGTCTACCTATTACGGTTTAGACGATACAGCCCTGTGCCTGTGACATACCTACGGACGGCCGGACTGCACAGTCTTAGTAATAGGGTTCCCATTGAGTACGGTAACCTAAAAAATACGTTTCTGGTGTGGAGACCCCCTTAAATTTTCAACTTTATTTGTTGTTATGGCGGCTATAGTAATACATACTTCATGAACATTTCATGTTTAAGCAATGATCTCACAACCCCCAATCACCAAAAACGTCTAAAAAAAACACGTTTCTTGTTTGAAGACCGCCCTTTAATTTTTAATTTAATTTAAAATACTTGAAATTACGGTTTAGACGATAAACCCCTGAGACGGACGTACGGACGGACAGCGGAGGCTTACTCACTTAATAATAGAGTTTCCGTTGGTACTCTTGGGTACGGAACCCTAAAAAGCAGGCAACAGACAATTTAATGTAGTGGGAGTTTTCTTGAAGACACTCGAACATTAGAACCCTAAAAGGCACACGTAACAAGTGTAACTTTTGAGTCAGTCGACAGATCGTAGTGAAGGTCAAGTTCAAAGAAGAAATAAATAGTTGCCAGTATCAGAGTGATGTGCAGATTTTATAGATTTTTTTTAGATTAGTGTGTTCATTACCTTGTGAATGATTAGCGAAATAAACGAAAAAAAACTTGCTGTACATTTTGTTGAGTGTCCCACAGAACCGGTGTTTTAAAAATATCAATATTTCTGAAGCATCTAATTAGACTGAAAAAAAACCAATATAACCTGAATTTTTATTACTATCAAAATGAAAAAAAAGATACCCTGAAACAAACCTGACCCCAGCGTTACTTCCTGGATTAAAAACATGGAATAAAAACATAACAAAATAGCAGCTTCCCCAAATGTATATTTTATTGTAATGATAGGTGGTGCTGATTTATTTAGTCTGGCGCAACTACTTGTTACTTTTATTTATTTATTGAGAATCTGTACTTCTGTCAGTTGACATAAACCCGGAAGGCTTTGCCGCCATGGCGCCGCCGTCGTGCCGCCGCTAGAGAGAGTTGTCTGAATGAGTTGCGTGGGTTGTGAACGCAACGGCCTTATTCTACACACGCAAAGCGACTTGGCATAATAACTACGAGAGTTTGAATATATGAATGTTCAGCTGAACCTAGTCCAATCTTATAGAGTTTACCGAATTAAACAAAAAGTTTCAAGTGAATAAATAGTGCAAACGAACCGTTATCGAGAAAAACATGTTTAAAGTTTCTTTTTTCTTTCTTTTTTATCTATGTCCTTAAACTTTTTGTTTAGTTCGGTAAGCTCTACACGTTCTATAAGTTTCGATTACGTTCAACTGAACACCAGGGACACGCGTGTTTATAAGATAAGAGCTTTTTCATCTATTTTTTGAATTGTATAACCTAGTCGTGCGAAATTTATTTCGATGATAGATTTAAAATTTGATGTACGAGTAAGTACATCAATAGTTCAATATGGGAGAAAAATTGTGTGTATACGGTGAAGACGAAATATTAAATCCATAGCACAGCGAGCAAAATATGTATAGAGCCATGTAATATGGAAATAATTTTGCTTCAAAGTTAAGCACTTCTTTTCACAAACGGGAACGGGGAGGGATCCTCATGCGAGCGAGTGAAAAGTAGAAAGCGGAGAAAGGAAATAAATGGGGAAACGCTTTAAATTATAGGTCATGTATGTATTTATTTATTGAAAATTTTACTTTTCTCTATATCTGAAATGAATAATTCTATCCGTGCATCGTTCTTTGCACAAGTTTTTTTTTTAGACCGGGCCCACATAGTTTAGAATAACACTGAAACAGAACTAAAAATTTGAGACGGAGATTAATTATTCAAATCTGGGGCCATTGTGCCGCTATAGATAACTTTTTGCGGTAGTAATAGTATTTTTGTATTAGAATCATATGACTGTAATATGTCACTAAAGTTATATAACCTTCCGGACACAACGGCCCACCTAGCTTTTAAGTTTTAACGGCCCCTAGCTAAAAGCTAAAACCCCTAGCTTTACTTTCATCATTACCATTCTTCGGTAAAGAGTACTTGGCTTTATTGTTGCTGAGTCCACTGCATGAGTTCGTGCAAACTGAAGGGGCGATGTTCGGTGAGCTCGCGTTAATGTGGGGCCATTACTTGGCTTGTGTGGTACCATATCACGTTGTTTCACTATTCTGCGGACAGTTAGACAATAGATACTCTATGGAAGTCACGCAGTTGATTTTGTATCTGAACTGAAGTCAATTGACGGTTTCTCAACCTGGTCATAAAGATAAACAGATCTTGCCTTTCAGTTGTCACACGACATCGCGGTCTTCCTTGATGACGAACGAAGCCGCCAGTCTCCAAGTACTTCTGATAAACTCTTTGAACAGTAGAACGGCTTGAATTCAGTTGTGCACTCTATGGCTATGTCTGGCTTACAGAAGTGCTACAGCTTGGGTGGCAATTACAGGCCGAGTATCACCGACGAATATCTATATTTTTTGTCTTGAGAACTGCCTCAAAGTAAAGAATATTATTTTTATGGTTGGTACCAACAATCAGAAACTTTAATAAAAAATATCCAACTCGCGCATTAACAAATTTTTTTTCTTTCCTCTTGGATTGTTGAAAACAATGCAGTGACTCGAATTTCGTTTAGTTTTTTAAAATCTGAATTTGAAATTTAAAAAAAATACAAAAAACATGGCCAATAAATCAGCTTCAAAATTGCTTAAAAATTTTTTCCTCAAACTAACATTTTTAGCTACAGATTGTTAAAATTTAAAACGCTAGGTGGGCTGATAGATGTGTCCGGAAGTGTAGTCATCAAAATATGGTAATAAAAATTTATAGGTGCCATTTTTTTTATCATATGATTTTAAATTCATTAATTCATTTTATAAACATTAATGCTGAAATATTTTTTATGTGATATTGAACTATTATTGGCAAGGTTGTGAACGTTTCCAATTTCCAATAAGACAGATTGTTATGTATAGAATAAGTATATCATAATATATAAAACAAGTTTTTACAACAACACATATAGCATACGAAAGCGTATAAAAACGATACATTAGCCGTCGATAATGGAGTTTGTGCCGGCGACGACGGGGGCGCACGATTGAATTAATTGAAGATTCATCACACATAGATTCATTTATAAAATAACTGCCGGCTAGATCGGGCGTCCTGTCCGTGTTTGCTAACGTTGTTTAACTAAAGTGAATATTACAATTATTTGGAAAGTACTGATTCCAAAGAAGAATCCGTGTGATAACGTTATGGTTTGATTAATGGTTGTTAAACATTTCGCGGTCGTAGGCGTCGTCGCGTTGCAGCGTAAATAAAATCCAAGATACGGAGCAAAGCCGTTCGCCGTTTATACGTCTAACGTAGCTTTACCACGCTTTACGGCCACACGCCACCAGCCGAGTGCCGAGTCCGCGCATACAAGCTGAGTGGGTCGCGCGCGTGTTCTGTTAAAAACTTAAAATGTGCTCAAGAAATGAAGTTGTAATCGCCCCTAAAAATATACTCATCTCCCAAAACCTTCTTTTACTGATTGAATGACATTTTTTTTTTAATAACTCGTTGCAGCATATGACTTCAGTGACTTTGTGTTGCGGCCAATCCGTCTCGCGATGAGAACGGTTTTGGTTTCAAAACATTCGCGTGTGAAGTGATAGAAAAATGTATAAGGGATACTTTTTATTATTTATTGTGACTATAATCGCAACAAATGGTGAGTATTTCTAATAACAAGTAAATTTTATAGGCACTTTTAATATAGACTTTGCTTTGACAATTTTTTTAATTAACTAGTGTTAATTAGAAATATGAAATCCATTTATGAAGGTGTTATGCAGGTAATATAACATTTGTATAGGTACCTAATATTTAAAACAGGCATAGGAACTTCGGACGGTCGTCGGTCCGTCCGCAAAAAAATCCATACTCAATTGTGATGATTCCTCACAGTTTTAAAGAAGATTTTAAAAGTTTTTTTTTTGTTAGGTACTTCGAACACCTACGTACCTATCTACTCGTACCTATGAGTTTGTTCATCTACATAGTCTGATGGTATTCGGAGAACTTGTTTAATTTAAATAAAATGCCAGTAACGAGGCATTCTTGTGATATAAATATCCAAGTAGGTAGGCATGTATTGGTGTGTAGATCTCACATCCTCTATACGCCCACATTCCTTTGTAAATCGCGAATTATTATAAATCGTATGTTAAAGCACTGGAGACATATCCAAAACAAGCCTGACGAAAAACATGTTGATAAAATGTGGTTTCCCAAATTATATCCACGTTCATAACGATATAAGGATACACCTACCTTATACTATATACATAGTAAGGTATTTATTTTATTTAGTATTTTGCAGAATGCTATGAATGCTAGACTAGATGTCCTTATTACCAATTTTATCAAGAATGTTACGAAATCCGCTACACCAGTTTTGACGCCAATTTGCGACGCTGATTCCAATTCACACAATTAAATTCATTCAGAACAGGTGATTAAAATCTTTAAAATATGATTATTAAAATTTTCTAAATAAATATTGAAATTCCAGTAATAAATTCCATAATAAATTCCAATTATTGGGGCTCATAGTACCTATCACATTTTTAATTTCATAATTTCTAAATATATTAAACGTCGAATAACATCAACGTCGAAACATTTTCGCGATCTTAGTTGTAGGTGACATAATCAATCAAACAAAAAGATTGACATAATCATTGAAATTTGTTTTATGTTTTCTGTCGAAAATATGGTTCAAAATAAAAAAACTAATTCAGTTTTTTGGTCATATTAAATCATATTTCAAAAAATCATATTTTTGAAGATTTCAATTCATATTTCGGAAAACAAATATTAAAAAACCGCTCAAGTGCGACTCGGACTCGCACCTGAAGGGATCCGTACCACTGCATAAAAAAAACACGTTATTTATTATTAACTTTTTTTTTAATTTTATATGACGAACGAACAGCGGAGTCTTAGTAATAGGGTTCTCGTTGCTACTCTTAGGTATGGAACCTTTCAAATGGCATGTTAGGAAAAATGGTCATAGGTCCATAGGTCAATGGTCATCACATCACGTGACTATAAACAATTACCACTTCTTTGATTTATGTATCACCAAAAGCTAACATGTACTAACTATAAATTAGTGTCTGCGATTTAAATGTTAAAGTTTGATTTGTTCAATATTTTTGACATTGTAAAATTATATAAATACTGACTCGACCTGGGATTCGAACCCGGGACCTCCAGCTTCGTAGGCAGAGTCGCTACCCACTAGATAGAAGATGAAGATGATAGACAACAAAGTAATCCTATAAGGGTTCTTGTTTCTGTTTTAGGTGTGGAATCCTAAAAAGATCCCGTCGATGTAGCACATTAAATGTTATCGAAAACCACTGTAACGAAACGAAAGCGCATTCGTATTACAATAAATGGTGACATTGAAAAACAGCAGATTT
This sequence comes from Luffia ferchaultella, assembly GCA_949709985.1. Classification (NCBI taxonomy): domain Eukaryota; kingdom Metazoa; phylum Arthropoda; class Insecta; order Lepidoptera; family Psychidae; genus Luffia; species Luffia ferchaultella. Next base: position 23,644,355 of record OX453242.1, on the reverse strand, counting down.
AATCTTTTGACCATTGTTTTTCAAACATTTGTTCAGCAGCGCTACCATGTGTTTAATAGTTCACTCATTAGCGACGTACAGTGCCTCTAGCGGTACCCAAAAGAACTAACAATTCTCATAATATTTTACGTCGTCGCTAGCGAGTATCGACACTGTAACTCATGGTAACAGTGCAGTTTTACAGAATCGACTCAGCAGATTATAATATTTTTGCCAACGTCCCAACGTTTTTCCTTAAAATGAAAAGTACAATTCAACAGAATAGGATTGCCACTAGTTCATAAAGATATAGGTTACCATATCTCAAAAAATTGCCAAAAAAATGGAATCTTTGGACGATGGATAGTCCGTGCGGTTTCACGGTAAGTCCAAAGAAGACGAACGGTAATCTAAGGACATGAGCTTGGAAGTGGTCAAAATATTATGTTGTTTTATTAAATTTAAAATTTCTAGGTTAGGTTGTTGACTACTTTGTTTTTTTAAATTTCAATAGAATGAATTTATTGAATACATAAAAAATAACACTAAACGAATTTATATCGAACGATCGCGTTATGTGAAATGTACCAAATATTTTTATACTTTCTGTGTGTTCTGATATCCGTTATTTTCTGTTGCGTACACACATGTGTGTTCTGGCTCATCAATTCATCCTTATCGTATTGCAATGCTCATCAAGAGTATGGTAGTAACGAAATCATACAAGACGCGCGCATACGCAAGAAAGCTCATGCGGTTCCGAGTTAGAGATAACAAGTCTTATTGTAGGGCGTGGCTAGCCGTTCAACAACCCAAACGAGCCAGAACGAGCTTTATACTGGACACTCTTTAAAAAGCATTTTTGGACGAAGCGTCAACTTGTTGCTCATTACTTTGTCACTGCATTCGTTTATATAATGTCATGATCTTAGTCAATAGCATGCATGGACCATAGGCATGGACTTAATGATTGACTAAGCTTTCCACGCTCTATGATTTTATCGATTTCTTTATTTTATCGGTATCTATCGAATCGAAATCATATCAATCGAAACGTATAAGTACGGCCAACGGATCGAAATCGAACATATAGGTAAATTAAATTAAATTCTTGGCAATCCGCAGTACGTGATTTCATAGAGCATTAGTTGACGCACAGTGCCTGATTATGTCATCAATCATCATAATTAGCGCTTTGTAATTTAATGAATTGCACAAGAAATGTTTTTATACACGTAGAGCGGTTGACGATGCAGCGCAGACCTTGCACTTCTTTGACCGACTTCAAAAAATAGAAGAGCTGGTCAATTCGACTGTATTTTTTTTGTGTATGTTATTCGATGTCTTTGCCGATTGTGATCTGATTTGATTCATTCTTTTTTTTTATTAAATAAACTATACGTTGCCGTTGGTCTCATTTAAATTTGAAGAAAATATTGCACCTCTAAAGTTACAAAATTGGGGGATATTATTAAAATAATAATTTAGTTCATTAAAATGTCACTTTCCGTAAACCGATTTTAATAAAACTTGGCACATAGGTGTAGTTCCATAGAAAATAAAATATTATGGTGTCCTAAAGCTGGTCTAACGACGGATGTGGCAGGCAGTCGATGGGAACTCCTCAACGGTGTACAGTAGCTACCTCGTGTTTGGGCACAGGTTTGGGTTCATAGGATTCATTTTGACGTAGGTAAACTTTCATCTGTGTTTTGACTGTCATCGAGGAGGTCGCGGCCACTTTCATAACGGGAGCGGAAGCGGGGTGGGAGCCGTTAGAAAGATTGTATGTATTTGTATGGAGCATCATTTGTTTCTGCTGCTGTTCCGCTTCCACCACATTCATGGCTGTGTCTAAGCAACTAAGCATCCGACCCGCAAATTATTCTTTTTTTTTTTAACTTAGTCCCTTTCATTACTAATTTCCTCCAAATAGCGCTGCTGTCTCGTTCGAGCAGCGCGTTTAAAAGGCCTAACCGAGTGTGGCCTTAACCATACTAAATGTCTAACCGCTAAAAATTGAAAATTAAAGGAAGTTTCTACAAAAATATAAATACCATCTTCAAAACTTTATATACTTATATATATTTACAAACTTAAACTAAAAAGTTAAAATTTATGTTTTTACTTTGAAGAAAAGTGCATTCATAGGCATATAGTCTATGAAATACAATATAAAGTGTCTTTAGTTTTATTTAAAAATGTATTTTTCATATGTGATAATAATTTCTACAATTTAAATCTATACTAAATATGACTTAGGGAATATCGTCTGTGACATATTATGAGTTGAAATTGATAAGAAACTATCAGGGTTTTCTATCATGTTTTCGTAAGTATCACAAAGATCTCTAATTATGGATAATACAATGGAATACATGAACGATCACTGTGACTGACAGAGACGCAATGTAGCAGCAATGGATCGACAATGGATATCATCGCGAAGGTTTGCATTGTGTAAACAATTATTTTATACTCCTACACGTATTAAATTTATTTATCTTCCTGATTCCTTAACGGATGAAAAACAAAACATAAACTAACGACACGACGACCAAAATGAGATTCAAACGATATGTCGTTGTACGAAAATAGTTATCCAGTCGTTATCCAGTCATATTACTATTCCCACTACACTATGAAGCGTAGGCGAACAAGTTCATCAAGATAAGCAGTTCGAGTTTAGCCTTTACCTAACTTTTCAATACCTAATTAAATATTTATATATTTGAGCCGGAGTTGTAGTTAGATACATAAACTACGACTTTGAAGAATACGTTTTATTTCGTACGATCTAAAAAAAACCAAAAAACCAGAAGTCAATTGGAAGCCAACGTATATTTCGATAATTTTTGGTATTTTATTTTACACATTATAAGCATTGATTTTAAAATATAATATTTAATGAATAATAGTTACGATTACCTTTTAAAAAATCAATGACACTGTTTATTTGAATAATTAAAACTAAATATTATCGAAGTTGGGCGTTCTGGCATACACAATTTATTTTTCTTTTAGCCCCAGGTGTGAAATAATAATAATAATACCGGGACATTCCACACACCGCCATCTAGTCCTAAAGTAAGCAAGTATTATGCTTCTATTATGGGGTACCAGGCAATTGATATACATACTTAAATATTCTTTGTAATATATACATACACAGATAGTTTTACTCCAGACACGGAAAAAGTAGACATGTACACAAATATTTCTCCCGGCCGGGGATCGAACCCGCAAACCTTGGCTCCGCAGTTAGGGTCTCTAACCACTACTCGGTCAGTCAAAGAAATGATCCTTTTTCGAATCGCGTGTTAATTTTTTTCGTTGCAAACGGATTTTACGTTCATGAGGTATCTAGTCTACCTTAAATGGAGTAACTTGTACAACCGCAGTGGATAACCTACTTTATTTATTATGTATATGACTTTGCACAATCCGTGAAGAAGGCCCTTGTCACGTCGGCACCACAGCCGGCATTAATATGCCGTTAACCTAATTACCCTTAATTACGGAGCCGTCTCCAAGTTTGGAGTCAAGCAATCAAGCTGTGTGTGCTATTTATAGCGAGCGCCTGTGGTCGAATCGCGAATTCGTATATAAACACGTGAACATGCAAGTGCTTCTGGTTTTGGTTGTGTTTTGGCATAATGTAAACTGGAAGAGTTGGCCAACTGATTAAAACTGATGGCCAACTACTAGTCAGTTGTATCTATAAAAGTAGGTACGAATTATCGTACTATATTCGTGTAGCTAACTATATACAAAAATGAAATGAAGCTTGTTAGGCTCATTAAAACTCAAGAACGGCTGGACCGATTTGGCTAATTTTGGTTTTGAAATATTTCTGGAAGTCCAAGGGAGGTTTAAAACGTAAGAAAATATAAAGTAATTGCAAGGAAATACTACAATATAGTAAAAACTACAACTTCATTTTCCCAGACAAACTGTTCGTACCTGTAAAACAGGGTGTGTTCAAAAATCAATTTCTTTACTCTCTTATAGGCTATCTCGGAAACGACTCTAATGATTAATATCAAATTTTGTATTTAGAAAGGTATAATTCTACAAAAGGTTTATAAATAAGTTTTACGGTTATTAAGCACCAGGGGGCACTGCAGTAAATGTATATCTTCGAAACGACTGGACTGATTTTGATACGGCTTTTTGCATTACAAAAGTATCACCTGCGAATAGATAATTAAATAAGTTGTGCAGTTATGGGCCACCAGGGGGCGCCGTAATAGATATGTAGTTTTAAAACTGTTGGAACGATCTTGACGCGGTTTTTGTGTTACATAGATATCACCTAAGAGCAGATTCTTAGATAAGGATTGCGGCTATGAACCACCAGGGGGCGCTGCAATGAATACATTTCTCTAAAACGGATGGGAGGACATCTACGCGTTTTTTGCGTTATAAACATATGTCATAAGAGCTTGTTTTTAGATAAAATTTGCGGCCTTGGGTTACCAGGTGCACTGCGATAGATAGATATGTTTCACTGAAACAGCTTTGAAGATCGTAACTAGTTTTGTTGTCATTGAAAATGATTATCAAATCCATTTCACGGCAGACACATTTTTGGCCATAACTCCGAAGGGTATGGGGTCTAGCCAAGACTTTAAGGTCTTAGAAGATTAAAAATTAAGTTGCGCATCGTATGACATCAAAATGTTGGAAATCGGTTTAGTAGTTTTTGAAAAGAATAGGAAAATGTAAAAAAATCTGGATTTTTTCGGATTTTTTTTTTACTCAATCCAAAATATTTCGAGAACGGAGACCGATATGGAAAAGAAAAAAAAATAGTATCTGGGCCATTAACGTAGCTACGATTTGAGACCAAGTTTTTGGAAATCGGTTGGTAATTGTAAGAGAAATTATTTCCGAAAGATGAGATTTTTTGGTCGAGCGCTGGTGCTTGCGGATATAAGTTACTATATTTCAGAGGGTATTCGTCGGATCGCTTTAAAATGTTATAAGAAAGGTTAGAAGGCGTCGGTAGCTACAGTTTGAGACCAAAATTTTGGAAATCGGTTGGAAATCGAACAAGAAATTTGACATCACATGTTAGATTTTATGGACGATTGGGAACTTGTTAACATTACGGTCATCGCCTTTCGGCCTGTATTCGTTCGAATGTTTCTTTATCGAGTTCAAAACGTTTAAGGATATCAGAGGCTGCAGTTTAAAAACTAAATGTTTCAAATATATTGGACAAACGAAAATATTTTTTTCGTTGATTTATTTCTGAGTTTAGAGTTGAAAAGAATAGTGCCACGTTTTCGTGGCAAAACCACGATTACGTAGCAATGCCACGATTTCGTGGTAATAAAATAAAATAATCTGTGAAAATCGGATTTGGGTAGGTTCATTTTCAATGAAACCGATGGTTGCGGGGACTGCAAGATCTGTGGATTTTTTGTCTAGATATCATCTAAGAGCAAATTCTTACATAAGAATTACTGCTACGAGCCACCAGGGGGCGTTGCAGTAAATACATTTCTCTAAAATAGCTGGGAGGATCTCTACGTGGTTTTTTGTGTTATAAACATATCACCTAAGAGCATGTTCTTAGATAAAGTTTGCGGTCATTGCGGGCACTGCGATACATCTGTTTCTCTAACAGCTGGAAGAATCATGACGTAATTTTTCGTGTTATATAGATACCTAATACCTACGAGCCGGTTTTTAAATAAGGATTGCGGCTATGAGCCACCAAGGGGTGCTGCAATACATATATGTTTTAAAACGGTTCTGAGTTCTAAGGCGGTACGAAGTTCGCCAGGTCAGCTAATCACGGATTAAAAAAATTAAAACCAAAAATTAGAGATGTAATCATTATCTCGTTTTCCACAGAGAATAACAATTTGGTGTGATGGTAGGTGGACCTGAAGGTGATAACCGGAAATAAATCTAACTACAAGAAATAGTTTCGTCTTTATTATTATTATTATTATTTTTTATTTTCTATGAATCGGATATAGGTACGTTACCTTCGAAAAAAAATTTCTTCAAATCTACAAGTCGTATTGGTGCCGCGATTGAACTAAAGTGTTAGAAATGATGAAAACTAGCATGCAACAAAAATGGGTTTCATATCACACTGTGCGTCCTTATCTAAGACCGCTTGACAAAAGCTCGTTTAAGTTAGACTACCTATCGAATTTTTCACATTTAACTTTCAACACATTCGAGTGAGTATATTAGCGAGTGTCTAAAATTATTTTCATGCGATCGATTTGCGTGCATTCGGTACATATACATCTTGATTTGATTACGGCAGTGCAAAGGTTAAAACATGAAGTTTTCTCACTAATTGGAGTACAATTACTTATAAAGTAAACGTAAGTAGGCCAACTAAGGACAGCTGCATAGCTGCGTTCCGATGTTTGTGAGTAATTTCTACGCATTCATAGGGTTTCATTTATACAAAGACATCAAGTCAAGAAATATACCTATACTATATCTAGACGTACCTAGTAAGACAACAGCTAACGATTCCGATGGTGAGCAAAAATATCAATTCAACTATACTTATTACCAACGCTTATCTCAAAGTTAGTGAGTATAATATCTATACTTCTTTACTAATATAATATATTACAAAGAGAAAATATTTGAATCCTTGTTTGTTACGAATAAACTCAAAAACTACTTAACTGATTTTAAAAATTCTATCATTTATAGAAAGCTACATTATAAGCGAGTAACATGGGCTATATTTTATTTCCAAAATACCTCCGCTCGTGTGGACTACACAGTTGTACTATACTGGGACCGTTATAATTTTTTACATAGATATAATTTATAAGTTGAAGAATGACTTAGGTTACTTTTTATCCCGGAAAAAGGGATCCCAGTACAACTGTGTAGTCCAAACGAGTAGGCGAGGAGCGGTTGGCGAAAAACTAGTAATAGAATATATTTGTAATTTATTTGCACGAGTAATCTCTTAAAGTTACGGCTGTGGGCGGAGCGTTGACCTATTCCTACACTTAAAAATTGACAATTCAGGTAAAATGGTACATCAATGCTTAGGTGTCTAAAGACTATTCTGAGGTGTTTGTTCAATAAAACACATAGAGTAAATTTTGACAGCAACGTTTGGTTTTAATAGAGTAAGAAATGTCACTTCACAGTATCGAAAATGTCAAACGTAATTTCGCGGGGATGAAGGTTGGTGAGCGGGGACTTCGCGGATTAAACTCGGACTGAAACTCGCCATCTCACAACGGGTACAGTCACCTAGCTAGAATTGTGAGTGGTTAGACGGTAAGCGCAGAAGTGAGCTTCTAGTCAATTCGTGCTTTTATGATAGAACATAATGTTCTTTATAAATTCTTTTTACAAAAGCTCGTAAAGGAAGTCACTACTTTCACTTTGTGGCCTTCCGTTCAAAAAGTGAACAAAATTTCGTATTCCAAATGTTTATTTCCTGGGCTTTATGTATTATTGTTTCCTACATGGTTTATTTTGTAGTCGATTTATTTATATTCATGAAATTCTACGAACGTCACGTAATTTTTGCATATATTAGCTATTAGTTTTACTAATTCAACATTGTGCTAAAAGTAAAATCATCAATATTTCAAGCAAGTTAACAACGCAACGATATTAGCGTACCAAATCGAGGTCGCACGTTTAAACGTGAAATCTTGTTTTAAATATGCAGAAGGCACTAGAATCCTAATGATATTCCAATGAAAAAATATGTATACGATTTTTGTTGATTTCATTTAATTATGGACGATAAAAAAAAAAATAAGCACATTGCCCTTTTTTTGGGCGACAGGAATCACAAACCGCGAAATTGCAAAATACACTACGATTTTAAACCGCGGATTTTAGTCAGTTAAAAAATGGACTGGTGAGCTGCAGCGTGTATTGTAAAAAAATAAGAAATAGCAGGCAGCATCCACCATCTAATAAAAATTTATAAGAATATTTTAACAACTTTTGACAGAAACGCGTAAATATTGAAAAGAATTTCATTGAATTAATTGTGATTAAAATCAAATCAGTTTTTAGAAAAAACTCATAGAAAAAATTTAATACGTAATCGATGTTTTTTTAAGTTTCTTGTTGATAAAAACCGTAACTGAATGCGTGGCACTGTAATACGTGTAAAAAAAAGATGAAATAAGTTTTAATATACTGTGAATTAACTAAAACCCATTGGACCTTCAAATTATTTATAAAAGTTTTTTATTTTTTATTTTTTTAATTTCATTTATTTCGATAACAATAATAATTTACAGGTAATTTATAATAAACAAAGAATAAACTTACGAACACTTTTTTTAATTACAATTTTTTTTTTCTCATCATTGAATCAGCGAATCATTATCGCTATACATATTCACAGTTTAGAAGCCACCTTATAAGCACACGCACACGTAGCTCGTAGCACGACACACACTGGTGTATTCGTCATTAAAAGGTTTATTCTGCAAATGACAGCCAAGATTGTTTTTTTTAAATCATTTAATAAAATCATTTAAACATTGGCGTTTTTAGTAAATGACGTTGTAGGAATTGTGATCCTACAATTTTTGTAAGCACGGGAAAATGGATAATTTTCCTTTTTTAATAGGGTTCGGAAGTCCGACGAGCTTATTGGTCCTTACAGTTCTTCTCGTGTGTACCAAAATCTTGTTCTAGGTATAGGGTGACGCCTATCCTATACATACAAACTGACGCTGAAAAATTTCTTAAATTCTGTAATACTCACACATAGCACGATCGTACTAAGAATTATCACAACTATCTAGGGTTAACCAGTTCTAGAGAAAGTTAATACGGTGTTCGACTTTTTTTTCCAAATTTCTTTCCCAAGTTCTTTCTATTCGTTCTACGCTCTGCAAATGTTTAAAGTTGCAATTGATTGTGATTGCAATTTTTGCGGCTTTTGCATAATGTTACAGTTGATATAAAGTATGTTCTATAGCTAATTCTAACACCTTGAAATTTGACGTTGTTAAACTTCAAAATGACAGTAATCTTAGGGGTCCGTAATTGCGTATACTAGGTACCTACATAGCTTCTGTCATCGTTACCTATAGCGGAATTACTTGTATGTGGAACAGTAAACTTATCATTAAATAAAATAAATGCGCAAAGTACATTATTTTATTATATTGTTAACAGAATATTCCCGCGGTGCCTCCGACCTCCACCTTGCAATGATTAGTGGACCTCCATTGTGTATAGTAATTGCGTATCTAATTTAATTCCATTATAATCTTTAAGTGTAGTCATTGAATGTAAATCTAAGATTTTATACGGATGAGTTTGAATGTAGTGCTTGATACAATATTTCGTTCTAGTGATATTTTTCACGTTTATATGTCTAGATAGAGCTACGCGATACAAAGACAAGAAAAAAAGGGGTCAACTTTTATATGCTTGTCGCGTGACTAAAAAGACCACATACGCCCGCTACGCCATACGATCCGTGTGCTAACCGTCGCTGTGTGCGTAAATAGGGTAATTAAATATATTTATCAAGGAAATACAAAAATATGCTATATACTTACGATAACAAAATTTATAAAGAAAATTATATTTGGTTCAAGAATATGGAAATTATGGGCTATTAAAATTGTATCTCTGTCTCTTTCTTGCAAAACGATATTTAACATTATTTTAAATGACCTGTCGTCACACACGGTACGCCGTGCCGTATTGCCGTCTCTGTCTAACAGGACGTTTTAAACGTTTATAACTTTGTTATATATTTAGAAAACACTTTCATATAAAATAATTTAAAAAAAATAGTCAACTAGCCTACCGTGTGTACAGTTAGGTGATATTTTTATCAACGTTTTTTGCTGCCGAATCTCTCTATTTTCATCTAAAGATGTACCTATAGAATCAATAATTTTGATATATACACTCATAGACTACTAAAACTACGAGGTTAGAAAAATCAAGAATCAGCTCCTTTGATCCCCTTAAACGCATAGTTTCTGTACCGCTTTTTAAGGATTTACACGAAGTCTTATTCAGCTGGTTATAGTTTATCTGGTCGCCTTTTTTCAACAATGTTTGTGCCGGCCTTGTAGCTCGTAGACTATTATTCACAATCACTGATACCAATGCGTCATAAGTCAACTAACGTTTTGGAAATAAATCAAGCCACCTACTTCTTATTCAAATATACATAACATTATCTTCGTTCGATTGGACGACAATTCAGGCATTTCTAATGTACGTACACGTATCTACCTACCTACTAATATTTTAAAACGGAAAGATTTTATTTTTTGTTTGTTACGGATAAACTCAAAAATTATTTAAGTGATTTTAAAAATTCTTGCACATATATAGAAAGCTATATTATCAGTAAGTAACATGGGCTATACCTATCTTATTTTCGAACTAGCTTTCGCCTCCGCGGCTCCGCTCGCGTGGACTACACAGTTGTAGCGGAACCGCTACAATTTTTTGCATAGACATAGTTTATAAGCTCAATAGTGACATAGGCTACTTTTTATCTCGGAAAAAGGGGTCCCGGACTCCCGGTACAACTGTGCAGTCCACGCGAGCGGAGCCGCGGGCGGAAAGCCAGTATTGATTACAGATACAAAGAACCATTTGGTAACGAGTATATTCTAACGATTTCTATGGATTTAAATAAAATTAACCTATTTCTAGCTTTTGCGAGGTTATAGGAAAAATATTAATCTGCAAGTTTTATTCTGTAATTCGGTGTATTAATTTATTTGTATAATTTGGGTTTTTCAATGGCGTTAGTTGAATACTTATTAAGTATATTACTACAATTAGAAACACGGATAAAACTAGTTTAATGTAATATTTATGCAGAATTAATAATAGTTGACATAAACAACGTAATTTCCCTTCTACTACATATATATCACTCATTGATCCAATTAGGTACTTGTTTAAGGAAGGACAAGGTGACCGAGCAATGATTTAATGTTACAATCATAGCTTAGCTAGACATACAAATAAAATTGAAGTGTCTGTCTATGGTTTGGAAAAAAATACCTTTTCTTATCTTCGTAAGTATATCTATTTGCACTTAACCAAAAACAAACATGCGTTTATAAAATTTTTGTCTGTATGTCTGTCTGTTTGTCTAGATTAATCTCGGAAACGGCTGAACCACTTTTGATCGGTTTTTCCTTGGAAGGAGGACTTTTTCGATAATATTATAAGCTGGTTTATATTCCTGAAATGTAATTAATAATAAATTAAACGTAAAAAAAAATTCAAAATAAAATAAGGATTTTACTTAAGCTTATATGGTGATTTGCACCTTTAAAAACTTTGAATATACGTTTTTTTAAATTTTTGTCTATCTGTTTGTTTGTCCGGCTAAAAATTCAAAAAATTCAAAATTCAAAAAGTTTTTATTCAATATAAGATGTTTGCACACACTTATTGAAAGTCGTAAAAATTGATTAGGTACCGGTTCAAAAACTAGGAGGAGAAGAACCGGCAAGAAACTCCTCCCTATTTATTTTATTTAAATATATGTTTTTCTTAATTGTTTTTTTTTTAAATTTAAAGTCTTACAACTATTACAATAATGTCCATGCGCACTTATCATTTAAATACTCGGTAATACAATAGTAAGCTTTTTTCATGAGTTGGACTTTAACTCGCTTTATAAATTGATTAGAATTCAAGTCTAACATTTCTTTTGGAATTTTATTATAAAAACGGATACAATTTCCCATGAAAGAATTATTAACTTTTGAGAGCCTGAACCTGGGAATTGATAACATATGCTTATGTCTTGTATTTAAGTTGTGGCCATCACCCACCCTAGAGAAAGCATTTAAGTTTTTATGTACATAAATTATATTTTCATAAATATACTGACAAGGGACTGTCAAAATATTACCTTCTCTAAAATGAGCCTTTACACTATCTCTAGATTTTAATTTATATATAGCTCGAATAGCCCTTTTCTGCAGAACAAATATTGTTTGAATGTCAGCGGCCTTTCCCCATAGCAGAATGCCATATGACATTATGCTATGAAAGTAGCTAAAATAAACCAGCCTCGCTGTAGGCACATCGGTTAGTTTTCTTATTTGCCTAATTGCAAAAACAGCAGAGCTCAGTTTACCAGCCACCCTCATAATATGAGGACCCCATTGTAAATTTGCGTCGATAGTAATGCCCAAGAACACAGTTTCATTAACAAAACTTAATGAATCTCCTCCAAGTCTCAAATTGACATCAACTTGTCTAACATTGGGCAATGTAAATTTTAAACATTTTGTTTTATTTGCGTTTAATAATAGGTTATTAGCGTTGAACCAATTTAAGACCTGCAAAAGTGAAGAGTTTACTGTTGAGAATTCCTCTTCATTTCTATTAATTTTAAATATGAGAGAAGTGTCATCAGCAAACAACACTATCTCGGCAGATTTTTCTACCAAGTAAGGTAAGTCATTAATATACACTAAAAACAGAAAGGGACCCAATATAGATCCCTGAGGAACTCCCATTTTCACAATAGAACCCTTCGATTTAACTCTATTAATATCAACTTTTTGAATTCTATTACAGAGGTATGATTCTATTAGATTGTTAGCACAATTATTTATACCATAATGTTTTAATTTAAGCAACAATGTCCGATGATCAACACAATCAAATGCCTTCGATAAATCACAAAAGACCCCTATAGCATTTTTAGAATTTTCCCATGCATCAAAAACATGTTTCAAAAGTAAAATGCCAGCGTCTGTTGTGGATCTTCCTTTCGTAAAACCGAATTGTCTAGAATGAAGTAAATTGTGGGACATAAAATAAGAAAGCATTTGATCGAGCATGATTTTTTCGAAAATTTTGCTTAATGTGGGCAACACTGCTATTGGTCTATAATTAGTGGGGTCTTTTTTATCACCAGATTTAAACAGAGGTATTATTCTGCTATACTTCATTAAATTAGGAAATATGCCCGCTTTAATACATTCGTTAAATATACTCGACAAGTATGGTGCTATAATGTGAACAACAGAACCTATAACTTTCACCGACAGCCCCCATAAATCCTTGGTCTTTTTAATTTTAAAGATTGAAAAGTTTTAATAATATTAAAAGAATTTATTTTTTTAAACCTGAACTCCGACCCCTGAGTCGGTACATTTTCCTTTAACAAAGTTACAGCACGGTCAGGAGATGAACCCAAATGTTCCGTGATTTTAATGCTTATATTTTGGAAAAAAGAATCAAATTCGCGAGCGACGTCGATTGCTGAAGTAACAGTTCTGTCATCCACCCGTAAGGCAAATTCGTTGTCGGGAGGCTTCATTTTGCCTGTTTCAGTACGTATGATTTGCCACACAGTTTTACATTTGTTTTCTGACTTCTCTATTTTATTTCTAATATGAATAGATTTGGCTGTTTTACAAACCTTTTTGAATATCTTTGAATAAGATTTTACATAATTTACAAATGATTGATTAGCTAATCTCCCAAACAGCTGAACTAGTTCTCTAGCTGAACCGATTTTGATGGGCCTTTCATTGGCAAATAGAAGACTTTTCAGAAAGTAATCTAGACAATTATTTATTCCCTAAACTTATCTACTATATTATAATGTATATTATATATATTAATAAAATAAAACTGTCTGTCTGTGATTTTAAAATAAAGAAATTTTCAATCTGAGCTTATTTATCTCGAAATTTTCTTTCCTTAATACAGATTTCTTACTCTCTTATGAAAAGAGTCAGTCCTTCACTGTCAAAAGACTGTAATATCTGTTAAATATTGACTATTAATTAACATTTAGCAAAAAATATCTCAGTTCTAAAAAGATTTATTATCATACTAGCGACCGCCCGCAGCTTCGCTTGCGTAGACTACACATTCCTGTTTTAGGTAGTATTAACATTCGAAATAGTTTATATGTAGGTACTTTTTGCTGAAACTAATATTGGGTACACCCATTCAAACTTTCAATCTTCACTCTCCCCACTCCTTTAAGAAAACCGATACTCCCATACTGTTCACCTCCCGTTTCCTACCCTTAAAATGTGGAAATCCAAAAACCCTGAAACACGTCATTATTTATTTATGTTAAAATTTTTATATTTCTAACTTTAAAGAACAAAGACTCTCATACAAAGCCCCTCCATCCCTCCCTTCTTTAATTTGAAATTTCCATATACTCCTTTCTTAAAAAATTAATACTCACGTTATAAAATAAACCACTGTTCCAAATTTCGGCTTCCTAGATTTAGTAGTTTCGGCTTTATCTACGCTGATAGATCAGTGAGGAAAAACGACAGACAGCCACAAAAAAAAAACTGATGTCACTCTTTACAATCTTCTTTCACGTTTGCAAGGTTTCATTAAAATCTGTTCAGCTGTTTTGGAGATTAGCTCGAATAGACACATAGACGTACAGACAGACAGACAAAAAGTAGCGTATGTCACTTTTGACCACCTCCTTTTTACACCCGTGAAATTTCATTAAAATCGGTTTAGCCGTTTTCGAGATTAGCTCGAATAGACAGATGGACGTACATACAGACATACAAAAAGTAGTGTATGTCATTTTTGACCATTTCCTTTCCACATCTGTGAAGTTTCATCAAAATCAGTTTAGCCGTTTTGGAGATTTGCTCGTATAGACGGACAGACAGATAGTATTATTTTATACATATAGCCTACAGCCTTTCTTAATAAATAGACTATCCAACACAAAAAGAATTTCTCAATTCGAACCAGTAGTTCCTGAGATTTGCACGTTCAAACAAACAAACAAACAAACAAACAAACAAACAAACTCTTCAGCTTTATAATATTAGTATAGATTGCTCACTTATATATAATAATAAAATTTTAAACATTTTCTGTCAAAGAATAAGAGTTGTATTACAATAAAAATTCTCGCGACCTTCTTCGCGGTATTAAATATGCCAATTGAGAAGCCGACCGGGACTATATTTTGGTCAATTTATTAAGCGAATGGATATTTGATTGATTGTATTAAGCGATGACGTCCTCCTGCCTATCGCATAGTCGAGGCAATAGTTCGAATTATACGGACACTATAGCACAGTTGATTGCCCGTGTTGACTAAAGAGGGTGATCGACCAGCGAGCTTTACCGCGGTTTTGTGACTCATCGGCATAAAAGTAGAAATAATATAAATAGCAACATACTACATCTTTATAAACAGTCTTGTCCGATCGGCTCTTGAATATGCAAGTCCGGTTTGGTCACCTTACTACGCAAATCATAAGGAAAGAATAGATGCAATCCAGAATAGATGTCTTAAAATATTATTGGGCCGCTCGCCATCAGGGTATGACAAGAGGCGTGAACACTTTGGGGTCGACTCTTCTCTTCAACAAGAAGAGATTATAATGACCTTGTCTATCTGCACAAAATTCTCAACTCTATTATAGACTGTACTGGTTTGTTGGCTTCCATAAATATAAACTTAAGGTATATCCCGCAGTCCCGTAACCTTTCCTCTGTACTGTACGTATACAGAAATAATGTGTCATTCCACAGGCTTGTTCCTCGAATGTGTCGTCTATATAATGAGTTGGTTGCCACTTGTGTTGTGGATATATTTAATATTAATACTAGTAGATTTAAGCAGTGCATCAGCAGAACTATGCTGTTTGATTGTAAAGAGAAAATATTAATGTAATTGTTTATATAATATAGTTGCTGTTTTGGTTTTGTTTTGCTCATACTCATGCAACACTGAAAATGTCATGTTCGCATATCTGATTGCATTGTGCTGCATTGATTGTAATCTATTTTGTGAATTTATTAAATAAATAAAAATAATTTTAAAAAAATAGTAAGACTAGAAACAAGCGCCTATTCAACTGGATTTTCTACTTGTTCTGGTCTTAATAATATATTATTTCTACTACGATGAGTTCATAAAAACGCAGTAAAGCTGACTCCCTTATGAAAGGATGAAAGTACCAGGCGTCTACACAATTTAGTCATATGGTTATGAGTCGGTTACACTTACGCTAGGCGATAAAAAAAATATAACGACCAAATTGTGTGCGCGCCTAGTACTGTGATCCTTTACTAAGTTAACTTGGCTAATTTGCTTTATTCGAACGATGGCTTTCAACTAGGCGATCGATGGTAGAATGTGCGACCCCGCTGATCTTAAATTCATTGATTTTTTTTCCCATAAATTTAGCGCATTCAATTTTAAAATTTTCATTAATTATTTTAAAATACATTTTTTCCAGCTGATCTTTGAAAAAAATTATAAAATATACACCCTTGTCTTCTTTAAATTTATCAATAAGAATAAATCGAGTAATGATTGAATGGATATATATTCCTATCAATCTTAGAACAGAACGCCAGTGCTACATGACGTTACAGAACACGCATGCTGTGTAGGGATATCAGCAGTTTCTTTTACGCATAAACTTTTTACTTGAAACTATAAAAATGTATTTATTTGACAATACAAACTATACGTTTACTACCTATGCTGTTTTTGTATTCAAGCCGTAAAGGCTCGATCACGTGGCCTCACAGCCATATTGCAATTATCAATGAGTATTGGTATTTCCTCATTTAAATAAAACACATTTTATATATTAATCGTGTAGTATTTTCTGATTAATATTCACACAATTTGTAAGACATTATAGAGTTAAATTCTTCCACTTTAGACTTAAAAATGTCGTCATTGTCACTACCAACACAGACTATAAATGAATTTAGAATTAATGGAAACGAATGTGGCTGGTTTCAAACTAGTGTGAATACAATGCAAACTTTCCGCTGATACCATAGGCTGATACACATTGAGAATACATTATGATTTCAAAATGTTTCTATTGGTTTTGAATTATTTTTTGGTTTTTTGTAAGATATTAATTCGCTAGGAAATAGGTACTTTAATTACAGATTTTAGAGAGCATGATAGTCAAGATGGAGGGTCTCATACTTCGAAATGATCGAAAACGTGAGCGAAATTTTAGACTCAGTGATTAGACCCATCTCTTTAGATACTACAACTAGAGTAGGCAAGCTCCATATATCCCTTAATGTGATAGTTGGGCATGGAGAAAAAAGGATGGAAGAAAACTGTACCTAGTTGGATCCTTATTTTATTTTTGTGCCGCATGTGCATTAGGACATAAATTTGATAGTCACAGCTGTCACAGCTATCAACCAAAGAGGTACCAATTGCGCATGTTCAAAATAAAAAGAGATAGACTTAGCGTAATTGACTGCATGAATTATTTTCTGTCTCTTTCTCTCGAAAAAAAAAATTTTACTTCACAGTAAATATTTCAAATCATAACCCGGTGGATATTTGGTGGGTCTATGTCGTATATTTTTTTACTCACATTTCACGGTATCTCTATGTTCCTCTATTCCATGTTGCAGAGTTTAAGCTCGAATAGGTAAATCTTATTACATTTCACTAACTAATATGGCTTACATAAATACGCACGTACAAAATGAAACAGTACCTACTAAATCCGAAAGGCGCGAATCTTACTCGAAATTGACCAGTTTCTTTCAACTGGCAGCCGCTTACGGTAAGTATATTTTATAATGCAGGCTATCGTATGTCAGATCCCACGGTATATTTCTCAGTATTTACATTGCGGGGCGTACTGTTACAAGACCCGCTATTCCTAGAAAGTGATGCAGTTATGGGATAGTTCTAGAAATTTGTGGAATCTCTGATGGCAGGTAATGTAGGTTATAATATTTAGAGCTTGTATTATGAGTAAACAATTTACTATTGGCTATCCAACAATATATAAGTTCCGAATTAAATATGTAGCAATATAAGGCGAGGCCGTGTTCTTGGTAATCACAGTTTCAGTCAGTTCGATAAGTTCGAAGTGGTTTAACGTGTCGATTCTCGCTATCGACAGCTTACAAGATTTATATGGAAAACATCTCTAGCGGTAACGAGAAGAACTGAAATTAATACACAAATCTTTTCCGAGTCGCTCGCGAGTGTTGACACGTTAAACCGATTCAAACTCACGGCAGGCGTGCTAAACGTTCAAGTCGTAGAAGAAGGCAGTAATTTTGTGTTCAGAAACGTGAACCTAGAGATACCGCGATGACGTATATAGCATCGCAAACTAACTACCGATGCACCCCTAGTAAGTCAGGTGGCTATGTACGCACGCGTCTAGTTGAGCACACTCACACCTTACACGGCCGCCATTGCAGTGCTTCATTGGTTGTTTAGTGACAGGAAGTTTTATCATCATCAGCCCATTTTACCCCACTGCAGGGGCTTAGGTCTCCCCCAGGGTGAGGAGGGGGTTTGGAGCTTAAATCCACCACGCTACTCCACTGCGCGTTGGGGATTGTAACGACCTCCATCTATTAACAGCGTCCGGGACCGACTGCTTAACGTACTCTCCGAGGCACGGAGTCAGTGATAGTTAATGTACTTAAGTCAGAAAAACTCATTGGTACACGCCCGGATTCGAACCATGGCCCTATCGCCTTATAAATTTGAGACAGGTTCGTTGCGCTCTGGGCTATCACGACACGACACGATACGACATGGAGTTTATAAAGTTTTTATTACGTGTGTTCAGAAAGAAATTTATTAGGGTTTAAACTGATTGATATTGGAAGAAAAAATATGAACATAGGATCTGTATAGAAATAAACACTCTAAAATACCTAAAATGTCATACATCTTTTATGATTACACAAATAAAAGTTTTTTTTTCTGTCTTCGCTAAGAAAAATAAAACGTTGTTAGTTAGTTGTTAGCGAAAAATCCAGGTAAGTAGCGAAAAAGGGTTTCCTCGAGGTTTGTGTTTTGTGGTAAATCCCTAGTCGATTTTAGTTGTATGAAACTATAGTTTCAATCAACTAGTTTTAGTTGCCTAATCTTTTATAGTTCTCCACCCAACTAACAGTAAAAGCCGGGTGACTATAGTAATTGGCGACCGACAGAAAATAGCGATGTATTAGCATGTCTTAGTACAAAACAATGTCACGCTTTCGAATCGCTAATTGTCGGGTGTGCCTATGGGTTACTATGATATTACTCCGTTAAACCTTAACCGAGTTGCCACAAAAAATTACATGGTATTCAGATCAGCAAGAATTAGTTTCAACTTTTTTTTTTTTAATTATTTTGATACATCATATTGTTTTATTGTTAATCATGAAATAGACATTTTCACAACACGAATACCATATAATGTTTTTGCGCCAAGTTTTAATGGGGTGCAACCATTATCGCTGTGGGCATGTAAACGCATACTGGAGTACGATATGTATACTGTGCGTCATTACTTGACTTGCGTGATTCCGTAATTTTTTTTTTAAATTTTAATATAAGATATTAGAAAGTATACGCCGTACTTTCTAACATCT
The DNA here is from genome assembly GCA_949709985.1 of Luffia ferchaultella. Classification (NCBI taxonomy): domain Eukaryota; kingdom Metazoa; phylum Arthropoda; class Insecta; order Lepidoptera; family Psychidae; genus Luffia; species Luffia ferchaultella. The sequence goes on along the minus strand of OX453242.1, from coordinate 23,625,008 downwards.
CAACCTGATTGTATGGAATATATTGCACCTTTTGCAATATTAGAAGCTAAGTATTTTACAAACGCTGTTTAGAAATGAAAATTGGTAATCTTCACTTAATTTTTAAAGACCTGTCTAATGATACCCTAATTAACGATGGGGATGGGGTGATAATAAAAACATTGCTCTGCTTCGTACTTACTTATTTTTGTATTTCAATATTTAGTGTGTTGTTGGTAGTTTTTCACCTTTTAATGTTTTGATGTAGTTATGAAAAAAACATTTATTGTCTACATTAACAAATATGGCGTTTTTATGTAATCCTTTGAATAGCCTACAGATTAATAATTGAAATATTATATTTAAGCAAATATTGCATTGCACCGGTACACACAAAGTATGTCGGTTTTGTTTGAACTATCTGATTAGTACATATTTTTTTCAACAACTTCATATACATATTATAGCAACTGAATAAACACACACTTGCATAGTTAAATTAAAATTAACATTGTTAATTTTTAAGACGTGGACACAAAAGTCGGTAGTAGTACATAGGAAATATTTTGAAATGCACTTTAATAGATTTTTATTATATGTCGTGACAGCCCAAAGCGCAACGAACCTGTCTCAAATGTATAAGGCCATAAGGCCATGGTTCGAATCTGGGCGTGTACCAATGAGTTTTTCTGACTTAAGTACATAACTATCACTGACTCCGTGTCTCGGAGCAGTCGGTCCCGGACGCTGTTAATAGATAGCAGTCGTTGCAATCCCCAACCCGCAGTGGAGCAGCGTGATGGATTTAAGCTCCAAGCCCCCTTTACCCCGGGGGAGGCCTATGCCCCTGTAGTGGGGTAAAAATGGACTGATGAAGTGAAGAAGATTTTTATAATTAGATGAAATTTCATACTCAGTTGAAATCGGTCTGCAGCATTTTACTGAACTGTGTTTATTACGAAAGAAATTGCAAACTAGATCTAGCAGTTTTATTTGTTCTTATCGTATTTATTTACACAGATGTTATGCTGTTATTTCAGTATGAAATTATCACACAGCTGTACATAGGTTTCTTTTGACGTAGGTACTCATTTTTAGGGTTCCGTACTCAAAGGGTACCAACGGTAACCCTATTACTAAGGCTATACCGTCCGTTTATCCGTCTGACACAGGGCTGTATCGTCTGAACCGTAATAGATAAACACTTGAAATTTTCACAGAATATTACTATACTACTTTAACAACGAACAATAAAATAAAAAATAGTTGAAAATTAAAGGGGGTCCCCAAACAAGAAACGTGTTTTTTTAATATCATACGATAGTACGGAACCCTTCGTGTGCGAGACCAACTCGCACTTGGCCAGTTTTTTTAATAAATAAAACTGCAAATTTTAGTTTAAACGACAGTTTTCTTTCACATGGCTAACAAGTAAATGGACATGTGTATATTAAATACGAAACCTCCACCTCATTTGAAGTTGTTTTATATTGGTCTCGGGTTCTGCGTGTTCTCAGTAAAACGCACGGTAATTTCTATATGCGTTTATTTCGCTAAACACATTTCTCAGCGAAATAAATGATACGTTCGCGTTATACACATATATAGCGAATTCCGCAAGTTGCTATGACATTAATTTCTCTTCTCATCCTTAAAACTCTGATTTCTTAAGACTCGCTCAAATTCCAAATCGGACTGAATGCAGTTATATTGGCATGCCATTTATTTTTCATCGAAGTTTCTGGGGTAACATTATAATGGATGGTGAACGACGACGGTAGTTGATGTTGAGGATATACACTTCTTCTTCTTCACCTTCTTCTTAATTATGGCGTAGGATATACACTTCAAATATACTGAAAATATAACTGAAATGGGGTTACAAGGTATGAATCAACCAAACATGTACTGAATTATATTTATAAACTTACGAACTACGCTATTTTTAGTATAAGTTTATCGTACATTTAAACTAACGTTTGCACAAACATTAAATGATGAGTAATTGATACTACAATTCAATTTGTTCTGTAATAGTTTGTAGATATTCTAGAGTGGTGTTCACACACTTGATGCACGTATGTGTCATGTTTACGCAAACGAAGTCACAGATCTAACAAATATGGCGGTGCAGAGTACATATTGTCTAGAAATACCACAGAGAAATAAGTCGAACATAGACTCCGGTAGTTGACCATTATTAAAATACATTTATCAAGAAAATATAAAAATAGACTTTGTACTATAACAAAATTTATAAAGAAATTGATATTCGGTTGAAGAGTATGGAACTGATAGCTATCTATATATAATAAAAAAATATTGTTTTTACCATTGCAAACTTACATTTTTTTTTGTAAATATATAATATATATTTTTTGTATAGTGGTACAGAACCCTCTGTGCCCGAGTCTGCTCGCACTTGGTCTTTTTTTTAAATAGTTTATTATTATTAGGCTAATATAAAACTGGTCAGTCCATACACGCAAAGAAATTTTATAATAGTTTTTCACAAATAATTTTATTTTTTACAAATTTAAAATGTTTATGAATTCTTTTCTGTAATTTGTAAGAATTGATGTATGAAAATGAATAATCAGGTTCTGCACCCCTCTCCATACCTACCTGTTTTAAAACCTAAAAATGTGAATCATTTAATTATTTCTTAAATAAAATTAATTTAACTTACCCAATGTCAATGTTGCGATAGCCGTGTGGTGGCGAACCTGCTTCTTGTTTAGAAGGTCGTGGTTCGAATTCCAGGGCATATCAAAGAGTTTTTTCTGACTTAAGTACATAACTATTACTGACTCCGTGCCTAGAAAACACGTTAAGTCGTTCATCGACGTTAAACCGTCGGTCCTAGATGCCATTATCATTTACATTATAAATCATTAAAATCCACCAAACCGCACTGGAGCAGTGTGTTGGATTTAGCTCCAAGCACCCTCATCCCGAGGGAAGGTCTAAGCCTCTACAGTGGGGCATAATGAGCTATATAGACTCAAAACAATTTAACTGGCGACCCGAGTTATATTAGATTTGTGATACGTTCTAGCACTAGAACTCTCCTATATTTAAACTGATAAAATATATGTTTTTGTTATTTTGCAGGTTCGTGTTCGAGTTTACTGTGCGGGCGTACGGCAGAAGTGGAGTTGGGCGGAAGAATCAGCTCGGCTCTAGCTCTGGCGCTCTTAAGGCCAGAAGGACAACCCACGCCTTGCACGCTGAAATTGAGTGCGCCTGATGCAGCCGCTTTTACGCTGAGGCTTATAGATGTTAAGGTATAATAGACTTAACAATAACATAGATTCATACGGTAAATCAGGTGTCATATTAGCGCTTATGTTTCATTAGAATCTGTTGAATAAATAAATTTTGTTGTATAAGACGTGTATTGTCTATGCATACACCTTTTTTTGGCATAAGAGAGTTTTTTTCGTGGACACTCTATGAAAGAGATATCTATCGGAACATCTATTTGTTAGCTATATGTTAAGTATATGTTTTAAGGAAATCTTTAATATCTTGTAAAATAGTAATATGTTTAAATAGATTAACGTTTCATACTATCTTTTCTTATCATAAAAACAATACATTAAGATAACGGTTTTCAGGTTGAAACAAAAGCTGAAAATCTAAGATATAATTTGTGCCATTTCCGTCAATACCCGTTAAGCTGTTTTTTTTACAAAAGTGGCTATTAAAATGATAGCCCCAGAAGAAGCATTTAGTTGAGCCATTAGCAACAAAGTTGGTTGTTATATAAATTGTTTCCGACCAGAGACAATGAAACACGTCACTGCTTTGACAACAGAGTTAGAAACCCTCCTACGCGTGTTTTCCGCATAGGAAGAGCATAACAGTTTCGACAAACGGGAAGCGTATGTGATGCTTCGCCAACTTCAACAACTTGTAAAATCGATTTTTAACAATCGATAAGTCCTTGAAATCCGAAACATAAACTTAAAATAAATCCAGATTATCTTTGTTTACAAAAAGTATTTAAATGTAATGTCCAAATTTTAGATCAATGCCCATTGCATGGTTAGGGCTTATCTTCTTGTCCTTATCAATATCACATAATTTTCTTTTTTAACTTAAATCAGCGATTTGAGGTCTTACCATTGAATACATACATACCAGCAATAGCCAAACAGAATTAAGATACAACAAAAAAAAAACAATTTGAATAATTGATTTATTTTCCGTCTGTACATAGATTCGTCACCAAAAGTTGGCCATTTAGATTGAATTGTTTTTGTCCACATAGCAACTATAGTAAGCAAGAGGAAAATCATTATACATTTCCACGAATGAACTCTAATGATTTTCTCACATGGTTTTTAAACTAAATGTATGTAAATTAAACACATTAGGTTTGTGAGGATAAGGACGGACTATTTAGACAAACAAAACTGTGGAGCCTGCATAAAACCAGTCTTGACTGTGTATTTTGGCTCCTCGGTTTCTGATGTTCAAAACTTGGTTCTTCTTCTTCACTTCACTTCATCAACCCATTTTTACCCCACTGCAGGGGCTTAGGCCTCCCCCAGGGTGAGGAGGGGGTTCGGAGCTTAAATCCACCACGCTACTCCACTGCGGGTTGGGGATTGTAACGACCGCCATCTATTGACAGCGTTTGGTTCTTCTTAAAATGTGGTATTTTAATTGTATGAATATAGGCAAAATGGCTATTTAAAGTAAATTGTTTTGGTATTAGAAGTGATATTACGATATGATTCGACAGACCGGTTGATCTAGTGGCCTGAGACGCCGACTGCAGACCCAAAGGAAGTGGGTTCGATCCCTATCCGGGACAAATATTTGTGTGTATAAAACATGTCTTTTTGTTTCACATCTAGTTGTGAAATATTGTATATTTGTATAACCGAATATGAGGAGGCCTAGATAATTTTATCATTATAATTTAAAAAACCATAAATACGATCTAGACCATATACAGTACTATCCCGATTTATGATTCAGCGAGGGAAGTTGGGAGTGTTTGATAAAAGAAGATTGCATGTGTCTGTCACCCATTTTATAATGGATTTTCAGACACACGATAGTTCTAAATCTAAAAAATCCTTTTTGCCAAAATCCTGGATTCCTGCAATCCTGGAAGCAAGGATTAAAGTGAACATATGAGTGTAAATAGATCCACCAATGGATCTATGCAATTGGTTATAGTACATAGAGTGAAATAATTTATCGATTTGACCTATTTTGCCTTTCCTACCTTTGACGAAAAACAATATTAGGTTAGGGCACTTTTATGCGTGTCCATGGTTGTCTCCTTCTACCACTTTACGGCTTATATTCGCGCGCCTATGTACGGCACTTAAATTCAGTATTTTACAGAAATTGCAATAAATAGAAAATCTTGTTTCTGCTATTATAAACAAACCATTTTTTGGTTTTATACTTATAGCTACTTACTATCATAAAATTTAGAATAGGACCTATCAACGAAGAAAATAAGCCCCATTTATCTCTATTAGCTAATATTTTGGTAATCGAGTGTCTTCCTTATCTATTATAGCAAATATGTTTGCACTGTGGCGTAACACACACCGTCCTTGGTCCGCGTACTTCAATTAACCCGACTGCAGCTCGAAAACAAAGTCTATTTCGAGATTGTTTACATCATAAATATAATAACATCACTTAAAGAATAACTCAACATAAAATAATAATACCTAGGACATCTAACACACGGCCATCTAGTCCCAAAATAGGCGGAGCTTGTGTTATGGGTACTAGAGAACTGATATACATGCTTAGATATTTTTTATAATACATACATATACTATATATATTTTACACCCAGACGCGGAACGAATGGATGCAGAATATGTTCATGCATAAAATACTATATCATTTGTTGATTCAAAAGCTTATTTATTTACCTAGGTAGGTACCTAGGTAGGTACACCTCTCGCCGAATTCTTTGTATATGCTCTGAAGTCGAAGCTAGTAGCGTCGCTGTATGATAAATTGGTATCGAGGGGTCATGAGCGGGCCCCGCACCTGCGCAAAACGCACCCGGGACAACTTCAGAGCGATCTAGAAGTTTTGCGGTAAATACACTCCGGTTCACTTGTAAATAATAATTATAGTCTTATTTTAATTAAGTTAATTTCTGACCGCTTCATTAGAATTGAAAATGGGATTTAAAGCAAACCTGTACGAAAGTAGGTGTACCTATCTATAATATCCTAAGATTAAAAAATAATAATTTGTCGGTGTGCTTTTATGTGAACACTTTATAGATAACGTGCGAATAGCAAAGTCTGTGTTAGTGACGTCTCCACATAAAAAAAATCTGCGACGTATTTTGTCGCCGCTGGTATTAATTTCGATATGTATGTACTAAAAACGATAATGAAGAAAACTATGTAACGAGGTAGGTAAGCACTAATGAGACCATTTGTAAAGTAAAGATAAAGCGTCATGTATCTACAAACAAGGAGTTTCCAAATTAAATATATTCGAGTACTTTTAAAATCACGTCATCACCGGTCGTCCTTGCTCGTTTTAATCGCTTAACCCGACAAAATGCAAATGCAAAGTGTGAGGTGATCAGACGAGTATATCATGACAGTATAATGTTTAGTAGATTTATGCAAAACAAACACTGTGATGTGAATGAATTGATTATAGACAATCGGACAATTAATAACAAATCAATATCGATTTTAATCGAAAAACACCCGGGTCAAGTTGAGTTTTCACATTTAAACTATTTAAAAGAGTTGCTAGCTCTCAATTGAAGTGAAACTTCTTTAGGTTGCGACACTTAAGAATAATTCTGATCGCATAGGACAAACCTCAGAGTAAATAAATTTGACAGCAGCGTGGACAAACAAAAGAATTATAAGACGGAAGTCATATCAAGATACTAACGCCAGTTTACTAAAATTTAGCGCGAAACACACGTGTAGGGATGTCGACATGTCGACATCGCATAACTAGCTTTGCATATATATCATATCTTTTAGACACACGTAAGCTTCTGTGACATTTTAATACCTTTTTTTAAATTAACTAAACCTTTTTTATCTGCTCACACGACGACGCTCGCGGTAGTGATGGCCGGGAAGCGTCCTCTGCCCCACCGCACCGCTTCTTCCCACTTGTGTCGCCTATTTATCGTTAAGATGTTCCACTTATGGAACCTTAACCTACTATGGCTATGGTAAAACTAGAAAAAAAAAAACGTTGAAATGCTAGACGGACTCGCGTGGAGAGTGGACCGTAATATAAATTAGGTACCACATTATCGATTCAGTTTTCTTTAAATCTGGATCATATAGCTAGTAGTTGAACTTCTTCGTATATGTAGGATACCACAGTAACCACTAGATCAAATTTAATTATTAGTCCTTAGTTAAATGAAACAACATATTTTTACGCATTTTCTCTTTCCTTCGGGAATTCAGAAATTTAAGATTTTCATTTAGATTTTTCTTTAAACTGTAAGGGAAGTGCTATATTCCGTATTTTTTATTGTATTTCAGACTCTGTAGTTTCGGGTATAAGGGGGAAAGGTCAATTTCTTTAATATCTATAAATCTATGCATTTTAAGACTAAAAAATGTTTGTATTTTTCATCTTACGTCCATTCAATTGGTATGTCACGTAATATTTTCTAGCTAAAGCATATTTTTTAATTCTTAGAAAATTAAAAAATGAGTATGATTACTTAATGCGCTTCAACATATCTGATGGAACTGGAGCGGCCCCTTGCCAATACCGGCTTACCGAGTAGCCATGGACCTCCCATGAAATGAATAATTTCAAAATTAACCCTAAAAATAAAAAATCCACGTGCTTCTATACCCAGACGTCACTATATGTTAAAAGTGTGAAGGCGTAGCACGCGTGTCCTTGCGCGATCACATGCGCCTATTGAACTTAAACGCTTAGATTCAGCAATTTCATCTCTGCAATCAATTTATTTCATAACGAAACTATATCTTATCGAGCAATGGTTACAGGCAAATATATGCAAATATTCGTGTTATTTTTTGTATTGATGTAGAACCAGCGGCATGCGACATCCGTTTCCACAGAAATGTGTCAACATAACGTTTCAAGCGTATTTAAAATTTCTTGACTATAGTATTGCGTAATATTAGTCATAAGGTGAGAAATGATTTCAAAACAGATTAGTAATAATTGTCAATAAGACAGCATATATCTGTCTAAGAGATATTAAAGAGAATAGTAAATTGTTTAACCCTCGACACAAACATTATAATTTGTTACTTATTTAATTAGGGCATTATAAGTTTAACATGAGTATCTGTGTCTGTCTGTGGACGTCGAGGGTCTGTGGCATCGTCACTCCCGAGCGGATGAAACAATTTTGATTTAGTATTCATTGTTTGAAAGATGACTTGATCGAGAGTGTTCCTAGCTATGATTTAAAAAATCTGCTCAGCCGTTTGAAAATCATCAGCTCTTCTCTAGTCGATGAAGAGATGTGAGCAACATTCACGGGTCTGATTTCGAAATTTGGTATGTTACTGAAATTATATTGCAAGAACATGGTAACCTTGACCTGATGCTGCAGCATCACCTGGAATCTACAGCATCACCTGGAATCTACAGGCTAGCCAACTCCTCACCAACTTTTAGAAATGGTATTGTGTTTAGGCTCATTGGAATGGTCTCAATCAACGAATAGATTATAGATGTTCATAAGGGTTACATAATGGAGTGGAAAAGAGGAATAAGGATAAATTGGTGAGGGATCCTAAGGTACTTTCAATTGTTCAGTCGCTATGAAATTTTGGTATACGATATAGTACCGGAATCAATGTATGATGTGTAAAGCGAATAAAATAATTAATGAGTGATTGGAATGGAATGAATGAATAAATACGATTTGATATGGTACGGTGCTGAATATATTAAGGCACGGTGGGGTACGGTGGGTGCAGCCTACGAACGTGGAAGATGATTAAATGGGTTTAAGTGAATGAGTGATTACGATTCGGTCTATACCTATATTTTGTTGTGATGTGACGTAACGCGAAGTTTTTTGTATGTCGGATTATGTCGGGTATGTCGGCTTTTAAAAGCTTTGAAAGTAAGTGTGCCATACGCTTTAAATAAATAAATAAATAATCCAAAAACCTTCATTCATTTGGCCAGCTTTTTTCGAATAGTTTTTATTTTTGTAGTTAATTATGGTGCAATTCAGTGCAATTAGGCATTTTTAGTGTTTTCTACACTTGCTACGGAAAAATATCAAGTTGCAGGTTTGCTATTACTTCAGACACGGACGCTATGTTTACTTGCGTTATCTATTATAATCCGAGTCTGTGGTAATTCCCTCGTAATGGAGCGACAACTACTTTACCGTCTGTATTGTCATATCGACGACCACTTAGCCTAGTGGGCAGCGACCCTGCCAGCGAAGCTGGAGGTCCCGGGTTCGAATCCCAGGTCGGGTCAGTATTTATATGATGAATATTAATACTGGCACCGGGTCTTGGTTGTTATATGTGTGGTGTCTTCGCTTGGTACCCAAAATACAAGCTAATGCTTAGTTTGGGGCCAAGACGTTGTTGTGATTGTGTGTGTTATTATTATTATTATTATATACCTCCATGCTCCAAGTAAGGCGCGGCCCAAAATCGAACCATTAATCTCCATAGCCCTTTTAGATCACTTTGCGGGTTGTATCATTGTTGTATACTACAATGGTAATATCTATCATCTGTCATTTCACAATAATTTAACGTACAGCAATCGGTCATACGATATTCCTAAAAACCTTGCAGCATTTTATCAGATTTCTCCATGCTTCAGTTGCCATGCGAACAATTTATAAACGAAGGCATTCGTTCAACGAACGTGTGTTGTGCAAGTGGTTCTACAACACTGTATGTAGAGCAACACTAACATTTTTAGTACAGCATGGTATATTTTTCTACTCTTTATTCATCTCATGATAATATGAGTGTGATGTTACGTGACCTAAGTTTAATCACGATTTAATCTATAACGAAACGTGAAAACTTCATAAAAATTTAGTGTTTCTCGTTGTTAGTATATTACCGTACCGTATGTGGTTTGCAACTGGTATGTACTGTATACTGCATAGAAATAGGATAATACTAGCGACCGCCCGCAGCTTCGCTTGCGTAGACTACACATTTCTGTTTTAGGTAGCATTAACATTCGAAACGGTTTATACGTACTTTTTGCTAAAACTAATATTGGGTACACCCATTCAAGTTTCAATCTTCATTCTCCCCACTCCTTTAAGAAAACCGATACTCCCATACTTTTCACCTCCCGTTTCCCCCCTTAAAATGTGCAAATCCCAAAACCCTGAAACACGTCATTATTTATTCATGTTAAAATTTTTATGTTTCTAACTTTAAAGAACAAAGACTCTCATACAAAGCCCTTCCATCTCTCTCTCCTTAAATTTGAAATTTCCAAATATTCCTTTCTTAAAAAATTTATACGTTATAAAATAAACCTCTGTTTTAAATTTCAGCTTCCTAGACTTAGTAGTTTCGGCTTATTTACGTTGATAGATCAGTGAGGACAAACGACAGACAGACACAAAAAGTAGCTGATGTCACTCTTGACAACTTATTTTCACGTCTGCAAAGTTTCATTAAAATCTGTTCAGCCATTTTGGAAATTAGCTCAAATAGACACATAGACGTACAGATAGACACACGGACAAAAAGTAGCGTATGCCACTTTTGACTACCTCCTTTTCATACCCGTAAAATTTCATTAAAATTGGTTTATCTGTTTTGGAGATTTGCTCGAATAGACAGATAGACGTACATACAGACATACAAAAGGTAGTGTATGTCACTTTTGACCACTTCTTTTCCATATCTGTGAAGTTTCATCAAAATCAGTTTAGCCGTTTTGGAGATTTGCTCGAATAGACAGACAGACAGATAGTATCATTTTATACATATAGCCTATAGCCTTCCTCAATAAATAGACTATCCAACACAAAAATAATTTTTCAATTTGAACCAGTAGTTCCTGAGATTTGCGCGTTCAAACAAACAAACAAACAAACAAACTCTTCAGCTTTATAATATTAGTATAGATAAAATAGACAGTAGAACACACATAACGCTTATTTACTAAAAAAAAAAAAATATGCCTAAATTAAGTGTGGTTGACGCATCGCGTTTGGTAACAGCGCTTGTCAGAGGTCCGGTACAATATAAATATTGAAAAGGAAAAATAATCCAAAAAGATGTCGATAACCCTGACGCTCTATTTACCCTTCCCGTGACTTACTGACGCTGCGCTGGGCGTGTTGACCTCTCCCATACTTCGCCGCATGCCTTCCCGCGCATTTGCGGCTTACGGCTTCCCACAGCGGCTTCCTAATAGTTTAGTAGAATAGCGTTTCGTCGTAGTCAGTCGTAGTCTATTACTATTATATTATTCTTACTTCTATGGTATACCTACCTATTGCGACTACGTTAGCCACAGAGTGTTATAGGTTAGGTAGTCCAAGGAAAGCTCGTACAAGCGATTTACTAAAATATGTATTTATATGTACGTGAGGAAAACGAAAGCATATATGTTTTACTGCCAGCTTTCCTTAGATTGCCTATACCGTTGTCCCAGCGGGTACATACATACCGGTGGGAAATCGCGTGATAATTGTGTCGTGGTGAAATAACAGTATCTTGAGTTTCATGGTAGTTACTATACCGCCGCACCGGTTTGTATGTATGTACCGCAAATTACAACAACAACGCCATCTGCACAGGGATATCGTTAATTTAATCTGCGGTACATACGAATATCATTTCCAGTATTCGTTTATGCCTCGGTCCTTATAAATAAATGGGCTGAATTTGTAAATTGAGGAGTGGGCGAACAAAACGATCTAAATCGCTTTTGAACTCAAACCTGTTTTATTTTTTTATTTTATTGGTGGGCCTTGGAGCTTTCTATTGATTGGCAATAACAATTTGCTACTAAAACGCTCTAAAAACCTTTGAAAAATATTTTTTAATATTTATATCGTTTTGAATGAATAATAAATTTCACTCACAACGATCCTTCCATGGATCTGTCACTAATAAAAAATGGTCAATTTTTCGAAATGAAATCAAATTGCTCTCAAATTTAAATGTAATACTAATCATAGCCATTCATAGCCTGTAAAAAGTTTGGTTTTTTTTTTTGAGAAAAACAATTGCTTATGCATTTTATTTTTAATATCCTGTTTTAATAACACCAATAGCAATAAAAAAGTATAATTTTATGAATACAGTTGCAACTAAAACGATCCAATTATTCCGATTTCAATCAAAATGATGTTAACGGTTTTTTTTATTATTATGTCCTATTTTCGCAATAAAAAGTTGCGAATGTTAGATTTATAAAAATCAGCCAAGGTGTCAACTCAAAAAAAAACAAATAAAAATAATATAGAAGTATGTTTTTCAGTTTTTTGCCTCTCCTGTACAATTGAGTTCAATGCTTTTAGATAGTTTTGTTCGCAGACTCTTCAATTTTTAAACATAATTTTAAATTAAAATTTTACAATTCTAAACGAAACTAAATTATAAAACAAAAAAAAATGTCTAAAGCATAATGGAAATTCACATAACTGTATAGTTTTAAATAGCTCAAGTCAAACACGTTTGACAATTTCGTTACCACTTTCATTTATTAACGGTTGTTTTTATTCACATAACACTTATTACATAATTTTATTGTTTTATTTTTAAATTTTAGTTTGGTGGCCAACTTGTGGACTTTTATACACAGATAAGATATATTCTGGCGCAGGCACATTTTATTGTAGCCCAGTAGCATAAGTGATCTATAAAAAAGGAAGCCGGTCGGGATAATATAAGCGATAGACACCTATTGCGGTCTCTGTTAATAGCGTTCGTTAATATTTAAACATTACAATGAAATATCGCCTAAATTATCGCGGCCAGCTTCCCTTTTTATAGGTCACCCTACGCCATTGCAAGGCTTCCTTTTTGACGTGGAAGGTTTTCGTGAAGGCAATCTATGGGAAAGACACATTCGGCTATTGTGATTCTTAGACTAGTTCTAAAATAATCCATGTTTTGATGAATTACTTGCAATATTACGAGAATACGTATTGCCTAATATACTTGCAGCATATATAAAAAGGAAAGAGCATAGCATAGATAAGGTTTCATAGGTAACTGTATAAAATTAACATAGCTTAGTCACATAGCTACTACAAAAAACTACTTGATACACTATTTGACGCAATCAATAACGGTATAATTTACAATAGCTAATTATGTTAGATGGAATTCTCGTAAATTACCTAGTCACGGCGAGACAAGATTTGTAGTACGTTTTTCATATATCCATGGTGAGTTCATTGATATATTCACAGAGCATTAAAGTAGGTTAGAGTTGCCATGTAGGCGGATACGCTGTACCCTTCAAGTATGCAGTATATTGCGTACTTAGATCTCATGGCCTATACTCTAAAATGCGACATCAAATCATACGAAAGATGTAAGTGGAAGTGAACGCATTCTAAAATGATATAAATCTGAGACAAAACTATTTACGTATGCGTAATATTTCTACTTATACGTGTACTCCTTGTGTGAGTAATAATTTTTGAGACGTGTCTCTGCACAAATACAGTTACATGGCACCTCTAGCCTACTAAATATCTAGATATACTTTTACATAGATGCTGCATCACCATAGACCGCTAATTTTTGGAGTTATGTGACGAACGGTCATTACATAGTTCTAGTAGGTTCGTACATAATCTTTCCTTGTTTTTGTTAGAATGAACCACCTAGCTTTGATGACAACCGATCTTTAAATGGAGTGAAGTGAGGTCGTGAATGGAATTTATAATGAAAAATATTGCATAGAAAAAATATAATACACATAATATGGAGAACACTGAACACTGAAGCAGCGTGATGGATAAAACTCCAAGCACTTTCATCCCGAAGGGAGGCCTAAGCCCCTGCAGTGGGGCATAATAGGCTGATATGGAAATCAAATCAAATATCAAACAAATTCAACATGGATGTTTGTTTACACACTTATTGGAAGTCAAAATGAATTGTTCCATATTGATATATAATCCCACTAACTGTGAATTCGATGTAAAATTAAATTGAAATTTTTAGGATTCCATAATAATAATTAGTAGTATAAATAAAACCGTATTTATTTAAATATATATTGTCGGAGTGCGGTCAAGATGGCCACTTTGATTAGATACTTTGCTTGAACGGTTACTCGAAATCTATGATATCACAATAAAAATTAATGCGAGCTTTAGACCCTAATAAACTTAACTCTTACCTACTGACGAGGTAATCACCCTCTAGTTGTATCTATCACTACATAGTTTAATACGATGTGTAAGTGATCTCGGGACACGACCCGCCTAGCCATGCATAAAAACTCTCTCACCCCTCTGGTATTCTGGTATATTTGTCACTTTCTTGCCGATCTACATACTAGTGCTCGATCCCACTCGAATATGTCATGTATATTGCGTCGATTATAACTTACCGGGTAGTAAGTTAAAATCGACGCACTATTCGATAATTTAAAACTATAAAACCGGGCCCGCTGCGGCATTTTTTTTTTTCATTTGTCAGCCGAACTTATTTTATAGACCAAACTTATTAATTTTTATTTTAGCTAGTTTACCTTCGTGTATTTTTTACATATTTTTAAATTAAAAGGTTGCAGAATTAAAAGAGGACACGACCCACAAACAAAGATAAAACGTTGCGTTCAATTCAGAAACGTTGACCCAGATTTAGACCCAGTTTCGTTAAAATATGTTTTGTCCTTATCGATTGCGATTGTTTCACTTGGGTTGAAAGAAAGAGACAAAACATATTTCAACTAAACTGAGTGTAAATAAAAGTTTGAATCGGACATTTGACAATCCTCCGCACCACATTTCTAGATTTTCCACGTGAGTTATTTGACCTACACAGTCTTTGGAATGTTACTGCAACATGGAAATTTTATAAAAAAAACCTATTGGCGGTCAACGCGTGGATAAAAAAATACAAATTTTATACTGCATCATTCATGACCTAGATTCAACATCATAATCATCAGTCCGTGTCTCTCCACTGCAGGATATATATAGGCCTCTCCCAAGGTCCCAAGGCTCGCCATCACCCACGGTCCTCCGCCTTCCGCATCCAATTACACCCGGTATGATGCTTTAGGTCATCGGTCCACCTGGCCGGGCGGCGTTCAACGACGTCAATCCTAGATTCAAGTACAGCTAATCGATTGAAAATTCATTTAGGTCTCAATAATTTAGAAATCCGGGTTGAACGGTTAAATGATTTAAGGTGACTTGCAATTACGATTATGTTCATATATGATTCATGTGTCGAGTCACGTTGCGTATAGTAAAATCTAAGTCATTTGACATTGGGAATAACACAATTGATTTAGAATGTAAAAGCCATTAATAACACACACGAGGGTATCCAAGATTTTGTATGGATAAACCTTAGCCATACAATCACATTGCCATGTGTCTTTCTAATATTCCTACCAGCACCACCATCACCACCGAACCGAACCTTGAATATAGCAGACTAGAAAGCGCACGTTTTCTATTCAACGACTCAAAGCCGTTTAAACTTTATTTGCTAATTTTTTATCTATATCTACCTTTCTTTCAATAGCATGTAACTATTTAATACACCAAGACCTAGACACAACACAAACATCTTGTTAACCAATCGTATGTTCTTCATCCTCTCGCTCAAATGGCTCGAAGTAATCGACCAGCATTATTCCTCTATTGAACTAATTCAAAGTTCAGTGTACATAACATACACGGTTATTATAATAGTAAAAGGTTCCCTTTATCATACTTTTTGATTTAAGCCATAACTTACGTATGACCCTCAGTACATATTTAGCTGTATTTAGGTTATTTATCTACAGAACTACCAATAAACTTGTTCTGTATAAATTCATTTATTAACTCTACCGAGTGTCCGTGATGACTGCTGCGTGTGCGGAGAAACTGGGGCGCATGAACTTGAGGGGAGATCGGACACGTGATTTGATGTCAGCCCTCTATTCGAATCTAACTCATATGCCGAACGAGGCGGCGCCCTGTAAATACCGCCCGTCAAAGGCAGTCACGCACCGAAGCATACTCAATGCGCCCGGGCCACGTTCATGTCAAACCCTGTACGCCTCCCCCCAAACCCCTCCTCGGAGTATAGGTTGAGGATGTCGTTTAGACGGTCGGGTTGCACCTTAAGTGTTGTCCCAACCCGACACTATCTACGCGGTAGGTCAGATGCGCAGGTATCTGTATGCAGATTTGGCTCTCATTAAAAAAAAGAAGTTACTTGTTTTGTCGCCACATAACTCCCCCCAAAAAACACTTATTTTTTTACATTAAAAAACAATATGACATTATGGTTACATACTAAAAATTATAATAATATATATTATACCTAGTCATTGAAAAATTTGTATATTATTAAACAATGTTATATACAATTGAAAATTCCATAGACATTTTAACATGTATCACAATTATTTTTTTAAATAAAATTTTGTATAAGTAATTTAAATTTAATGTAATATATTTATTTGTTACAATTCTTCAGAATTATAAAAATCAAATACTACACATTTTATATTTATCATATTTAAAAAAAAAAACATACAAGATTGCATTTTAAATATTGCTAGACGGATTTTCACAAATATGCGATGATTTTAAGATATGTACTTTGAATTACTTACGTAGAAACTTTCATCTAGAACTAAGTCATTCTGGATTTCTCTTTTGTCTATTCCATTCGATAATATTCTAATAAGTATATTCGATAATTCTAAGTAAATCAAACGATATTTCTGGTTAAATAACACACCTACCGTACAACTACGAGTCAGGTCACGTACAAGTTAGTTTGCTAAAATTGGATATGCGAGCTCGAGTGGGCGCAGGTTAAACCAGCTAGTCTGGTCCAAAAATAACCCAGCGCGCTAACGGTGCGTAATACGCGCATTTCTCTTGCTTATCCTACTAAAAATGTACTTTAATGTCACACAATAAAGTCTATTATCGCTTCCAAATGTGTACATGATTAGGTAAAAGTGAAATAGTAACGAAAGTCGGTATAAAGTACTCTAAAGTTGTGATTGTCAGATAATAGATAGAAATTGCTGAATGAATGGTTTCTAAATTGCGGTTTAGATAATAAATCTGAGTTTCTAGGAACACAATTTATGTCTCTATTATAAATCTTTACATTTGCGGTATTTCATGGGGAGTGATAATACTGTGATAGCTTTTGACATTTGAACAAAATAATAAAATCCAAAAAATATGAACCTAGGACTACCCGAACGTGACATCGCGAACTAACTACCGATGCCCCCCTAGTAAGTCAGCTTCCTATGTACGCTCGCATCAACTTGAGCACACTCACACCATAGTAAGTAAATCAACTGCCAGTACGCAGCTAAGTTCCTGTCGCACATACTCGGCCGCTTAGCTGTGCTTCATTGGTTGAATGACAAGGAGTCTAGAGTTTTTATTACGTCTGTGTATTGTTTGACAATGTCACTAACTTCTTGTAGAGGTATCAAATTGTAAGAAGATATAATGTTGCCTGTTTTAGTCACCTCACTGTCGATACATAAAGTAATTGGAGAGATTTTGTTTTGTGTTTGTGATCTACTTTCTTATGTTTTTTTTTTGTAATTTTACTGCACACTTCACTAGTTTTGATAAGTGGCGCCTTACAATCCGTTACGTTGGCCTAATTTTCAACCATGTGGACAAACACTTTGGTGAGACCGAATACTGCGATGCTTTACCTCTCTTGCCATTTTGATACATCTATGCCTCTCGCATACAATGTGCTACATTTACTGAAATAAATTCGTTATAAAATAAATGCAAATAGTGTCAATAAACTCCAAAAGCTGGTCCACTAGCTTTTCATTTTTTATAAAATTTAATAATATTTGAAATATTTCTTCATAACGGAAGTGCTGGACTCCCAATTTTTTTTTCAAATACGAGTACATAAAAGTACTTTGTTACTCTTATTTTAAAAGATTAAGACTAGACCTTTTAAAGGTATAGTTACACAAGTAGAAGTACTTTTGCATAAAAAAAAAATAAGGGATGGTTCCCAGCACCGTTACGAAAATTTGTAAAATTTTTTACAAAATTGCATAGAAAATGATATTGTATGACTTGTTTTGGTTTATTATATACTGAATTTACTTTAGTTAAAACACACTGTATATTTATTCAAATATCGTACATACAGGATTTCTCAAAAGTACATAGCGGGCGCCACTCGTTGACTTAAGTGCTAACTCGCTTACGTAACTCTTGTTCTGCGAATCGACACTGCATAATTTGGCATATTCGCGAAATTATGGAAATGCCGAAAATTTTCCTTTTCCTCTATATTTATAATTTGATTGGTTCATTGAATTGTAACTGTCGTGATAGCCCAGAGCGTAACGAACCCGCCTCAAATTTATAAGGCCCCATAGGGCCACGGTTCGAATCCGGGCGTGTACCAATGAGTTTTTCTGACTTAAATACACAATATCACTGACGCCCTGCTTCGGAGGGCACGTTAAGCAGTCGGTTCCTGACGCTGTCGATAGATGGCGGTCGTTACAGTTCCCAACCCGCAGTGGAGCAGCGTGGTGTACTTATGCCCCTCCTCACCCTGGGGGAGGCCTAAGCCCCTGCAGTGGGGTAAAAATGGGCTGATGATGATGATTGAATTGTAAGGTATGAAACAAAGTGGAAACAATGAGTTAGTTAGACCACGGAGCATTAGGGTAGGGTACAATAAGTACAAATCAATAGGTATTGATCAATTGCTCTATTACTAGATACCTAGTAACCACTAGGTTACTATGGTAATTTATACTAAGGAGTCGGGCGTAACTTCTACCCTAGGGTCAGATTAATAAAAATATATATCTACAGATTTCGCGCTTCTCGCAACTATGAAAACATTGCAA
This sequence comes from Luffia ferchaultella, assembly GCA_949709985.1. Lineage (NCBI taxonomy): Eukaryota > Metazoa > Arthropoda > Insecta > Lepidoptera > Psychidae > Luffia > Luffia ferchaultella. Next base: position 23,605,982 of record OX453242.1, on the reverse strand, counting down.
ATGCACGCAAAAACATGCCGCCGCACACGCAACTTTGAAAATTAACCGCTATGAAACCGCCATTTGACGACCGCTTAGCCTAGTGGGTAGCGACCATGCCTACGAAGCTGGAGGTCGCGGGTTCGAATCCCAGGTCGGGTCAGTATTCATATGATAAATATTAATACTGGTACCGGGTCTTGGTTGTTATATGTATGTGGTGTCTTCGCTTGGTACCCAAAACACAAGCTAATGCTTAGTTTGGGGCCTAGACGTTGTTGTGATGTATACGTATGTTATCTTATGAACATCAAAAATAAAATCTTATAACACATTTTGGTCAAACAATTTTATTAAGCTTTTCAAAAAAAGTTATGAACCAATTTTCAAAAATGTAGTACAATACGATGCCCCGCGAACTCCTGCATCTTTTGACACTACTGCCTTTCGTCTACCTTTATATTTTTTCTGAAATATAGCCGAATCGCACTCTCCGGGGTAACTGATCTGATAATCATTCAATGAAAAAGGCACCTGCCCAGGCCACAGTTTTCGATCGATTCCAAAATTTCTTTTTTCAAACGGTAGACAATCTATCTGCATTGGGATTTTTTTTTCATTTTTTCGATATTGGCTTTCGTTTTCGAAATAATCAAATTTTTGTTTGAAAAATCGGGAAATTTCGTCTTTTTTTCACCATATTCGATGTTTCGAAAAAAATTACCGACTGATTTAATAAAAATTTGTATCATACGATGCCTCATAAGCCCCTGCATTTTTTTGACACTACTGCCTTTTGTCTACTATCATAAATTTTGGAAATATAGCGGAATTGCACTCCTCCACGAAAACGATCGGACAAACATTTTCAATGTTAAAACATAGCAACTAAGAATTCTCTCTTCGACTCGCACTTGACCGACTTTTCAAAGTTGTTGGAAATCGGACTCATCTCATAACCGCATCTCATAATAATTCTCATTCCGAAGCGCCTTTACTTTGCAATCGTATTATTAAAATCTTTTTGTATTAACAAAATGTTTATCAAATTTATATTCCTGTGGGTAATTTCTCACGTCTAGAAATATTAAACAATGTATTTCGTAATAAGATACTTAGCGATTTGTAACATAACTGTTCTTGTTCCACATTTTATGTTTTATTTGATGTTTAATCATTCCATCATAACTTTAAGCGATGTGGTAACATATTATTTTTTAATTTCCAGTTAACATATTATTTTATTTAAAAATAATACTTTTACGGGCTATCTGTCCAGATACATGGGATGCACTAAAACACTGGTTTAATTGAACTTTTTTTATTACAAAATCACAGACTGGTTTAATAATAGTTCACAGATATCACGAATCGTCGCACTTGACTTATTAATAAACTGACTGTCCGACATCGCGTCGTCGTCCTTTTATACCTTCAGGAATCCTCCACCAAAAGGCATCTCAAGCATTCCATTCCTCGAATATTCTATTTGAAATGAAATGAAATGAAATATCTTTATTGCCACATTAACATGCAAATAAAAAACAATTTAGAACAATATTTAAAAAAAAAACATGACAGTAAAATTTAAATTATAAAATGAAAAGAAAAAAGATACAAAACAATAAAATTACACTTGCATAATCAAGCGTGTATTATGGCAAATGGAATCGGCTCAGCTGTTGCCAGTCCGCCATAGTGGCAGGGCCAGCGCTGGTATTCTGCCGATCCCAGAACTTACATTAGATACACACACACACAACACACACATACTCACCCTCACACACACACACACACACAACACACGCATACTCACCCTCACACACACACACACACATACACCTATATACACTTACATATATACACATATATATCTCCATACACCAACACACACACATACATTCACACATGTGATACAAGAAAAGGTCCAATAGTATCGCAGCAGTAATCCAGTTAATGTAGACCATAGATCAGTCACTCCCCCCTCCCCCCCCTAACCAATATTCAGATAGCACATCAAATCAACAGACGCGCACAAATCTCGCTCTTCTGTGTAAATATGAGTAATTACCTGTGTTTGTAAATTTTTTTGTAATTATTTTTAAAAGTATTACATGAACATTCCTTTAGCGGTGGTGGTAGTGTGTTCCAGATTTTAGCAGCTTTAAAACCAAAACTTCCTTTAGATCCCTGTCTTTTAAATAAGGGAAAAATAAGTTTATTTTGGTTCATCGGGCGAGTAATTATCTGGTGCCGACTTTTGTTCCATTTTAATTTGTCATAAAGATAGTTAGGCCTTTTATAACTAATTATTTTCTTGACAAAACACGCTAAATGTATCTCCCGTCTAGCAGACATTCGTAAAATATTTCTGCCATCCAGGAATGGACTCACGTGTGCCCGACTTGGTATCTTGAAGCAGAAACGCGCGCAAGCGTTTTGTACGCGTTGTATAGCACTTTCTGTTTTGGCTAACAGTCGTGGTCCATATACGACATCACAATAATTAAACGATGACAAAACAAGAGATTCCGTGAGAAGTACTCGAATATCCGTGGACAGAAATTCGCGTATGCGGTACAAAACTTTTAATTTAAAAAATGCATTTTTTATTTTAGTATGTACATGTTCGTCGAAACGTAGTCTCTGGTCTATCACTAAACCGAGATTTCTTGCTGTAATTACTTTATCTATAAGGGTATTTTCTATTTTTAGAACAGGATTACGCAATTCTACATTTTCACATTGTCGTTTTGTACCTAATATCATGAATTGTGACTTTACAGGATTTAAGTGTAAAGAATTATTTTTCGTCCAAATGAGTATTCTTTTAAATATCAATCTGAATTTAACGTGGTAAAGTTCTAGGGCGCCGGCGCTAGTCGTTGTGTAGTACCCAAAATGCGCCTTAATTTTCAAAATACCGAGCGCGCTATTCGCTTTGTCAAAGCCGCCTTCAAAATGATTTATAAATTCGTGGATTTTATTTTTTATCTCGATGTTTCTGTATTTAAGAATAGCCGTGTGAACTTTGCGAGTACATTCTATAACGCATCGACTTGTTTCTGTACATAGGCGGCACACTACATTAAAATATTTCTAGCAGTCGCTATTTTTGGCATTGTATGATTTTTCATTAAATCAACATAAATAACAAAGTTGAACTTGATGGCAATTTTTTTTCCTTTTTATGACAGTAAATTATAATAAGGATGAAATCATAGTAAGAGATTTATAGTTTTCTCTGCTTTCTCCTCTACGGGAAAATATATATATCTACAGTAAAACTGGTAGGTAATGAACCTCATTATCGACTACTAATCATTAAGATTATACAAAGTAACAATAATGCATAAACTGTTAAATTGAATTTTTCCAAAGCTTCCCATAATAAACTTTATGAATTTAGTATCGGAAATGATCACGTTTTCCTTTTTGTTATCCATGAATATTTTAATCACAGAGAAAAGAGATTTTAAAATTATAAATATTGCAAATTTTGCTTGACTCCGAAAATCGTTGCGAAACCTTTCATTTATGCATTGATGTACATAGAGATACCGCGTCGTGATATAAATGTGAGCAATGAAATATACGCCAAGGCTATACGCCACTCGATGTTTTGACATAGCACTAGTGTGATGTATATATCAAATACGGATGATTCTGAAATTACATTTGATGCGTAATTTAATAAAATGTTTTTAAGCGATCAATGATAATGTCATTATTTCATGGTCCGCCTATTTTTTTAGTCTGGCGTTTTGCTTGGGTTTTCGATCGTTTTATGACATGCTCTATCTTAATTCTTCTGCCATCTAAGCAGTTATGTTGATCTCTATGTCCAAATTATCTCCATACCGTGATACTTTAGGATATCAAGAATTTGTCATATGACAATTTTTGTTCGTCTGTAGCAAGTATGACTTCACTCCAATCCAGTTTCCTTGTGCGACGCAATTTAAAAAAAAAAATGCAGGTCGGGATTGTTCCAAAAAGAATTCAAACCCCTTTCACGTCACTATAAGGATGCGATTAAAAAAATTTGTGCATCAATGAATCCATTACACTTTCGATGGAAAACAGCTGTCAGAAAACCACGTCATGTATTGCCGTGGTTAATAAAAACGTTTACCTGCTAATTAGAATGCTCAGTATCGCATGCTAACCGAGACAGTTAAGTCGCATAACGCGTTACTTACTGCACATCGATTACATAATCGATTATTATGCAATCGATACTACTATACATTAGTAACAAACGACAAAGAAGATCTTTTATAACAATATACAGCGCGGTCCTAAAGCATTGAAGTATTAAATTTTATTTTAATTAATTAATTTTTGAAAATAATCCATGAGTCTCTTCCTTGTCTAATTATTATTTTAACTGTCCAATGGACTTTGTTGAAAATTTTGCAACAAGGTCCAAATTTTTTTGTTTTCATACGAATTGTATCTAATTCACCAGAAAAAGCACCTACGAATTAAGTGAATATAAAAGTACGAATTGATTAGAAGCCCTCTTACTCATACTCTAGCTAGCTGGTTCAAGATGGCGAGTTTCAGTCCGCGAGGTCCCCGCGCGCCCTCGCGAAATCCCTTCGCGCCGATCTTCACCCCCGCGAAATTGCGTTTGACGTTTTCGATACTGTGAAGTGACATTTCTGACTCTATTAAAACCAAACGCTGCTTTCAAATTTATTTTCTCTATGAAAAATAAAAAAAAATGGAGATATATAACAAAGATATAAAAAGAAAACGTGAAATATTAATGTAACGTCAGTACGACTACATGAAGCGGTTGAAAGCCATACAAACAAGTGCAATAACTCAATACATAGAACATCGCAGTTAGAAGTAAATAAACACTTTTTGGTCAACGCCCAGTACAGAAAAACGAAAAAGTATACAAGAAACAAACGATTTGGACTTAGTTTATTTAAAATCGTTTGTTAAGGCAGGCCCAAACATTGGCCCTATAATTTGCTTTAGTTGGATGCTAAATAACAATCAGATAATTAAAAAAAAAATTGGATTTCCACAAAACTTGCAAATGTTTAATGTCGATAGTCTAAACTTGTTGTCTACAAACAGTAGATGTAAATAATATAATAGTTTTTTTTTTCATTTTTAAATGTTATTTCTCTAAACATGTTAATAAATTTATTTTTCAAAAACTCCTTTCAAAGTAAATTATTCAGTATTTGAGTTTGATCAATGGCATTATACAATGTGGGTGTTTAAAAGTTCAATCGACCTTGATTTTGAATCAGCACGTTGAGTCCGCTGATTCAATGTCGGAGACCCTAAACTAGTGTGATCTTTGACCAATGACTCTTCAAGTCCAAGGTTAACGTCTTTATACTATATTATATCGAATGCTCAGCGAATATACGCATCGTTTATAGTGTTTTACATAGAATTTTCGCGTAAACATGTACTTCAGAATATATCTAGCGTATTTTCCGTTGAAGAAATGAAAATATTACGCATTTTCTGGCTTTGACTATCGTCTTGTGTAACTGATACGTGAGTGTACAAAACAAAAATCTCCGTAGTAATGGCAACGACAAAAAGTCGTAAACTAAAATAGTGAGTTCGTTCAGAGTTGAACTACGCATTAACTTGGTCGGCTACAACTCGTGAACTAGTGACAGTAAATATTCAAGTTGATTCTTTTAGTAAGTTTGTACTATGTGTTAGCATTATAGACTGTTTCAGATTTTTTTTAGAGTAGAGCTAGTTAAACAAGAGGACATGAAACTCACGCAAAAAAACCTTTAAAGTCAAATATTTTGTAAACATTTCATATATTTCGAAAAACCACCGAAGAAAACTCGTGTGATTTTAAAATATCTATTCAACGATTTTAAAAAAAATCTTTTCATGTACACAAGGCACCCTCGAAACTCGAAAAAAGTTTTTCAAGAATTTAATGCATCCCTATGTAGTGATTACAAATATGTATTTATAACCATGTAAAATTTCAGTTTTAAGCAATATCAATTTGCGAGTAAAAATTGATAGTGACACATACAGACAGACAGACCTATATGAAGAGTTCTCCCCCAGAGCGACTCATAGTCCGATGAGGAATCATTGTAAACAATTGAATACTAATAAGAGTATAATAAATAACAAATCAGTTTTTAAATCTCGTCGGAACTATATACCGAGAGCTTCTTGAGCAGAAGTATCATAGTTTTCTTCTAGTTTTATAGTAGGTGTGACTTCTAAGATTAATGAGGTCGTAGGTTGAAGTAAACTGTTCGTACTAGAGCGATGAACAGCTGTGTGAACAGGTAAAGATTTTTCAGATGTACTACTACGAGTATTGTGATTATCAGCGTAAAATCCATAATGGCCGAAATCTTCTTCAGCCTCCATCACCGCGTTAAATACTTTTCTCTTGATTTGTCTTTGAAAAAATTCTGGTAACTTTGTTGTGCTCTCGTACATGGAATCGAAAAATATTTTCAATGCATCTTTTTGGGCGACCATTGCTTCCTTACTTCTTTTTTCTCTGTTTTCCTCCATTGTTTTTAGAAAATCAAGTACTTGGTCGTCATTTCTTTTCTTTTTTGAAGGTGGCTCGACAGGTTCTTCTTGCATGATTTTATTTTCTTCACTCGGCCTTTCATTTAGAGAAGGCGAAACAGTGTCCTTTTCTCTTGAGGACATGAATGGTATTAAAAATGCCATTTGGTCCATATACTTCCACGCTTTTATTTTTTTTCTCGATCGACTCGCTTTTAGCTCTGAGATTTTCTTTAATTTTTCTCGATGTGTGTCTCTTAAATTTTTCCACTTTAATTTAGCCAGTTTCACTGAAAAAGAAATTGTGTATTATTAAACAATTTATTTTGTTACACAACAGTTAAAAAAAATCGTTAGAATTTATTTTTTAAGTAAATACACTGATACCCAAGTAAGTTTACCAAATAAGGTTTAATTAATAGAAAGTTTAATTCAGTAAACTTTTTTATTATCTACCTACACGATTATTTAGTTAAGCAAAAGTTGAGTTCTAAATTCGATATTCACTGAATGGGACCAAATATGTTAGACATAAAAACAAACCAAAAGCTTTGAAAACAAACTTTATAAGAAAATATGTAATGAGTACTAAAATCACTGACTAAAGTTGAATAAAATAAGAAAGACAAAGTGTGAGAAGTTGAGCGAGGCAATTTTTTTTTTAATCTAGACAAGCTTTTACATCTATCAATGCTCAGCGCTCACTGTCGAAACGTTTTAAATCCTGTGTGTATTAATTTATTTGTTGTAGAACTTTTTTAATATTTTTAAATTATGCTAGTGCTAGTTTCTTTTATTAGTGATAATTTTCATGACAAGTGAAAGAAAACAATGCTTGTTTGTGTAGTAAGTTGTGTATCTCAGAATAAGTACAATACGCTCCACCGATGTAAAAGGCCGCCGGCTGTACACACTCGCTTCCGGTCGGCTAGTGCGTGCAGTCGGCGGCCTTTTACATCGGTGGCGCGTATTATAACATGCATTAGAATGCCAAACTCAAATTCAAAAAGTTTTTATTCAAATAAGATGTATACACATACTTATTGAAGGTCAAAACTTACACACACTTATTTAAGGTCAAAATGCCATCAGAAGTCATCTGGTTTTTCGCGGCTAAAAAACTATACGAATATGTCATTCTCATAGATATACTTACATCACTAGATATAGATGGGTTTGTCACTATGCCTACGTATGAGCCAAATTTCATTTAAACAAAAACAAGAAAAGGCTATGAACAAGACTAGTAGAACTACGAATTTGTGACGATTCATCATACATTCCAAAAATTTGCGGAAAATGTGGAATTATGGTAATGCCGCTTCTTGTATTATTATATCGATGGTCATTCTAACATAAATGGTAAATATTCATACGTTTGAAGTTAAAACAACAAAGGTAAACGTATTTTGTTTATATAACTGGTGTCGACCACAGAGAACCGAGTAGGTTAGAGATGCCATGTGACGGTATTTGTTCAGAGACAAGTGTCTCAAAAATAATTATAAGTTAAAACCATTACGCACACGTAAATAGTTTCGTCTGATATCATTTTAGAAAGCTGTTAAGTCGTTCACCTCTTTTACTTACATCTTTTGTATGATTTTATGTCTCATTTTAGAGCTTAGGTTATGAGATCTGTGTTAAGTATGCAACATACTGCATACTTGAAGGGTACAGCGTAACCGCCTACATGGCAACTCTAACCTACTTTAATGCTCTGTGGTGTCGACACAAAGTTTCACTTCGGTATCATTAATCGTTGAGGAGTTCGTTTGTGACGAGACGATCTTGGCTGCAGCTGTATTGTCAACGCAATCAAACTAGATACAAAATATCAATTTTATAGACCAATGGGATGTTGTCCAAAGTCAGCTCTCAAAATTTGGACTATATATACCTACCCGCACTAAAACTGTACATAAAGTTAAAATAACACTTGTAAAACAAGTACTATGTTAAACGTACACCTAAAAAGGTGCTACGATCATTGCATTATTTTTTATTTTTTGATTCCAATATTTTATAATATGAGCAAATTTAAGGATGGGAATGGAGGGACTTAAATAATGCCGTGTTTCAGGGTTTTTAGATTTCCACATTTTAAGGGTGGGCATATTTACATATGAGCAAATAAGTACTCTAGTTAGTTTTTTATGCAGTTATATGAAGTAACATTTTTTTTTCATTCTACCAGCCCGTTATGCCCCAACGCAGGGGTTTTGGGTCTCCCCTCAGGATGAGGGGGCTTGGAGCTTAATCCACCACGCTGCTCCAGTGCGGGTTGGTGGATTTATAGACTGCCATCTGTTTTTGGCATTTTATATACTTGAAATTTAAATTATTAGCTTAACTATTTAAATAAGTGGGTCCAGGAAAAACAATCATATAGGTCTATCAAATCTACTCACGAAGTTTTCGAAAAAGAGATAAAGACTTAGCTTAAACAGCTTCGAAACTGCTTTCATGGCGCATCTTCTCAACATATAGGTAGGTACATGTTTATGAACCCCAAGTGCCTTAACAGTCGCCCACACCATACACTTAGTACCTATCAAACGGGAGTGGGATGGAGCAGCCAAATTGATACTCAAATTAAATGAATACTGTTATTAATATTGTAGGTACTAGTATAGTAACTAATTTTGAATGAGACAGTGAATTCTGGTGGTGGAATGGAATAAAAAGGGGTGAGGTTCTCGTACCAAGTCCCCCTTTTGTAGTCACCCTCATAGAGGTCAACCCCCGCCCGAGTGCGCTTAATGACACATGGCTAGCGTGAACGACGCTTAAATACACGTATAATAAAAAATGCTAACCTATTATCGATTGATACTCTCCTTTTTATATACTATACAAAATGAAAGGGACGTTTCTAATATTTTGTATTGATGTATCTTACCGCTTTCGATTTTGGTCTTCGTTACAATGTCCCGCCATGCTGCATCTTTTGTGTCGAGATCTTTATATGTGTCTACATTTGAGTCCCAAAGACAAGGGTGTTCTGTAACGCATTCTATGAAGAGTTTGTTCATCGTTAACCACAGTCGTTAACACATCGTTAATCCAATATCAATCGACCGACATTCACGGGCTCGTGCGAGCGACTGCTGCGAGTCTGCGGGAGGGACGGCGAATAGAGCTAGACGGGGTGACGAGTAGTCGCTTGCTCGCGCGCGAGTACAGCGTTGTGCGAGCGAGACGAAATGTTTGACCTTACTCGGCGGGCGACGACCGTTTAAACACGGCAACGGAGTATTCATAGCGGGCGAGTGGTTTTATCTGCAGCAAAAGGGAAACGTAGAAACATCTAAACATGTACCTATAGGCTGTGATAGAATCTGTATTATACTCCAAGCTTTATAGTTGTGATCTTTCATTACATTTCGTCACATTTTGGTTAGGTACGCCTATCAAATACATCAACTTAATATTATAATATTCGTCGCCTGCCACAGAGCACCTGGTGCCGATACAGAGTCAGCCGTGCGTTTGAAACTCTCTAAATATAAGGACATAATAGACAAATATGAATTTTTAGTGTTTGCAGTAGAGACGATGGGTCCATGGCCCGGGGATGCTCTTTCTTTCTAGCGCGCAAGGCGCAAGTTGTGTATCTCAGAATAAGTACAATACGCTCCACCGATGTAAAAGGCCGCCGGCTGTACACACTCGCTTCCGGTCGGCTAGTGCGTGCAGTCGGCGGCCTTTTACATCGGTGGCGCGTATTATAACATGCATTAGAATGCCAAACTCAAATTCAAAAAGTTTTTATTCAAATAAGATGTATACACATACTTATTGAAGGTCAAAACTTACACACACTTATTTAAGGTCAAAATGCCATCAGAAGTCATCTGGTTTTTCGCGGCTAAAAAACTATACGAATATGTCATTCTCATAGATATACTTACATCACTAGATATAGATGGGTTTGTCACTATGCCTACGTATGAGCCAAATTTCATTTAAACAAAAACAAGAAAAGGCTATGAACAAGACTAGTAGAACTACGAATTTGTGACGATTCATCATACATTCCAAAAATTTGCGGAAAATGTGGAATTATGGTAATGCCGCTTCTTGTATTATTATATCGATGGTCATTCTAACATAAATGGTAAATATTCATACGTTTGAAGTTAAAACAACAAAGGTAAACGTATTTTGTTTATATAACTGGTGTCGACCACAGAGAACCGAGTAGGTTAGAGATGCCATGTGACGGTATTTGTTCAGAGACAAGTGTCTCAAAAATAATTATAAGTTAAAACCATTACGCACACGTAAATAGTTTCGTCTGATATCATTTTAGAAAGCTGTTAAGTCGTTCACCTCTTTTACTTACATCTTTTGTATGATTTTATGTCTCATTTTAGAGCTTAGGTTATGAGATCTGTGTTAAGTATGCAACATACTGCATACTTGAAGGGTACAGCGTAACCGCCTACATGGCAACTCTAACCTACTTTAATGCTCTGTGGTGTCGACACAAAGTTTCACTTCGGTATCATTAATCGTTGAGGAGTTCGTTTGTGACGAGACGATCTTGGCTGCAGCTGTATTGTCAACGCAATCAAACTAGATACAAAATATCAATTTTATAGACCAATGGGATGTTGTCCAAAGTCAGCTCTCAAAATTTGGACTATATATACCTACCCGCACTAAAACTGTACATAAAGTTAAAATAACACTTGTAAAACAAGTACTATGTTAAACGTACACCTAAAAAGGTGCTACGATCATTGCATTATTTTTTATTTTTTGATTCCAATATTTTATAATATGAGCAAATTTAAGGATGGGAATGGAGGGACTTAAATAATGCCGTGTTTCAGGGTTTTTAGATTTCCACATTTTAAGGGTGGGCATATTTACATATGAGCAAATAAGTACTCTAGTTAGTTTTTTATGCAGTTATATGAAGTAACATTTTTTTTTCATTCTACCAGCCCGTTATGCCCCAACGCAGGGGTTTTGGGTCTCCCCTCAGGATGAGGGGGCTTGGAGCTTAATCCACCACGCTGCTCCAGTGCGGGTTGGTGGATTTATAGACTGCCATCTGTTTTTGGCATTTTATATACTTGAAATTTAAATTATTAGCTTAACTATTTAAATAAGTGGGTCCAGGAAAAACAATCATATAGGTCTATCAAATCTACTCACGAAGTTTTCGAAAAAGAGATAAAGACTTAGCTTAAACAGCTTCGAAACTGCTTTCATGGCGCATCTTCTCAACATATAGGTAGGTACATGTTTATGAACCCCAAGTGCCTTAACAGTCGCCCACACCATACACTTAGTACCTATCAAACGGGAGTGGGATGGAGCAGCCAAATTGATACTCAAATTAAATGAATACTGTTATTAATATTGTAGGTACTAGTATAGTAACTAATTTTGAATGAGACAGTGAATTCTGGTGGTGGAATGGAATAAAAAGGGGTGAGGTTCTCGTACCAAGTCCCCCTTTTGTAGTCACCCTCATAGAGGTCAACCCCCGCCCGAGTGCGCTTAATGACACATGGCTAGCGTGAACGACGCTTAAATACACGTATAATAAAAAATGCTAACCTATTATCGATTGATACTCTCCTTTTTATATACTATACAAAATGAAAGGGACGTTTCTAATATTTTGTATTGATGTATCTTACCGCTTTCGATTTTGGTCTTCGTTACAATGTCCCGCCATGCTGCATCTTTTGTGTCGAGATCTTTATATGTGTCTACATTTGAGTCCCAAAGACAAGGGTGTTCTGTAACGCATTCTATGAAGAGTTTGTTCATCGTTAACCACAGTCGTTAACACATCGTTAATCCAATATCAATCGACCGACATTCACGGGCTCGTGCGAGCGACTGCTGCGAGTCTGCGGGAGGGACGGCGAATAGAGCTAGACGGGGTGACGAGTAGTCGCTTGCTCGCGCGCGAGTACAGCGTTGTGCGAGCGAGACGAAATGTTTGACCTTACTCGGCGGGCGACGACCGTTTAAACACGGCAACGGAGTATTCATAGCGGGCGAGTGGTTTTATCTGCAGCAAAAGGGAAACGTAGAAACATCTAAACATGTACCTATAGGCTGTGATAGAATCTGTATTATACTCCAAGCTTTATAGTTGTGATCTTTCATTACATTTCGTCACATTTTGGTTAGGTACGCCTATCAAATACATCAACTTAATATTATAATATTCGTCGCCTGCCACAGAGCACCTGGTGCCGATACAGAGTCAGCCGTGCGTTTGAAACTCTCTAAATATAAGGACATAATAGACAAATATGAATTTTTAGTGTTTGCAGTAGAGACGATGGGTCCATGGCCCGGGGATGCTCTTTCTTTCTAGCGCGCAAGGGGCGCAAGGCTCGATTGGTGTCGGGTGACCCTCTGAGCAAAGAATATTTTGTTCAGGGAATCAGCCAAGCCTTTCAGCGCGGGAACGCTGTTAGCGTTTTTTATTGTTAACTTATAATATTTTATGAATATATTATTTATTATATTATAATAAGTATCACATTCTTTAATATAGTCAGGTCAGGTCAATCTAAATTATAGGAAATAAAAAAAAAACTATGAGGAATATTTACAATAATAATATATTTTGCAATCATTAGCAAAGTCCTTTCGAAAGTTTTTTTTTATGTCATTCAAAAGAAGGATTCCCCAGTAGTTTTTAAACCAATATTTCTGTATATAAGCGAAGGTGTTAGGTATATGTTACTTTAGTTTGAGTTATTTTAAAAAAGATTTAATTTCCGATCCTTTTAATAATTTTTGTATTTGATAGTGACTTCTAAATCAAATAATTTATTAATATATAATAAAATCACTGAAATAAGTTAATTGGTTAGAATATAAAATAATACCTACGAAATTTCTGAGAGGGATATGTATTAGGTATATTACGACCGCTTAGCCTAGTGGGTAGCGACCCCGCCTACGAAGCTGGAGGTCCCGGGTTCGAATCCTAGATCGGGTCAGTATTTATATGATGAATATCCATACTGGTACTGGGTCTTGGTTGTTATATGTATGTGGTGTCTTCGTTTGGTACCCAAAACACAAGCTAATGCTTAGTTTGGGGCCTAGACGTTGTTGTCATGTGTACGTTATTATTATTATTACGGAACTAAAAAACAGTCAACAATGCTACAGATAAACTCAAGCATAGATTTCCGATAAATACCATTGCGAGCATAATACCACCAGATTAGATACAATTGCAGCCAATCACGATCGATTTATTTTCAATTAAAAAAAGAAAAACACATATTTTTAATTTCCAACTAAATATGATACTTTAAGGTTATTAACCCAAAGAACAGTATGTCCTAACTTACAAACTAACGGAAATATTTTGTTCGAAACAAGTAGACCGTGTCGTATCTCAACATTACAAAATGCGTTATTGTTCTAACATCTGTTTAAGCTGTGTATTCAATCCCTTCGTCTAAATTAGATTTTTATGTTTGGTTTTCGTTTCATAATAAATGGAGCAGTTTATTCATAATTTTTAGGGTTCTGGAGCCAAAAGGTACCAATGAAACCCTATTACTAAAGCTCCGCTGTATGTCCGTCCGTCTGTCACAGGGCTGTAGTGCTGTATCGTCTGAATACTTAGTGTAGACACTTGAACTTTCCACAGGTTGTGTATTTTTATAATCGCTTTAATAAGTGATAATTAAAATTAAATTGAATAAAAAATTGAAGTGGGTCCCCAATAAAATATTTTTTTTATTTTCGACGTTTTTGGTTATTGGTGGTGGTGAGATCATTGTTTACATTTGAAATTTTTATGAAGTATGTACGTATATATGTAGTTTAGCCGTTACATCAACAAATTATAAAAATAAAAAAAGTTAGAAATTAAAGGGCCCCACACACATACAAGAAATGTGGTTTTTTTGTATAGTGGCATATATGCAACTCTTCGTATACGAGTCCGATTCGCACTTGTCGGGTTTTTATGAAACATTGTAAAACATTTCTGTTAGATACTACAATTATTTATTAATTTTTAAAAAAGAGCATATTTTTCAGTCAATAAATAACTGAAAAAAAGAATTGTTTACTTGTGCCTAACATTTTTAAATTGCAAGTAAATGTAGAAACACAAGAAAGAATTCCAAAAAAAATTACAATAATTTTTTTAAAGTAGCGGTTAGCTACAGGTGCATGCAGTCACTTTTTACTAACTCCTAATTATATTATTGTATTACTTAATTAATGAAAATCGGAATATTAAAAACTACTTGTAGCGTAGCGTTGGTTAATAATAGCAGTTTATTCGAAATTGAACTGTAAACACAAACAATAAGAAGGTATAGTTTGCCTCAAACTTTATGACGGATCGGAATACAATGCTATAAGCGTGCTTGCGCAGATACAGTCATATACCCCTTACTCCACTGCGTCCCGCTACACCTAAAACTGGTTACTGCAACGCGGCTTGTGCCTATGTTCACATCCGCCATAAAGTTTGATCGGAACTGTATGTCAAACGAAAAGAGTTAGGAAAGCTCTTTATTAATTATAAATTATATTTTTTTATTTAGATGACAACACGTCTTCATATACAGTTGTAGCTTTTATACCAATATTCCACGGTTGAAGATCGTTGAAGCATATCATGAATCTGTAAATAAAAGTTAAATTATAATAAAAGAAAATTGTGAAAAATCTATGATTTATAAATTTTATTTATTTTAAATACTCTGAAAATGAATCGAGTCAATTGGTTTTCGATTAGACGAATTGTGCGTTGCCAGTTCAATGGGATAATATTAAGAAAAGAAAAATCCATCTGCATATAAATATAAATTACAAAATGAATGTCAAATTACACTATTAGTGTAACTTCAGCTTAGCTTTAGCTCACTTTTTGGCGCGCTAGTGCAACATCTGCTTCTTTTAGTATATATACTCTCATTGAACCCAGTTTGGTTAATTTTATTTTTATTTTATCTTTTTCTTTCAATCCAAGTACCACAATCGCAAGACAAGGACAAAATACATTTTAAGTTTAGTTAAATAAATGTTTGAATAACAAATAATGTTTGCGGGTCTAAATAAATGTTTTTGAATCATGCTGAGATCTGGACAGACCACGTTTACCTGTTCGATTTAACACCTATCTCTCGTTCCACGAACTCTGATACGGCTTTAGCGATAACTTTATTTTCTTCTGGACCCAGCTTCCCGATTGAGACGATATCAGCAACGGCTGCGGGCTCTTGCGACCGCCCTGCGTATGATAGTGGCGTGTCACCGCTGATCATGCATACCATTTGCTGTTTATCACAAAAAAAAAACAAATGTATATACTTAACTAAAACTGTTATGTTCGCCAAAGAGCGGCCGTAAAGACAACATACAAAACTAGATATCGCGTATCCTATATATCAGTACAGAATAAGCCCAGGGGAGTTTGAAGAACTCTTATCTTAGCTAACGACCTCCGTTACTGGCAACAGAGATATAAGTTAGAAGATCGTTTTTAAACGAGCTCTTGACTTAGTCGCAGCTCATCATTTGATGAAAGATCAAAGTAAACGTTTGGTGTGTTTGTTCACCATAGAGATAAGAACCAGATTAGGCAAGCTCCATAAAACCCTGTACGTAACGGTTGAGCATGGGAGAACAAAGGATGGAAAATAACAGAAATGTACCTAGTTGTATCCTTATTTTACTTTTCAGCGGCAGTGCTTAGGACACTCATGTGACAGTCACAGCTATCAACCAAAGAGCTATTAACTGCAGATGCTCAAAATAAAAAGAGATAGACTTAGTATAATTTTGTATAAATCGAGGTACTTTCTATCTCTTTCTGTTGAGGCCCACATTTCGGACTGACTTGCCTATTCTTTTCTATTATCTCTATGGGTGACGCTGTCTGGTGAAGGTTAAACTCAAAACTTTAATCACCAAACTGTATTAGTTTATTGTATTGTATTAAAGATGGAAACATCTATGTGTTTTTTAATGTGTTTGATTTCTCGGTCTTTGCAACTCAGTCACTTCCATGTTTACTAATTAACATCTCGTTCCTCCGAAAAGTGAGACAATTAATGGCCGCCTAGACTCCACAGATTACCTTACCACTACATAAAATCAAATGTATTACCTGTTATATATAAGAAAAAGATTTAACTTAGTCATGTATTTACACTACCATGAAATCGTAGGCATTTTGAATGATATTTTAATTTATTAAAAAAAAAATTAAGTAAAGAATATGATAATATGTATATACTTGTTAAGTTCAATACACTTTTATCTTATCAAATAAATATTTATCTATACTATAATATCTCATAGTAGCTATGGTATTATTTTAATTTGAAAATTCTATTATTTTCTTTTTTAATGGAATCTGTATGTTTGTGTTCTTATAAAATTGTATTTTAGTTTGGGATGTCGGTCAAACTTCTATTTTGTTTCTGGTTTTTCACTACTTCATCAGTGCATTTTTACCCTACTGCAGGGGCTTAAGCCTCCCCCAGGGCGAGGGGTCTTGGAGCTTAAATCCACCACGCTGCTCCACGGTGGTTTGGGGATTGTAACGGCCGCCATCTATTGACAGCACCCGGGACCGATTGCTTAACGTACCCTCCGAGGCACGGAGTCAGTGATAGTTATGTATTTAAGACAGAAAAAACTCATTGGTACACGCCCGGATTCGAACCATGGCCCTATGGCCTTATAAATTTGAGACAGGTTCGTTTCGCTTTGGGCTATCACGACACTAGTCATTTTCATATTTAGATGATTTATTTTGGATGTACCATCAAAGCTTTTACAATATATTCTCTAGATAGAGTTTCGGTGTCAAAAAAGTAGATAAAAATATCACCATGCATGACTGTCCTGTCCGGTTGTAACTGACGCACACAGAGACGGTTAATACACGGTTAATATGGCGTGGCGGGAGTATATTGTCTCTTTAGTCACACACACAAGCGTATAAAAGTTGGCCGTCCTTTTGTTGACATACAAATAATCAAACATCAAATATAAAATGCAAACCTAAATCGTGTGAATTCAGCTTTACGACGAGTCGCATTAGAGCTACTTAAATTCGGTTACAAGGACGGTCATTGGTCCAATCATTTGACAATACTAGTAATATTTGTCTTTGAAATTCGAATTCAAGGCATGCGATTGGCTAAATAGCCTTACATAAGTAGACTTCGCTAGCTTAAGCAGTTTGATAAACTGATTGCTTAACCGTAGGTAGGTAGTCTACGTTTGATGAGGAAGAGGTTTTCTGATGAAACAAGCCTCAGGATTCGAGGCACTTGTAGCAGATGTCATGTTTCCGGTCATCTGTTTATCACGACTTTATCACAATTCGTCATTTTATTTGCGTTGTATGAGATCAAACGTCATGAAAGGGGATTCCTTAGGCCCCAGAAAAATATTTTGTTTTATCTGTCTAGATACTTTTAAACTTTCGAACTACAGTTATTTGTCGAATGATTCATCTCAACATAACATGCTTTATCTAGATTGTCGTATAATTTATTTATTAGGAAAATAAATAAATAAATTAGGTATTTCACGTATGAGAATAGTTATTTAACTCATATATTTAGGTGTCAATAGTATAGTCAAACCGGTTTGATAAATGGATTGACATTTAAAAATAATATGACCATACAACTGATTGTCTTATATTTAAATTTATTGCTTGTCTCGTTAAAAAAAAATTACTACAGATTATACCTGGCGTTCGTGTCGTGATAGCCCAAAGCGCAGCGAACATGTCTCAAAAAAACAAATTAGATGGCAGGTTGTCACCCTTTCTAACTTCAAGTATTTTTCTTTGCCACAACTTAATGCGTATGTAAGGTATGTAGAAATATTTAACTACAATTTACGTTATTTAACGCACGTTAAGCAGTCGGTCCCAGGCTCTGTCAATAGCTGGCGGTCGTTACAATCCCCAACACGCAGTGGAGCAGCGCGGTGGATTTAAGCTTCAAGCCCCCCCTCACCCTGAAGGAGGCCTAAGCCCCTGCAGTGGGGTAAAAATAGGTTGATGAAGTGAAGTGAAAATACCTGGCGTTCAGCTGAACGTAGGTAGTCCAAACTTATAGAGCGTGTAAAGCTTACCGAACTACACAGAAAGTAAAATGAAACTTTAAACATGTTTTTCGCGGTAACGGTTAGTTTGCGCTATCTGTTCACTTGATAGGTTTTGTTTAGTTCGGTAATCTCTACACGCGGTATATAATACTTGGTTTTCGTCTGAATGTAGTTCAACTTTAAACAGGTTTTTTCGGTAACCGTTAATTCGCGCCATCTGCTCACTTCAATATTTTTGTTTAGGTAGGTAAGCTAAACACGCTCTACATGTTAGTACTACGTTCAGCCGAACACTCAGTATTTTTTTTCAATAAAAAGAAAAAAGAATTGTTTAAAAAAATATGTTGAAAAATTCTTACCTCCGCAGGTTTCCCTATGACATTAGCTATTATAGGTATAACTCTGTCCACGAAATCTTTAGGTATTTTGTTGCTTTGCACATTGGTAAATATTTTTAAAAGCGGCATTGTTTTAATATTTATCGCGTACAACTGTTCTGTACTCTACGCCAATTGTTATCAAACTGGTTCGATAACAGTGTTACAGGTTATTATGAAATACGAAATGCTATCAGTATCTTTATATATCTATATGTTAAAAGATCAACATAAATAAAAATTTACATGATTTGTATACTCCAGCATATTCGAGAATCATTGGAAATTTTACTCTATTTTAACTTTCATTAATGATGAAATATATATAAAGTAATAAAAACTAAACTAAATTAATTTTAATATTCAAAAACTGTCCGTTTCTGAATAGACAGTTTTTGATAATTTTAGTTGCAACATTTCAGTTGTTTTCTGTAGTTTTTTCGCCTATTTCGTGCAACAATTTATTTTAATTTTAAATAAATATTTTGTTTAAGTACATTTTTTTTTAAAATAAAACTATAAAAGGTGTAGAATATAGAACCCCTTGCGGTAATATTTGTATAAACAAAATATATTTCTATATAGATACTTCAGTTCAATTATTATCAAACTGCCGAGATAACAGTATTACTACTTAATAGGAACATATAAAATGTTATCAGTTGCTCTTTTTGTATTAGCTCATATGCATAACTAACCTTTATACGTGGTTTCGCTCGCATGGACCACACAATTCTATTATTTCGGCTTTGGCGCTGATTGATCTGGTTGCCGTCACCAAATGGCAGTCGCGTGGTGGATTTAGCTGCAAACACCCTCATTCCGAAGGGAGGCTTAAGCCTCTGCAGTGGGGCATAATGGGCTGATATGTATATATGATGATATATATAACTGATCAATTAAATCCCTGCAGTGGGGCATAATGGCCTAATATGGAACTGATCAATATTAGCGCTTTTATTTTCTATTCAAGATATTTTTTTAAACATGTCATATATAAAATGTCATGTACCTATATACCGGCTACTGCACCTTGTAATCAAAGTTTATTACTTCTTTCTTCTCTTCTCCCATTCTTCTCCTTTTCCCTCGTACTTCTACTCTTATGTTATTCTCAAATAATTTCAAATAACATTTTTACGATATCTTTTTCTCTAATTTCACACCTTCAACTTGAAGGTGTATAACCTGTGAAGAATTTATTAATCATTTTTTACCCCCTTGCAGTTGATATAAATTCAGATATTCTTTTCTTAAGAAGTACCTACCAACCTATGTCAATGCAATGTCGATGCATGTCTTTTAAACGTGTCAGTGATTTATTAGTTTGAACTGGGCGGCATTAAGCAATCCGTGATTTTAGTTTCTAAATATTTAAGATAGAAAGAATGAGAGCCACCTTCCATACTACGTTTGCCTTGTCAAAATGGTGCAAAGGTTTGTGAAGGCGATGGACGAATTGATGCGTATGAAAAACTTGGTTCTTAAATAGAAATAATATAATTATAATAACAATATATAATGTGGGTTCTATAGATATTTGTAAAAACAAATTAAAATATAATCTTCTTCTGCCTACATAAAAAAAAAGGTACGTCAAATAATACTGATTGATACTATATTGCATTGATTGAATCTGTGATTGATTGCACATATGTCTGAGATATCAGCTGTATCATTCATTGTTGACGTCAATCAACTATGAATGTGACGACATGACAACTTTTTTTCCCCCATGGTTCCAGAAGCAAAGGCATATAATTAACTTAATGCACTTAAATGTATACAAAAATATCAAAGAAACCCCATTGTACAAATCAAAATTGTAATTTAATTATTTAATGATACAATGTATATAACTAATTTACCAAAAACTAAGCATCGCCGTGATATCCCAATTTTATACTTGATTTTACTAGGCAGATTTGGCGCTCATTCTTTATAATACTAATAATATCTGGGACATCCCACACATGGTCATCTAATACCATACTAGACAGAGCCTGTTTGTATTATGGGTACTAAACAACTGATATACTTACGTGGAGTTTTTTTAAAATAATACATACATATTTTACACCCAAACACGGAACAATTATATGGACGTGTTCATTTACAAAAATATTGGTCTCAGGCGGGAATCCAAGCTGCTACCTTTGGGACACTAACCACTCGACCAATCAGTGGTGTAGATATTATATTATAACAAATACTTCAATCCCAAGATGGTATCAGAGTTGTCAGAATGGGAAAGGCTGTTCGTGTTTAAGTGATACTTACGCAATGTGAAAATGTGAACCAGTTCGACACCTTGAGTACTCAAAACACCGACTAAATACGAGTCAGACTTGCACACGAAGGATCCGTACTACCGTACAATATTAAAAAAAAAAACACGTTCCTTGTATGAGGACCCCTTTTAATTTTTAACTTTGTTTTATTTTTAGTTTTTGTTGTTATAGCGGCCATGGTGGTACATACTTCCATGAAAATTTCAAATTTAAGCAATGATCTATCAACCACCAATCACCAAAAACGTCGAAAAAAAAAACACGTTTCTTATAATATGAGGAAACCCTTTAACTTTTAACTTTATTTTATTTTTATTATTTGTCTTTAAAGCGGTCATAGTAATTAATACACACTGTGATAATGTCATGTATCTATTAAGTATATACTTTTAGGTGATAGAGCCCTATGACAGACGGACGACAGCGGAGTCTTAAGTAACAGGCTTCCAGTAAGTACCCTTGGATTTGGAACCCTAAAAATAAAAAATAAAATATATAGTTTCGCACAGTATAGGTGAACTTTCAAAAACCTATCTCGTTCGGGGTTTTAGTAAGTAGCACATTTTGGAGACGAGTATAGAGTTCTACCTTTTGATTCGTCTATTTTTATTTATACTTACCAAACAAGTAAATTTGAATAACTCTAAATTATCTTATTATACTCAGAGTTATATAATACAACTTAAATATGTAATTAAAATCCTAAAATCCCCAAAGTTCCTTTGCCTTTTTTAGCTTAAAAAATATTCTCTGTCTGCAGTTTATTTCTATTACGGTAGAGGCTTTTCAGAGACATTTATTTCTTCTGTTATATTTAATAGACAATAGTAATCAATCATTACGGGTCTTTAATCAATGCCCATAGATTTATTAATTATTTTTTACATCACTTTGTCAGTTTTGTACAGTTTTAATATGTATATGCATTAATATATTATTATTTGCATTGAAATCACAGAGATTGGAATCGTCCCAAACTCCATAGTGCAAACAGTTTTTTTCATAGCCTTTCTTTAATTTTGTTTTTAATGTTTAATTTAAATTGACTGACCGATTAGCCGAGTGGTTAAAGACTCTAACCGCGGAGTCAAGGGTCACTGGTTCGATTCCCGCCCGTAACAAATATTTGTGTCGATGACCACATCTATTTGTTTCGTGTCTGGGCGTAAAACTATCTGTATATGTATGTATTATAAAGAATATTTAAGTATGTATATCAGTTGTCTGGTACCCATAATACAATATTTGCTTAGTTTAAAAGTAGATGTCGCTGTGTGGGATGTCCCAGGCATTATTATTATTAAATTTTGCTTATACCTAGTTGTAGTGACGACTGATTCATACGTAGTGATGTACCTATGTCTATAGATATAATATATGTGTAATTATAATTAATTGAGATAGTTATAGAATCAAAAATGTCCCAGCATTAGTCGACATTACACATACGAAAAAATAAAACTCTGTTAGTACATATTTCGACGGCTATAAACTTATTTACATGTTTTTGCACTTCGTTCAATTATTTGTTCTGTTAATTATCACGTACCTAGCTACGTAGTAAATACAACTAAAGCGATGTTACTCAAGAAAAACATTATTAACGTCTGGAGGCACGGCACGGTTAGTACAGTGGCGTGATCGTACGAGAACTTGTTTGGACAGTTTAAACAAAGACCAGTACCTAATTATTGCAATTTTTTTATATGATAAACCGTTTAAAGTTGGCCTTTTCCACGACAGTCGAATTTTGCCAACGACAGACCAAGCTCATGCGGCAATCTCAATGCAAATTGAATGTATTTAGCTTGGACCATTTTTTTTCCCGAAAATATAGACCTTCCTCTATAAATAAAACAAAATTAAGTCTGTAATTTTCTTAGTTATATTTTTCCAAAAATTGATTCATCAAGTATCCCTGTGACGTCATCTGGACCGCTTAGGACCATCTCACCACCAAATCTCACCACCAGTGGTCAGTTGAGACAAAAAAAAATCCCATCTGACTACTGGTGGTCAATTGGGAATAATTTTTTCCCAATTCACCACCAGTGGTGAATTGAGAAATTTTTCGTTTCAACTGACCACTGGTGGTGAGATTTAGGGGTGAAATGGTCTACCAAATCTCTCCACTGGTGGCAATTTGGCAGTCCAATTTCTCAATTATTATTATAAAGATAAAGGGTTTAAGCTTTATTATTAATACAAAAACGTGCAATACACAATTAAACCGTTAGAAATAGTCTGTTTGGAGGCTCACCCCAGTCATTATTTGCTCACCCCAGCAAATAATGACAATGAAGCATGTTTAATTTTCCTCTAACTTATAATGAAACGACAAATAAAGTGGTATATGTCTATTAAAAATCATAGGTAATGAATAAAGGCTCCCACTGATTTGAAATGAAAAGCACTATTTTTTCAGGTCAACTCAATAACCATTAATATATTCTATATTTTTTTAATGCATAGTCATACATCACCTATTTATCTAGTAAATCTATATTTCATTTAGATAACAACATAATATATGTATAACAATATATAAAACAACGTAATATAAATAAGTAAAAAATAAATTCAAACATACGTTTTTGAGTAAGCACGAAACAATAAATTTTCAGGTTTTTTTTTAGCGAACTGGTTGCGAAAACCAATCACAGAAAAATCAAACGTACGAGGCATATAGTATATTTGTAAATCTACAAAAAATTGTCTTATTATTTAAATAGTATTGTAAAAAGTATGTGTTCCATGCTGAATAAATGCAAAAAAGTCGTGTAAAATCGTCGTCTACGCGTTACAATTTAATGAAAATAACATGAAAATCTATAAAAATTAAAATTTGAGGTGTTATTTCCCAAATACTACTTTTAAATCTTATATTTGTTTGTAAACCACTTTGTAATAAAATTTAGAAAATTATCTTATTAACTTATGTATACGCTCGCAGCGTCCAATCGGACTCGAAGGCCTACTCGACGATAGTCAACTTACAGGGACTCATATAAGATTAAAAATTGTTCCTAATCGACCCCCAGTAGTTCTATGCCCAATTCATCACCAGTGGTCAAATGGGACAATTCACACCACTGGTGGTGAAATGGGAATACTTTCGTGTCATTTGACCACTGGTAGCCAGTTGAGACATTGAAGTGCCAACTGACCACTGGTGGTGACTTTTGGAGGTCAGTTGGTCCGGAGCGATCTGGACAGATGTTTACTCTTATATTTTAGTTTTATATTTTTATTGATTCATGAAGATTACATTTTCATTTGACATAGTAACCTTCCCTGAATAATTTTTATTTACTTTTAGGTTTGATTTTTTATTATGGAAAAAAATAACAAAAAATAATGATCGACCGCCCAGATACCGTCACAGGACAATTTCAACATCAGACGAATTGTCATAAATATCTGGCAAATTCGTGAATAGAAATAATTGATATTCTGAGAAGTTACTACCTTCCTGAAACCTTTAAAACCTTTAGGACCTTTAAAATGTTGGTACAAGCCCATTTGAGACCCTTTGGAAATTCGTTACAATAAAGCAAGAGGATTTTGTATATTCAATAAATAGCCAAAAACTACATACTTCCTAAGTTATATTTCTTTTCTGGATGAAAGCAGCATCCATTTAAAGTATATTTTTGTAAAAGCAGTCGTTCCTTGAATTTATAACTAATATGTTTCTTTTGATGGAGCGGTAGCAAAATTCAATTTTACTCTCTATGGAGGAAAAGTAAAGAAAATCAGAAAAAAAGACAAAGATTTTTGACATAACACAGCACGACAGAAGGCTGAAATGACGATGGGCAGGTCACACCATAAGAGGCAAGGAAAAATGGAGCGTAATTATAACCGAGTGGTACCCAAGAGAAAGTCGAAGAAAGAGAGGCAGGCCCAGAAGAGGTGGGATAACGATATAACCCAGGTTGCCGGCAAAACATGGCATAGAGTCGCAAAAGGTAGACTAGAGTCGCAAAAGATAGATGAGAGTGGAGAAGGCTGGAGGAGACCTTTGCCGAAGGGCGATCAGACTTACAGAGGAAAAGCAAGACACAAATACTGCAAGACAAAGTTCTAACAAAGTGTGATTATAATTAAGGCTAATAATAATAATAATAGTAATGGAGGAAAAGTGATTTGAATTTCGATTCAAGATAAATCTATAAAAGTGTGAATATTGTTATGGTTGAAAATTTTACATAAAATATCCTAATTTCAGTCTGTAACTCACTCTGCTTACGAGCTAGAGACCTGTGATATACCTACGGGCGGATGGACAGATAGACAACAGAGTGAAAGCAATAGGATTCCGTTTTGTTCTTGAAGTTAACGCTGATGGGCCATCTGCACATCTTCGCCAAGAAAATCAGGCAAATTTTCTTGTATTGATTCAAAGAATATGCAAGTTTATATTATGGTATTTATATTAGAAACAATATTAGTTCATTTCAATGCGTTTTCTTTAAGTGAAAGCTGGTTCAATCGGGAGGATTTTTTTAGGATCATAATAATTTTTTTTTAATTTACACTTTTTGTTAAAATACGTATTCAAAAAAGTCAATTGTTTTTGCTAAAGTTTAAAAAACCAGAAATAAAAAATTAAATTAAAAAATGATTACCATAAAAAAACATACATTTAAAAAGTCTGAAAAAATACAGATGAAATATAACTTTTCAAATGTTTTTTTTTTCCTAAAAGGCGTTGAGAACCGTTCAGTAAGTAACCTTTTATCTAACTAAGCATTTATATTTTGTTGTAATGTGTCGGAACATAATGTAGCAACTGATGTTACTTACTTACTTAGCGGTCCCCGACGCCTTCAAATATCAAAAATAATTTGATTAAGACTTTTCCAATGTAGCTTTTAGGGGGATTTTGTGAATATTAAATTTTTGTATGTTTATGTATGTGTATTAGAAAGAAAGAAAGAAAAGAATATTTATTTGGCATACTTACAATAACACCAGTAATTTAATTAATTACATTAATGTAAAGTAATTACTGATCCGTTCCAACATTGTGTGCTTGTCTGTCGGTCGTCGAGTGAATGACTTCAGATGAATATTTTTTTTTAGTAGTGATATATCAACCTTTATGGCGGATGTGAACATAGGCACAAGTTGCGTCGCAATAACCAGTTTTAGGTGTAGCGGGACGCAGTGGAGCGAGGGGCATATGACTGAACCTATGCGCAAGCATGCGTAAAGCGTTGTATTCCGATCCGCCATAAAGTTTGATTGGAACTATACCTATGCTTAATATCTATTTGTTCAGGGTATTACTTTAAAACATTTTTTTTTTAATTCTATAAGCAGATGGATTTTATATTTAAATCTAATGAATTTACATACCCAACGGTTAGTCTACCAAAACATGAAAAATATACATGTCCCCTAATAAGCAGGGTATCTCATATTAGTTCCATGGGGTATATATGCTGGCTGTATCTACACTTTTTTAAACTGCAACGTGATCGAGAAATTCGTGTGGGTTAGGGCATCATATAGGTCTTGGCTTTCGATGTCAGAAGCCTAGATTAATCTGCTTGCTCTATTTGCATGTGGCCGTTTTTGTGGTCTAACACAAATTTTATTTTGTGTTAAAATTTTTATATTTTCGTCGATGAAACGTTTAGAGCTACTACTATAAAAAATAACTTTTCAATTTTTATAGCATTGGCTACTTTAATCGAGGTATTTCGAGGCATTTGTTGGGAAACCTAAAATTTGTGAAGAAAAAGGTTTTTCAATTTCAACCTCGAAATTATTCAAAAATATCAACAATGCCAGTTGAAAACACCAAAGAAAATTATTTTGTGACCACAACAATAAAAGTAATTTTTTTGTATCATAGATAGTAGCTCTATGTATCGTGAAAAAGCCGCCACGAGGCACCATAAATAATTAGAAGCATTCGTAGGATTTCAAACCTTGTATATAATTTATACCAATGAGTATAGCCGAGTGGTAGCAAACCCGCTTCTTGTTTAGATGGCAGTGATTCGAAGCCCAGGGCATGTATCAATGAGTTTTTTTAACTTATGTACATAACTGTCACTGATTCTATGCCTCGAAGAGCACGTTAAGCCGTTGCTCCCGTTTGCCGTCAATTGATGGCAATCGTTACAATCCACCAACCCGCATTGCATCGCGGTGGATTAAACACCAAGCCCACTCATTCCGAGCATAAGTCTCTGCAGTGGGGCATTAATGGCCTGATGGTATGGTATACAATTTATTGCGTTTAGGCTATTTTGGCTATTTTTCCTTTTGATCGCAGTAAATTGCCATTGTGTGGATCGTTGATTTATAAGAAAAATTTACCACAACGTTATCCAAGTAAGACGAAGCAGCCAGCGACCGCTTGTAAGGTAAGCCCATAAGTCATTATACGCCAAGTAGGTAAACAATAGACTATCATTATAGCTGTATTTATTTTGACTTTTCAATATCTAGTGCGTATGTTTCGCAATCAACATCCTATTGTTACTGAAAACAATTGTTTTTCCACACATTTTCAGTTCAGTTGCGTTTCCTACATCCATTTTACTTACGTCATTTACCCTCTATTCTCAGTAGTTATTCTGAAATAACATTTCATTGTATCGTTTCGATGTATAAAACGCTTCGTCCTGATCTTTATGCTATCTAATATCTTCACATATGCGATAGTATTTATTCTACGTACTTCTTTTGCCATTCAGTTCATCTGATTTTAAAAGTTTTTTGAGGTTATATTTCTACAAATATATATAACAGAATGGTTGCATACGAAAACAGATTGGCACCGATCGTAATTTGTAACTTGTAATCTTCCCAAGTTCTGTTAATTATTGTAAACGATAACAGAAGCTTATTAAATGTATTGGGCACTAGCGGCGTTAGGGTAGGGTGCGGTGGGGCGACCGCCCATGGGCACATAAAGGGGCGCCGCAGGGGCCGCGTATATCCTTTGCCTTTTTCATATAGGTTTGAATAGCAGTTAGGGGCGCCGTAGAATTCTCTCCCAGGGCGCTGGTAGTGCTAAAACCGGTACTGTAATGGGTATGTAATTCATATAATGAATATATTTTATATAAATTTAGTGTATGCTGTTAATACATATCTATATATCTAACCTAATTCATAACTTTACGACATTTGTAATCTATAAGAATATAGCTTAGATGGCATATTCATCGAAATGGAACGTGTCATACGATACTTGGAAACGATCGAAAACGTGAACAAAACGTCAGAAGCAGTGATGGACCATACGTCATTATCATTGTTTTAAACATAGACATATATATACTAGCGTAGGAGACCAACTGACATCTAAACATCGCATGACCGAAACGGAAATGAGTATGTGTGCAAAATTCACATGTGGTTGAGCCAGTTTTAGTGATGTACATGGGTGTTTTTTATATTATCGATAGCACGTAGTACTTTCATGATAATGTGTCGTTGAAATTACCGCGATATCATAAGTCGAAATCGGCAATCCTATTTATTATTTTGAATCTGCTATACTACATAATTTTTGTTTTGAGTTACTTTTCCTAACTTTTAGTTTTTTAAAATGACAAATCATCAATCAGTCAATTCAAATGCCATTTCCTTTACTACAATAAATATTTTTTTTTGTTAACAGTTGATAATAAAAAATTTGCAGAAGTAAAGAAAGCGTTAACATCATTATGGAAATGTTAATATTTAGTTGAATACAAGCCAAGTAATAAATAAAACAATATAAATAAACGATTTTTATTTTTAATTACAATACGTCACGTTGCAACGCATAACAACAAAATTTTAACTCTTTGTAAACAAAAAAATGAGAATGTACAAAACAAAAACATTTACAATAGAGAAGTTCATGATGTTCAAAATATACAATTTAACTCGATAGAATTGAAAGATAAACCAAAACTAATAAAACAGTGAAAGTTTTTTTCAAATTCGTCAATAAATGACTGAGAAATAAATTATTGGTATTTATTAATTTGACGACCGCTTAGCCTAGTGGGTAGCGACCCTGCCTACGAAGCTGGAGGTCCCGGGTTCGAATCCCAGGTCGGGTCAGTATTTATATGATGAATATCGATACTGGTACCGGGTCTTGGTTGTTATATGTATGTGATGTCTTCGCTTGGTACGCAAAACACAAGCTAATGCTTAGTTTGGGGCCACGACGTTGTAATGTGCACGTTATTATTATTATTATTATGTATTTTCGTGCGGTTTGACTGGTGGATTCTTACTGCCCATGACGTCACATTGTCTACTCGATTGAGTGTCGCGTCGTCTCACTACACCACAAATTATGCCTTGGATGCCTTGGACTAGTCTATAATATCTTTTGTTTCTTTGTGTAATAGGTAATTAAGTTTTATTTGAATATAAAGGAACAAGTTTTTGTAAAAGACATAGTGATAATTTGCCTAAAATTGATATTTTCACTGTGATGGACTTTTCTTCAAATCCATTTTATATTAGTGCTGAAATAAAGGTTTAGGCTCTAAAGTTGAAGGTCCTGGTGACATATCCCGGTAAACGTACGCTGACACCGATCGCTTGGTCTTCAGATTGACCTGTACAGAAATTACAGTTGGCATAAATGCTCTGACTTTAGATATTAAGTATTATTAGTATAATACTTAATATACTTAGTAAGCACATATGAAAAAAAAAGAAACCCCTAACGGCACAAATTCAGTAGGTATAGATCCTTTCTTCAAAAGTCGTCGGTGATTTAGTTAGACAAAACAGTTATCCGTAAAATGTCTACTGCAAACCAAAGAATGTTTTCGAGGAGTCCCACCTGTTCTATTTAACATTTTTTTCCATTGTTCTATGCTAACCGTGTTTACAGGAAACCTGGATATTATGAAATAGTCATCATTATCAGGAAGCATTTTTTAACACCGCAGTTTCTTGGAGGAAAATGAGGTTAAACTATTGTATACAGTAGTTTTGTCATTCAAAGTTTAATTATTTACGACGTTCATAATCAGAGAACAGATAGAACGTCAGACTTTAAATCATAAATAAATAACGATTAAAATTAAATAGAGCATCAGATTTTAAATCATAAATAAATAACGATTAAAATTAATTGTGTATATATCTTATATTTTCATTTGAAAAAGTCTTGTATTTACATATATACCCTATGTGTAGTATATATGTATAGATGTCATACTTTCCCTTACAATGTGCTGCTAGGCTAAATAAACCTCACAATATGTTTAAAAACAGTTAACGACATCATTCCAGTGGAACAGGTGCAATTAGGTAATATCAAATTTACAAAATATTTATATTTGAAAATATCGACATATCGATACATTTTGTGCAATCCCTATGCTTCATTGTTTGATTGTAATTTTACACAATATTTTTGTATCGTACACATAATTGTTTAAAATAACAAATTATTTACAAAATAAAGTATTTACCGTATACTACTGATGTATAACCAAGTAAATTTAGGATTGCTTTTTATAAAAATAAGCATTAAGATAACAGTATGTTATTGGCAGTACTTACCGGTGAAATGTCTCTTTATTTGGATTATTAACATATGTTACAGTGCAATTTAAAACTGAACACTACACCATTTTTATCACAAGAATTAATTTTTGTAGAATTCAAAACGATTATAACACAAAATAGAAAACAAAGCTGGACCTTATTTTGACAAGTGAGTAAAGAAGACTAAATGTGTTCAAAGAGGTTTTATGTCAGATTTTCTTGCATTTCTTTCTCGCATGTAGGATTTCCGCAAAGAGCTGGATGTCATTCGCACACTGTGTTCCTCTCTTACGCTAGTATATATACCTTTATGGTTTTAAACCATAGCATAGAGTAAATTAATTTGACAGCAGCGTTTGATTCGTCAATTCACAGTATGGAAGTGGCATTACGCAATTTTGCGGGGTTGGCGGGGATTTATCAGGGTGTAGAGCGCGCGCAGGGACCTTGCGCAATGAAACTCGGACTAAAACTGGCTATCTTACGAGCTAGCTATAGTATGAGTGGTTAGACGGTAAACGCAGAAGAGGGCTTCTAGTCAATTTGTACTTTTATGTCCAATGCGAATTTATACATCCCACAAAATTCTACTTCGACAGCGAATAATTCAAAACATCGACTAGTTTATATTTGGGCTTGGTTGTGTATTTTTTTGGTCACATTTTTGTTGTCACAACGCGGCATCTTTATGTATATCCATGGAGTATAGTTAATATTGTGGTTATTGCCATCATCATCATCATCATCAGCTTATTTTACCCCACTGCAGGGGCTTAGGCCTCCCCCAGGGTGAGGAGGGGGTTTGGAGCTTAAATCCACCACGCTACTCCACTGCGGATTGGGGGTTGTAACGACCGCCATCTATTGACAGCGTCCGGGACCGACTGCTTAACGTGCTCTCCGAGGCACGGAGTCAGTGATAGTTAATGAACTTAAGTCAGAAAATGTGGTTATAACTAACGTCTATTGATATAACTTTAACTAAAAACATCATAATGGGAGCCTGACCTTGTATCAAAACTTCAACTTTATTTTTACGAGATTTTTTGTATTCGCTTGAATGCATCGAACTTGCGTATGAAGCTATTTCTGGTTGTATTTAGTTTTTGTCGATGCTGCATCACAATGGATAGTCACTGTTCATAATAATAGATGATTATTCTCGGGCGCGCCTAAAGGTTATAACTAGTACGTGATTTGTCCAGTTAGGTCAACAGATGAAGGGTGTTTTTAAAAGTTTTTTACGAATTTATTATGGAACTTAGAATAGAATATTTCGTAATTTCAAAAGGCCAATTTAATATCGTACCTAAATTTTTTAGCGTTTACTGATTATTGCTTTTTTTTTTCATTGTAGATTAATTATTAAGCAATTTCTTTCAAGAAGTCAACACAGCAATATATGCTAGCGGGCATAGATATCCAGGTTACGATTTATTTAAATAACTGCATTCCTAAGAACCAGCGTGGGTAACTATGATATGTTTTGCCTCTAATTTTAGAAGTGTCCCAAAATATTGGCGTTCGTACCTTGTTTACTGATTGCGAAACGAATCGATGGCACCTCCAATAGCGTTGAAAATGCGTTAATTTTATAGAAATAGAATTTTGTATAAAAAAAACTATAACATACCAAATTCTGGCAGAAGAATAAAATAACATCTGGATATGACGCTAATTTTAGGTTTAATGACTTTTGAAACGTCTGATAGGTCGTAGTTATTGAAAGGAGGTGAGTTATTCCTATTGATAAGTAATAATAATCGACTTTTTGGTTTAATTAGTATTCTATCGCAAGAAGTCTTACTTGCAGGTTTTTCCGCAAAATTTTGCTTTTAATATAATTTTGTAAGAAGGTTGAAAGCAATAAACTAACAATAAACGTTTACTTATCCTTAGAATTTTACGATTTTATTTATGCGTTTCGGTTACAGAGTAAATAAGTTACGATAGTAACGAGTGTGGCCTCCGTTCAATGAATAAATATCTTTCTTGTTGCGGCAGCATTCTGTGTGGGTCCCCAGTGATAGATACGACGAGGGTCTAGATTCATTTCCCACTCTACAACAAAATAAATCCACTTATTCACTGACGTCCACTATGCTCAGACATTTTGTACTTCGTCGCGTTGCTATTGAGAAAACCAGAATTTGTTGAATTCTCTTGATCTTCAGGTACGAGCATATACTTTGCTGTCATCACTTGACACTAAGTCGGCGTCAGGGGTCAAATGCGCTTTATACAGTGTTATTTTTGCCATCACTTTCCTATTTTTTTTTGTAATTATAGTTATCATTAAATACGTAGATCTAATCTTCAAAATGAAATATTTTCTCAGGAAAATTATGCGTACTTTATTTATTACTAAGGGAAACGCACGAAAAAGATGAGAACGCGGGTGTAGTGAGAAGGGGTATTCCGTCGGTGTTCACCGACCACATCACCGACTGACGCAATTGTCGGTTGCGCGTGTACCCCGCGAAGAACAACGGTAATACGACAACTTTATGGCGCCATGTGCAGAGTACTAAAAGAAAAAACACGCATTTTATTATTTCCATCAAATACTATTAATATTGAAATTTGGAAAGAGATGAAAAAAATCATTCGATATATCAGAGGGCTCAAATGTTGTAGCGCTTTCCAGTAAAACTTCGTAAATAATTCGCTAACTGTTTTCAACCTTATTTTCGGGAACAAAACTAGCTTGGGCAAGTGTCTATAATCAACGCCGAAACGTACCACGAACAAACTGACATTCGTTTTCAGTGTCAATTCTTACTTTGAACCATTGGAGAACTTGGATCATGCGCGACAGCTATTAAGATTAATAAAAAATGTAATTAAGTATTATATTAACCTGACATTGTCAATGTATTATGTTTATCGATTGGAATAGAATTAATTAACGGAAGGAAGTGTTTGTTAGCGACAATGGATTGTTTTGCAACTCATGATTATGTAAGTTGGTAACACGAACGTGTAGGCATCTATACTTAATACAGATAGAAAAACCGTATCAAACACAAGGTTCCATATTATTGTAGGCTTGTTTATTACCAACCTTGGTTGAACCTTGCAGAGTCCGGCGCTAAGTGGCTTAAGGTATATGGTTTTAAACATAGTAGGTTTTATAAATAAACGGATTATTATGATGTATATATACTGCCCACGACTTCGTTTGCTCCTTCTGATCTTGAAGCTTCTTTATTATGTGACTTGCTATTGATGACAGAACAAAATCCAGTATTGACACCTCATTATTGTTCATTTAGAAGCAAAAAGACTCATAAGAAAATCAATATCCGAACTAAAGTTACGTGAAAATAGTTTTAATTTTGATTTTGTGATGAAAATTTAAAAAGTTGAGTTCGATTTTTTGAGAATAATAAAAATCGAACATCCAACGGACGCAGCGAAATAATTTGAAATCTAATTAGTTGCTATTGTTTAATCACAGATGGCGCTTTATTAATTATTATCATTAAAACAGATGGCGCTATCATTAGAGCTGTCTTGTATAAACTTTATTTATCCAATTTTTAACAAAAATTATAAGCTGTCAAACAAGTAACGTGTATTATTTCGTTAAAATACGTATCCCTTGAAATAAAAACATTCGGATGCAATTGTATAACATATAAAATGGTGCCACATATACTATATGTTTGTTTTAAGATATTATATTTCGAAATGCCAGTTTCTTTAAAATATTATAAGTTACTAATAATCATCAGAAAAGACGAGTTTTTAAATGACAAATTTTTCAATTTGATCCAACTTATAGTTACATAATAATAACTTGGGTCAATTAATAATAATAATACCTGGGACATCCCACACAACGTCTACTAGTCCTAAACTAAGCAAAGCTTGTATTATGGGTACCGGACAATTGATATACATACTTACTTATTTTTTTAAAATAATATATACATATATAGATACTTTGCGCCCAAACACGAAACAAATGAACATGTTCATGTACAAAAATATTTGTCCCGGCCAGGAATCGAACTCGCGACCCTTGGCTCCGCAGTCAAGGTCTCTAACCACTCGGCTAATCGGTCGGTCATTGCATATGGCGCAATGGGCTTTCAAATGTTTTCACATACAAATGCACATAGTCCCCAAAATGACTAATATTAGATGAATAGATAATTGTAACTTTAAAAAAATGGACTGTATTTTGGTAAAATGAAATATACCCAATCTTCTTTCATTGCCTTGTGCACAGATATCCAGTTATCCGTACGATACAAAATGCGAAGACGGACACATACATGATTTTCGATTCACGATTTCGAGTGGCGATTATACACCGATTTACATACGTTTATACTATAATAAATAATAATAGAGATACTCGCCTGCAAAGCTTCATTAAGTTTAGTTAATAATTTTTTACGCCTGACTATTTCAAAAATATTTGAGCTAATATTCACAATGGACGGACAGAACCAGTGGTGTTTTTTTTTTTTTTGTAGTTTGTAGTTATAATGGTAGCATGTATACGTTGGCTGAACTAGTATTGTGACGTCTATGTATAGAAGCACGTCGATGTGTTATAGGAAATACTCGAGAGAAATTCCGAGATAAAAATAAATCAGAAATTAAATTAAATTTTAGAGGCGATTTTTACTCAAAGAAAATGGCGCGACGCGATGCTTGGCTCCTAGAAATATTCCCACGGTTAATTGTAAATAGAATTTCAAATATCGACTGTTTGAAGACAGAACTTTTGAGATGCTGCCGGGTGGGGATTGCAACGGCGCATATAAAGCTGGCGCTACGCTGTGCGTCAGTCAGTTTTCTTGAAAAGTCAAGTGCGATCAGCTGCAAGTGGAATTTGGATTTGTGTGAATTGTGATTGAAACAGATCGGCGTTTTCATGCACCCTACATGTCTGTACCTATAGCCCGTAACAGTATTTAAAGAAAAAAGAGTTGATTATTGTTTATTTGTTTACAATGGATAAACTCAAAACTACTTTGGAAAATAGTAAGCAACATGCCGCGGTATGAAAAATACTAATTTATCTGCAGGAACGAATAAAAAACAAAAAATATTTATGTTTTAAGAATAAAATACAGATGTTGTAATTTTGTTTGTCCTCGCCTGCAATACCTTATAACATTCAAGTTATATTTATATGGTAGTATATTTTATTATTGGGTTAGTTAAGTATCGAACAAAAAATATTATGTAATGTATTTCACATTACTCAAACAAAATTCCATAGATTATAGAGCTCATTTTTCTTTTTTCCGTTAATTATTTTTCATGCAGTCACGTTTTTTTAAATAGATAGATTTTCTTAATCTGACTCTGTGTCAGTTATAGCTGAAAATTTTTAAGTTTGTAATACTCTCATGAGAAAGAAATAACTATTCGTTGTTTTTTGAAAAATAAATACGCGTAACTCTAGGTTTCAACTTCGTGAATGGTTGCCTTAATGTCGCCATATAATCTTATCGTGATGGATTATACAAGGTAATAATAAATTTTAAGGCCCTCCAACTATGTTTAGGCGTTGACGTTTTTCTTTCACGTGCAGTGACGTAAAACGATGCACTGAAATTTATGGTGGGTGTTATGTGAACGAAATGCAAATTTCAGCGATCGTCCGTTACGCAACGTTCGCCATGCATTAGGTAAGTCTGTATTTGGGCCAATTAGGCAAGGTATTGTTTCGAGGTTTTAGTTGCGCAACCTATATGTACTGTTTACACGTCAAGTTTCTGCTTTTACTGAAGACCTTTTTAGGGTTTTGTACTCAAAGGGGTATCTTTTGGGCACGGAACCCTAAAAAGATCGGGAATATGGAACGGGGGAACGGGAACCTTGTTTATCTGTTACAGGGCTATATCGTCTAAACCGTACTAGATAGACACTTGAAATATTTATGCAGTGTGCATTACTCTATGGCCACTATAAGAACAAATAATAAGAATAAAATAAAGTTTAAAATTAAAGAGGGTCCCCATATAAGAAAAGAAATGTGTTTTTTATACGTTATTTTACGGTGGTAAGGAACCCTTCGTTTGCGAGTTCGACTCGCAATTGGCTGGTTTTTTTTCACTACGTGCACCATACGCCTTTAGTTATGTAGGCGACGCGTGAGACCATTCTGGTGGAATTAATAAGGTTTAAAGTTGATTTTTTCGTCTCCATTTTAAATCCTCTTATCCGACCTGTTTGTAAATGATGAAAACAAAGTCCCAAAAATAACTATAAAATTCTCGCCGAATCAGTTTGTGGGGCAGAGCTGTTTTTCCAAAAAATGCACTAAAGATTTGAATAATTAAAATAAAAAAAAAGGAAGCCTATAGCTATTTAATAATCAAGTTAACCACCATTTAATTGTGACAAATATTTACTCATAAAAGGTCATCTGTAACACCTAATAAATGACTGTATTCTAGCATGCGGCAATATTATTTTATTCTATTTTATGAGAGTTTTAGTTTCAAATACATTCAAAAATAGTCTGTGGAACCGTTTTCTTGTAATACCTCTTAATTGTATGAAGTTTTTTAAAAGTCTACAGCCTGAAACTAGTTTGATCGAAGTGACCTCGGCTCGGATAGGCGATGTCAGAGGTACATTAATTAACCTACTTGTTTTAATGCACGAAATGCACTTCGATACTCCGTGACATATTATTTATTATTTTTCTTTAGGTGACAGCCCATGTCACTCAATATTCACTTTAATTTTCCGCGTGTCAAACGCGTTTCCTTTTTTTATATTTACCGGTTCAATCATTCTAGTCCTTCCCAAAAACACCCAAGGATACATTTGTTGTCGTTTATACCGAAAAAAAACGATAAATCAGTGATAGGGAATTGTCGATAATTAAAGCCGAGGACGTAACAATATTAATAATATTAATAAGATTTTCAGGTTAATTAGTTTAACAGCATCAAACGAAAAATTGGCATAATGGATACATTATATTATTTTATTTATATCTACTATATTTATATTTTATTTATATTAATAAGGTATAGACAATATAAATGCCTTTAAGCGACGTACATTGCACTCAAGCTACGGAATAAAATTCAAACTCCATGGAAATCTTCGCAAATGTAATTTTTTCACTCAATTCGATGCAAAAAAGTTACAGACGCAATAGGTTCAAATGAGGCCACACTATGCGTATATATAAAACAACTTGAATATTTATAGTACGGGACGTTACTTGAATTATAATCACGTATTGTTATTGTGAGATTCCTAAACGGAATTTTCGTCGCGATCGCTACAAGGCTGTTCAAGCGTCAAACGTGATGTCTGTGACATACAGTTTGAAATATTTTTCACTGTGCAATGATATTATGCTAAGAAACCTATATACCCCTATCAGTCTAGTAAATACTCGCATCACGAGTTAGGCCGTCCATGCCAACTTTCCTGTCATGCCCAGTTTTGATTATTTCATACTAAAATTCCTGTCATGCCAACTTATTTAACTTTACTAGGATTAAGTTCCTATAAGTCTACTTTCTTACGATGTCTACTTTTTCAACATTCCATTTGTGTAGTTTGTATCGCCAACTTTTATAAAAATGTATTTCGCCTATTTCATAATGCCTACAATTTGTACAGTCAAATCAATTTGTGCCCTAAGTATTTTTTATTGTTTTTATTCCTTGGGAAATATTGATGCAACAGCCTCTACTAATATAAACAAACCATGCATTAAACTTCCTATGCAAGCCATAGAAGATATTTTCATGTCATGTTCTTCTATATATTAATATGTGAAGGAAAAGCTTTTAATCCCTTTTTAAGCATTGATACTACGCTCACGGAGGATTGTGATATTGGGCTTATATGGAGTAGAAGTGCAGAAAACTAAAATCTATGAGTTAGAACGTCGTCGATGCCAGTTTTCCTTTCAATGCCCACTTTTGATTATGTCATACTCGTCAATGGTTAATAGCACGAACACGAAACTTTGTATATACGTTGAATTTTAATAGTTAATCATGATAACCACCACGAATTGATGCTAAAGCCAAGATTGTCTCCTCATGAGGGCACTCCTCAACGGTCAGTAGCACGGATTCAAAACTTTGTATTTAAGTTGAATTCTAATAGTTAACCATGATTTTCACCCTGAAGTGATGACGCACGTAGGATAGTTTGCTCTCGAGGGAGCTCCTTAGTGGTTAGTAGCACGGATATGAAACTTTGTAGGTATGTGAGTTTATCGTTTTATAGGTAATTGTGAGTTCCGCCTGTAATTTTGTAAATTTTGATGAGAAGTACCTACTTTAAAAAAATTTAAGACTACAAATTAAAAAATGAATTATAGTTTAAAAAAACACAAAAATCGAGCAGAAAATAATTATTTTTAGTAAAAGTATAGAGTGATTAACGAGAAAATTTATGTTATTGTGAAAAAGCGTGGGCTGCAATGAATTATACTTACCTAACAATTGATATCGCGCCCCTCACGCTTTTCACTATGACGTAAATATAACTTTTTTAAATGAACGGAAATGTATTCCACTTTTATTTTATTAATAATTGAAATGAAATTACAAGTATTATTCTGTGTATTATTTTCTTCGGTTTCTATAGTTTACATCAAAACAATGACAGGGCAGTTGGACGCAAGAGAATAACGAAACTAATCTGGGGAAAGTCTATGACCACAAAATTTTTAGTTTGAATGTACCACAGATGGCAAGACAGGATTTCTTATATCTACTTTTCTCAAAGTTGACATAGTGTTACTTTTTATAAAAGTTAAAACGAAAGAAGGCATAAAGGAACGAAATCCTAGTGAAGTTAAATAAGTTGGCATGGCAGGAATTGTAGTATGAAATAATCAAAAGTGGGCACGAAAGGAAAGTTGGCATGGACGGCCTAACTCTGTGCATCACATAATACGAGTCAATTAACTCGTCTTCGGTTAGTGTAGCTTAGAACAGGGAACGAACGAGTTCTGTGTATATATTTTCCTGTTCAGTACGATATGAAGCAAAAAGTGTGTGTCGAACCACGTGTAGTTTGCTTAACGGTTATAGGCCACCAGTTGGTGCTGCAATAGATGTGTTTCTTTAATTAACACCATTCAACAAATTACATCGGTTCGTTACTCTGTTACGACACGAAGAAAGGACAAAGAAATAAAGGAATACATTTTTACATTTATAATATTAGTTTAGATGATATTACGCTTATTTTTAAATTATTTCTCCTCTTTTCAGGAATCTTTGATGGAGTTCGATAGAGGGATGGCGGTGGGTGTCCAGTCGGCAGGGAAGTGGGGTGGTGCTGCGCAGGCGCAGGACACCGCCACGGCTCCCGACGCTTCTATGGATAAAAATGGGACTGATTCTTGTAAACTTCTTGTGGTTAGTATGATTTTTTTTTAAATTTATTGGAGCCTTAGATATATATGTGCGCTTGGCAGTCATGAGGCAGTCCAAAATTAAGGTCAACTTTAGAGAAGAAATTAAGTAAATGTTAGTGTCAAAGTAACTGCTACATTGTGTAAGGAGTGGGAAGTTATTGAATGAGCGTGAAAAGAATTCGCCGTGCGTTCCACTGGGCGTCCACTTTTAGCCCATATTACTAAACTCGACTCATAATCTGGTGACGGTCGAGGTCGTAGAGCTGAATTCACATGGTTCATCCAAAGTGAATTTTGGATGAAAGAGTTAAAGTGAATGGTCGTGTGTGGTTACACGTATACAGACAAATTAAATACCAGTAAATTTTTTTTTTATGCTGGCGTCAAGTAAAACTGCCTTGGGTACAAACAATTCGTTCACTTCTATGTTTATAGGCTTATCTTTCGTTCACCGGCGCTGAATGAAGTACGTTAAAACTGAAAATATCTAGCCGGCTATTAGAATCTTTGTTCGCGGATGCAGGTTTCGGGCCACCTCCAAGTGAACGATTTACTATCATGTTTAAAAGATTCGTCTTGGGATAAAAGGCAATAGCGAACCTTCTAGATTCTCCACATTGTACGTACTTTGGACTAGCTTATTTTCCTATCAGTCCCTTAAAGTTCCCCTATATACAGAATTCTTGAGAAACGAAAAGGATTCTGTACAGCGATGCTTGAATAGCCAAAAATATTTAGGTGGAAAAAAACCGTTGGCAGTTTGATTAATGTCATTTGACGCCTAGAAATTTAGGCCCATTTAAGAAACTTGATTTTTATCCAAGGAATGTATGCCGCAACGCTGTGTGGTGAAATCGATTGTCGCTGATATCGTATTATAGACAGACCGCTATAAGCCCGACCCTTTTAACCCCACGCGGGTTGAACCGAGGATATTAATGGGCGAATTAAACAGCGTGTGGTACATTATTTAGTCACAATAAATACGCTAATACGTTGACTGGTACCCTGTCTTCATCCGCTTGGTGATAGAAGAATGGCTTAAAATGGTCGGCCCATAGAATTTTTTTTTTGCAATTGTATTCAATTCTTAAAACGTCAGTGGTTTAAAATAATCATAGTGAGTATAGGGGTAATGACCCATTAGAAGTTTAAACCGGCGACCGCAATTCAACGATAGAAATTTCCGATCACGTACGAACCATTTCACACTGTCGGCGATTAAACTCAAACTCATTTATTCAAGTAGGAACATCAAGTTCACTTTTGAACGTCAAAATACATTTCGAATTACAGAATACAATATTAAGTAACCAATAAAACAAAACCAATATCAATACAAAATATTAAACAATAAACACAAAAGTCCTAACAAGATCACACAAACATACAAATCATAATATAATAATAACAGTGACTAAGATTTCCTACAGCCACAATATTTCATCATTAATTTAAATCAAATAAATTTATGGAAAAAACAAAAAAAAATGCTGACCTCTTGAGCTTGTTTCTATTCTTTGTTGATTGGCCCAAGCGATAACTAAATTATTATGTCAAGCCAATCAGGTAGTTAAACGCCATCTCAACTACTCTTAGTTCCAACCCTAAAACCCCGTTATCATACAAAACTCGACCAGAAGAACCACTGCTCGTACGCAAGTCTTCATCTAGATATGATTTGTGTTTTATAATAACGTAAAAATTTTTTTCGTTTAT
The DNA here is from genome assembly GCA_949709985.1 of Luffia ferchaultella. Taxonomy (NCBI): domain Eukaryota; kingdom Metazoa; phylum Arthropoda; class Insecta; order Lepidoptera; family Psychidae; genus Luffia; species Luffia ferchaultella. The sequence continues at coordinate 23,564,079 of OX453242.1, read as the reverse complement.
TTTAATTAACCTATTTTATCTGCAATTTAACTGTCATTTTACTACAACGTTCTACTGGCAGCGAGGAGCAACTGTGAACACGGATAACCTGTCTCCTTTTGAATAAACAAATAAGTCAGATAGATAGATGTCAAGTTCCTAGGATAATCGTCCTTTATAGTGAGACACATTTTAAGCACATCCACATAAATGTTATCGAGATTATATCTATACTAATATTATAAAGCTGAAGAGTTTGTTTGTTTGAACGCGCAAATCTCAGGAACTACTGTTCAAATTGAAAAATTATAGTTTTGTTGGATAGTCCATTTATCGAGGAAGGCTATACATATATACTACATTATGCTACGACCAATAGGAGTGGAGCATCAATGAAAAATGTTGCAAAAACGGGAAAAATTATTTCTTTTGATAGCTTCCGTCGCGCGCGCTGCGTAAACGGTTGATGTTAACCAAAAATCATGTACTACGGAATTGTTCCCCTTTAAAAGTTCTAACCAAAAGTCCGCGACAACATATGTGTATCTTTTAAGGTTAACTTACTATAATCTTTTTTATGACAATCAAATTTGTTCTAACATTATGTACTATTTGCGAAGATGTTTTTTGAACGTAATATTAATCCTTAACAAATTAAATACGTTAGTTGTCTTAAGCATTTCATGCATATTATAATTGCCCTTTACACCACACAATTTAAATTAATATCTTAGCAGTTTTTATCGAAATATGAAAACTATAGCGGGAGAAAATAAATTCGCTGTCTGCCTCTGTTCGTTAACTTTTTACAAACCACGCAATAAACTTTGATACGGTTTTCAGTATTATCTTATTTTCTGATTATCTTATAACATATTAATCTATATAATAAAAATAATTATTATAAAGCTGAAGAGTTTGTTTCTTTGTTTGAATGCGCTAATCTCTGAAACTACCAGTCGGATTAATTTTTTTTTTTTTTTGCCTTTGATAGCCTGAATCTAATGGAGGGAGCATAACCGATTTTGATGCAACTTTACACATATGGAAAGGATGTAGTCAAAAGTGACATACAGAACTTTTTGTATGTCTGTCTGTACGTTAGTACGTTACGTCCATCTGTCTAAACCAATTTTAATGAAACATCACAAGTATGAAAAAAAGGTCGTCAAAACTAACAAATGTTAATTTTTTTCCGTCTGTCTGTACGTGTATCTGTCTATTTGAGCTAATCTCCGAAACGGCTAAACAGATTTTAAGGAAACTTTGCAGACGGGAAAGAAGGTTGTCAAGAGATTTGACATTAGCTACTTTTTGTCCGTCTGTTTGTCTGTACGTCTATGTGTCTATTCAATTCAATTTTATCTATTCGAGCTAATTTCCACTACGGCTAAACAGATTTTAATGAAACTTTGCAGACGTGAAAGAAGATTGTCAAGAGTGTCATAAGCAACTTTTTGTGTTTGTTTGTCTGTCTATCTGTCTGTCGTTTGTCCACACTGATCTATCAACTACTACAGCCAAAACTACTAAGTCTAGGAAGCTTAAATTTGGAACATAGGTTTATTTTATAACGTGAGCATTAAGTTAAGAAAGGCTATTTTAGAAATTTCAAACTTAAGGATGGGAATGGAGAGACTCAAATAATGACGTGTTTCAGGGTTTTTAGATTTCCACATTTTAAGGGTGGGAAACGGGAGATGAAAAATTGTATCGGTTTTTTTAAAGGGTGGAAGGGGAATGAAGTTTGAAAGTTTGAATGGGTGTAACCAAAATTGGTTCCAGCAAAAAGTACGTATAAACCATCTCGAACGTTAATAGTACCTATAACAGGAATTCGTAGTCTACGCAAGCGAAGCTGCGGGCGGTCGCTAGTAATTTTATAAAAGCACGCATTTTTTGGTACCTATTCCCTAGCTTCTTCAACTTTTTTTACACTTTTCAGTATATCGGCGAAGCAAAATCTCCTATATGGCGGTTGCCTTTATGCGGATCGAACGCAGCCGCGGTGGCTGCTCGAGCTGGTACGAAATTGCTGCCTCCGAGGATCAAAATAGTGTGGCACCCTCCTACCACGCCGTACCAGCACACTGAGAAGCTCAGATTGGTTATCACAGCTGTTAATAGTGGTAAGTTGATGATGATCTAAATGCTTTTCAGTATTCTTTCTGAACAAAACTTGTCTCTTTCTAAACTTTAAAGCTCTAGATAAACACGACAATGTTTCTAATAAGTTTCTACTGTGTACCTACTATTATTATGGTTTTATTCTATTTTTTAGAACAGAAGTTCAAAAATTAGAGAGAGGAAGAGGCAACTCACTTTAAAAAGCCATTTCATAGTCGAGATTTTACAAGGGCTATTAACGATACCCAATTTAAGGGGGTAAAGAAAAAAACATGCATTGTTTAATCTAACTTTTTTGTCAAAATTTTAAATACACACCTCTATGTAGTGGTTACCATACACACACACATTACATGCGAGCACTAGTAGTTGGCAGTAAAACAGTTTTGACATACGAACAGATAGACTGATGGACATGGAAAAACTGGAAGAGTACTACCTTACCTTGTCGGATCGCAGAACCAAAAAAACAACAATAAAAGCTTGATGACCGCTTAGCCAAGTGGGTAGCGACCCTGCCTACGAAGCTGGAGGTCCTGGGTTCGAATCCCAGGTCGGGTCAGTATTTATATGATGAATATTATATGATGAATATTGATACTGATACCGGGTCTTGGCTGTTATATGTATGTGGTGTCTTCGCTTGGTACCCAAAACACAAGCTAATGCTTAATTTGGGGCCTAGACGTTGTTGTGATGTATATGTAGTAATAATAATAATAATTAATTAGGTATTTTTATTGTTAAATACTAAATGAATACCTGAACCATTGAACGGAATATACGATTTTAAATTCCACAGGTGCGGTATGCAACAATTCATCTCAATTTACGTGCGGCGTATCAGATCTATGCGTATCCTCGTATCTAGTCTGTGACGGTGTGCGGCATTGCCCCGGGGGTGAAGACGAAGACACGACGGCCTGCTCCCAGATGAGAGAACCACCACTTCTAGAACTCCTTAAAAGGTTTGCTGCTAGAAACCAGGAGTTATTGGGGCTGGATGCCGCTGATGATGCTACGAAACCGTCGGTTATAAGTGAGTTTTATTCGATAACAATACACGATCATGTCATACTGAAGTGATACAGAAGATAGATTACTTAGGTGTCAATGAGAAAAAAAAATGATTATAAATCATTTTTTAAATAGGAAATTAAAAAATATTTATACATTTTCTTCGAAATAAAGACTATTGTTAATAATATATGAGGCATGATAGGATTTAACATTTTCCATTCCACCAGCCCATTATGCCCCACTGCGGAGGCCTCTCCTTAGGGTCAGGGGGCCTTGGAGCTTAATTCATCACGCTGCTTCAGTGCGGGTTGGTGGATTTTAACGATCTGCCATCTGTTGATGGCACCCGGGACCGGGACCGGAGTGAGTCAGTGATAATTACGTACTTAAGTCAGAAAAACTCATTGGTACAGCCCGGATTCGAACCACGGCCGCACGGACTTGTAAACTCGAAATGGGTTCGCTGCGCTCGGGCTTTTACGACACGGACAAAGAAAAGTCTAAACTTAGTATCCCTAAACGCATAATTATAGGTAGGTATACAAATTACTGAAGCATTTTTTTAAGTAACACCTATGTTTGCACAAAAACAGTAATTTCAAGTCTTTCCGACGCTTAATAAGTCTTATCATTTCAGTTTTAATTTAGAACAGGTGATTTAACTGTTACAGTGAAGATCGGCGAAACGGAGCAGAAGCCAAACACTCTGGTGGAATTCAGTGCAGCTTTGAAGCCGTACGGACCATGGGGGTATCTCGTGATAGGGATGCTGATCTGTGCCACCATACTCATGTTCTGTCTTGCCTGGGGTAAGTTTAACTTATTTTATTCCTATTGGATATTAAGTGACACGCAACATTAGAGATCACTATATTTCCTTCAAAGAATATTTCGAAATAAGTTAGTGTTAATTTTTTTTCTCTATTTTTGTAAAACAGTAGGTAACTTTATCAAATTGCTAATTAATAAACGAGATGATACCATCGATAGGTGATACAGTTAACTTTTTTAAAATTATAGTTTATGTATGTAGTAGGTACTTATTTCTATTTTCCAAACTTTAAATAGGGTATCTTTTCTAAAAAAGTCTTCATCCAAATCTTTTAAAAAATCCTACATCGCGTTTATAACAGCATCATTTACATAGGTACCTTTAAATTTTAGCCTTTCAAACATTCTTTTAATCCAATGTTTTAGTCTCGGAAGAAGATAAAAATTACTAGGGCCAAGGCCTCGTAAATATGGAGATTGTTTCATTATTCCAAAGCCAGTTTTGTGAACGGCAGACATCTAAACTTATGCACCGAGGCTGGTTTTGGTGTAACAAAGTAGAACGAACCTAACAGACGAATCCGATAAAACAATATTTCTAACTTTTAAATTGGACTAAAATTTAACCTTAGTGTGTGTGTAGCGGGACGCAGTGGAGCAAGGGGTAGGTATATTACCTACTGTACCTGCGCAAGCCCGCTCAAAGCGTTGTTTTAGATATGCCGTAAAGTTTGACGCGATCTGTGCTTATATTGTGTGTCATCACAAATTCTTAGGTATCTACTTACTGACTTTTTTTTGTTCATTTTCACAGAATGTTGTTGTAAGCGCGCGAAGCCATCGACGACGCCTATGAACGTACCAGCAGCTTGCATGGACTTGTCCCCAACTGTCACCATCACCGCGGCGTCTCAGCAGATGGTGCTAACCCAAGATCTTCCCCCAACACCTCCAGAATATGAACCACCACCATCTTATTCATCACTTTTCCCTAGAGCTTTCAAGTCGTCCCCAACCCCTGTACCACATTGCTCACACCAAGAACCACCGGATTAAAAAATTGTGGATGAAAACTAGAACTAGATAAGTGAATTCATGTCGAGGACAAAGTGATGAAAAGGACATCTATGAACTAAAATCGAATTTATAATTATTTGAGTCTTGTTTTTTTTTCAGCATGATAGTCAATATTTAAATGACGGTAAAGGTAAAAAATTACTGATGTGTAGATACCTACGTTACCACTTAGTTGCACTTGGTCCGTGAATTTTATGTAGGTACAACTTGAGGTCATTACATAGAACCATCTTACAATGTTACAATGTAAGGCAGCCTTCGAACTGTTAACCCTCTTGTAAAGCTACCTAGTGTTTTGCACATGTCAACTAGACATAGTTTTGGCAGGAGTCAAATCGGAGCCACACCAGTCTCTTGAAGTTTGGTCCTGGGGTTATTTAAGGCTAGTATTTGTGAGTTCACCTAATGACAACGGTGAAAAAGAAATGTGAAGAAATGTTCTATATATTCAATCTAACGTCATTAAACATTTTTGTACTAACTTCTGTACACTTGCCTTTAAAAACGTTAAAAATAATTACATGACAAGTAATCATAGACAACGAAAACCTTTGACAGCTGACCTCACTGCGCTGGTGGCGCCATAGAGATAATATACCTTCATCATCATCATCAGCCCATTTTTACCCCACTGCAGGGGCTTAGGCCTCCCCCAGGGTGAGGAGGGGGACTTGGAGCTTAAGTCCACCACGCTGCTCCACTGCGGGTTTGGAACTGTAACGACCGCCATCTATTGACAGCGTCTGGGACCGACTGCTTAACGTGCCCTCCGAAGCACGGTACCTTACTAGATAATATACCTTACTAGAGTAGAACTCCATAAAGCCCTTTAAGTAACAGTTAGGCCTGGAAGAAAAAAGGATAGAAAATAACTGTACCTAGTTGCATATTACAGTCACAGCTATCAACCAAAGAGCTATTAACTGCAGATGCTCAAAATAAAAAGAGATGGACTAAGTGTAAATTGTAATTCTGTATAAATTCAGGTACTTTATATCTCTTTCTGTTGAGGGCCACAGTTCGGACTGACTTGCCTATTCTTTTCTATTATCTCTATGGGTGACGCTGTCTGGTGAAGGTAAAACTCAAAAATTTAATCACCGAATTGTACATATCAGTTTATTGTATTGTATTAAAGATGCAAACACTATGTGTTTTTTAATCTTTGATTTAAACCAAATTTAAGCAAGTTGTTTTCAATATTCATAAAAATACCGTAATAAGTGTCTTATTATTAGTACTAAGTATTATCATTACTTAACTGACAAAAAAAAAGAAAAAAAACTTTGAAATACATTAGCAGAACTTAAAAAAGTATCTACTAGATTAGAACTGAACATTTGAAATGGAATACCTACCTAGTCATAAGCTATATTATATTTTTTCAGCCGCAAAAAGTTTCTTGACCGATTCTGTTTACAACAAATAGTCGGTAATCATTTTGTCTTCGTACATGAGTAGTAGTTAGACATTTGAATTTATTTACAATTAATTTGAAAAAAAAATTACAATTTTGTATCTGACCAAAGCACTTTGAGATGAAAGAATTTTACTTACATAAAATTGTGTAATGAAGAATAAAGGATTTTCTTACAAATTCAAAGAAAAAAAAAATATGAATATTTCTTGTGTCACATTCCAAAAGTTAAATGTTGAATATTTTGTGATAATATTGAAAAGATATATTCCATTTGACATATCATCTTTTGAATACATATTAAGTTAGGGCAGAATCTCGTGTTTTGAGAATTTCAGTAGGTAAATTAATAATAAAAATTCAAAATTTCACATCATTAGATGCAATGAATGGTTATGATGTAATTTATCTTGAAATTAATTTTGGTTCAGATTGAACAAATAAATGTCAAACCAAGGCTATAATTCATAGATGTTTGGCTTGTAACTTTTAAATTAAAAGCATAGTCATATAGCATACATTGCCTGTCCTTGCAGTAGCTGCGCGGTACAGGTTGATTCCGTAGGTACTATCAAACGGTCCAATAAACAGTGAAGAATCGCTCCTTTCCACACTACAGAACTACCGAAGGAACGCCAACGTTAAGCGGTATACGATTAGTTCTTATATTTCAAGTTTATTATAAGCAAACATTTCGAATTTCAGCCTCAGTCAATAAAATTTAAATATTATAATTTTAAAATTTCTATATGAAGGTAACTAGTCTCTATGTAATCATAAATGTATATATTTATAAATATTTGTTAAAAATTTAATTGGCTTGCATTTACTTGTTTCATTTATAAAATATTAGTGCCATAAGGCAGAAAATAACTATATTCTATTTTCACGTTTAGATTAAATTAAAAGATATCGTAAGATTACAACTGCTAAAAACAGAATACATTGTAAGGAACTTGCATTCAAAAGTGAAATATTAATAACAAAATATACATATTTATTTATAAATTGCTTTTTTATTGGAAAATTCCACAATTTCATTATTCCTTCCCACTTTCCTACTAAATAGTTATTCTGAGAAAATTTCACTCATTATTTTAAAACAACGATCTTGTTTTGTATTTTTTTTTTCAATTATTTTCTACTGGCAGCCTCACGGGTAGCAGAGCATATTATGCCATAGTTTCTGTTGTAGTGTCATATCAGCTTGTTGCGTCGAACATGTGAATTCGATTTAATTAGATATAAATGTAACAAGTTCATCCTATTAGGCGTATTTTTAATGCATTTTATTTCCAAAACTGCATATACAAGGTGAGATTTTAGTAACCGGCCAAAATTTTTCTAAATGTTAGGTATCACTAATAGACCTCATTGCGTAAATAAAAAATATGGGTTACATTTTCATAATAAATTATTTTATCTAGTGTTATTTTATATAATTATTTTATATATATATTATATATTTTATTTGGTTGCCTTCTTAACGCTATAGTAAACGTACGCACCCGAGCACTTGAAACGGAATGGGGCGGCGGGGATGAATGGTGACTAGAGTTATTGGTTTTTTCGGGAAAGGTTTGTGTAGTCATATCTCAATATTTTTCTATAGAACGATACTAAAAGGAAACAAGAAGGCTATCGGTTTTCTAACAAATATCATTATATTAAAATTTGGCTGGTCATTAAAACCTCACCTTGTATATGCAATGAGAATATAATATTCTTAAAAATAAATTAAAATATTTCTTTGAATAGAACATTGATAACTTTTGTCTAATTTTACATCAGGCGCGTCGCGACGGTGTGGGGTTGCTCGGCCGCTTGTCGCGCGATAATTTTAATTTCGCGATAACTTTTAAGATATTAATTTAAATTGTATGCTGTAAATGGCAATCATAATGTGCATGAAATCCTTAAGGTAAATAACATATTTAATTTGATAAGGATTAATATTGTATCCATATTAATTGCTTTCCAATTACCACATCATTTGACACCATTATTTTAAACATAAAAATAGGTTTTTCACTTTTTTGAAGTTTTTGACAAAATTTGACTCTCAGGAGACTCAAACTATTTTATAAGCATGATGGTTAAATAAATGAATTTCATTTCAGGTAGGTACAGTAAGCTATGCATAAAATGTAGACTTTTGTCATATAGATGCTAGTGGCTACATTCTTTTGTTACATATCAAAAATTAGGCAGCATTTTGAATGAAAGTTCCCAGTTGGTTTGGTTTTTTCTGACGTCTTCAATAATAATCGTCATATTTCAAATAATATACAACAAAACATCAAAGAATTGTACACATAAACCTTTCTCTTGAATTAGTGTCCGTTATATGAAAATCTGTTCAGTAATTTTAGTTTATCGTGGTTTATTGCGTTCAGACAGACGCGGCGTGAGACTTTATTTTAAATGTACGTAATGATGAAAAGTTTTCTAAATATATAATTTCAGTGAAATAAAGTTATTAACAAAGTTATTCTTGTTTAAAAAATTCCTCTTAGACCAAGAGCAACACCGCACGGTATACTAGCCTGTGACTTCAGGTCATTTCAAATATTTTAAAATTTTGTTTTGCAAGAAAGAGACATAAAATTTTAATAGCTTATAAGTAATTTCAAAATTCTTCAACCAAATATAATATAATTTTGTTATCATATGAAGTGTGATTTTATTATTATCTTGATAAATATATTCAATATAAGTCAGATACCCTATTGCTGATGTTAAATTTCACATAGCAAACCAATGATGTATGTCAGACAGAATTGTCTGATTTAATAATATTCAGAATAAAATAAAGTGGCAGAATTAAATTTAAAAAAAGACAAAATACATGTTTATCTACCTATCTATATTTCAAATCATAAATTCAATTTAGGTACTTTAAAAATCTTTTACATCTTTTACATTTTATAAATAAACTTAGGCAATAATGAGTAGAGATGTTTTTGCACAAACCCTTGATAAAAATATTGTTATTACATTTCTAATAATTTACCTAATTATAATACAATGTTTATTGTATTTCAGTTTCATGACGCTATTAATCTTGGATTGATTTAAGCATTTTTCCTATTTTCACTTTCAAAGATGTCCTATTGGCTCCCACCAATGATTTAGTGTTATGTTTGCAAATTATATGTTTAGAAATAGATCGTTTCCTAAAGAAAGTTTTTTGACACATTGGACATGAAAACTTCTTCTCAAAATGTCTCAATTGATGCAAACTCAGAGTCTGCAGAGAACTGAAGAAGCCACCGCACATAGTACAAGGGTATGGTTTGTCCCCTGCATGTTTCGCTGCATGTCTTTTCAGTAGCCAATTGGTAGCTGCCTTATATTCACATATATTACATTTGAAATGTTTTTCTTTCCCTTTATGGGTTTTTCTGTGATTACATAATTCTGCTGATGTGTAGAATGCAGCCGCGCAGAGTTCGCATGTCATGTTTTTAGAGCCACTGTGTCTAACCATGTGGACTTTTAGTGCTTTCTTACCTTTTACAAAGGCCTTACAAACATCACACTGATATTTTGGTTCAGTGTGGACTTTCAGATGTCTATATAGACGTCTTCGACCATTAAACATCTTTCCACAGACATGACACTCATCGGTATTGCAATTTGACCCACTGTGTACATTTTCTTTATGTATGTCGAGTGGCCCACGCTGTGTATAAGCCTTCGGGCATAGATCACATTTGAAAGGTTTTACACCAGAATGTACGACCAAATGTGATTTTGTGTGAATCAATTTATTAGATTTATAGTCACAATGTGGACAGCAGAATATTCTAGTTTTTCCTTCTCCTTCAACTCGGATACCGCTGCCATTGACAAGTTCCATACAGGATCGTTGATTAGAACTACGATGTTTGTTATATGCTACTAAACTTTTAAACAGTCGTTTGCAGACTTGACAGATATAAGATTTGGGTTTGTGAACTTTCTTCCAGTGTACTCTGAGTTTGCACTTACTTTTGAAGAATTCACCACAATCATTGCATTGAGTGGTATATTTCTTTGGATACTCAAGTTTCACTCTTAAATTCTTGCCATCTATCGTTTCCTTTTCTTCAGTTTGTATATCTTCCGTTAAAAAGTCTTCAGCTTCCAAAAAAGCTGTATCAGTATCTACATTGATTTCGTCTTTAATCGGTAAAAGAAGATTATCGTTTATTACTGGGTTTGCTGCGAGTAAGGATGACTGCAGCAACGTATATGAAGTCTCACATCGTTGTTTGAAATTGATAGCGGTTTCTAAATCCACGAGGCAGTTGGGACATATTTTATCAGGAAAACCATCACCTTCTGTAATTTGAACATTGGCAATCGAAACTATTTTAAAGCATAACAAAGTTGTTTTGTATTCTTGGAACAATGAAATATAAGTATCGAGAGAATCATCGGAATTCAGACAAACCCGACATATGTTTAGTTTTTTTTGCTCTATAGCCATTGTAAATTACTTGTATTCGCCATAACCGATAAATTCGCTAGTTAGGGTAGTTAATAAGACATAGGTAAATAAACTTTAATAAAATAACGCAAACTAGCACTGACTAGCACGACCCAATAATACCACAGACAATAATACTTCACCAGAAATATCAGAATTCAGATATTGCCACAGAACAGACAGATTTGAATGGAACAGACCATCAAGGTATATATAATAGCGTAAGAGAGGAACACTGTGTGCGAATGACATCCAGCTCTTTGCGGAAATCTTACATGCGAGAAAGAAATGCAACAAAATGTCTCATAAAACCTCTTTGAACACATTTAGTCTCCATTAGCGACTTGTCAAAATAAGGTCCAGCTTTGTTTTCTATTTTGTGCTTTAATCATTCTGAACTACATAAATTAAATCTTGTGAATTACAATGATGTCGTGTTCTGTTTTAGATTGCACTGTAACATATGATAATAACCCAAATAAAGAGAGATCTCACATGTAAGTACTGCCAATAACATACTGTTATCTTAATGCTTATTTTTATAAAAAGCAATCCTAAATTTAGTTGGTTATACATCAATAGTATACGGTAAATACTCTATTTTGTAAATAATTTGATATTTTAAACAATTATGTGTAAGATACAAAAATATTGTGTAAAATTACAATCAAACAATTTAGCATAGGGATTGTACAAAATCTATCGATGTGTCGATATTTTCAAATATAAATATTTTGTACCGTGGAAGCGTATTACTTGATACAGTATGTTAACATGAGACATAATCAACCGTTTGTAAAAATATTTTTCCTAAAATTTGCAATGGCACCACTGTAGTAGTTTGTGTCCCATGTGTTTGTGGTTAGAGCTGTGTTCTAGATTTTAACTGGAGAAATTTGATAAACGTAAGCATTTTCTTATAATTATGACTAAATGTTATGGTACCAAATAGATAACAATAAAAGGTGGTTGAAACTTAGATCGGGACTTCAAAATTTACGAACATTTTTTTCCCTATCTGCAATTAACGTATCTTCAAGTTAATCAAGATTAGTTTAAAGTGTTTTTCATAAATATTAGTACTTTCGTGATGTTATTATTTTTGTTTTTTGTAAATAATTGTATTTTGTTGGTAACTAGAGACATGTGTCTCAAGTTACAATCAGTGTCTCAAGTTTTATGATGTCTCATCTTACAATCGCTGTCTCATTTTTGATTCATATTATGAAAGATAATAATAAGAAATAATATTAAAAGCAAAAATGTATATGTTTTTCCTGATGTAGATGACATTATGGTCATTAAGAGACATAACGTAATAAAATGTGTTCGACCCATACAGGAAAAAAGGGGCCGTTAAATGTTCTAACTCTTTTTTTATACTTAAATTTAATTTGTAATAACTAAATTAACCCAATTTGATATAAGTGTTTGAACAAACGCTTTAAATTCTAACGGACCGACTTAAAAGACTGTACTGATACTGTGAAATTAGGTAAAAATGTGTAGCATACTCGAGACTTAATGATAACATGAGAATCGTCTCAAGTTTGCCCCGTATTGATAAACTTTATAATTTTTTTTTTTTAAATAGAGTTTTGGATTTGTAATCACTTTGATGTGCTGTTTTTAATTACAACAAAACTTGAAATTTATATGAATATATTAGTTACGTTTTTACGACAATTTCAGATATTTTTTTTTTGTTAACGAAAAATTATTCGTTTTTATCTTTATAATTCACTATCAGATTACAAATGCTTGTGTTCCCTACTGTGACAACCTTTGATTACGCCAATAAAAGATACTTATTCGTCCTACATACTTTTATTTGAGGGTTTCTTATTATTTAATTTTATTACGAAAATTACCTTGAATATGAATTTTTTTTTAAATTTAATTAAAAGTATATTTAATTTGATTTTTTCTCAAGTAGAATCAGTAATGGCTAACTTGGTATAGTACGTGTTTTGAACCATTTCTCAAGTATACCACTGTATATTGGTAACTTGAGACAAAAATATTTTGAAAAAAATTTCATGACAAACTTTTATTAACAATAGTTACGTTCAAATATATCCTTAAAGAATATCAAGACCTGTTTATTGTCAAAGTTTTAAGTAAATTATATGTGTTTATGTGGAGATTTTTATCCTTAAACTTTAAAAATGTCTCAAGTACCTAATACGCTTCCACGGTATGTTTGATATTTCCTAATTGCACCTGTTCCACTGGAAAGATGTCGTTAACTGTTTTTAAACATATTGGGAGTTTTATTTAGCCTGGCAGCACATTGTAAGAGAAAGTATGACATCTATACATATATACTACACATAGGATATATATAAATACAAGATTTACTCATATCAAAATATAAGATATATACACAAATAATTTTAATTGTTATTTATTTATGATTTAGAGTCTGACGTTCTATCTGCTCTCTGATTAACAACGTCGTAAATAACTTAACTTTGAATGACGAAGTTACTGTATACAATAATTTAACCTCATTTTCCTCCAAGAAACTGCAGTGTTTGGAATAGTCATCATTATCAGGAAGCAATTTTTAACCGCGTTTTAAACGCGGTTAGCAGAGAGAGAATGTTAAATAGAATAGGTGAAACATTATTCTTTGGTTTGCAGTAGTCATTTTAAGGAAAACTGTTTTGTCCAACTAAATCAATGACGACTTTTGAAGAAAGGATCTATACATACTGGATTTGTGCCGGTAGGAGATTCTTTCTTTTTCATATGTGCTTACTTAGTATAGTTCGCCTCAAACTTTATGGCGGATCGGAATACAACGCTATAAGCATTCTTGCGCAGGTACAGTCATATACCCCTCGCTCCACTGCGTCCCGTTACACCTAAAATTGGTTACTGTGACGCGACTTGTGCCTATGTTCGGATCCGCCATAAAGCTTGATTGGAATTATATATTAAGTAGTATACTAACGCCGTAGTATATACTTAATATCTAAAGTCAGAGCATTTATGCCAACTGTAATTTCTGTACAGGTCAATCTGAAGCCCAAGCGATCGGTGTAAGCGTGCGTTTACCGGGATATATCGCCAGAACCTTCTACTTTAGAGCCTAAACCTTTATTTCAGCACTAATATAAGAAGGATTTAAAGAAAAAAGTCCATCACAGTGAAAATATCAATTTTAGGCAAATTATCACTTTGTCTTTTACGAAAATTGTTCCTTTATAATCAAATAAAACTTAACTACCTATTACATAAAGAAACAAAATATATTATAGACTTGGATGAAATATAGGAATTTCATCCAAGGCATAATTTGTGGTGCAGTGAGACGACGCGACACTCGATCGAGTAGGCAATGTGACGTTACGGGCAGTAAGAGGCCACCAATCAAACCGCACGAAAATACATAAATTTTAAAAATTTATTTCTCAGTCACTTATTGACGAATTTAAAAAAAAATTTCACGGTTTTATTAGTTTTGATTTATCTTTCAATTCTATCGAGTTAAATATGATATTCATCATGAAACTTCTCCATTGTAAATGTTTTTGTTTTGTACATTCTCATTTTTTTGTTTACAAAGAGTGCTAAAAAATTTGTTGTTATGCGTTGCAACATGACGTATTGTCATTAAAAATAAAAATGGTTTATTTATATTGTTTTATTTATTACTTGGCTTGTATTCAACTAAATATTAAAATTTCCATAATGATGTTAAAGCTTTCTTTTATCCTTTCTGCAAATTTTTTATTATCAACTGTTAACAAAAAAGAAATGTTTATTGGTGTAAAGGAAATGGCATTTGAATTGGTTGATAGATAATTTGTCATTTTAAAAAACTAAAAGTTAGGAAAAGTAACTTAAAACTAAAATTTAGTAGTATAGCAGATTCAAAATAATTAATAGGATTGCCGATTTCGAATTATGATAACGCGGTAATTTCGACGACACATTATCATGAAAGTACTACGTGCTATCGATACCTAATATAAAAACATCCATGCACATCATTAAAACTGGCTCAAACTCATGTGAATTTGAGGTCGTGGTAAATATATACATATATTTAGAGTTGCTAAAACCCCAAACTATAAATCATTTTAAGTTGTACGATGGCATCTAGAGGAAAAAAGGGAAACCTTTACGAGGCCAGTCATATGAAATTATCTACAACGTTTATAAATATTTTGTAGGTAACCGAAGTCAACAGATTTAAAAAAAATGAAGATGATAATGTAAGTAACTATTTTAAGAAGGTTCAAGAGAGAGTTTTGCAACTCTCTCTTGAACCTTTGCATGCCACTGGACTTTCAGGAAGGACTTTGAACAATATATTAAACGAAGTAAGTACTGAAACACATTCCAGTGCAATTAAGTTCAGGTCTTCGAAAGATATGGACGATTTCGATTTTGATGTTGTTGTTGTTGTCGAAGAATGATGTACGATTTTCACTTGCGTTTTAAGGAACTACCGACAAAAAAATCATTAAAAGCTAAATTATTTGAGGTTATTAATTACAATGGGTATGAAAAGACGTCGAGAAAAATACTACATGAGATGGGATTTCAGTTCACTAAAATAAGAGATAACCGAAAAGTTATGTACAAAAAACGTATATAAGGTGTCAAGTAGATCGGTTGGAAAATCCCAAAGTTTTTAAAAAAGGAAAAAAAATGTTTCTCGATGTCTCGATGAACCCTTTTAATATTTTAATATTTATATTTAATTATATTAATATTTATATGAATATTTAAGTACCTACGTATACCAGTTGTCTAGTACGCCATAATACAAGCATAATACTTTCTTACTTTGGGACTAGATGATGATGTGTGGAGATGGTCCAGATATAATATAATAAATAAAAACTCATTTAAAAAGAGAGAACGGGGCGAATAATTTTGTCCGTGTCTGTAATTATAAGTTGCTAGAAGTTGTATTTGATTTTTCCAATTTGGCGAATACCTTTTACCGTACACACATTGAATCGACACCCGATTGTTTGTATTTATTTAAAACCGGCTAAGTGTGAGTCGGACTCGCAAACGAAGAATTCCGTGCCACTGCACAATATTAAAAAACACGTTTCTTGTATGGCGGCCTCTTTGAATTTTAACTTTATTTTATTTTTATTATTTGTTTTTATAGCGGCCATATAATTCTCTGCGAAAATTCCAAATGTTTGGTTCAGATGATATAGCCCTGTTACAGACGGACGGACGGATCGTTGGTACCTTTTAAGTGCGGAACCCTAAAAATTAAATACTAAGACCACCGTAGTGTGTGCAAATTATATTACTTTAAATATAACTTTAACTTATATATATTACATAAAAAAATTAGAAGATAAAAAAATAATCTAATTATTTCTTGTTATAAACATAATATAAGTACTAAAATAAATAAATAAAAAAAAAATAATAATAAAAAGAAGGATAATAATATGAATTTAATGACAATATTTAATTAATTATTACACATAAACATTTTACTTTCGGAACACGCTGTAAACTGCACAGATAACACGATGCAAAATATATCAATTAGCATAACAACACGTGCATGTTTAACACTTGTTGCGAATTGATACTGGTTTATGTGTATCTTACCTTCATTTCTATCTGGTATATTGTGAATTGTCATATTGTTGTTATATCGTAAAACCTAGATATACCTAATTATTACCTATATACCTAACTGGACATCTAGTAAATAAGAATTTGTTTTATATTATGTTTAAACTACGCTTGCCGATGATATGGCTATCGGAGAAACCTAAAATGGTTTTTGATAAGTCAAGTGCATGTCAATGAACTTTTTCTTTAAATAAAAAAAAAAAAATAGAGAAATAGTTTTTTAATGTAGTTACTTTGCTCAGCTTACACGAATGTATAATGTCTGAATACAAATACTCTCATAGTATGTAATCAAATTAATACGTTAAATAAGAGTCAATTTCTGGCACAAATAATTGGCTTGGCTAGACTTGTTTACATCATGGTTTACATAAAGCTTTTATGTGACATTATTAGTAAAGTTTCAAGGATTGTCAAGTTTGAGTTAGGACTAACATTACTGAACAAATAACCTAGATGGCTTTAGTTTATACCCTTTAATGGATTTTCAACTGTTATACGTATTCTGTGAAGCCTCCACTGATTCAACAACAAGTGAAAACAAACGTTTAAAGTATTTAAATACGTAAGTATTCGACGTTGAATATCGACATTTCCATACTACTACTTTTATCAATCGATCAATTCGGTCAATCTTCAAAAGGCAATGTCTGAAAGGGACAAGTCCCGATACACCAAAGGGAATGTAGATATAGGTTGGAGTGTAGGTTGTAGTTTGGATTAGGAATGACGGGAGTGAGAGCCAGCCGGTATTCGGCAACAGGCAAAAACTTTGGTTTTAAACAAATTACAAGAAAATTATATAGGACCACCTTGGCATCTACCTTAAAGGAGCAATTACAAAATAACGGCATGCAAAATAGTATATTATTATCCAAGTGCGGTAAGCTGCATATTATAGTCGAGGTGTTTATAGGCACGAGCCAAAGTCGAGTGCTTATAATGAATCGATGACTTTAATAGCCAGCTTACTGAATATGAGCATTATACGACGTTTTTTACATTTGCGATTAAAATTAGGTAGAAATAAGCGGGTTGTTTTCGCGGTTAACGCACGCGTTACAAACAGAATGCTTGTTTGTGATTGGTGTAAAGAAAAAAAGGCCTAGTAATGTGTAATACAACATTACGGTACAAGTTTCGATGTCATAAAGACCATATTAATAGCAAATGTATTAAAAAAGTATTATTCGTTGTTGTAATAATGTAAACAGACTTTTTTTTTGTAATATGTACAAAATAATAATAAAATTTATTTTGTAGGAAACAGACTTTATTTTTGTAGTTTAGGCCCAGCAAGAAAGAAGTTCAAAATAGTGGACACTTTTCAATTTTGACTACAGAAATCGATTTTGAAAGCACTCGTTCCGGATACAAGGAGCTCAAAACGGCAGCCATTTTTTAAGTTTTGACTACGTAGAGTTTAAGTTCTACAGATTCGTGATTGTAGACCACGCGGATCCTTAAATAACAATTTTGAAAGCAATCAAATCCAAAAACAAAAAAGTTTAAAATAGCAGTAATTTTTTTTTAGTTTTGACCACAGATTCGTGATCGGAGCCCATGTGGACTCTTAGATACCTACCTATTTCGATAGCAAACACTCCAAAAACAAAAAAAGTTTAAAATGGTAGCCATTTTTTTTTTCAATTTTGACCACAAACTCCGAAAAACTAGTAATAATGTAAATTAGACACAAAAATATATGAAATAATAAATATTTGGCAATCTGTATGCAAATCGGAAATCAAACGTTTTTTTGATATCTCGGATATTCGCCTATACAGAAGCGATTTGTTTCTGTTTTTTGATAGAATTATTTTATCTTGTTTTCCACGGGTAATAAGTATTGTTCATAATTATTTTATATACATATCACTAAAGAAGAAACGCATAAAATATTAAAAACACACAAATATAATTTATGTACGTAAAACTTAAGTGCTTTCTTTAAGGTGGGTGATGGCCACTACTTAAACCAAGACACAAATTTTATCAATTCTCAAACGGAAATTGTATCCGTTTTTATAATAAGATCCCAAAAGAAATGTTAGACTGAAATTCTAATCAATTTATAAAGCGAGTTAAAGTTCAACTCATGAAGAAACCTTAACTTACTATTGTATTACCGAATATTTAAATGATAAGTGCGCATTGATATTATAGTTGGGACTGTGAGTTGGAAGCATTTTAAATCAAAAGAAAAAAAGAATTAAGAAAAACGTATATTATATTTAAATGATAAAACGTATATTATATTTGAATGATGACGACCGCTTAGTCTAGTGGGTAGCGACCCTGCCTACGAAGCTGGAGGTCCCGGGTTCGAATCCCAGGTCGGGTCAGTATTAATATGATGAATATTGATACTGGTACCAGGTCTTGATTGTTATATTGTGTGTGGCGTCTTTGCAAAAATATTTATATATGTATATTATTATATAGAATATTTAAGTATGTATATCAGTTGTCTAGTAACCCATAACACAAGCATAATACTTGCTTACTTTGGGACTAGATGACGCTGTGTGGGAAGTCCCATGTATTATTATTATTATAAATTAAATAAACAGGAAGGAGTTTCTTGCGGGTTCTTCTCTTTCTTAGTTTTCCGAACGGATACCTAATCAATTCAAATTGACATTCAATGTGTGTAAACATCTTTTATTGGATATTTTTCTTTTTTGATTTTGATAATTTAGATTTTACCTCATTTGATCGTTAGAATATTTGCAGAGTGAAATTGAAGATAGTGTTTATTCAAGGTAGTCAATTAATTAATAAAACGTTCACAAATAGGCACTTTTTTTAGTATCATGGTATCACTCCAGCGACTGTAACTTAGTAATCAAACCAAATCAAATGAAAATGCTAACAAAGGCAACAAAAATAAAAGTCTACCTGACCAAAAAACAATCTAAGTTTAGTTATTACGTAGCCAACTTTATCAGACCACCGTGCTGTACCACTTACAGTGTTTCATTGTTTTTAGTCGTGTTTGCAATGAACAGTCCCCCTTTGTTATGGCGGTACTAATTTGGAACGCAGATATTACTGCTTTGTAGGCATTAACTATTACCGTAGCCCGTGTTAGGCCCGGTATCCATTGACGGGCCACGACTTACAGGACAATGCCCTTTGCGTTATATGCGATTGACCCAAGTACTTATTACGTGAATAATCACGTGAAAGTCAAGTTGTGTTAAACACTTCATTGAGAAGGTCCTCTTTTTCGTTTTTTTTTAAGTAAAATAAGGCGGCATTTTTGAGATATCATAAACTTATTAAAATATATACATGTAGCGCCATCTTTGTATGTTGCGAAGTTGCATTCGAATTTTCAAAAAATACATGATACGTGTTTGAAAGCTAATATTTTTTGTTAAAACTTCAATAATCAAGGTATATTACTATATTATATTATATTAAACAGCTCCAGTAATAGCACCATAATCTGTTGCATAGAATACCTAGTTAGTGCGCCATCTGTGGTAAAGTATCGCCGTTAATTCGATTTCAGATTATTTTGCTGCGTATATATCGAATGTTCGATCGACTCCATCGCAATTTTACTTCTTTTTTCATCAAACGCCCGTCGAATAGAAAATCACCGAATCGAAATTAAAAGCATTTTAGCGTAAAATTGTTTTTCATGTCGTGATAGCCCAGAGCGCAACGACCTGTCTCAAATTTATAAGGCCATAGGGCCATGGTTCGAATCCGGGCATGTACCAATGAGTTTTTCTGACTTAAGTACATAACTATCACTGACTCCGTGCTTCGGAGCGGAGAGCACGTTAAGCAGTCGGTCCCGGACGCTGTTGATAGATGGCAGTCGTTACAATCCCCAACCCGCAGTGGAGTAGCGTGGTGGATTTAAGCTCCAAAGCCCCTCCTCACCCTGAGGGAGGCCTAAACCCCTGCAGTGGGGTAAAATGGGCTGATGATGATTGTTTTTCATACCGATTTTCTTAAGACCAGTCTTATTATTTTTAAACAAATAATCAATAGCGCGCGTCAACACTAGGTTTTGTTCTTTGGCTAAAAATATGTATCTTTTAAAACAACCGAGGTGATGTTTTCGGTGGGTTTACTGATCCGCAAGATTGTGCGAATAGGTCTAGTTCATATAATAATAATAACGTACACATCACAACAACATCTAGGCCCCAAACGAAGCATTAGCTTGTGTTTTGGGTACCAAGCGAAGACGCCGCATACATATAACAACCAAGACCCGGTACCAGTATCAATATTCATCATATAAATACTGACCCGACCTGGGATTCGAACCCGGGACCTCCAGCTTCGTAGGCAGGGTCGCCTACCCACTAGGCTAAGCGGTCGTCAAGTCATATATCATCTTAAAGTTTTATTTCTTGGCTTCATTACTGGAGCATTTTGGTTATTGCGGCATCACAGAAAGGACGATGTTGGCGGATATTTGTGAGTATAAAATATGCACAAATCAGTCTCATGCATATAAACCACTAGCGACCGCCCGCAGCTTCGCTTGCGTAGACTACACATTCTTGTTTTAGGTAGTATTAACATTCGAAATGGTTTATATGTAGGTACTTTTTGCTGAAACTAATATTGGGTACACCCATTCAAACTTGCGATTTTCATTCTCCCCACTCCTTTAAGAAAACCGATACTCCCATACTTTTCACCTCCCGTTTCCCAACCTTAAAATGTGGAAATCCAAAAACCCTGAAACACGTCATTATTTATTTATGTTAAAATTTTTATGTTTCTGACTTTAAAGAACAAAGACTCCCATACAAAGCCCCTCCATGCCTCCCTCCTTAAATTTGAAATTTCCATTCCTTTCTTAAAAAATTAATACTCACGTTATAAAATAAACCACTGTTCCAAATTTCGGCTTTTTACACTTAGTAGTTTCGGCGTTATCTACACTGATAGATCAGTGAGGACAAACGACAGACAGCCACAAAAAGTAGCTGATTTCACTCTTGACAACCTTCTCTCACATCTGCAAAGTTTCATTAAAATCGGTTTTGGAGATTAGCTCGAATAGACACATAGACGTACAGAAAGACAGACGGACAAAAAGTAGCGTGTGTCACTTTTGACCACCTTCTATTCATACCGGTGAAATTTCATTAAAATCGGTTTAGCCGTTTTAGAGATTAGGTCGAATAGAATAGATGGACGTACATACAGACATACAAAAAGTAGTGTATGTCATTTTTGACCACTTCCTTTCCACATCTGTGAAGTTTTGGAGATTTGCTCGAATAGACAGACAGACAGATAGTATTATTTAATACATATAGCCTATAGCCTTCCTCAATAAACAGATTATCCAAAATAAAAAGAATTTTTCAATTCGAACCAGTAATTCCTGAGATTTGCGCGTTCAAACAAACAAACAAACTCTTCAGCTTTATAATATTAGTATAGATTAGTTTGACTTCCTCGAACTTTCTTTTTTATCTCCTTTACGAACTATAAAAACATCAATCAAAGTCTTTAGAAACCTATATATATTCCGCAATCGAGACAAAAAAAAAAGCATTATACATATTGAATATTTCCACATCTATTCGAATACAACTCACTAGTTGAAGGGAGCCTTGACTAGTTTAAGGCGTATCCCCTGTTTTTCACGATAAATAATTACAAAACGAAGTACAACAGACTGTTATGTACTGATGTATAGGTGTACAACTAAATCTAAATTGACTGTGAATAAATTCCTAGTTTAGTAACTAGGTTTTTCCGTTTCAGTAATTATTTTTCGTAATAAATAAATTATATTAATAATTTGAATATTTCACTGCCACACGACCTGTAAGTGCGGCAGCTTTTGTGCTGTTCTCAAAAATGTCTTTGTTTCGTCTAAGTACTCGTGGCTGCGAATATTCTCATTACAGTTCTGTTGTGAAATACACTGACGCTGAATTCTTTAAAAACGAACAGACGATATTTTTTTACACTGGTAATATCACAGTACACTTATGTGGTAAGTGATGGGTCAGTGTTATTAATCAGAACGATTTTGGTTTTCACTTGTCTCATAGTTCGAAATAGACGATGCGACGCCATGCGTGCTGTACAACATATGTTTCGTATTAAATAATCGTCAATGTGGACGTAATCTAAAGTTGTTTTTTATTTCTAAAGATATTTATATCGTGATATGTCGTGTCGTGATAGCCCGATCGGCAACGAACCTGTTTCAAATCTATAAGGCCATGTGGTCGTGGTTCGAATCCGGGCGTGTACCAATGAGTTTTTTCTACTTAAGTACATTAACTGTCACTGACTCCGTGCCTCGGAGAGCACGTTAAACGAGCGGTCCCGGTAGCTGTCAATAGATGGCGGTCGTTACAATTTCCAATCCGCAGTGGCGTGGTGGATTTAAGCTCCATCCCCCCTCACCCTGGGATTGACCCCAAGCATTTTAATTACATTTATAGTTTTAAGTGCTATATTATTGTTGACATCTACACAGTGGTTTGCGATGGTGCTTCATTTCCAAAAGATCGGTGCACTGTTTTTGAGTTAGCTCACGTCGAAAATCGTAGTAAATCATTACAAGAAAACGCTTACGAGTCACATACATAGTGATGAAGACACGCAATTTTTGAAATGACTCCACAATGGAAAAACAATTGACATATGACACAAACTGTATTTTACAGCCAAAGGGTTCCATTTTTAAACGTTGAAATCACTTTTTAAATATTTTTGTGTATGTGGCCCAGCTCCGAATTCACAAATAGCAGCCCTTCTATTAAAAGTTCTAACAGATGGCGCTGATTTTGCTTGCAATTTTTAAATCAATGGTTTTAGAACATAACATCACGTATTTCTCAATATGGTATCTATAGAAAAGGAGTGACGGCGGTCAAAACTTTCGAGTTAGTCCGTTAATTCAATGGCGGAATTCACACCATGCTCTCACTGATGCAGTTTTCGAAGTAGGTATCCGATATTTTAAGAGTCATTTGTTAGCCTTTGATCGAAATATATAAATTTATAAGTGGCTGATCCATAGCAATTTGGAGAAACCAAATTTGTGACTGCAGTGATACCGCTACGATATAAAAGTGTATAAAATGGACAAAAATCTATCATAGCTCTTGCATTCCTGGTCTTGGCACCACGCAAAAGCCAAGAAACCAAAAGAAAACTTTTATGAAAAAACCTAATACACGTTAATTAGCATAAATTATTATTAACTAACGACCGCCCCCGGTTTCGCCCGCGTGGTCTACACTTTTATATCCTTTCCGCTTAGAGAAAAAGAAATGTTATAGGGCCATCTGGTGGCAAGTAAAAAGAAAGTGGATCGAAAATCCTCGAAAATCTTTTCTGTGCTCGAATACTTATTTACACCAATTTTTTTGTACATATACCATTCCGAACTTTTTTGTAGGGTTCAGTCAGCGTTGCAATGTAACACATTAGAAACCTCTAAAATTATGTGTTTCCCTACTATATTATGCATGTTATATACATATAAACCTTCCTCTTGAATCATTCTATCTATTGAAAAAATCCGCATCCAAATCAGTTGCGTAGTTTTAAAGATCTAGCATACCTACATGGGAACAGACAGACGGGAAGCGACTTTGTTTTATACTTTGCAGTGATTTTTAATTGACATGTACTGAATGAAATATTGTCACGACTATACTATTTCCATTTATTTATTTTGTTGATGACAGCTCCTGTAGAATTACGCAAAAATTAACTTTTAAATGCGAGGTATAAAAATTACAACAACCTAATTTAATTCCTTTATCCCATATAATATTCATCCAAGACAAATTAAGTCCATAAAGACAGTATTTTTTTTTAATACGATAAATAACCAACCATTAACCAACATTTTTGTAAAGTTACATTCTATGGCATTGAGTGTTGCCACCATGAAAAAATATATTTGAATGTTTTTGTTGTATTTATCATTGTTCAAAATATAATAAAAGAAAATTAAAACTCCCGATATTAAGAACAGAATAGTGGCATAGCACATAAAATGCATGAAATTAACAATACACCTTCTGTTTCGTAAAAGAAACTCATATTATGACATTCATTTGTAAGTCATTCACTCAATTGTGTGTCATTCACTCATTTGTAAGTCATTCAGTAATTTTTGAGGAATTGGATTCCGTTTTAAATTAAATTTTATCACAAAATATTGTTTTAAAATATTAAAATGAGAGTAAAAAAACTATATTTCTCTATTTTTTGTAATAAGAGTATTACATCATATAATAAACATTTTTGTGATGAACTATACCAGAACTAGAAACTGATGAAAAGTTACTGGTCGGGGTATACACTGCAAATAACGAAACGTTGAATAATTTTTAAATAAACAGATAATTTAACACACAACTGCTTTTAAAAAATAGACCCAAGACAAGGTTGTATGGGCTAGATTCCTGTGCCTGCGATGGATATCATTACTTATTTGGTCACAACACTACAGCTATCAAATTAGCTTTGTCAACGAGAAAATAAAGAAATGGAAATATCATAAGTTACATACCTTAAATTTTAGAATACTTACATACCCTGTATATTATGTTATTATTTAGTCCACAGTAAATTAAAGAAAGTAATTGCCATCACTTCGCTACAACATATCTCCCAAAGTCACCACTGAAGCAAAACAGATCATATTTTTTTATTATTCAAACTGTGGAGGTCATATGTGGAGTGTTTATCCCTTTCAGCTCAGCATTCATTCACATTTTCGAACGGACTTTTCTATAAACATCAATGGGCAAACACATCCATTGAGCACTTCACCTTGGCTATTGTAAAATCGGATGTTTTCGGTTATTTAAAATCCGTCTGTCATCCAAAACCGTTGATCCGTAACAGCTCGTGCAACAGATGTTGCGTCATGGTTCCAATACAGGTGGCATGACATACCTAGCATTACACAGTAGGTACTGTATAATGTAATAGTACATTATGATGCAAGTATATACGGTAAGCTGCATATTATAGTCGAGGTGTTTATAGACACGAGGTGAAGCCGAGTGTATATAATAAACCGATGACTAGAACGATCTAGAATGATTTAGAACCTTATTCCTTTTAATTTTAATAACCATCTGAGAAAATCAAAAATTTTGGTCCAAGTACATTGCAAAAAATAATACTACTTGGTGGCCAATACCGAGTGGGTCGTGAGTTCGATTCTCGCCCAGGGCAAATATTTGTGTGTATAAACATGTATATTTATTCTGTGTCTGTTTGTAAAATATCATTATATGTACATATACTAGCTGACTGTACATATTATGTTGACTGACCGATTGGCCGAGTGGTTAGAGACCCTAACCGCGGAGCCGAGGGTCGCGTGTGCGATTCCCGCTCGGGACAAATATTTGTGTGCATGAACATGTCTATTTGTTCCGTGTCTGGATGTAAATGTATCTCTATATGTATGTATTATAAAAAAAAGGATATTTAAGTATTTATATCAGTTGTCTAGTACCCCATAATACAAGCATAGTACTTGCTTACTTTGGGACTAGATGGCGCTGTGTGGGAGGTCCCAGATATTATTATTATTAATATTTTCATTACGCATGGTTTGATTATACGCATAAATTATGTGACAAGATCTTTTATTACAAGAATATGTTAGGGGTCAGAATTGAATTCTAGCCCCATCACAAACTACTTTGCGCAAGAAATATGATTGTAAAAGCAGAATTTTATCTACGTACAAATCGATTCTACCTTGAATTCTTGGAGCACGGCACGTTACAGCTATATGTATATCGAATGTTACAATGTTGACTGTACCGAAGTGAAGCTGCCGCTCGAGGCATAGAGTGGCAATCGAAAGTGCCTATTGTTCCTTAGACTGAGTTGTTTTATTTATAGTTAAGTTAAAACCAAGATAACTACATTTGTAAAGCTCATTTTCATCAGATTAGCTTTGTTTAAGTTTGTTTGCAATGAAAATAAAATATTAACTGCATGTCGGTTGAAACTATGTTAAACTGGTGGAAAAAGAGCTTAAAATTATCATATTCTGAACTTAATCAATATTAATGAAATATATATTAACAATGACTTTATATTCTTTAGCATTGTTTCGTGCACAGCGACCTTTACCCATCACTAGTTTTTTCCCAAAAGTTCGATCTAAAAAGCGACACTAAATAAATTTTTGAGTATCATGGAATGCCCCAGATCGTTCGAAGCTTCGAATATAAAAGCGGTGAACTCGACTACGTGTCAGTCAGATCATTGAGAGATCACATGATTATAAAGAGGTGAAATGTTAAAGTTATAAAAGAAATAATTAGGTTGTCAAAGTGACGAAGAAATTAGCGTCATTTTGATGAAGGGTGTGATGAAGGGCCAACTTTTAATTAAGGACCTGAAAACGACAAGCTTATGCTACGCTATATGAAAGTCGATGAAGCGCAACAAGTATGCAAGGATGGTAATATCAAGTGCTGATGTATAGTTTCTGCCTTGCCTAAGCCTACCCCGCTTCCATATGGAAAATAATAAAATTAGTGTTTTTCCTTTTAGTAAATATAAATAAAAAGTTTATTTGTTCTTACTAGTTGGCCTTGGCGTGGGAATACACTTGCGACTGACGATTGTGTAGGTTAGCGGCCGCCGGTGAAACACCCATCCCCGTTACACCCGTGTCGCCCCTTTCAATATTACCTACTTATTTAATTTTTAATGGTGTCTTTGAAAAATGCCTAATGCCTAGAATGCCTAGAAATGGAAAGTTCTTCTTCCTTCTTCTTCTTCATTCTTAGTTCCTGAATTCTATGATAATGTCCATTTGTCTTTTCTCATTTCATTTTATTGTTGGTCGGTGTCAGAAGGGGCCGTAACCCATAATTTTAGGCCATTCACGTGTTGAGCGGCAACTTTACGTGGACACTAGTTGCCGTGTCAGATTTTATTTGTGAAACCAGTTTTTGCGCGCCATAGCGCCAGGCTGTTGCGTTTATCATAGATTATTTGATGTTCAGATATGACAGTGGGTGATAATATACCAAAAATAAACCAACGACTGACTGATTGCCCGAGTGGTTGGAGATCATAACTGCAGAACCGGGTTCGATTCCCGCTCGGGACAAATATCTGTGCGCATGAATATGTCTATTTGTTTCGTGTCTGGGTGTAAAATATTTATATATGCATATAATACAAATAAAAGAATATTTAAGTATGTATATCAGTTGCCAAGTAACCCATAACACAAGCATAATACTTGCTTATTTTGGAACTAGATGGCGCTGTGTGGGATGTCTCTTGTATTATTATTAATAGGTACCTAACGTAAATTATGCAAGTAAAAAATGCGACTTTATAGAACTTAATTAGTTAAAATTTTTTTTTGAGTTAAGTTTCTTGAATTTTTGAAATTATATATAAATTTATAATTTATATGTTGAAAATAGATATCTTCAACCTTCTATAAAAATATTAAAAAGTGAACAATAAGAATTCAAGACACTACATTTCTTTAGAAATACCTTTTGTTTTTTTTTATAAAACCTAAGCCTGAGTCAAAGATTTCAAAATAGTGCAGAATGCGAATTTGAACGTCTCGATTTCCATTCTAATTTACTGTTATTGAATAAAATATTCACAGTTGATTTGTTTCTAACATCATGTGGAGTTTTATAAAAGAATAAAAAAGTATTAAAGTAGTACCACTTCAAAATAACTTGTTTTTTCATCTAGTCGGGTTTCAATTTCTATAAGTTTCGTCGCGTTAACTTAGCCACACAATCAATGCTATAAATAATTTAACAACATAATGCGTTAGTGTTGTGCGTTATAACAAGTAACGAATTCTCGTTCGGTTGGTTGATTGGTTGGTTAATAGCATAACCATATTTTACGTATCTAAAAAATCACCATTCTACGTCTTTAACTTATCTCTGACCGCGCCGTGTAGTCGAGCCAGTCAGCCGCAACCAGTCAGTCCCAGTCAAGTTACTTTACCATAGAGAACGCACGTTTTTTCCGCTCACAATGCGGGATCGCGGTTACCGTTATGTGCTATAACTGTGAAAATCATACTAGTTTATGAAGCCGATCGCAACTTTATCAGATAAATAAACCCATCTGTCGAATAAAAATCGTGAGATTTATTGCCGCGAGTGTTTAACTACTTGTTGCTTGGTTTTTCTTGATTTTGAAAACTGTGATTGCTGTTGTTTGTGTGATAGTGGATTGGTATAATGTACATAGATAATACCGAAGAACAATAGACGAAAATACGAGAATTGAAAAAGGTAAAAAATTATATTATTTTATAGGTTTAAAAAAATTTTTTTTTACTAAAAGTTAATACTGCATAATTTGCATTACTGTAATACATACATTTGATGACTTATAAAAAAATTATATTGCGGTTTTTTCATTTAGGAAAGTATGGATTTTTTTATTGTATAAAAAAGGGATAAAACAGTTAAACGCATAAAATTATGTGGGTAGGTAGGTACGTTTGATGAAGAAATTTGAATAACTTTTAACTATCGCTTATACCTAACTGTCACCCGCACCTTTTTTGTGTGTGCCGACTATCAACAAAAAATTTCTGTCGCGTTTATTTTAATTTTAGCTTCCGCTCATGTTTTTACCATCACCGTTGCCAATCTGCATGGCTTTTGCCTAATAATAATAATAACACATGGGACATCCCACACAGGGCCATTTAGCCCCAAAGTAAGCAAGTATTATGCTTGCGTTATGGGTTACAGACAACTGATATACATACTCAAATATTCTTTATAATGAATACATATATAAATATTTTACATCCAGCCATGGAACGAAAAAAACGGTTCATGTACACAAATAATTGTATCGGGCGGGTATCGAACCCGCTACGAATAATAATGATTTATTATTATTTTTTTGTTTGTGTAAACAAAAAAATTTCATTATTTGAGACAACTGCAATACACGTAGGTATTGCATTTGTCCCAAATAAAAAAAATTATATTGTGATTGCAGTAACATATATAGACTTGGATGTACATATACAGTGTTGGTTAATAAACGCCAATTGGTAATATTAAAGCAGCGACTAGGTAGGTAGATAGTGAACAATATAAATTATATTGTTTGGTAATAAATGGATGACATTTATTAAATTGGTAACGTTAATTAAATATTATTGAACATGTAACTATTTGAATTAAATTGACTATTTGAAATTAAAAAAAATAATTTAGCTTGCTTAGAAGTGTTCGCCAGTTTAGCATTTAGTGATGCACTTCATGTTCATAATTAAAATTTTCAATCTATGTAGGTATCCGTCGTCTAAATGTGTTTCGCATTTTCCTTTCATTTTCCACAAGCGATGGTATAATTTTAAACAGTATTTTTTGTATATTTTTAAAAATTAATTATTCTATAGCAACCGTGATAATTTTTATTAAAATTTCTTATTAGATTCCATTATAATGTACTAATTACATACTTCATTCGATGCAGGATTTGTTACACAATGATGTACGAAATACAGTAGGCGCGGTTCATTTGGAATCTCAGATGGACAATGAATTATTCCGGATAGTACCTTAAACTTATAATACACTATAATTTTCATTTATTTATTTCATTTATTTCAAATAGGATCACCAACAGTTTACATACTAAAATGCACACTTACATGATAATAATAATAATACCTCGGACATCCCACACAGCGCCATCTATTTCCAAACTATGCAAAGCTTTTACTATGTATACCAGACAACTGATATAAATACTTTAATATTGTTTATAATATATACATATATAGATATTTCACACTCAGACACGACACAAATAGACATGTTTAACACAAATATTTGTCCCGGGCGGGAATCGAACCCACAACCCTCGGCTCCGCAGTTAAGGTCTCTATACACTCGGCCAATCGGTCAGTCATACGTATATATTCTTAGAGACTAGAATCGATATTACTACACTAATTGTTGTAATTGTAATTTAATACTTGAAAATTAGAAAATTATGGTTAACCTATATCAAAACCAAACGAAAAAAGTAGATTATAAAATCACTGATACATAAATTTAATATTTCACATACTGATCTTAACAACCCTTTTTACAATTAAGCACAGCCAATGTTTGGTAAAAATGACTGCAAAATTAAAATTAAAACACAATACACAGTAATTAAGGATTATATTATATTTTGGAAATGCAATTGAATACATTGTTTTTAAAAATATTAAAATAATCAAAAAATAAATGTTAATAACAACATTATATCATATTATAGTGAATTACAAATGCAATGATGTATGCTAGTTGGGAATATTTCATAGTAAAAGGTTCTATTTATTTAGTTACAAAGAAGTAAATCCCGGCGACTGCTCTTCGTCCACAGCTTGGACGTTGCGTTTTCGTAGGCCGGCTGCCCGGAGTCCACGTTGTGGACTTTTCGTCAACCACTTTTTTTAAGGACTGTGCATGCATCCAAAGCTGTTGAATAAATTTAGAATGTGTTCCATCGGTAAGACGACAGGTAACACTACATTTAAAAAAAAAAAAAAGTCAAATTTGCCTTGTCTATATTTTATAATACCAATCGCCATTTGTGTCACTTTTTTTAAAAGTAAAATTAATAGTATTTCTATGTAACATTTTTATTTTTTTTTTGTTTTATATTTGTATTATATTGACCTATATTAAAATAAAATTCGTAGATAAAATTAAAAGTTTGTTTTAATTTATATTTCACAAAAACCGTAAATTTTTCACTTTCTCCAGCTTTCAACTGCAACGGTGCATTTTTTTCTTGGCCAAAAATCTGAAATATAGACAACTTTTTAGTAAATTTAATCTAGTTTCCAGAAATATACAATAGTCAATATCTTTGCATACAATAAACTGTAGTAATTCAACTTTGAATGGCGCGCGGGCGAGGAGTTTCGAGGAGTTTATCACCCCGCCTCGGCCCCGTTGCAGTTCGCGGTTTGCGCGCGACGGTAGGTATCCAGTTTCGGGTCCGACGCGACGTTGCATTTTTCTGTAATTATCATAATTACGTGCATTAATAAAAAGTATTGTAGCATTTTAATGAATACAGTTTCTTTACTGTTTTTAACAATTGAAATATTTTTTTGAAATTATTTATCTTTTACAGCATAGATTTTCGAGAATTTAATTTGAATTTATTATCCAATCGACGCGGATGGTAGACATAAAGCAAATTACTAGATTTCCTTGTAATGCTCTAAATCGATTTTTAATGATATCGTATATAATAAACCCATTATGTATGGTTTATTTATTTATTTATTTGTGTGTAACACACTCGAAAACCCGTGCGAACTTTTCGTTTCCAACATAGGCTTTTTCGCATATGCATGGGATACTAAAAAAATTATAAAGTTTAATAATATTAAAAATTAATTATTGAATGACGGAAACATCCCGTGGTTATTTATGAATCAGCAATCAGATATTTTTGGTATATATTTACAAGAACACAATATTGGTCACAGACGTAATAAAAACTCTAGATTCTCTGGTAGTGAAAAATCAATGAAGCACTGGTAATGACGGCCGCATAAGTATGTGTGAGTGGAACTTTGCAGAGCAGAAGAGTACTGCGGTCGGTCGGTACTATTTGAGTAGTTCGCGATGCTCGATGCGATGTCGGGGTATTCCTAGGTTCACGAGATCGGTTTATATTTTGCTAATTTTTTTTTAGTTATTAATTATTTATTTTTTTAATAACAATAGTTTATTCTTGGAATAACATATCAAAACGCTATCCGCCATGATGTGATAATGACGAAAAATATTTGACACGAAAACTGATACAAAACTGTGTTACACCACAATGTCGCAAAATA
Organism: Luffia ferchaultella; assembly: GCA_949709985.1. Lineage (NCBI taxonomy): Eukaryota > Metazoa > Arthropoda > Insecta > Lepidoptera > Psychidae > Luffia > Luffia ferchaultella. The sequence goes on along the minus strand of OX453242.1, from coordinate 23,531,721 downwards.
GCACAATGACGACCGCTTGGCCAAGTGGGTGGCGACCCTGCTTACGAAGTTTGGGGTCCAGGGTTCGAATCCCAAGTTGGATCGGTATTTATATGATGAATATTGATACTGGTACCGGGTCTGGGTTGTTATATGTATGTGGTGTCTTCGCTTGGTACCCAAAACACAAGCTAATTCTCAGTTTGGGGCCTAGACGTTGTTGTGATGTATACGTTATTATTATAAAAAAAATGACATGGCGGCTTGTGTCTTGGCGCCAATATAAATAATCGTAAATTTAAGACCTGTTTTATGCTATATGGGCAACAATTTTATATAAACAAAATCAAGAATATTCTGGTGCAATCAGAAAATTTTGAGATAATTAAAAAATGAGAGTCAAATAAAATAGCCAATTTATGACAAATTAAATCAATAACATAATTTGTACTGAAATAAAAATTTACAAAATCATTAAGTAATAGTTTGAGTCTACAAATTTGACAGTTTAATTAATTCGATTTCTTTTTTAAGTCGTTATTTAAATATTTAACAAATATATAAAATTGTCTTATTTAAGAAAGCTAGAGTTTCATTTCAACCTATCAGACTTATAATAAGTAGAGAAATTATCTTCAATCAAATTAAATAATAAATTATTAAACTTGAGTAAATTTAAATTATTAAAATTTTATGAACTGATTTTTTTTGGGGCGTATGAATACTTGCCACACGTACATTTCGCACATATATGTATATGGCACATTTACATTTAGCTGTCATTATAAAACAACCAAAATTGTAGCGTAAGTATATATAATTTTTTTTACAATTTGAAAATAATTTTCAAGGCATCAGTACGAAGAAAACGTAAGTAGGTCAAATTTACAAACCTCTGATTTTTCAATTAGTTTAAAACATTTTTCTACAAACGTGAAAACGCAAAATGTACATAATCAATCATGTCCTCTGTGATGTCTGACAGGAGAGACGTAAACGGAACTTGTATTGTGCCCGGACTGCTTTTCTTTTTATTTTCTTTTTCGTATCAAATAAAAGGGAAAATTTTGCATGTTTTTCTATCATTTCTGTACCAATATAACATAGGATATTAATAACAGAAACCAAGTTTTAACTAAATAAGTTCAGCGTGAAATTTTATGTTCCTTGTGACTTCAAAAGTATACGAACCGAGAATTAGAACGCACTATGACTCCATTTGCAGTCATTGGATCGTGAACGTATTCAATAGAATCAGCAATAGGCATATTATCACTACATATTATAAAATAAAGTCCCACGCCGCGTCTGTCTGTCTGTCTGCCTGAATGCGATAAACTCAAAAACTACCAAACGGATTGGCATATTGTTGACACCAATGGACGAAGTGATTTATTAATGTTTTGTGGAAATTTGTTTAAATATGACGATTATTGTTAATGGTTAATGGAGCTTTCATCGAAAACGCTGCCTAATCTTTGTGAGATATAACAAAATAATTTATAAAGGAGTTGTCTTTTAAAGGACTAAAGAATAGTCCGCGATGGAATATATCTATCTTTTATGGATAGCTTACTATAGCTTTTTTTATGTTTAAAAAAATGGTGTCATATGATGAGGTATTCGGAAAGCAATTTATACGGATACAGTAATAATCCTTATCAAATTAAATACGTTATTTGCCTTCAGCATTTCATGCCCTTTTATGTATGTATGTATGTATGTATGTATGTATGTATGGGCATTACATGCCCATTATGATTGCCCTTTACACTATAAAATTTAAATTAATATCTTCGAAGCTATTGCGAAATATATATAACGACCAGCCGGGAGCCGGGGGCATACGGGACGACGCGACACGCGTCGTTAGGTTAGGTTGTGTGTATTTATTCTTTACTTTTTCCAAGTAGGATGAACGTACGTCACATTTAAATTTAATTAAATCCAATACACATTATCCACATGTTCGACGCAACAAGCTGATATGACACTACGACAGAAAAAAAACATTACGGTGTATATGCTCTGCTACCCATGCAAAGCCGGGGTGGGTCGCTAGTAAATTATAAATATGAGCGTTTTCATTTTATCTCGTAACGAAGTCATTAAATTATCAGTAAAATTACATAACGGTAGATAATTTCTAAAATATATATTTATCATAAAACAAGATGTTATTATTTAACAAGCTGTTAAGAATTTAATAAATGATAAGTTATTATTACGAAGCTTTTGAAATAACAATGTTATAGGGAATATTTCGCAAAATATATGGAGTTTGTTGCCGGTGTGCCAGCCATATCCGACGCTCGGAGCTTTCATTACGGCTGGAGGCGTTCGCTTGTAAATATATATGTAGTGATTTCTTGTATTAATAAATAGAACAACAGAAAATTCGGTATAATACCTATTTACAATATTGTAATAAAATTATTTGGTTCAAGTTATTAACATAAAATATTACAATAGAGATACATATTATATATACTCTATATAAACTTACAAATAAAATGGAAATGTCTGTGATTTCAAAATACGGAATTTTCTTATGCTATAATCATTGATGTCACGGGCATTGTTATCCTCTTATGTTTATTTGCCACCTAATCAAAACCCGACCACGCGCTTATAAAATTTTTGTCTGTCTGTCCGTTTCTTTGTCTGGGTAAATCCGCGAAACGGATGAACCAATTTTGATGGGACTTTCATTGGTAGGACATTCAGGGGAGTAATCTAGGCAGAAACATTCATCTAATGTATACATATAAATAAAATAGAAAAGACTTTCTGTGATTTAAAATATATGAGCTTTGTTTAAGTTCATATAGTTATTTACATCTTATCAAAACTCAACAATACAATTTTTTGTTGATTATTAAGATTTTAAAAGCGGAACGGGATTCATGAATGCAAGATATTTACGAGATATTATATATGCTTTAAACGTTTGATACGGCTTTGATTTCGAAAATAGCGACAAGTTTCAGGGATGGCCTGCATGGTCAACCGATTTTTAAATCTATGCATAAAGCAAAAATAAGGGAACAATAAAGCAATATAATATTTATGTTAATTAATATTACTGGGTTTGTAATATTACTAAGTTGATTTAATTCTAAATATATCGTTTTTCACAAATCGGTTCCGAATTCGAATAGCTAATTCCGATTTAAATAGGCATTTATAAAAAAAAAACATAGACAATTGGTCAATAGTGCGTATACAAAACAGATCTAATTTGAATTTACGCTATACGAACCTGCACGAAATATCACTTAAACCCGTATTCACGTTTTCTAACTCCGTCAGTTTTAGAGATATTTTTGCTAGCTAGACTTATAGGAAGGGCTATTTTTTAAATCATCATCAGCCCATTTTACCCCACTGCAGGGGCTTAGGCCTCCCCCAGGGCGAGGAGGGGGTTTGGAGCTTAAATCCACCACGCTACTCCCCTGCGGGTTGGGGATTATAACGACCGCCTTCTATTGACAACGTCCGGGACCGACTGCTTAACGTGCTCTCCGAGGCACGGAGTCAGTGATAGTTAATGTATACTTGAGTCAGAAAAACTCATTGGTACACGCCCGGATTCGAACCATGGCCCTATGTCCTTATAAATTTGAGACAGGTTCGTTGCGCTCTGGGCTATCACGACACGATTTTTTAAATATTTTCGGCTATTAGAGGAGAACAACATCACAAGAGGCTCTATGCTTTGAGGACTTAATACGTTTTTCACAGGAGGCTCAGAATTTTACACAAAGGTTTCATATAAAAAATAAAAATCCATTTATTTTCAAATAGGACTCATCTCAAACGTCAAAAAGCTAATTTTTCGTAGGTTCATACGCGGCCACTGTATGAAGAACACTGCAAGAAATTTAAAGTGCCTTATTTTTTTTTAACAACGGCGTACAAACCATTGTCTAAAGAACTATATGGATTGCAACTATTTAATCCCATGATTTTTTATCATTCGTATATTCTTTTAAAATGTAATATGCTTTAGACAGAAGTTGTCGTTTTACATACCTTATTCTCGAATTTATTTATTAATAAGTCTAAAAATGTTGTTTGGAAATTTATCATAAAATTTTACTCAATATCTTTTGAATGAATTACTTATTTTAAAAACATACGTATCTGCGATGGGTAGATTTTTTAAAATACGACTTCTAAACGGGTAATTTGAGTTTGAAAGATGTAACGCAAAGTCGTGAGCGGAAAGTTGTTTTTAATATTTAAACGAAAAGCTTTCACTTTCAATTCAGTTCAATTGTTTATTACATTCCATAGTTTTTAACATAGGTTTTCATTACTTTATGTTGCCTATGAGTGAATACTTGACACGTTACCTTTTGCCACAAAGACGTTGCCATCGCTCTCTTTTTTCGCGTATTGCTCAACTTTCGACTACTAAGTCATGTTACGTAGTGTAGTAGTCTACGAGTTAATAGTGCATAAATTGACAGAAATTAATTTATTCGAGCATACTGATGTGAAGCATACTTGAATGCACACTTGTTTAGAACATAACACGACGTGTAAGAAAAGCCGGTATGGTGACTTGTATTTTATTGTTATAGACAGACGGTCGATTACCTCAAGATAAATACATTTAAATGGATCGAAGGAAAAATAAATGAAAAACATACTTCCCCCTGTTTTCTAGAAGCGTAGACAAGGTAAAATCCTTATATGTATAGCATTTTATGCTTACATACATACGCTTCAATCATCAATTTCTAGATGTAATAAAAACACTAGACTCGCTGTCACTGAACAAACAATGAAGCACTGCAATGGCGGCCGCGATAGTGTGAGTGGAACTTCGCAGCGTACTGGCGGTAGGTAGATTTGCTAAGGTATGAGTGTGTTCAGGTTAACGCGTTCATATAGCCAACTGACTTATTGATTTACTGACTATTGGCGTTGGTGTTATTTGGTGTTCTTTGCAGAATACGTCGACATTGACTGACCGAGTGGGCGAGTGGTCACAGACCCTAATTGCAGAACCAAATGTCGCGGTTTACATTCCGGCTCGGTACAAATATTTGTGTGCAGAACATGTCTATTTGTTCCGTGTCTGGGTATAAAAAAGTATCTATGTCTGTATATATTATAAAAAAGAATATTTAAGTATATAGACCAGTTGTCTAGTACCGATTATACAAGCATAATACTTGCTTACTTTGGGACTAGATGACGTTGTGTGAGATGTCCCAGACATTATTATTTACATATTTATTATAAAAAATATTTAAGTATGCGTTTATATGTCTGGTACCCATAATACAGGCTCTGCCTGGAATCAGATGCGGTCGTGTGTGAGATGTGCCAAGTATTATTGTAATATTATTATTCATTATTATTATAAAGCCATCCGACAAAATCTTACCAGCCAGTCTTATTTTATAAAAAAAAAACAATTAAAGTGACAATATATTTGATATATTTAATCCGTGTACGTAAATAAGTAAACACACATATTTTTTTACTTTAGCCGCATGAGCAACTGACTTCAGTCTTTAGGTTTATACAGCATCTAAATATTTCAGGTGTCACCGATAATTTGTAACCACCATTTTAGTAAGACTATCGCAAAACCATCCAAGACTTATCACGTCAATAATGATTAATTAGTGTTATTTACTGTTAGGTAGCGCGTCGTTATCTTCTAGTCGAAGAAAAGACAGCTAGACATCTTGGATAGTTTTTGTGTAATTAAGACACTAATATTCTTAATCAGAGCTTGGATTGATCATAGATATATGATATAGACATGCCCGCACACGCTTTGTCAGCGATTAAAGGCGTCGTCGTGTAATGTCGGATCATTCACACTGACATGTCTATACACATAGACCGAAATTTATTGATCTCATGTCATATCCTATTCATCCCAGCTTAGTTCCGCTAACCGCAATCGTTGAATAGAGCATTTCGAAATACTATTGGACTTACCCATCCGTTTGGGTCGTGCATTTCAGCGATTAAAGAATGAACGTTCCGTTTGGGCCATAAATTGTCCGTAGGATTATTTTCTCCAATTCTAATGAACTATAATAAAAATAATAATATTATAATAATACTTCGGACATCACACAACGCCATCTACTTCCAAACTAAGCAAAGCTTGTATTATGGACACTAGACAACAGATATATATACTTAAATATTCTTTACAATCATAGAGTAGAATCGACATTTATTTTTAATCATCTATACACTATAACAAAGCCGTGCATTAATAATTAGTCGTAATTCCTCATTCGTACCTGAGAAATTCCATTCACTCACGTACTCATCTGTACCGCTCAGAAATGACGGCATAGTGTTCAGAGTTATTTTCTGATATAGTAACAGTCTTCTAAGCGTTATTCACGTTGGTTCATTTCACAGGTTAATTTTTCCAAGGGCTTGTAGTCTACAAGAGCTGTGCAAACGTGCACAATAACTATATCTGTCTTTCAAAAAATAAATGTTATCCACAATTTAAAAAAAAAAAATTTTTGAGACGGTTTTTTTAAAGTAAGAAATACCTACTAATAGAAAAATTAAATTACATGAATAAAATAAAAATTTCAATATTCAAATATAACGAATATTTTATTAGTTGATAATAAAATTAGGTATTTAATTCAAACATTGAATGCCGTAAAAGAAACTTCACTATTTGATTCAAATTGTACAATACCCTAACAAAAATTTCATTAAACCCCCGGAAGGGGCCCCATTCTAACCGTACATTATTTATTTGACTCCTTTGCGTGCAGGTGACGTATGATGAATTAACCTCCTTGCTATATTTGCAAATGATTATAGATATGTATGGAATATTTCCCTGGTTGTAAATAACCAGTTCGTATTCAGTATTTCTTCTATTACATATATTTTTTCTGTAAATATTGATACAGATATACAGCGAAGATTAGACACGGACCGAAAACCTCTTTTTGTATGAAAAGCCTACCCCCTTAATTTATATGAAATTATTCTCTCATTGGTGACTTAAAACGGCCTTGCACGATTATTGTACATTGAATATTGTTTGTAATTTTTGAAAGGAGTAAAATTCCGTAAATGGTGTCAACAACAACTGACCCAGTACGAAACTTCCCGGTAGGGAAAGTAGAAAACGTAAATCATCGAAGAATTGCCGTCGATTGTCTTAAATTCCGTTCCCATTTGCAGGTGAAAAACATATTTATCATGTAAATAGCCAACAAATAGAAACGGGTGATTATTAAGTAAGGAAGTAAGGATATTAAGTAAAGAAAACGATAAATTATATACAAAAAAATAAATGTATTTCACTTTCCTGAATTTTTCCTTATTGATCCTTTGATATCGTCTACCTACACTAATAACCTCTTTCGATTTTATATTTTTTTCCACCAATATTTAGAATGAACTTTCAGGATGGACATAGGCTGTGTACCATCACGTCTGTCTGTCTGTCTGTCTGTCAGTCAGTCAGTCCGTCCGTCCGTCCGCCCGTCCGTCCATCCGTCTGTCTGCCTGTTTGTGTGGGCTAATCTCTGAAACGGCTTTATCAAATTCGTTGGAATTTCTATTGACAGAGATAGGACCCATGGAAGAGTAATCTATGCTACTCTTTATCTATACACTTAAAAATTATAAATGGAACTGTCTGTCTGTTGTTTCAAAATAAGAGATTTTTTTAATATGAGCTTCGAAAGAAAAAAAGAAAATGTTTTATTCTAAGTACACACAAAAATAACAATAAACACGATCGTGAAAACAGTAACTCAAATTAACAACAAGCATATTTTCGAAATAACAAACGAAGAGCAGAGAAGAAAGTTACAAATATATGGGAGGGTGAAAGGAAATAGATCTCCTGCTTCTATTAAGAAGTGATTAAGTTTAGTTACGACATACAAACATGAAGTGTAGCTCACGCGAGCGGAGCTGCGGACGGTCGCTAGTCATAAATAACGAACGAATGTCTTATTTTCGAAACGATTCACGTTTATCCACCATTTAGCCCGTATGGTCCTTGCGTTAAGTGTTCAGAACCACGACCTTCTAAACAAGAAGCGGGCTCGCTACCACTCGGCTATCAGGATATTTTAAGGTCGCGAACGACTAATCTTGTTGTCAATAGATGGCGGTCGTTACAATCCACTGACTCGCACTTGAGCAGCGTGGTGTATTTAACTTCCAACCTCCTCACCGTGGGGGGAAGCCTTAGATCTTGCAGTGGGGCATAATGGGCTGATGGAATAGAACGACTAATTAAAAGATCTCAATATTTTTTTTTCCAAAACATCTTTATGAGAATATAGAACAGAAGCTGTCGAGCATAGATGTGGACATACAATCACATTGAAATATCGCAATAATTACCATTAGTTTTTGCCTATCTCGTTTGCCTGTCGCAATTGGCAGGTCTGCCTACCTATTCAATCGTGTGACGCTTCTTTTTGTTATTCTGTCTCACGGTTAGCATTGTTCTAAATGGGTCAAAAGGTATACATGGTGTATGACTTAAGCAAAAACAATTGGAAAGCCGTATCATACGCGTGAATGGAATGATGGCGAATAAACTCACCTTACTGATTGAACGTACTTGTTTTAAAAGTAACCTACTTACCATTAATTATGCGACGTTGTTATGAATAAATGAATTCTATAACTGTCTACGAATGAAGAATGAGTATTATTTATACTTATAAATATAATATAAATTTCCTATTTCTTTATGTAATTATATGTAATATAATATTTATAAAGGTTTTCCTAAATGTTTGAAGGTTTTAGCAACTTGGTTTCTCAATCAATTTTTTTTCGTGTCTGTGGTACATATTTTTTAATGTATAGTTTTATTTTTAAAGTTTCTAGAATCGGTATTTATTCTTTGATGTTGATGGTTATGTACAGCTTTATTCATTTTCTGTCTAATTTTATTACATTTTTGTTAAACATAATTATTAACTATTTTAAAAAAAATTATATATATAATTATAATTATTATTATAACTCACAATGTGAAAGTTGCCTTTGCGTGGTAATTCAGTACAATTAGTAAAATGTTTTTTGTAAACCTTAGTCATTACTAATAATAATAATAACGTATACAATCACAACACCTTAAGGCCCCAAACTAACCATTAGCTTGTATTTTCGGTACCAAGGGAAGACACCACATACATATAACAACCAAGGCCAGGTACCAGTATCAATATTCATCATTTATATACTGAACCGACCCGGGATTCGAATCCGGGACCTCCGGCTTCGTACTTTTTATACTAATAATTTTTATAGTGTTTTTAGTGACCTTGCAACCCATTCAATTTTTAATATCTCGTTGCATAGCTAAATATAATAATTAGATGTTTTTTAAGTGTTCTAAACCTTAAATTGTATAGAAATTAAAAAAAAAATGATTTTTCGTCACTTAACTCAATATTTATGTAACTAATAAAAAAAATTAACTTTAATTTTAAATACACACAGATTATTTTTTATGAAATTTATTTTCGAACTTAAATATTTATACGTATCACTCTATCAGTGCAATTAAAATATATATAATTATAATGTTTCACTTTTGCACAAAGCATTATAGAGTCAAATCAATTGGTATTGCTTTTCTATATTCACAGGTTATAACGTACTGGCGCTATCTAGAAAACTCCAAAAAAATTAAATAGTTTGACGCCCGTTTCATAAGGACCCAATTTACTGTTTGGAATATTATTTATGGTTTCTTAGACGGATTGTACGGAGACACTATTATTTTATTTTTTTGGTGTTTTAACTTCTATTGTTGTAATTGTAGACATGCAATTAGGACTCGAAGTGGTAAAATTCCCGCACAGATGACAAAAGTTTAATATAATCGTCTATTTTATTTCTAAATATTTTTGCTCATATTATTCAAACCGAGAGACGGCGACACGTCATATTTCGTCGTTGAAACTCGACGACATCCCAAGCGCCTTTCACGGTACAAGTGACTTGAATGATCTTTCCGTACGTAATAAGCAATCCTATTGTGTCCCTAGACAGTTTTAGCATTTTTATCTTGTATAGTATACTATAATAGTTTTTCTTGTAAATAAACTTTAATATATTGACGACCGCTTAGCCTAGTGGGTACCAACCCTGCCTATGAAGCTGGAGGTCCTGGGTTCGAATTCCAGGTCGGGTCAGTATTTATATGGTGAATATTGATACTGATACTGGGTCTTGGTTGTTATATGTATGTGGTGTCTTCGCTTGGTACCCAAAACACAAGCTAATGTTTAGTTTGGGGCCTAGACGTTGTTGTCATGTATACGTTATTGTTTTTATTATTCAATACAGTAAAGAAGATTGTGCGTCTTTCCTATGTAGAGAGCTATATTAACAACGTGATGCTTTTATGCCTTGAGCAATTCATGTCCTCAGTGCTTTACTGAAACGTCTCTATTTAAAATAAGTTGTGAGAATTCCTTTCTATAAATGTTTTCCATATTGCTATACAGTTGTTTAAATGTATAATGCATGGAATTTGAAAACAAAAATAATTCAAAGTATCTTTATTATATTTGCAAAAATTTCTTATTAAAATTACAAAATTATAATGCTCTTAATTTTAGCTTATTGACTAAACGTCACCTAAGTTATTTTCTATGAAATTTTTACTTAACCAAGAACATTTTATAAGTTGGTCGACTATAACTAAATTAAGTTAAATTTTACAGCCAAGTGTAGCTCACAGATAGCTATGATAATTTTCCTTCTTTCCTTATATATACTATCGTCGTGAATAATAAATATTAGTACTTTACTAGTGTATATCTCAACAACTAGTGATTTAAATAGAAAAAATCTGTTTGGAATGTCGATATCATTTTACAAGATCTATCTATTAGTTATCGACCTATCACAAAATTTCTTTTTTTCATAATATTACTAGCCAATTACACAATTATACGTTACCTTCTACAAAATTACCTTCCAAGTCAATACTTTCAGAGAAAAACCGGGGACGGACGTACGGACAGACGGACTTGGCGAAACTATAATGGTTCGATTTTTGTCATTTGGCTACGGAACCTTAAAACAGTAATTTAAAAAAAATTTAAATATCCTCTTTTGGGTCGACTTTCAATGACTACGAAAACTTCGATAGAGTCAAGAACAAAGAAACAAAAATATTATTTTTTAATTCAGGTAAAATGCGATTTCTGAATAGAGAAATAAATTTGACCACAGCGTTTTTTTTTAAATGTCACTTCACAGTATCGAAAATGTCAAACGCAATTCGCGGGGGTGTAGGCCGACGTGCGGGGACCTCGCAGGCTGAAACTCGCCATCTTGTACCAGCTAGCTATATAGTATGAGTGGTTAGACGGTAAAGAGGGCTTCTAGTCAATTCGTACTTTTATGAATTTCTGTATCGAAATAGGCATTTAGTTAAATTTTAGTTAAATTTAGTTAAAAGTAGATAAAAATATCACCAAACTGTTCGGTTGTAATTCACGTACATAGAAACGGTTTTTACTACATGGTTAGTATGGCGTAGCGAGATTATGTGGTCTATTGAGTCACACACACAAGTATATAAAAGTATGCCTATATTTTTTTTGGCCTTATATTGCGAGGATCCATCCATATATTATATAAAAAGCGTTGAACCGTCTAAAAGTTTTGATCTATAAGGCATGTTTACTGTATCAAAATGCATTTGATATTTGAATTTTCATGTCGAACGGACTTTGAATGTAAGTTTAGAAAATTAATAAATGAGTCAGTGGTCAGTGTAAAAATAAACGATAGATTTGTTTCGCTGTGAACTGAAAAGCGAAATTAACGTACAAAGAATATCCCGTGTGTTTTACTCACAGACAGAACCCGGGGTCGTTACGTAAATTAACGAATAAATTTTGCCACGTACGTTTTATTAGTGACATTTTATTTAATAGCATTTTTTTTGAATTTTTACATCCGATGGAATTTTAATCAAATGTTTCAAAAATTATCTTTTGTCTACAACGAAATTCTTCTGTTTGACGTTATCTATAGGTTCGTTACGAAATTATTTCGTTTATTTAAAATATCTGAAATGAACATCGTCCCAAACAGTCCTTTTATGTGTCCAAAATAATTTTACTTATAATAATTATTTAGTTAAACAATTTGCGTGAGAGATGTCCCAAGTATTTATTCTTTTGCAATAGATAACAATTTTAACAGTATACTGAATAGCTGTATATTTTCAATGTAAATATTTTTGTGCAGTAGAAAGTTAACTCTATTCAATGTTTCTTAACTCGTTTAGCACTATTTTAATTCCTCTAGCGTTTGGTTGGTTGCTTCAATCGAAGCCAAACAAACACGACATTGCAACTTCACAAGTCGGGATTGTTTGCGAAAGAAATCTATGGAAAACAAAATTGTATTCGAATCGACAGAACTAAAGTGGATTTTCCGTGAAGTGTCTAGTTTTGGCGTGTTAGCTTTTTTTGTATATTTTTATAGTGTAGTATAATTGTAAATAATATGTGTTTGTTTCATATATTTTTACTATCTATACTAATATTATAAAGCTGAAGAGTTTGTTTGTTTGTTTGTTTGTTTGTTTGTTTGTTTGAACGCGCAAATCTCAGGAACTACTGGTTCGAATTTAAAAAGTTTTTTTTTGTTGGATAGTCTATTTATTGAGGAAGGCTATAGGCTATATGTATAAAATAATACTATATGTCTGTCTGTTTATTCGAGCAAATCTCCAAAACGGTTAAACTGATTTTGATGAAACTTCACAGATATGGAAAAGAAGTAGTCAAAAGTGACATACACTACTTTTTGTATGTCTGTATGTACGTCCATCTATCTATTCGAGCTAATCTCCAAAACGGTTAAGCCGATTTTAATGAAATTTCACGGGTATGAAAAGGAGGTAGTCAAAAGTGATATACGCTACTTTTTGTCCGTCTGTCTATCTGTACGTCTATGTCTCTATTCGAGCTAATTTCCAAGAGTGAAATCAGCTACTTTTTGTGTCTGTCTGTCGTTTGTCTTCACTGATCTATCAACGTAGATAAGCCGAGACTACTAAGTCTAGGAAGCTGAAATTTGAAACAGAGGTTAATTTTATAACGTATTATTTTTTTAAGAAAGGAATATTTGGAAATTTCCAATTTAAGGAGAGAGGGATGGAAGGGCTTTGTTTGAGAGTCTTTGTTCTTTAAAGTTAGAAACATAAAAATTTTAACATAAATAAATAATGACGTGTTTCAGGGTTTTTGGATTTGCACATTTTAAGGGTGGGAAACGGGAGGTGAAAAGTATGGGAGTATCGGTTTTCTTAAAGGAGTGGGGAGAATGAAGACTGAAAGTTTGAATGGGTGTACCCAATATTAGTTTCAGCAAAAAGTACGTATAAACCGTTTCGAATGTTAATAATATACAATAGAAAGAAAATTGCTTGTTATGTGGAGGGAGGGGATGAGGTTTTTCATGTCATTTTTATTAGTGGGAACCTGTAAATGGTTGATTGTTAACCACCCACTGCTAATTATTCTCATTGTATGTAACTGTTGGTTCTCCTTAACATAAATAAATAAATAAATAAATAAATAAATAAATAAATAAATAAATAAATAAATAAATAAATAAATAAATAATTGGTTGTTATTAAAAGTTGTTAGTTTAATACGTATTAATAAAAACGAAATATAAAGTCATAATTTTTAGGTGTACTATTGTATCGTGTTATGTAATTTTTGGCTTTTCGTAGCTTACTACAAGGAAACACTACAGTTTTGTAAAGCCCGTTTGACAGTTCGTCTGTCCGCTGTTTAACTCAGAGACTCTTGGTATCCGCTAAAAAGCTGCAAATTGTCACGGTTATACTAATAAATACGCTTACAAAGTTGTTAAATAAAATGTTGGATAAAAATTTTGTTTTTCTGCATCACCCTTTCACAGAAAGTGGGAATAATTTTTTTACTTGTATATTCCATTGCGGGGAGTGTTATTGGATAAGTGTATCAAAAATATTGGAGGAACATTTTTTTTTTCGATTTAGCGATCCGTTCACGAAATATTAACCTTTTAAATGGGGGTCTTTGTTACTTGTCTTTAAAGTGCCCCTTCCCCCCATGTCCTATCAATTAAAATGTTGCTTTTCGATTTGTATTCATGTAAAAAGTATTTACGATAGTGCATGTAATTTAGTTGTAAGGAAGTCTGTCACAGCTAAACTAGACTGTATAAGTTAACGAGTAAAAGACGGCCAACTTATAAAATGTACTTGGGTAAGCAAAAATTTTTGAGATATTTGTATTTATGGTTATTGATTGATTTTTAACCATACACTTGACCGGCTTTTTAGTGTGTACCTACTGTGTACATAGCTTATAACACTGTATATATACAAAATATATCTATATATATTTCGAAGCAATAAAACCTAACGAAATTACTTAGATTTTTTTTACTTTCCTTCAGTGGGCATTGTTCACGATTTTGAAGCATGATCCAAAAAAATGTACTTATAAGAATACAAAAATTTCTATAAACCCCAAAAAAATATTTTTTTTGGAGGCATATTTTCAGAGATACAAAAAGAAAACGTGAACCATTAATGGGATGGCATTACTGCATGCAACGGTCGATAACAATACGAACAAATCACGAAAAATATCGTAGCTATGATCAGTAGAAGTGACGTCATCAGCTATTAATAGTTAAAAATCGACTATTCTTCGAAAATACAAACAAAATTTTAAAAAAAATGACCAAAATATTCCATATTGTCGATATTTTCATTATTTATTTTTCAAATGTTATGTCAAAATTTTTGGTCGACGCCCATTTTGTTTGTATTAAGACTCGCATGCACTGTCGAATTTTAGTCGTACAATTACAAAGTTGGTCCAGTCGATGTACGATTGGATGTACATACGAAACTCAATATGTCGAGTCAGTGCCAACTTTCGTTGAATATTGACTTTACACAACTTTGCATATAAACTTCTACGTATTCATTTGCATTGAAGCGATATCGTTTGCATAAACTTTTCCAATGTAGATAAATTCTATGCTGTAACTGCAACTGATTCCAGTTGGTTTCACGATTTTCGCAAAGAACGAGTCAAATGGCAGTATGTCAGTTAAGTTTGCAGCTTTATAAGAAATGATTAATTTGTAGAACATATTCACGCAGTGTTAATAATATAATAATAATAATAACACATACAATCACAACAACGTCTAGGTCCCAAACTAAGCATTAGCTTGTATTTTGGGTACCAAGCGAAGACACCACATATATATAACAGCCAAGACCCGGTACCAGTATTAATATTCATCATATAAATACTGACCCGACCTGGGATTCGAACCCGGGACCTCCAGCTTCGTAGGCAGGTTCGCTGCCCACTAGGCTAAGCGGTCATCATGTCGTCATGTTGTTGATATATTGTGGCACAATGCCAAATATATTCTGTGGCAACGCTATTATAGAAAATACACGAACTTTTATGTATTTTGTACGGATCCGGCCGGCCAAGGTAGCGCGACGGACGACCTTCGTACGATGCTGGTTGCTGCTGAAGATTCAAATTTTTTTTTCAGGCATAGTGAAGTCTTGATCTGAAGTCTGACTGTGTAGAAGTAATGATACGGTACATTTTTCGCCTTTTTATATTAGTTTCGTACGTACGTAGTTCGTAAACTTCATAATTATTATTTATGTATTCATTATATAAAGTTTTACCGAATTTTCTGAAATCTATTCGCGCCTTTTTCGGGCGACCAATCAGGGCTTTTCATGAAATCCGAGGCACTCTCAGAGGGCAATACTGTAAAGTAACCCACTTTTAATAACTTTACATGAGAATATTGTTTTATAAAACTACTTAATAAACCCCAGAACGGTTTATTCAAAAGTAAAATAGAATTCATACAACAATATTACTAGTAATATTGTTAATTAGTCTAAGCAATGCGTATGTCATTACAATAAATTTAATACAATGGTACCATTTTTATTACTGACTAGCTTATATCTATTTCAGCCGTCGCGTTACAAAACGCAATGTGACTGTCCCCCGCTGCACAATCAATTGAATATCCAATGGAATGATTGAATAGCTATGAAAGCTATTGATTCTGTGGGTCGAATGTTGTTACTCAGAATAAAGTTTTTTAAATTACAATGATAAGATTATTTTCAATCCTTGTGGATTGTGGCTTTTACGTGATACGTGTACAAACGAACAAACAAACCGACAAACGGAAAAAACATCTTTTTAGTTACTTAATTTGTAGCGTCTTCGTTATTTTTTATAGAATTTTTATGTGTATAGATTGTAATACAAAAATCTAAAATGCATGAAACTGTTTCTACATTTGTTATTGTATTTATTATAAGTGAGAACTTCAAAAGAGAACGATACAACGCAACTTTAGAAATATTTAAATACGTTTTGCAGAGTTATAAAACGCTGAAACGTGAGTATGATCCCACGAGTTTTTTTTTTATTTATCTTAACGAAATATCTCGATTTTGTAAGCCGGATAGGTATCAAGAATATATCAAGCGGTATCAAATGTTCCCACAGATCTTCTTTAGAGCGTGGGTGTCGTACGCTCGCTAACAAAAGCGCTTTATGTCTTATTTTTAATTTTTTCTGAGTACGCGATTCCATCAGCCAATTTCAACCCACTGCAGGGGCTTACGCCTCCTCCCTGGGTTAGGAGGGGGCTTGGAGTTTAAACCCACCACGTTGCTCCAATGAAGGTTGGTGGATTGTTACGACCGCCATCTATTGACAGCAGTCAGGACCGACTGCTTAACGTGCTCTCCGGGGCACAAAGTCAGTGATAGTTATGTACTTAAATCAGAAAAACTCACGGGTACACGTTTGGATTCGAACCACGGCCCCTCAGATTTATAAATTTGAAACCGGTTCGCTGCGCTCGGGCTATCACGACACATTACGAGAGGCACTATAATTTACGTTCGTTCGTTTGGCTGCCAGACCTTCACTCAGTCTTACTCATAATTTATGAAAATAGAAATCAATCTAGAAAAGCTCAATAAGAGAATAATAGTTTTGTTATAGTACACAAAACGAAAAAAAAGTCACCATTAATTTAATTTAGTTAACAGCAAGGACTTTTTATAAAAATGTTACATTAATGTAACTATGCTCTGATTATCAAAGAAAACTATTTCTTGAACTGTATTTTTTTCGTGCAAAGTGTACAAAATGTATTTAAAAAATAGTTAAAAAATTATTTGAAGAAGTCTCTACTTATCACGACCTATAAAAATAAGTAATTTTAACGTCAATAATATAAAATACATTATTATTAGACGACCGCTTAGCCTAGTAGGTCCTAGAGATCCTAGGTCTAGGAGATTATGCCTACGAAGCTGGAGGTCCCGGGTTCGAATGCCAGGTCGGGTCAGTATTTATATGATGAATATTGATACTGATACTGGGTCTTGGTTGTTATATGTATGTGGTGTCTTCGCTTGGTACCCAAAACACAAGCTATTGCTTAGTTTGGGGCTTAGACGTTGTTGTTCATGTATATATACACATATACATTTTTTTCTCAAACTATATTCTTAAGTTTATACAAAATTTCACAATCGCATCATGTGAGAAATCTAAATTAAATAAATAATAATAATAGTATTTACTTTAAGTAAATTTTAAATGTCGAAAATGTCACGTTACAAATCACAGAACATTAGAATAGGTTAGAGTTGGTATGACGATCGTTAGTATTAGATGTTGGTAGGCGGACACGCTATTCCCTTCGAGTAAGCAGTATATTGCATACTTAAGACAGATTGTAATAACATTAACTCTAAAATGCGACATCAATTCATTCCAAAGATGTAAGTAAGCGAGATATATGAATGAACGACTTATCCGCTTTCTAAAATTAGACAAATTGGGACAAGATTATTTACGTATGCGTTAGTATTTGTATTTAGTTTCGTTGTGTAATTATTTGCGAGATAAGTCTCTCCGAACAAATACTATTACATGGCACCTCTAACCTGCGCAAATCGGTGTGTTACAAACTATTAGACAGTGTAACACCATATTAACAAATACCCGTTATTACTATTTTTGAAATGAAAACTTCTTTAGCATCGTTGTGATTTGAAAGTCGATGAAATGAAAGAGCGACAGTAAAAGGAGACAGACACATAAATTCATAAGATTTAAAGTGAAAGAAAATAAGATAGGAAGCATTATATGTACAATGTTTCTTATGTTCGTGGTTCCCTTTGTGCTCTGTTTCGTACCCCCTCCTCACGTGTTTACCAAGGCATAGTGGGAGTTTGCTTGGGCCTCAGCATTATACGTGAGAAAAGGCATCACAACAACCGTGCTGTTTTGTATACGTGTACGTATTATTTATAATAAAATTCTTCAAATATGCCGAAAATAAATGCAGAAAATTGTCGCAATTATCGAAAAAAAAGGGAAAACAATTGACGCAGTATTCCAAAGATATATTGACCATATTAAGACGAAAGTATTTAATTAATACTTTATTTACCATAAGCCTCTTGTTTCATTTACCGAAAATGTAAGCTCTGACTCTGAATAAATCTATGTAATATATAGGAATAAAATGTAAAATATTTATCTAACTTTGTATCACTATGATCATTACTAAAACCTACAATTATCCTCTTCCCGAAAATTCTTCTCTCTCTTATTCGTCACTCTTTCATTCTCGTCTCATTATCTTGAAACCAAAATTTTGAAGGTTTCACTTCTACCACGTGTGAATTGCACACATGTTTTTATAATTCTGTCATCGTAGTTTGTCCGTATGTCCATCCGTCCGTCCGTTCGCGCTCTAATGTTGTTTTTTTTGTAATCGTAATCGAATGGATTTGATATTCAGAAAGCTGTATAATTTACAATAAAGTTACATTTAATTATAATCAAATTCCATTTTTATTACTTGAAGACTGTTGTCAACGAGTGTACCCGCCCGCGATGCCGATGTTTGTTTCAAAACCGAAACAAACTCGAGGACTGTGGAGTTTGTAATTAAAGATCTCTTTGTTGTGACGTTGGGCAACGATTTATCTTATTACATTACTCTTAATGTACCGCTTTTACTAAACTTATTTCAGCAACTCTGGCTTTATTAGGATATACAAGTTTGTTCACGTTTATAGACCGAAAATTAGGACCTTACGTGTGTATCCACCGACCTGCACTGTACCAGGGTAGTGGATTAAGCTTAAAGGTCCCTCATCGCGAGGGGAGGCTTAGGGCTGATATGGAAGTCTTACAAGTGTCATTTCTCGAATTTGTAAAATGAGTACACATAACTGGGTGGGCACTACGTTGCAATTTTGCCTCTAAAGCGGTGCAGATTTTTTGACTAAGGTGAACATCTATTCAATCAGCCCATTCTACCCCACTGCAGGGGCTTATGCCTCCCCTTAGGGTGGCCTAGCCTTGGAGCTTAAATCCACCACGCTGCTCCAGTGCGGGTTGCTCGATTGTAACGACCGCCATCTATTGACAGCAACCGGGACCGACTGCTTAACGTGCACTTCGAGGCAGGGAGTCTGTGATAGATAATAAGTAGGTACCTAAGTCAGAAAAACTCATTAGTAACTAAACTCCCGGATTCGGACCACGGCCGCACGGCCGATTTGATTTGATAGATTAGAAACAGGTTCGCTGCGTTCGGGATATCACGACTGACTATCAAGACTTCCCTGACGGGAAGGTGAACTTAGTTGCGTTGAATCATCGTCATTGTAGATGCAATCTTTTTATTTGTGTCGTGGTAGCCGTGTGGTGGCAAACCTGCTTCGTGTTTAGAAAGTCGTGGTTTGAATCCCGGGGCATGTCCCGTGCATGTACCCGGACTACATGTATTACCCATGAGTTTTTCCTGACTTAAGTACATAATATCACTGCCTCTGTGTCATGTTAGCCGTTGGTCCTGGTTGGCATCATAAGATCGTAGTCGTTAAAATCTACCATGCAACTCGCACTGGAGCAGTGTGGTGGATTAAGCTCAAAGCACCCTTTTCCCGAGGCGAGGCTGAAACCCCTTCAATTTTTTTCATTATGGGCTGATATGGAGGTGCGATATACAATATATATATATATACAATAATCATATTAAACCACAAAACAACGCCACAAGTCACGCCAAAGTTATGTTCCGATAGTCGTAATGTATGATTCCTGCAAGAAGTTGTAATGAATGGCCTTAGTTTTCCTAGTACGGCGAACATTTGAAACAAACGTGTGGATGGTAATAGTACCTTTACTTTACTTCACACATCAGTGGTAGAACAAGGACATTATCTACCGATTAATTGAGTCGGTTCATGAAGTAGCTGCGCGGGTCGGGAGGGATGTGAAAAATCGTTCGTGCACGTTTCATTGAACGCATCATGTTGAAGCTCATATATGATACAAAATAAAACGATTCAGCCTTTACTGGCTGTTTTCTATATCCAAAGAAATGTGTTAGTAGTTTAAATATTGTTTAAAGCACTTTTTTATTTAGTTTTTAAATACTATATACCAGCTCCACTCGTGTGGATTACACAGTTGTATTGGGACCCCTTTTTCCTGAATAAAAAGTTGCTTATGTCACTTCACAGCGTAAAAACTATATCTACGCAAAAAATTAAAGCGGTCTCGTTATAACTGTGTAGTCCATGCGAGTGGAGCCGCAGGCGGAAAGCTATTTTAACTTGCTGTTACTCGCTGATAATATAAGTTTCTATAGGTGAAAGAATTTTTGAAAATATTTAAATAGTTTTTGAGCTTATCCTTAACAAACAAACAAAAAATCAATTCTTTCCTCTGTATAAAATTGGTACAGATTAAAAAAAATATTATAGTAATATGCTTTTGAGTAGCTTTATTATGTTGGCGTTCGGAATTTAAGTGGTTAGAAAAACGTCTGGTCAATTTAATTTTCAGGTATTTCGTCTAGGATCCAATTTATTACAAACATTAATATTTATAACGCAAAGTAATACAATACAAAAAAAACTACTAAATAGACTAGTTGATAGATTCACTTTTGCTTCGTTTGTTTGTAAATTTTTCTTATAATTATTATAAATAAAAATTAATTTTTCAATAATAATAAATATTAGAAAATTAATTTTTAATAATACAATTAAATTTTAATGACTTTAATTTCTGTTTATTTTGCATAAAATATACACTATCGCTGACTCTCCTCGACTCGCGTAGCTAGTGTATGTACCGATTTAGTTTAGTAGTAAACGTATAGTTTGTAATAATATAAATACCACCCTAAATTCTCTAGGCACCCAGAAGTACGAAACGATGGTTAGGGGCCTTAAATTTCGTACCCGAAATTTACTTGTACCCTCAAGGTAACTACTACCACGAACTACAAGCTTCCCTCGAGGCCAGGCAAGAATTTTATGTCTAGTGTAATTATACTCCGTTTGTGTCAAGTACCAAAAGTACGTGTAATAATAATAATAACACATGGGACTTTCCACACTGCGTCATCTAGTCCTAAAGTAAGCAAGTATTATGCTTGTGTTATGGGTTACTAGACAACTGATATACATACTTAAACATTCTTTACAATATATACATATATAAATATTTTTGCGAAGACACCACACACATATATATCAACCAAGACCCGGTACCAGTATCAATATTCATCATATTAATACTGACCTGACCTGGGATTAGAACCCGGGACCTCCAGCTTCGTAGGCAGGGTCGCTACCCGTCGTCAAGTGTGTATTTATAAACATTAGGTTGGGAAGAAAGTCTCTTCGTATTTTGTTTGCACGAAGTTGTAATCCAATCTCTTCGGTTGTACTATTTGTAAATGCATGGCTGGTTATATATAATAAAAACCATAACAGAGGCCACATTTGAGAAAACAAATAATATACTACTATTTATTAACTTTTATATTAAACCTATATTGTTGTATATAATATAATATACACTATGTCATTTCGACAATTATTATTAAGACGAATGTAACGACACCTCATATGGTCTTCAAATGGATGAAGCTGTTTAGGCTACAGGGCATGCCAAAAAACTATTTAGGATACACACGATACATACATAGTATATACTCTCGAAAAACATCACCGTCCTCAATCAGGTAAAAAAGCATTAAATTCATATACAGAATACGAAAAAACTTTCTCCCCGACCTAATGTAATAACAGTCATACCGACTGATGCATCTAGACACTGCCTTCTATAGTTACAAGCCATGCTATTACATTTGGCAACGTCGCATTAACTGTCACTTGTAGTCTGATTTATTTCGTTAGCTGACAAGATGTCATGATTTATTAAATCATAACATGGGATCAAAATATGGGATTTAAATAACTAAATATGAAATTATCGGTAGCATTTAACAGAAAATAGAAATAGGAGTATCTAGTAAATTATATTAGCACCCGCCCGCGACTTCGTTTGCGTGTCAAGTGGATTTTACGAATAGAATAGAATCATCAATAGAATAAAAAGAATGGTTATTATATCTCATTTCTGTTAGTGTTACTATGATTTTGTGCGTTTATCACAGGCTATATCTTAAAAACTAGCTTTATTATATAATGTTCTACGGAAATGTACCGTTCCCTTGCAGTTTATTTCTCTTCTTGGGTTCTACGTAATCAATCTCGCCGGACCTGCTGGTGGCTAGCATGCGGTTAATTAAAGTGACCATGAAAGGTATAAGTATAGTTCCCCGAGATCTTCCAAATTCCATATCCTCGAACCTATTCGAAAAATGATAAAAATTTACTGTAATTTCCACCCAAACGTGACGTGAAACGAAAGAGGATTATGGTGAAAATATCAACTTACCTTACTAATTACGAATAAACACGATGCAAAACGTAATTTTTAACACTGATTTATTATTTTAAATCAATATCTCTGTTTACATAACGTTTAAATGGAAGAAAACGCGAATTAATGACCTGATTGATACTAAGGTGATACTAAGGCTCGGATTACACGCAACGTTGCCAGATTTCAGTAGCATGGCTTGTAAACTATAGATGGCAGTGATCTAGAGAAATATAAAATAAAAATTAAATTCCTTTGTCGGCTGAAACAAATTTCCGAATTAAAACCTTTAGAAAACCGGAAAAGATTTGACGGGTTTTGTCATAAACTGATTTCAATTTAATAACTCTATGGCATTTCCAATCAGTAAATCGTATCTATAATTTAAAACATTCATTGCTGTATAAGCAACAAAAAATATCGATTTGTTTTACTATACTTAGTTTACTTTCGTATTAGATAAGACTAGATTAGATCTATTTGGATTAACTTGCGACACGTCTCTAGCGATTCGTGACAGGTCCGTGACATTTCGTTACGTTCATCATTAAATTTTACGTAACAGTTTTTAGAAAAGTTCCTTCCCAATATCGTAATTTTAAGTTATTAAAATAACTACGTGTCGAGACGCCTGTTCCGTAATCGATTATTACGACTGACGATTTTCGATTATTAACGGCAGATTAAGAAAATAACGATTATTTTTATTATTAGAGATTGCGGACCTTTATTGTGTTCATAAGCGACGCATTTATTTATTATTATTTTTGTAAGCAAAGAAATTGAATGAGGTTGTATGAATTATATATGATGGCATTATAGGTATTTATTAAAAATGTATGTCCAAGATATACCGTGAATAGCCTAGTAGGTAGCGCCCCTTCCTACGAAGCTGGAGGTCCCGGGTTCGAATCTCAGGTCGGGTCAGTATTTATACGATGAATATTAATACTGGTACCGGGTCTTGGTTGTTATATGTATGTGGTGTCTTCGCTAGGTACCCAAAATACAAGCTAATGCTTAGTTTGGGGCCTAAACGTTGTTGTGATGTATACGTCATTATTATTATTAGATATACGCGAATTAAGAGCATATTAAGAAAATTTTTTATTTAAACATGGTTTAACTTTTAACACAATAATACAAAAATATAAACATAAATTTTTTAATACACTTTATACAAAAAATAAAGGAAACTGGTTCACGAAGGCACTATAGAGAAACTAAAGTTAATATATCTATACGTGTTTGTTTACCAAAAAGTTACGTCATATTGGTCATTTTTCAAAAGGAAAAAAATCTATTTAAAATCAGTAATCAAATAATTCCAAATGCAAGGTTAACGAGGACATTCAATTATTGTCTCAATAATACGTTTGACGGATACAAATGAAACTTCTTCAAGTGAAAATTGTATAAGGGGTCGTCCATTAATCACGTGTGGCTCGAAAGGGGGTGAGGGGGTTTGACAATAATCACGAAATATCATAAAGTATTTATTTTGTCGTTGAACGCATGATTTCTAAACAACCAAAAGCGGCGTGTGAGCTCGAGTCGTGTACAATTTAGATTATACTCACTTGTATTTAAAGATAATATTCTGAAATTTATAAGATAGTTTGTACTAATACACGTGGTTGTACTAATACACACACAGGGTTGGGGAGGGGTTAGTTAGTTAGTTAGGTGGGGTGGGAGGGTTAAAAAATGCTAAAAAACATCAAGTGATTAATGGACGACCCCTAAACAGGGTGCAAAACCGATGTAACGAAAATTTGTCTCGCTCGTCGCTTCGAGCGATCTGGGTAGGCTTTAATAAAGTTTGGCAACCGACGTGTGGTGCATTAATGTATAAATATTTAACCAAATTACGGGATGAGTGAAAATAAATTTTTCATCACTTTGTTGTCTATGGCGAACCTTTCCTAAACGATGTAGTCTACTCTGCAGTTTTGTATAGCGCAATTCATATTATAACACTTAAGCCTATGAAGTTTCATTAGAATCAATGGTAAGATGGCGGAGGTATGAGCCTTTCACGTACAGACCGACATTACAAAATAATATCTGGGATATCTCACTAACGGTCATCTAGTCCCAAACTAGGCTTGTATTGTGGGTACTAGACTACTGATATACCTACATACTTAAATATGATTTTATAATACGTACATATATAGATACATTACACCCAGGCACGGAACATATAGACGTGTTCATGCACACAAATATTTGTCCCGGACGGGAATCGAATCCGCGATCTTTGGGTCCGTGAACAGTTCCGTTTTAATAATTATTCGTTACAAAACGAGCGGGAACTCGTCTTAAGTCAGTTATCGTGCGGCACCCCTAACAAGATTGCTGCAAAGTAGGTATACAATAGCTTCACGTTATAGTTTTCTTAGCAACAGGTTGCTTTACGACCTCTTTAGATGGAACCTGTTGATATTACAACCTTATTCAGGGACACGTGATTTTACTGTTGATTTTATATCTCAAATACGGTAGAATTTGGTAGGATTTTCTACTAATTGGAGATTTTAAGTTTATACGTGTCGTGATAGCCGCGTTGGTAGGCCCGAGTTTGTTTAGAAGTTCGTGGTATGAATCCCAGGCAAACAGGCATGTACCAATGAGTTTTTCTGACTTAAGTACATAACTATCGTTGACACCGTGCCTCGGAGAACACGTTAAGCCGTCGTCGGTCCCGGTTGCCATCATTAGCAGGCAGTCGTTAAAATCCACCAACCCGCACTGTTGCAGCGTGGTGAATTAAACTATAAGCACAGTCATCCCGAGGGGAGACCTAAACCCTTGCAATGGGGCATAATGGGTTGATATGGAATCTCATCACAACACTATGGTGGAAATATTCTGAACATACAATAAAATAAATATTGCAAACTTTTTGTCAAATTGTACCTAATAATGTAATAGGTACCTACAAATACTTTAAATACAAAAATGTGTGTGTGTAGGTTTGTCCTCCTTTTAAGTAGCAACGGAGCATTGGATCGACGTGATTCTTGGCACAGATATATCTTATGAGCTGGAAAGTGGAAAAAGGCACGGTTCTTATGGGATAATTAATCTTCATGCTAAAACGGCTGAACGGAATTTTTTATGTAAGTATCTTGAGGCTTGGAATAACACACAAGATGAAAATCATTCTAGAAAAATATACGGGCCTTGGGATAGCTATTCTGCATGCTAAAATGGCTTAACAGATTTTAATGTTTGGTATAGAGATTTCTTATGTACTTAAGATTTCGAATTACTTAGATAATTTAACAATGTCCTAAAGCGTTGCGTTTCTTTAGCAGTTCCGAGACAACTGTGTTGTCCAGCGTGGGAAGCTGCTGGTGAAAAGCTAGTGGGCTAATATTTTTTAAAATTGTTGTGTTGGTCAAATAACATAAAGCCGCAAAAAGGGTTAAAATGTAATATTCAACGAATAATACTTTTGGTGTTAATAAAATTTTTACTTAAGTTATTTTTGTTTCAGGTAAATATATGGGATCTATATTATACTCTCCTATTGTGTTCTACAGGTACGATATCCAAAAATTATTGTTTTCAGAGTTTCATATAATCATAAAACCATATATTTTTGTCCTTTCCATAAATACATCTATTTCAGGATTTATAAAAATTTTGACTTAAAATTTAATAGTTGAAATTTAATTCTTTCATGTTTGTATGGGGAGGGGGACCTTTGTTTTTAGTATATACTGTATCGAGTGACGCGCCGCTGAACAGATTTTTTCAAATGAGATTGAGATATCTTAGACTTTTTTTGTTTTAGATGCCAACGGGACCCTAATACTAAGCCTATGCTGTCTGTCTGTCCTACATTTTTAATGGCTGAGAATTGTAATGATAAACTGCTGAAATTATCACAAAATATGATAAAGAAAATAATGGAAAACACATTTCTTACATGGTGTTTTCTCACACAATGGTATATTTAAATCCAAAAGATTTTTAATAGTGCAAAAGGTAAACTATCAACCAATTAAACAAGTATACAACAGATTACACATTACAAGTGAATTCTAAATTCGTACCTTTCGCTGTCGAGACGATGGGTCCCTGGTCCAAGGATGCTAAATTATTTGCTCACGATTTGCGTGTCGCGCTGCGTCTTTTGACAGGTGATCCTTTGAACAAGGAATACCTTGTTCAGAGGATCAGTGTCGCAATACAGCGTGGCAACGCGGCAAGTATCTTTGGCACCCTGAAACATTTATTATTATTTAGCTAGTATTTTTAATTTATAGGTAGTTTTAGTTTTTTAAATTACATTTAATCCAAAATAATAAGAATAAGCTTTCTATTTTTGAGGACAAATGTACAGTTATGTACTAAAGTTGCATTAAACATGTACTGTTCAATTGGAAACTACGTATTTAAATGAATATCGACACCTTTTCGCAAGGCTATCAGAATTTTTTTTTTAAAGTCATCTCAAAAACCTCAATTGAAATTATGTCTGTCAACGCAATTAGAACTTCTGTCACAAACTAGAAAAATCCGGATTTGTAGAACTCAGGCTATTACCGCTAGTTTTTTTCGTCTTTCAATGGTTTTTTTTGAACGAACAAAAAAAACTATCTGCATGAAGTGAATCCGCTGATGTAGAAGGTTGCGAAATTGAAAATGTCGATTCGAAAATGGCGCTCGCCATTTTGATAGTTTTGCTTGCATGTAGTTTGCATAGTGCTGTTTTCCTATTTCTGGACTGTTTTCATCTTTAAAAGGTAAAAACGTTGCCTTTTTCCTTCCGAAAGTGGTTCTGTTTCGTCACATACGGGATTCATTTTAGTCCCTGTTTTCCGTCTTCGCTGGATGGAGATGAAAATGGATCAGTTAAGTACCCAAGGTGAAATTTTAACAACCACCCAAATTTTAATGATCTTTGGTAAAAAACCGATAGCCGTCTTTTCCGAAAAAAACAAATAACTTTACTCACCATTCACAGTCGCCGCACACTCCTCCACGTCTCGTTCTCAAGGTCTCGGGCGTGTCGCGGTCGTCACAAAGAACGGAACCATACGTTAAAAAAAAACTAAATAAAATAATTAATTTGAAAAAGTGACCTATATTTAGTATTTACGCAATGAAATCTATTGGTGATATCTACCTAAAATTCAGAATTTTTTTGATGTTTGTTAAAATTTCTTCCTGTATAACAATAATAATACTTGGGACATCCCACACAGCGCCATCTAGTCCCAAAATAAACAATCATTATGCTTGTATTATGCGTACTAGACAACTGATATACATACTTAAATATTATTTTCGATAATTTGCTTTACAGGTAGTGAGCCATAATAATATGGTCTCTATGACTTCGAAACATGCACCGTAATGTTGTATTTTACAGTAATAGGCCTTTTAACTTTACACCAATCACAAATGGGCATTCTGTTTGTGACGCATGCGTAAATCGCGAAAAGCAACCCGCTCACGCCTTTAGCTCCCGCCATTATTACATTGAAAATACCTACCTAATTTTAATCGCAAATGTATTGAAAAACGTCGTATAATGCTCGTACTCAGTAAGCTGGCTATTATAGTCATCGGTTTATTATAAGCACTCGGCTTCTCCTCGTGCCATAAACACCTCAACTATAATATACAGCTTACCGTACTTGCATCATAATGTACTATTATATGTTTTTGTGTAGCCGCCTGATGGATATTTACGATACTATAATGATGACTTTTGCAATTTTAAAACTTTAATCACACGACGCTTTCGAATGTACATGTTTTTCATGTTGAAATACAAAAAAAAAATAGAAACGCCGGAGCTTTGGGGACTATTGCCGCACCTACATATAAATTAATTCATCCCACTGACAATTAACAACGCTATTATATTGTTTTCATTAAAATTATGTCTTCTCATGTTAATTTATTAACACAGCTTAGGTGCGTTGAAAATTAATCGCACCTCCTGCGGTGCGGCTGCGAGGATGCGGTTGTACACTAGTAAATAAATCACGGTAGTCGTGTTTAGCAGATACTAAATTTTATGAAAACGTGAAAATTTAAGTAACAGTGATGAATGTTAAAACTGCAGTTTTATTTGTGGTGATTAAACGTGATCCCAAAATTGTTAAAATAACTAAATTGTAATTAAATGTTATAGGGGCAGTCGTGTTATTTTATGATATACTTTTTTGAAAGGTTACGAACTATGTTTGCGAACTATGAGTGTCGTGATAGCCCAGAGCGCAACGAACCTGTCTCAAATTTATAAGGCCCCATAGGGCCATGGTTCGAATCCGGGCGTGTACCAATAAGTTTTTCTGACTTAAGTACATTATTTATCACTGACTCCGTGCCTCGTAGAGCACGTTAAGCAGTCGGTCCCGGACGCTGTCAATTGATGGCGGTCGTTACAATCCCCAACCCGCAATGGAGTAGCGTGGTGGATTTAAGCTCCAAACCCCCTCCTCACCCTAGGGGAGGCCTAAGCCCCTGCAGTGGGGTAAAAATGGGCTGATGATGATGATGATGATGAATTGAATGTTATAGGTGCAGTTGGGAACTATGTTTTTATGGAAAACTTTAAAAAAATCACTTGCGGGTACACAAAAAAAAGAGTTTTCTATAAAGTTCCTCTTCAATTTTGCTTTCCGATTATTAAATACCTATTCGTCTGCCATCACAAAAAATAACGCCGGACTGTCAATTGTCCCGTGACGGTATAGATTTGCTATAGATATACCGTTCTTTTCTAGGCATGGGAAATAAACTGAAGAAACTACGAGAACAGATGCAGAAATACATAGATACTGTAGAGGTATTTGATGTAGTTAGTTGTGGTTTTAGAGGAGTATATTGGTATTTCTTTTATAACTTTATACATGCGCTGGTGGAAGGTATCTAACTGACTGACTTCCTTAAACTATTTTCTTCTGTCCTTCTATGATTCAAATTTCGAGTTTTAATTTTCTTTCTTCCTTTGTGCGTGCTGCCAGTAGCCGCTCTACAATACCTACTGTAAAATTTTCTATTAAGCTAAGGTACCTTCGAACCCGGAAGTTTCACCTACTGTAAGTATAACTTTGTTTCAATAAGACAATTTTATCATTTGTAAAATAGGCTAAAAAATTGTCATTTTACCACATAAGACATTTTTTTTTAACACACTTCTAATATCAGATCTTTGAAATATAAAATAGATATGTCACGTTTTGTGAAGAGTGTCCAACTTCTATGAATCATATTGGTAGATAAATGCTTCACCGTACCTAGGAAAATAGGTTGAAAAAATATGAAAAATTGATACGTGAGTATTGGGGAAAATCTGGATCATCGTTTTTCCGAACTATCGAAGATAAACTACCCATTCAGTTATATTTTCTCATAAAAGTACCATCTAACCACTCATACTCTATTTATTGCAAGATGGCGAGTTTCAGTCCGCGAGGTCCCCGCGCGCCGGTCGTCATCCCCGCGAAATAGCGTTTGACATTTTCGATACTGTTAAGTGACATATATGATTCTATTATATATATATATACTCTATTATATATTTTGACGACCACTTAGCCTAGTCGCTGGTCCACACTGTTTCATTTCACTAAAAAAATTTCCCTATGCTGTTTATCGCATAAATCGATTAAGAAATGCTTTTTAAATGCAGGAGTAAAACACCCACCTGTCTATTTAATATACTTATTTAAAAAAAAAATAACTTGTGTGTCGTGACTTCGACGTAAAAAAAAGATTAAATAAATTCTGTAAGCGTGTTTGATCAAAATATATCTTTTTGATTAATATGGTTTGATGAAAGAGCTTCAGGTGCATATTTTCCAGTTTTTATTTTTTGAAGATCACTTTTGGTTACCGAGTTATTAATTTTTATTCAAATTTTTGTTTTTATTTTTTTTCTCCCAAAAACCGCAAAAGTGCGACTTGTGACTGGCACTCAAAGATTCCTCATAAATGCGTCTATCAGTGATAAAAAAGTCAAGTCGCACTATGGAAGCGTTTGTGAGTTACGGATAAAGGTTACATAGTACATTTTAGGGTTGTCACTAAAGGTCAAACAATTGTAATATTTGTAATCAATAAAAAATTTAAGACTCATACATATAATTTTCATTTACGAGTATCAACATGCTGTCGTCAACATTATCATATTGGAACTTCGTCAGCCACTTCTTCCAACTGCAAGTTTTCTTCATTAACCGGCTTCAGAAGTTCACGAACAGCTGCTGGCAGACAAATCCTATTGGACAATCTTTGGCGCTGTCTATAGTGTGCCATAAACACACAAACGGATCCGACGATTCAAGTGCATGGTGGAAGAGGTCAATCATAGTTTTTTTCCTGTTCATTTTCCGGCAGTGGCGTTCCCTATCTGAGCGCCAAAATTTATTGCGCGATTCAGCCGCTTGTTCTGAGAGCATACCTACAGGAAGAGAACATGATTCTACGATCTCTTTACCATGGACTAGAATTTTGTGTACCGTCACAGCCATCGACTGCCAATTAAATGACTGGATGTACTTTTCCGCGAGCGTGCGACAGAAAATGCCAAACTTTACAGTGTCAATAGGAAATTCACAAGATATGGCGACAAAGATAGTATGCAGCCCGTCGATAAAACATGCATCTAGACCTAATATCTCTGCAAATATAGCACGGTATTTGTCTGATAGTGCCGTGCGGGCTGAATTACCATCATTTGTGGTTCCTGCATTGGGTTTAACAACGTCCAGCAACAATCCAATCCGATTTCGTATATCAGCCTGGATATGTTTTTCCGTTCTTCCACAATTTGACTTTCTCTGCTATCTTTTTTGATTCTCCATTTCCGTACTAACGGATCGTTTTTGTAACTGAGATGTAATAAAAATTCGAAAATACGTATCCATACATGAAGTGGATTGATGCCGTGTTGCATATTTTCTTTTAGACTTCGTCTTGTTTACGATGTTGCCAAATCATGAACTGACTGGCAGTAGCTTTGCAAAATGGGCACCTTAACTGTGAAGACGTACCAGTTTAGGACTTTGCCGTCGATCACACTCAAAATTAAATTAGAAACAAACGTAATAAGTATGATGCCCTTCGGAGGTTTGGGTCGTAATAAGAATTACGACTCAAACCCAAACTTTGATAGAGAAGCAAATTAAACGTTCGACTCCTGTCAAATGTTTAATTTGCTTCTCTATCAAAGCTTTTTCCTTAAGAATAAGATTAGTGTCCTCTTTTCTATACTGAATGTGGAGCGGCCGACAAAATCTATACGACTGGGGTGCAGGATGGTGCCATGAAATATAATTTTTGTCCATTACTATACTTAAAGGAATAAAAGTCGAAGCAAAAAGACTATTTTCGTTCACAGAAATGTCTCCGTCTGATCCTGAGAAGTGTTGTTTATATAATGCTTGGCCTGTGCTTCCATCAAAACCGCAGGACCCTTCAAATACGCATGAGACTTCTTGCTTACCTGTTCTGTTACAATACTCGATAAAATTCTCATCACAACTTCGAACCATTCGTTGCAAAGTATATGTAAGAAGTCCATGCAACGAAACTGACGCTTCTATTTCCGAAACATCTAGCTCTTTTGCTGGGTAACATGCTTTTCATGCTCTTATTAGTAAGAAGGGTGGATAAGCTGAATAAACTCGACTTTTCAAATCCTGTCTTAAAAGTTTATATGTTTCCACATTCAGTCTCCTGTCGATAACGAAACCTAGAGCTTCCTTAGGTGTATTAGGTTTCGTCAACGTAGATACTTTTTTTAAAACTTTGAATCGTTTTTTTGGTGATGTCAGACAAAGTTTTATTACGTCTTCTAAATCTTTTGAAGCTTTTGGGGTTATCTTGCTTCCATCTTCTGAAGTAATCGTGGATGCAAAAGATTTTATCACTTTAGCTTGGGGTTGATCTTCCAAGGACTCCATGATTCGTTTTCTAATTTTGAGGTCTTGTTTATAATTTTTACTGGAGTCATTGGTTAATTTAGAAGATCCTAACAATAACGACCTGCTTCCTCTAAGAGCATACCGACAGGAAGAGAAGTGTACGGTCACAGTCATCGGATGCCAATTAAATTACTGGATGTACTTTTCCGCGAGCGTGAGGCGGAAAATGCCAAAATTTACTGTGTCAATAGAAAATTAATAAAAAAAACTAATAAAAGTTAAAAAAAACTTCTAAAGTAATTAACGAAGTAAACGATAAAAGGGTAGACATTACAAAGTAGAACCCACTTAGTGATAAAATATTGTCGACACTCTAATTGTAAATAACTAATATGCAATTGTAAATTTTTTTTAAATAAATAAATGTAAATAAGTAAATAAAAATAAAATAAGTAAACAATATACAATTTTGTTGTTAAGGACAAAATTGAATTAATTTAAACAAAAATAAAAGGTCAAGTTGAGTGACACCCCTAACACCATATTTTGAAATTCGATTACTCGTAAACGCTTCCATAGTGCGACTTGAGTTTTTTATCAATGATAGACGCATTTATGAGGAATCTTTGAGTGCTAGTCACAAGTCGCACTTTTGAGATTTTTGGGAGAAAAAAAATAAAAACAAAAATTAGAATAAAAATTAATAACTCGGTAACCAAAAGTGATCTTCAAAAAATAAAAACTGGAAAATGTGCGCCTGAAGGTCTTTCATCAAACCATATTAATCAAAAAGATATATTTTGATCAGACACGCTTACAGAATTTATTTAATCTTTTTTTTTACGTCGAGGTCACGAAACACAAATTATTTTTTTTAAAAAAAAGTATGTCCAATTGACACGTGGGTGTTTTACTCTTACATTTAAAATGGATTTCTTAGTCGATTTATGCGATAAACAGCATAGGGAAATTTTTTTAGTGAAATGAAACAGTGTGTGGTCGGGTCAGTATTTTTATGATGAATATTGGTACTTGTACCGGGTCTTGGTTGTTATATGTATGTGGTGTCTTCGCTAGGCACCCAAAACACAAGCTAATGCTTAGTTTTGGGGCCTAGACGTTGTTGTCATGTATACGTTATTATTATTAAAACCAAACGCTGCTGTCGAATTTATTCATTCTATGTATTTTCTACATCGTAGAAAGTAAGAGTATACCTAAGTATATAAGTCGCTCTCTTTCGTCGAATATTATTTATCTGAAGAACGGACACGAAAAGTCTACCAAATAAATACTAAACACAATCAGTAACATATAAAGTGTTAACGTGTATCCATGTGCAAGGCTATGAAAAAGCTAATGCATATAGTAAAACATGTTCTTTAATACAACTGCTGGTTTTGTTCCATGTTCGTGTGACATGACTGTTAAAATACACAATTATGACTTACCTACATCACGCCAAAGTTGTTTGCTTGTAGAGAACGAAAGTTAGAGTATTTTGAATAAGACACGCGATACCGGTAGGTAGCTAGAAATGCCTAATTGTGCACAAGCACGATATAGTACAGTTTAGAGATGCCAAATATAATTAATATCCGGTTTTGCTTGCGTAGAAATGCATACTAAACGTTCTTATATCTAAAAGTTTAAAGTTAAAGAAAAATATTCCACGTAAAATATACATGGTGTGGTTTAAGAGCACGCGTTTGATGGTATTGACTGACCGATTGGCCGAGCGTTAGAGACCCCTAACTGCGGAGCCAAGGGTAGCGGGTTCGATTCCCGCCCGGGACAAATATACGTATATATTATAAAGAATATTTGAGCATGTATATTAGTTGTCAATTGATGTTGTGATAGTCGAGTGGTATAGCGAACCGGCTTCTTATTTAGAAGGCCGTGGTTCGAATACCAATGAGTTTTTTCTAACTTATGTACATAACCATCACTGACTTTGTGCCTCGGAGAGCACGTTAAGCCGTCGGTCCTGATTGCTGTCAATAGATGGCAGTCGTTACAATACACCAACCCGCATTGGAGCAGTGTGGTGGATTAAGCTCTAATCTAAGTTATGATGGGCCTCCCCTCGGGATGAGAGAGGCCTAAGCCCCTACAGTGGGGCATTAACGGGCGGTCCGGTACCCATAAAACAAGCTTCGCTTAGTCTCCACTCAAATCTTCCGAACTTGGACATTGCCACTACTTAGATAACTTTTACCAAATTCAAATAAAACCGAACAATTAACCATTTCGTTAAAGAAAAAAATCAACGGATCTCCTGCTTTTAGCACGAACTTCTTACGACATTGGAAATGAACCTAACGGAATAAAGTAAACACACCTATTTTGGATAATATTTGTCGAAATAATTTTTTTTCGCAAAAAAAAAATAATACAACTGTATCTGAATAAGCTTAAAACTTCGAAATATAACATTCTGTACGACATTTCGATCGAACAAACCGCATTAGTACGAAATGTAACACCGACGCATATCCGACTTCCAAATAAGGGCACCCTTAACCACTACTTCCGGTTGTCCGATTCTAACAATTTTAGTCTCAATCGATCCCCCGTCTAATTACCCCGAGCCGTTTTTTAATTTTTTTCTTATTCGGACCTAGTTCTCGAGATATCGGGCTCTCAAAAAGAAAATCGGGGAAAAAAATTGCGATTTATTCGTTTTATGCCGATAATTTTTTTGTGTTTGAACTTTTTCCAAATTGTCTTTTGCCATCTTGTAGAGCTCGCCTAGTTGCGTCTTTTGACACAACGTTCATCTCGATATCTCGAAAACACTTCGTGCAATCTGGCTTTCTCACAAAACTCCCAAATGACCCCCTATACTCCAACGAAATGAAAGTCATTTCCAATGACGACATTTCCAATGACAAAAATTTAAAATACGTTTGTACTCTACTTAACGCGCTCTACTACGCGCATAACAATCTTACATACCTCTAGAAACATATTTTCATTAAATTGGTATTTCAGTATTTTATTTAATACGAAAATATACTATTTATAAGAAATATTCTGTTTTTAAGGGAATTGAAGACATTGAAGACAAAAAGTTCATTTTAATTAAAGTCAAAATTTAAGTCTTAACATAGTTTTTGGTTTTTTATAATAATAATAACGTACACATGACAACAA
Organism: Luffia ferchaultella; assembly: GCA_949709985.1. Lineage (NCBI taxonomy): Eukaryota > Metazoa > Arthropoda > Insecta > Lepidoptera > Psychidae > Luffia > Luffia ferchaultella. The sequence goes on along the minus strand of OX453242.1, from coordinate 23,495,822 downwards.
CGTCTAGGCCCCAAACTAAGAAACAAGATTATGAAAAGGGATACAATTTTTCATGAAAGAATTATTAACCTTTGAAAGTCTGAACCTGGGAATTGACTACATATTCTTATGTCTAGTATTTAAATTGGGGTCGTCACCCACCTTAGAGAAAGCGTTTAAGTTTTTACATACATAAATTTATTTTCATAAATGTACTGTAAAGAGACCGTAAGTATGTTACTTTCTCTAAAGTGAACCCTTACGCTATCTCTAGATTTTAATTTATTACAGCTCGTATAGCCCTTTTTTGCAGAACGAAGATTGTTTTAAAGTCAGCGGCCTTTCCCAGAGCAGAATGCCGTATGGCATTATGCTATGAAAGTAGCTAAAAAAACCAGATACGCTGTAAAACGCTGTGGGCACATTGTTAATGCTTGTAAAATATTTTTCTCGTTGCAAAAAAGAAGCGCAGTTTACCAGCCACCCTCACAACATCTATTTTCAGACAAGCTGAACAAGTTTTATATTAAGGTTAATGCAGCTTTAAAAATCTACTCAAAATTGCGTTAACAGTCTTCTACTACGAGTATTAATTATTTAAGCGACCTCTTGTTTTTAGATACTTTGTCAAGTTATAATTCTAAGCTAACAAACCAAAAATGTCTTTTGTAAGTAACGTGGTAGTGGTTGCACTAGGTGGACTGGTGAATTGACGACCTGTAGAAGTTCGTCGTTGATTACACGTGGTCCACGAACGTTTGGCGACTGAGCTAGACCGTATTAAAATGTGGTATTAAGTTGGAAACATATCATATGTGTTCCGAAATGCAACTCGAATTACGTTATTCATGAAATAGTTTATCATGAATCATAAACGGAAATATCCATTTTTTTTATTTTGGGGGTTAGTTTTGGGAGTCTAAACGATAAAATAAAAAAAAAATTATTATGAGAAATAAATATAAATATATATTATTTATAAATTTCAAATGTATATATTTCATGCATAATGCATATCTTTTGAAAGTAAAAAAAAAATATTCATTACGATATAAAGTTTAATGAATATTCTTCCACCAGCCCATTATGCCTCACTGAAGGGGCTTAGGCCTCCCCCCAGGGTGAGGAAGATTGGAGCTTAATTCACCACGCTGCTCTAGTGCGGGTTGGTAGATTTTATCGAATGCCATCTGTTGATGGCAATCGGGACCGACAGCTTAACGTGGTCTCCGAGGCACGGAGTCAGTGATAGTTATGTACTTAAATCAGAAAACACGCCCGGATTCGAACCACGGCCGAACGGCCTTCTAAACTAGAAATAGGTTCGCTGCGCTCAAGCTATCATGACATTAATGAATATTCACAAGCTTAATAATAAAAATGAACTGTAATGTGATGATTTGTAGTACGAACCCCATTCTACTCGAGTTCAACTCGCATTTGACTAGTTTTTTTTTTTTTAAAGTTTACTTACCAAAATAACCGACATCCCAAATTTTAAAATTTGCTTTGAAAGGCCTTAGTTTTTTATATCTTTAATTTGTCACGAGATCTTAGTATTTAATATTTTCTCTTTTGGACGTACGAAACCTCGAACTGATAAGTAAGCACGGTTTTCGTTTCTTCCACTGTCTGTCTACATAGCGACGTGAACAAGTTACTTTTTCATTATAGATAGTTCAGTTGAATACGTCATCATCATCATCATCATCATCATCATCATCATCAGCCCGTATCTCTCCACTGCAGGATATAGGCCTCTTCTAAGGCTCGCCACCACACACGGTCCTCCGCCTTTCGCATCTAACTACCCCCGGTATGGTGCTTCAGGTCATCTGTCCACTTGGCCGGGGGGCGTCCAACGCTTCGCTTTCCGGTACGTGGCCTCCATTCGAGAACTCGTCTACCCCATCGGTTATCAGTTCTACGGCAAATGTGACCGGCCCATTGCCACTTCCGCTTGCTGATTGCTTCGGCTATGTCGACAACTTTAGTTCTTTGACGGATTTCGGTGTTTCTGATTTTATCCATCAAAGAAACACCGAGCATATCCCGCTCCATGGCACGCAACGAATACGTCACTATATTTTATTTACAATTTTATAGCATTGTCGCTGTCAAGTAACAGCCGAGCATTCCAAACAAAATACTGGAAAAGCTTCAGAAATTCCTTCCCGAAGTCCTTCAGGAACGAAGTGAAAATGGTCCACGCTTAAGTAAACATTTATTATGTTCATGTGCCCGCATGAAACTTTGTAAATTCAACGTTTTGACAGTTAATCTTTTTAGGAATACTTTCCTTAAGTGACTCGTTTATTTCGCTTTCTTTTTTACTAGTGATCCGACCCCGGATTCGTCTGGATTCGTGTTTATTAATAATAGTGAGTGTCAGTTCTTGTTATTGATAATTATAATCAGTATTAGATTTAGACCCTTTCTCATCTTAGTCATTCGAGTTTCAGAATGATTGGTGGCCTTAGCACTTAGGTATATTAAATGAGTCCAGAATCTGTGATGATTGGAATATCAATCGTGTATCTTAGTTAATGTAAAATGGTACTGAAATTAAGTTTCATTAGTGAGGTATCGATTCGCGCCTACTGTTCTCTCTGTGGCGTTCTTTATTACGAATTTTCTACCTAATGCACAGAAAGACGTGGAATCGAGGGAAATTATAAGAGAAAATGTTAAGTTGGGCTTCGCACGCGCACGTTTAGATGCGTTAATAAGGTCATAGCTTACCGCCCACGGCTCCGCTCGCGTGGACTACACAGTAGTAGCGGGACTCATTTTTCCGTGATAAAAAGTAGCCTATGTCACTCTTCAGCTTATAAACTATATCTGTACAAAAAATTATAGCCGTCCCGGTGCAACTGTTCAGACTACACGAGCGGAACCACGGGCGGAAAGCTAATTTTAAAATGAAATATTGTCTATGTAACTGGCTGATGATGTAGTTTTCTTTTAGTGAAAGAATTTTTAAAAGTTATTAAGTGGTTAAAATCGATGCATCACATCAATTACAGTTAATATGGCAGCTCGGGAATACTGGACAATTCACGAAGATACTTTCTAATGATATATACTATCATTGTTTGTTGTTGTTTTGTTTCAATTTGTGGAAACTAGTTTTGGCTTGTTGCAACATCCATCACCGTCTTTTTTCTTTTTCTTAATGCTTATATTTTAGTTGTAATTAGCTGTAAGTTTTCCTTAAAAAATTTTTTTTTTAATTAAAAAAAATTGGGTTTTTGGGACTGGAGATCTCGGGTTCGAAACCCAAGTCGGGTCAGTATTTATATGATGAACATTAATACTGGTACCGAGTCTTGGTTGTTATATGTGTTATATGTGGTGTCTTCGCTTGGCACCAAAACACAAGCTAATGCTTAGTTTGGGGCATAGTCGTTGTAGTTATGTGTATGTTATTATTATTAGAAATATCAACATAAACATAAAGTAAATAAATTTGACAGCAGCCTAACATAAAGTACATAAAGCAATATATATATCATATATATCAAATATAAAGTCTTACAATCTAATCTACTATGAGTCGATCTTGTAAATTAATGATTAAATATACACTATCTTCAAATATTTTATTATTTCATTCTGGGGTTACCAGAGAAAAAAATTTTGGTTCCTCCATTTTACGGTCTAAATACCTACGACGTGACAGTCTCGTGTATGTACACGTCTTACCGAACAAACTACTAACAGCAACATAAAGGAAAAGCGCTTTTTCATACGTTATTTAAGAATAGCACCGCAATAAAGCCGAGTGAGGTATTTTGTAATATTGTAGTGAAACATGTTTTTCGCGTTTCTCTTTTATAAGAATCTTGTAGGTTAAAGTAGTAAACCTTATTATAAAATAAATGTCCGCTGATTTATCTAATATTTGTGGAAACAGCACATTGCGGTGACTTTGTGGGTGAAGGTTATTTAGCTTGGTTGTATAATTGGTTGTATAATTGAATTTTAAATTAACATAATATTCAATTTCAAATAACACTGTTTATATTCGGAAGCGGTCAAATACAAGTTAATTAATCCTTTGATTTCAAATACACTAAAAAAGTATAGGGTAGAAATACAAAATAAATAGTTTTTTTAATCACTTTATATGTTTCTTTGAATTTTTGTGACAACTTAACTGATTTTTATGAAACTTTTACATTTGAATATAGACAAAAATCCATATAGAATAAATTAATTTGACAGCAGCGTTTGGTTTTAATATGGTTTTAATATGGTTTTAATGTACTTACTAGTTCCATGGTTGCAATCCACGGTTTTAATAGAGTCATAAATATCAGTTCACAGCATCGAAGTGACGTTACGCAATTTTGGGAAGTTGAAACCGGCGCACGGGGACTTCTCGGTTGTGAAGAACGGCGCGCGGAGATCTTTCGCACTAAAACTCGCCATGTCTACCACCATGTTGCACCAGCTAGCTAGAGTATTAGTGGTTAGACGGTAAACGCAAAAGAAAGCTTCAGATGTGTAAAAAAAGTTAGAAGAAACATGCGTTAGTCGTTTCTTAATTAAAGACTTGAATAATTCGGATCGAAAAAAAAAACATGCGTATGAATACACATACAGGCAAAAGCTAGTAAATCAATAAAATCGGTTTACCGACTCCCAGAAAACGTGACAAACATACTAATTTCCGTCTTTGATTTTCTCGCGTTTCTGTAAGTATAGGTACTGCAATAATCTAAGCATGAAGTGAAAACGGGATGTACTAAGGCCAACTTTCACTTGCATTCGAAAAAGAGGTAATGACCGTATCGGGTTTGTGACTTACCGACTTCAAAGTTAAAACAGAAATACTATTTTTTGTATCGTGACGATTTACAGGAGAGCAAGGAAATTATCGCTTAACTAGTTTTGCATGCGACTTCCCCTACATGGCACCTATTATGTGGAACCACTTCTGATTATAATCAGTGAACTATTGTGATGTATATGAATTATTATTATTATTTCTGACGATGTTACCTTGACGAATGCTTGTCCGTTTTCGACAGGATTACACGAGTGCACGAACCCCCACGATTGCTCTTCTCCGGTACAGAAAGATTCTTCTATCTTTTTCCTCTTACATCTCTACCGCTTCGTCGATTCTTAGTTTCTTGAAAAAGAAAAACTCGCGGGACCCCATCTCGGGACGAAGGAACCGTAGGCTTGTTTGGTTGGTTTCTCAGGTAATCTGAAGGAGTCTGCTCGCCACTTCACACGTTGATACCAAGTGAAGATATCAGGTGGATGAGAAAGTCCACTTGCTACTTCACCACAAACTGAAGATATCAGGTGGAGATCCCACCCCTTATGGGAGACAGGCGTGAATTTATATATATGTATTAACTATTTCCAGGTTTAGGTCCACCAATAACATTGTTTAAACGAATTTTAAACTCGATTTTCTAATTTTTTGTCAGTCTGTCTGTCAGCGTCGGTGCGTGGGAACTTCGTCCCTGGTTAAGTTTGATACGCTGGCGGTTACGCGCACCATTACGAGCACGCGATCAAAAGGTCGAGTCAGTATAGCAAGCTATGCTATGAAAATGTCACCTGTCATTACGTAATTATTGGAGCAACCATGTATTAGTTATGGTATTGGTTAGAATATTCTTCTTAGTGCAGATATTGTTAGTATAAGTACCTGCAACAAAGTTGTATTTTTAAAATAGAATATATCCATATTTGCAGATATTTCACATTATGTTTTGAATGACATATGAAACGGTATAGAAAGTATCAAATTATTTTGAATATATTTGGTTAATAAAAATCGCTAATAATTAATAATAATATAATAACACACACAATCACAACAACGCTTAAGTCCCAAACTAAGCATTAGCTTGTATTTTGGGTACCAAGCGAAGACACCACATACCTATAACAACCAAAACCCGGTGCCAGTATTAATATTCATCATATAAATACTGACCCGACCTGGGATTCGAACCCGGAACTTCCAGCTTCGCAGGCAGGGTTGCTGCTCATTAGGCTAAGCAGTTGTCAATTAGATATTTTTACATAAATCACCTATTAATAACAAAAAGTACAATACTTACAATAGATTTGCATCCGTGTTCCGCTGGACGCAAATCTCTATGAATCGTCACCTTTTAATGCGATTTTCTACTATCTGTACATAATGCATCCAGTTATTTTAGTAAGTTTTCAGTTTGAATGGGTACGTGCACGCCTATGTCGTGGCCAAGGTGTGTTTTCTTTTAGACAACTTTTTTATTCTATCGGTTTTGTGCCGCGTTTTGGTCGGTACAGAACAATTCGTTAGCGACAGAGAAAACTCCACCACCGCAACATACGAAAAATAAATGATTCTGAATCGATCCGTAGGAATTTAATTAAGTGAATTGTTAGTATTCAAACATGAAATTGCGCTTGAAAATCCACGTAATTAGTAAACATGGCACGTAGTGTAAACAACCTCGGCACGCTAATGTCACGAGTTGATTGAACGAGCCCGCCGCGCGAAACTGCCCGGTACATTCGCTACTGTCTTTTGCAGTCATTAATACTTTTGGGTATACAAGTTTAAACACTTTTTTATATTTTTTCTTCTACTAATTTTCTACTTTAGTCAGCGTTGTTTGTTTACATTACATGTAATTACCTTTACTTACTTTCACATTAAATAACTTATCAGACAGACTTTGCATAGACACACGAAGGTCGCGGATTCGATTCCCGTCTGGGACAAATATTTGTGTGCACGAACATGTTTATTTCGTTCCGTGTCTGTTATTATAAAGAATATTTATGTATGTATGTCAGTTGTCTACTAACCATAACACAAGCATATACTTGCTTACTTTGGAACTAGATGGCGCTGTGTGGGAAGTCCCATGTATTATTATTATTACACATTATACTGAACAATGATTTCATGTACTGAAAATGGGAAAGTTAACTACCACTAGTAAACTACTAGTAATAAAAACAGACTAAGTGTGCGCCTGACTCGCACACGAGTGGTTCTGTACCAACCGTATAATATAAAAACTATATTTTTTTTGTATGTGGACCCCATTTAATTTTTAACTTTATTTTATTTTTATTATTTGTTATAGCAATACACAATAATGTGAAAATTTCAAATGTCAACCTATTACGGTTCAGACTATACAGCCCTTTGACAGACGGACGGACGGACACCGGAGCCTCAGTAATAACGTTACCGTTGGTACCCTTCAGGTATAGTTCCAATCAACCGTTATGACGGATGTGAACATAGGTACAAGTCGCGTCGCAGTGACCAATTTTAGGTGTAGCGGGACGCAGTGGAGCGAGGGGCATATGACTGAACCTGCGCAAGCATGCATAGAGCTTTGTATTCCGATCCGCCATTAAATTTGATTGGAACTATACGGAACCTTAAAAACCTATCAATCACAATACTTCGTATTTTTCAATCCGAAATACGAATATCTATTCCTGTAATAGCCTCATCGTATTCAATTGTTTTATTTCATTTCACGTTGTATAAATTGCTCAGCGATATGTAAAAAATCCATTTGGACCCAAAAATAAATCGCGACAAAAGTGCCGGCTGACGTGTGCGAACCTTTGTCAAGGCTCGTGTTATCTTACATAAGTAACAGCGAAAGCAATTCCATGTTACTTACCTGTTTTATCTTCATGTACACACTACGGAGTTGTTAAAACGCTCTTTGTCGAGTTTTCTTGGAAATTAACTGCCATCCGTAAAGTCGTCCGCGGTGTGTCTTAATAATGTAGGTTTGGTGTTACGATTAACATACATGAGTTTTGTTAGGTTTGGTTAGATTGATCGCTTGCGTTAATAATATGGCCCGTAGCTTTCAATCCCAGAAGTTGAATTTTAAAAACCGATTTTTGGATTTTTTCTTTTACTTGTGCTGCGATACTTTGCTTCTTCCAAACATGATTCTAGGTCAACGGGCAGTATCATACAAGTGTTAGTTTAGTTGAGAGTATTAAAATGTCTTCTTCTCTATATATAAATATGTGAAGGAAAAGCTTTCAATCCCTTTTTAAGCATATTACGCTCAGGGAGGAGAGTGAGATTTGGCGTAGTTAGAGTTTATGTGAAGTAGGAGTGCAGAAAGGTAAAATCTATATACAGGATGAGGTTTAAAGATGGGCATTTATGCCCATATCCTAAACTATGAGAAATAGCGAAGAGTGTTAAAAGGGGTCATCAGCTCGATTTTTCAGGAAGAAACTGCATATTGAAAATTAAAAAAATCTGTTACTTCGACAGGAAATCGAACCACTTGATTTGATAATCTATATATTTATACGTGAAGAGAAAACTCTGTACCCTTTTTAAAGCATATTGCGGGCACGGAGGAGGGTGAAATTTGGCATAGGTAAAGTTTATATGGAAAAGGAGTGCCAAAAGCTAAAATCTATATATACCCAATATAGGTTACAAATACTGTCAATCATACGAGTTTAATAATCTGTCGTTTGATGCAGTTTTAATTGATTTACTTTCGCCTATTTATTTTTGGTGATTTCAGAAAAGTGTATGCGGTCGAATTTCAACCACTGGGCGACCACTGGTACGCATAAATTAGTCGTATTTTTTGATTGCGTTAACTCCGAAGTTTTTACAGCTCCATGCGAACGTAGACCTCAATATTGATAATGATTTGAATTTTATATAAATACTTAGACCCTATCCTTGTCAGCTCATTATTCTCAGTTGCAGGGGCTTAAGCCTCTCCCCTGAGGATGTGGATGCTTGTATGCAGACAGGATTTATAATAAGTTGTCCTTTTGAATACAGTAGGTGCTTTGAAATGTAAATATCATTTGACAAAGGTCTATTTAATTATCTCGGTATAATTTTTCTTTTCAAACGAAGTTTGGAGACTACAAGCCTTTATTATAAAATGTCTGAATGGACCCTCATAATAGGATGTAAACAAAAATGAGAAGTAAACTTTCATATACTTGTGTGTGTGACTCAATAGACCACCTAGGTACCCTCACTATGCCATACTAACCATGTACGAACCATTTCTGTGTGCGTGAATTATAACCGAACTGTTAGGTGATACTTTTATTTACGTTTTTTGACGCCGACTCTCTATACAGACGTTATATAATCGAATACTACAAGTTAATTCACATACAAAACAAATTATTGAAACAAAACACATGTTAGCATCCGTTGTCAAATATTTTTCATTAAACGGCTCAAACGTATAGGTATTTGTATATGTAAAAACAATCTACATTTCATTTTTAATTCGAGGTATGAAAAAAACCATTTATTGAAATATTGAAATACAAGGGACATCCCACACAGTGCCGTTTAGTCTCAAAGTAAGCAAAGGATAATGCTTGTGTTATGGGTAACAAGACAACTGATATACATACTTAAATATTCTTTTTTTATATATATACATGTATATAAATATTTTACACCCATATCCGGAACGAAATAAACATGTTTAATAAATATAAACAATATTTGTTCCGGGCGGGAATCGAAATGCGACTCTTGGCCCCGCATTTAAGTTCTTTAACCACTCGACCAATCGGTCAGTCAAGTTTAGGTACTTACCCTTGATTAAAAATGATAGTACTAAACTAAGCAAAGTTTGTGTTATGGGTACTAGACAACTGATTTATGTATTTAAATATGTTTTTATAATATATAGATACTTACGCGTACTTTACATCCAGACAATAGTTAAGAGAAATATACTACAATGTGGGAAAAAATTTAATCTTCGCTTAGATGTCTACCGTATCACTGTCATCTGTATAATTTATAGTTCCTCGATAAAAGTAAAACATGTATAACTTATGCACCCTTTAAAGAAGGTTTTTTTTAAATGATTATTAAAAGGTAAAAAGGGTGCCGTTTCTGTTTGTAAATGAAGCGTATTCTAAATGATAATAAATAGTCTATTAAACGAATGATTAAACACGTATTTTTACTATTTAAATTCAGCCTTGTAGAGGACTAAATACGGTATATAATTGTATATTATGATGCAAGTACGGTAAGCTGCATATTATAGTCGAGGTGTTTATATAATAAATCGATGACTGTAATAGCCAGCTTACTGAGTACGAGCATCATACGACGTTTTTCAATACATTTGCGATTAAAATTAGGTAGGTATTTTCAATGTAATAATGGCGGGAGCTAAAGACACGAGCGGGTCGCTTTTCGCGATTTACGCATGCGTTACAAACAGAATGCTCGTTTGTTATTGGTGTAAAGTAAAAAGGCCTAGTACTGCAAAATACAACATTACGGTACAAGTTTCGATGTCATAAAGACCGTATTATTATGGTTCACTACCAGTAAAGCAATTGAAGACTGGAACTGTCACAAATACGAGGAAATCAAGGAGGATAAACTAGGTCACGCCTAGTTCTTCCTCCTCGATTTCCTCGTATATTTACATTACAGGAACTATAATTTCCGCAGAAGCATACATTTTTCCTTTTCGTATTCCTTGTTTTTTATTATGGCCTTCATCTATTGCTCGACTGATTTTGAACACTTTTCTCAGAGTACATGTAATTCTATATTATTCTATATAATATATATAAAGACAATCTCAGAGAAGTGTAAAGAAATGAAATTGACAGCAGCGTAAGGTTCTCGGTTCTAGGGTGTGCATTCTTAGTTTGAACTATATATGGAACATAAACAAGTGGCGGGTATGAATACTGTTGCGCGGGTGTCTGCGAACGGTTCTTAGCTATATCGCCTATAAACCGGCAATATACGTTTATAAGTGCTTACTATTAGATAGACGGAAGGACCGAAATGTTATAATGAATGTAGAAAATATTGCATTATTTAAAATAAAAAAATATCATAATTATGTTGATCCGAAGAAACAGAGAAAAACTTGCTGGCCATGTTAGCCGTCTCAGTAAAATCACAGTTTCTTTTAATTTATTTATGAAAAGCATCACCAAAATGTTTGTATTTGCATTTCGCAATTATTAAAAATTTTAATGATGTTTTATGTTTAAATGTAAAAGCTACTACAGGTGAACACAACAGGCAATAGTTAATAACAAAAATAAGTAATAACAAAATTATTGACGACCGCTTAGCCTAGTGGGCAGCGACCCTGCCTGCGAAGCTGGAGGTCCCGGGTTCGAATCCCAGGTCGGGTCAGTATTAATATGATGAATATTTATACTGGCACCGGGTCTTGGTTGTTATATGTATGTGTTGTCTTCGTTTGGTACCCAAAATACAAGCTAATGCTTAGTTTGGGACCTAGGCGTTGTTGTGATTGTGTGTGTTATTATTATTATTATTATTATTATAGCTAAAATTTAAAATTTAAGGGGCAATCAAAATACCTATACGCTTTTATAATAAAATTCCAGTTGATATTAAAGATTTACTCCTTAACAAGTTTAAAAATTTTAATAAACGAAGCTTTATCGAGTGTAGTTTATCAGTTTGTTTCAATAACATTAATGTTTAAGCACTTATTGTTAAAACAATTGTTTATAATTTTTTTTTATAAAACGAGTCCCTCAGTTTTTTTGGGTATCTGAAAGGAAAGAGTACTTTTTTGGATGTGCCTTTGTTGTGACGTTTTCCCACAAAGTAATAAATTCATTCTTGTTACGTAGGTAGGTATTTCAAGATTATGTTACTTAACTACGGAATAAAGATATTTGATTTGATTTAGTCAAAATTTTGATAAGTTTATATTACTGTATCCGGCCGCCGTATGTAGGTACAGCATCGTATACCTACATTTTCTTTGTTTATTTATGTAGTGTGTAACAAACATACAAAAAGGTGAAGTTTGTAATGAAACGCAAATTTTATTTTTATGCGAATATTATTTTACTACAATTGTGACTACAATATATTAAATTTGCCAAAGTCGAACTTCAAAAATAGAATCAATGTCGCCATGCGGTGGCGTGCGGCGGGGCGTACGGAAACTATATATCATTGTGTGCGTCTGTATCTGTACACAGATTCTGAGTTGAGCACGTGACTATATTGGAGTCTTAATGAACTCTAGAAAGGTGGTCCGTTCGGAAACGTGACGCGAGTCCGTAATCTCGCAGACATGTTCATAGAAGCCCACGTGCCTATTAATTAAAATAGCTTTCCGACAGACTTAGCCGGCGTGTTTGTGTCAGTGACTCGTTGCGTAGTATTAGCGAGAATAAATGGACACTTTTATACGTGGCAAGATTTTGGTATTTGTCTAACTGGCGCGGGTGGCGAGTAAGCTATGGACGATTGACTATTTTTTCGCTTAGGAAACGTACTTTTGCCATTCCGTTAAATGTTAACGAAAGAGGCAAATGTACTTAATAATTTTCGAAAGTTGTGATTTAAAAAAAAAAATTACGTATAGTTCCAGTATCGGGCGAACACGGCTACTTTAGAATAAAATAAATAAATAAATGCGTTTATTGGTTGGTAATATATCTACTACAATAGGTTACTGACGACGGCATGTAGCATGGCATGCGTACACTCAAATGCGATAATATGTGTCCATTCAAAATTAAATGGGATAACATTAATGGCTGGATAGGTAAATCTCTGCAATTAATTACCAGTTTGGCAAAATCAGCAAACAGGCGACATTTGTTTCCCTATGGATGTGTCAATATAAACTTCCAGCTTTTTGTAGATTAACGATACGATAACGCTTACGTGAGTGTAAAGGTTCCAACCATCTCTAAAGTTTGTCAGTTTGATTTTTAAGTAATGTATGCGAAATTTCTTACAATGACTTTTGTATATTTGAAGCGTTTCACCTACTTTCTATGGTAATTTTGGAACGGTTAGTACAGAATTGATACGCATAATGTTATGCGAATGTTTTGCACTTTTCGATATTCGTTACAAACAGGTGTTAAATTATTAGGTCGAATCATGAAATTATCTTGTAAATATATTTTGAAAATTTATAAAATATTTAAAAAAATTTTAAAATACTTTTACTTACTTAAATTTTAGAATACTTTTACCATTCGAAAGTTATACATAAGTGAGAAAATGCACTTTTTATCGGTCATTAATTTTTTTCTCACATTTCTCGACTTCAACAAAATATACAACGTGCTTTCCATCGCATTTAAAAAAAACATCTTTTCGTTTCCCTTTTCCATCCACGAAAGTTTTTATTTTCTTAATGTCCTTAAATTGTAAAAAAATTACGTAGTGATAAAACTAATAGGTTCATAGTAGCTATGGGACCCTAAAAAGAAATACTATTTAAAACATGATTGTTATCTGCTGAGGTCCCCACTTATACTGTAAAAAAAAACCATCTTTAAAAGATTTGCATAATAGGATACGTTAAAATACCCCTTAAAACCCAGTGGTTAATAAGTGCTTAGTTTTATGCATAATGATAATGGCTCAATTATATCGATATTAGTGCTACGTGTATTTTTTTTCTCGCCCATATTAAGCCTTACAATTTTACATTTACGTGGAAGTAGTACTTATTTTATTTTCGTGCCTTGAAGAACATAATTAGAGTTTTTTTTTATGCAATTCTATAGTTAAGCTAAAGTTATCTTAAAAATTACCGAAGTAATTTAAATGTGGATCGACTTAATTTCAAGTACGTATCAGTTTCATCGTATCCATGGAAAAAATCAGGCCGTTATTATGCAATTAGCAAAAATTTTGGATCCAAATAAAACAATTGTGATACTAAAAATTCAAGATGGCCTCCATTCTATTGTATACGTACAATAGAATGGAGGCCATCTTGAATTTTTAGCACGGACAGGTTTCAAAAAACCGAAAAGTGTGTGTGAGAAGCTTTTGACAAAGACGCGTGGTGAATCTTGTGCCTGTGGTTGTTATATCGATAGCAAATGGCGTTCTTTAATTACAATGATAATATAATAATAATAACGCATACATCACAACAACGTCTAGGCCTCAAACTAAGCATAAGCTTGTGTTTTGGGTACCAAGCGAAGACACCACATACATATAACAACCATGACCCGGTACCAGCATCAATATTCATCATATAAACATTGACCTGACCTGGGATTCGAACTCCGGACCCCCAGCTTCGTAACCAGGGTCGCTACTCACTAGGCGAGCGGTCGCCTTTAATTCCTGGATAGTGTTATTTTGGGATCTATAAACTTAAGCTTAAAGGTGTCCCTATATAAAGAAATCCAAAGGCGTCATGTTGGGTGAACGTGTTGGCTTTTTTATGAGATCGTATGTGCCAATCTAACTCAACGGGAAAAGTTAATCCAACAATCTTTTACATGCTGCACTACTGTGACGAGGTGAACCATCTGGTTAAGTTAATATTATTTACTTCATATTGTGTCACCCATTAGATACACGACCGTGTTCAAAATTTCTTGATACTATTCACTGGTTAATGTTTAATGGTAAATTTTGATGGCGAAAATTTTATTATATAACTAGCGACAGTCTGTGACTTCGTTCGTGTGGTTTTCGTGATTTCTAGAGTTTCTGTAAATTCGACAGTTTATTCAAGAACAATAAATATTTTTAGATTCAAAACAGACAGACCGACACATAAAAAGTAGCGTATGTCACTCCCGTCTTCTTTTTCAAGTCAAGTTCGAAATTTCACATAAAACATGGGGTTGTCATGGGGGCGTGGGGCCGCAAAGACTAATGAAATTTGACCACTTCGATCGTTTTTTTCCAAAAGGTATCCTTTAAATTATAACGAATTTATTTCATACTTTACAAAAGCACTGTATTCTATAAAAGGCTGGATATGGGCTTTAATGTCATACTAGCTTCCGCCCGCGCAGACAAACGTCACGCCCTTGTAATCGTTTTCCGCTCCCACCACTGTTCTCATTCCCTCTCACACTTTTATTCTCATCTAACTCCTGCTTCTGTTTCTCTGTTGAAATATGTACTGATTCTTTCCTGTTCTTATTCTTATTAGCACGGACCCTTCCCCTTCCCTACCTTAACCCACCCACCTTTCCCGCAACGTTCCCTTCACCACTCCTGCCGCTCTTCCTCCCCCATAAGTAAGCCAAGTTGTAATGCCGGACGACCGTCTTAAAGTTATTTTTCTATCCCTCGATTTTTTTTGGACGAAATATATATCCTTTATATTTATTTCTTCTTTATCCTTTTTTGTACCCTTGCAACGTGTATGCAACATTTTATGATGATCGGTTGATTAGTTAAGGCGTGAAAACGTAACAAACAAACAAATATACAAACAAACAAACTCACTTTCGCATTTATAATAGGAAGTAAACGAATTCGACTTGTACTTAACCGTTTGTCCATCAAAACAGTGTGAGTTGAATATAATTTACATAATACATGCATGGTTATGCATGTTTCTCAATAAAGGTATCGTTTCTTTGTCACATCAATAAGCATAATATTAGGATCGCTAGTTCATGTCACATCAACTTAGCTACACAATTTTAAGAATTATATGCGCAGTACATAGAAAACAAAAGTAAATACAATACAACTGTTCGATTATGTAGGTGTTGTTAAGGATTTGCAAATTTCTTCTATAACTTACAATGGGACAGTTTTTCAAGTTACGGGACAATTTATTTATCATCCTAATACAGCCATCCAGCTGGAATTTTTTTTAATTAAAGGGCATAATTAATTCATTAATGCGAAAAAATATATGCTACTACGAGTATTGATCGTATTTAAAAACTTGGCCGATCCCAAAACATGTTTCACTAAGAATTTGGAGATAAAAAATAAATTACAAAGTGACCCTTTAAAGCACACTTTCAAAAACTGTATCTCTTTTAAATGTAACAGTATCTAGTTGAAATTAAGAATTTTACATAAAATATCTTTGAAAAAAAAAATATAGACCATACTATACATGAAATTTCGTATTTCATACATTTTTCAAATATTTTCTGTCACAAAATGTATAATAATAATAATAATAATAACGCATACATCACAACAACGTCTAGCCCCCAAACTAAGCATTTGTTTGTGTTTTGGGTACCAAGCAAAGACACCACATACATATAACAACCAAGACCCGGTACCAGCATCAATATTCATCATATAAATACTGACGCAACCTGGGATTCGAATCCAGGACCTCCAGCTTCGTAGGCAGGGTCGCTAACCACTAAGCTAAGCGGTTGTATAAAAAACGATAATCGAATTAAAAGTATTTGAAGATTTCTTATTTTTTACGGTTTCTCACAAGAGTTCGTATACACTCTTGGGACCGGGCAGGGATTCCGTTCAATGTCGTATAAGAAAAAAATATTTGGCAACCACAACAACAACCGGACCTTTTTCATTCCACCTGAACATTCCAATATCCTTTTTCTGATTTTATATGACAGCCTTCGCTTAGGAAAACCCTAATAATATGTGCTTGTTAGCGGTGTATAAAATAAACGCTACCTTTACTGGTCAGTTTCTAGTACACTTTCACTGGCGACCCGTCCGAGGGTAGCGTGAAGGTCCTACTTTACTGTGTTTTCGGAGCGTTACTATTATAATGTGTACCGATAAAATTTTAATTAATAAAATATTATAGTTTTAATACAATTTAATTTTAAATATTAATGAAATAAAGTTCCGGTTACTTTCTACAAAACAATATCTTAGGTAATTTTTGATGTTTAGACGGTATAACTTTATGGTAAGTCGCTGCAAGTTATTCCTGAGTAACTTGTCATTTTGTTTTTTCTTCTTAAAATCGATTCTCAAATGAATACAAAATTAAAATTTGTATTGGAAAGACTATTTTCAGTCTTATTCTTATTAAAATGAAAAAAAAAAAACCGGACGAGTGCATGTCAGACCACGCATAGTTAAGCGTTCCGTAGTTGGGATGAACGTTCATGTTCTAAATTCTGTTAATAAGTTTAAAAACATGTACACAGACCCTCAAAGACAAAGACCATATCTTATTAAAATTTATTTTTGTTGAAAGCGTTTTTTAAGTTGTACCAGCTTAATTTTTTTCAGAATTTTTTATGTGATAGTTATGGGTTAGTATGGAAGTTAAAGGGAACAAACCGACAAACTTTTTAAAGCTTTAAAACGCATACCTTAACAACTAATATTGACTTAAATAAAAAAGTAATTTTAAAACCTCTATAACATTCATGAAGATCTATCCATAGGTCCCCACACGTCTGATAGAACTTTTTTTCGTGCCTAAATTAAGTACCTATATGACGACCTTTATAAAAAAAAACTTACCTTCAATATTAGGTAAGTATAGTGCGAATAGTTTCCAAGTGAAATACCTGTGACAAACGAACAGACAGACAGACAGAGTGGCGGGACGAGATTATAAGAGTTCCGTTTTTTGCCATTTGGCTACGGAATCTTAAAAATCAAATGTTTATAGAATGGCTTTCTTGTCCGTCTGTCTGTCAGGATTTCAGGACTTCTGAAAAATGCTTTGAGGTATCCACTTAAAATTAATGTCAAACTGTATATTAAAGAAACTACAAAGAAACCAAGTGCATTACTTAATTTAATATAAAAAACACGGCCTTTTATAAAAGACGTCATTATATAAATACGATTTGATTGTTACTCGAATAAGATATACAAACAGGGACAAATCAAATACCAAAATATCTGGCAGTGGTCTTTAAATGAAAATCTATTTTAATTATTACAACAAATGTGTTTTTTTTAATATTTTTGATTGTCTCCGCCTACAATACCTTATGTAAATTGAAATCATATATTTTATTTGATAGTATATTGTCAATGTAATCACATTCTATAGATTATATAGCTTCTTTTTACCTAATAATTAGCGGTCCCAGACGCCTTTAAGGATCAAAAATCGTTAGACAATGAACAAACGTGTATTATTTCACACTTTTTAAAGGTTACTTTTTTTTGTGAATCAAAAAAAAAATCATCTGACTTTATGATAATATTGTAGTGTCTCTAGAATTCTTTGCGTAATGTTTTCTATTTTACCTATATATAAACATCTTTACAAAGTAAACTTCAATAAAGAGACCCAAGAGTCTGAAACTGTCGTTAAAACTAACTCGGAAGATGCAGTCCCTGATACCCTTATAAACCTAACTTCTTTAGAATCTGAAGAATCGTAAAATGGTATATTTACGAGCGAAGCAGTTTCTACACCATTTACTTGATTGGTAGTTGCATTTTTATAAGAGAGAATGCGGCTATTTTACTCACTAATAAGTACTGTAAAATAAATGGATGGATGGATTTTGGATGAGTTTCAGTGGGAAAGATGTTGGGAATAAAACATTTTATGGTACCATAGAAAATTTTTCTAATAGTTAAATACGAATTTTTAGTGTTCGCAGTGGAGATGATGCGTCGATGTCCCATGAGATCGTCGCAAGACATAGAGATCGAAGATCGATCCCTCAACCATTCCTCCGATGTAGATATTTACATATGAATAAATTGGAGTGGAATAGTTTATTGCCAAAATAAAATTTGTGCCTAATAGAATAGAATTAAACAATTATGTTTTATTTTATGTTTATTATTCTTTAACTAAGTCGATCTTCTTCGAATTGTTCATGTGTGTATGTATAATATGTCACACATATCTGTATAATATGTGTGACATGAGACATACAGATCCGCGATCCGTCTATTTTTGGAATTCTGAAAGTGTGTTGAGATATGGTCTGGAAGTATGAGGAACTGTTTAGATATTGAACGTATTTTATTACTGCAAATAAAGCTATAAGAATTTTAGACGGAGCTCCACCACTTGCTCTCTGTAAAAGTTTATATAAAAAACACAAAGTGCTGACACTGATAACCCTATACATACTTTTAGTAGCAACATACATATACATGTCGTGATAGCCCAGAGCGCAACAAACCTGTCTCGCATTTATAAGACCATAGGGCCATGGTTCGAATCCGGGCGTGTACCAATGAGTTTTTCTGACTTAAGTACATTAACTATCACTGACTCCGTGCCTCGGAGAGCGCGTTAAGCAGTCGGTCCCAGACGCTGTCAATAGATGGCGGTCGCTACAATCGCCATCCTGCAGTGGAGTAGCGTGGATTTAAGCTCCTAACCCCCTCTTTACTCTGGAGGAGGCCTAAGCCCCTGCAGTGGGGTAACATGGGCTGATGATGATGATGATACATATACATATATATAAGACTAAAAATAACTATAACAGTTGAACAAAAAAAAATTATTCTTTGAGGTATAATTACAAATAATTAAAAACAACTACACCTAGTTACAACCATTATAGGCCAAGAAAAGTAACGGCCCCCTAGACATAATTCCGAAACTCGTTGTTTTTAATATTTTATCGGATATTGTTATTGAGTATAAAATATTAATTAGATACATGATGTAAAAAATCCCCGGTGTTAACCGTTTTTTATAAAAATCATGACATTTCGTTTACTACCTAACTTATTTCTAAAAGCAAAATAGGTAACCAAATACCTTGTTAGTATAATTTTGTGGTGCATTCAAATGCTATCACTTAATAGCAAAATTAAACTGAAACCAAATTCGCAAGTATGTTTTCTTCACAATTTTCATTTGAGTACAATATCTAGATAAGCAAAAATGATAACTATGATATTTATATCTGCTTATGCTATTTTGCGTCTTTTTAAACATTTAAGACAAAAATTAAACATTTACTTTTTACGTTTTAATAATAATGGATTTTCTCAGTAGTTAAAAATAGTAACTGCAATTTTTTTGTTTAATAATACATTGTCGTGTACTGCAATCACGTTTTCATCAAAATTAAACATGTTAATATCACGCCTATGAAATTGAAACTTTAAAAATACGCACGTTACAGTAGTGTACTATGATGTATACGGTGCGGTGGAGAGAAAGCGAGCTGCTCTGCGACCATGGATGTATACATGTCTGGATTGATAATTATGAAAAACGCCAACATTTATCATCTTCAGCATGTTATAGAAGAATAACTTGGCACCGACTTCGTAAACTATATGTTGCCTATTATCCTCTTATCTCTAAATTAAATTATCCTATATATCCACTTGTCTCTAAAGTATAAATAATATTTTTAATTTTTGGGTTTAAGTTTTTGAAGTCGATTTTTTATATTTTGTATTTTTGTAAACTGTAAAATATTTTTTTGTAGGTATATTTTTTATTATTGTTGTAAATATTTCCTTATTAATTACAATGTAATGAATAGTTAATATGTTTTAACTGAATCATATATGTATTTATACATATGAACGAAAGAATGACATGACGTCAGTTATTTTACTGCACAAATATAGTTATACTGTATTTCTTACCATCTTGACCCGTTTTTTTTTTAAATTTTATTCCAGGCTGCCATCTTTTCATATGTGTTGTTGAAATCGGGGGGTCATATAAAATATAATTCGGGATAACACCGAATCAATTGTTAAGGACAAGAGTGACTCAAAAATAAAAAGTATTTCAGGCGTGGGGGGCGAAAAAATGACTTTTTTCAAATCAGAAAACAAATTGCGTTCAGTCGCTTACTAACGTTAGCGACTACACACACTGCGAACTATGGAAATCAATGAACTCTCAAAAACGGCAATATAAAAAAAATTCAAAATTGTAAAGTAAAGACCAGCTTTCGACTGTCTGTGCGCTTGTAAATTTGTTTGTAACACAGCTACGGCCAAACGAGTTGTCCAACTTTCCTGAAATTTTGCATGAATATTCTTTAAAACCTAAATGGTATGTATGTACTAATGCGTTTTTTCAAATGTTACATTATACTATCATCATCATCATCAGCCCCTGTCTCTCCACTGCAGGATATAGGCCTCTCCCAAGGCTCGTCACCACACACAGTCCTCCGCCTTTCGCATCCAACTACCCCCGGTATGGTGCCTCAGGTCATCTGTCCACCTGGCTGGGGGGCGTCCAACGCTTCGCTTCCCAATACGTGGCTTACACTCGAGAACTCGTCTACCCCATCGGTTATCAGTTCTACCGCAAATGGGACTGGCCCATTGCCACTTTTACTTGCTGATCGCTTCGGCTATGTCGACGACGTTGATTCTTCAACGGATTGCCTTGTTTCTGATTTTATCCATCAAAGAAATACCGAGCATAGCCCGCTCCATAGCACGTTGAGCGACTGTAAATTTGTGGACCAGTCCTGCCGTGAGAGTTCTAGTTTCGGCACCATACGTCATTGTAGGTACAACGCATTGGTTAAAGACCTAGGTCTTCAGACATTCTGGTAGGGACGACGACAACAGATGATGGACCTTCCCGAAAGCAGCACAGCCCAGCTGAATTCTTCGGTCGGCCTCTTTGTTGAAGTTGTGTTTGCCTAACTGCACAGTCTGTCCTAGATAGACTTAGTCATGTTTCAAGGGTCGCACTCTCTACAGTTAACGGTCTCGAAAGAATATGTTTGTTGAACAAGACTTTCGTCTTATCCAAGTTGATCCTGAGGCCTACCCGCCGAGAGGCGACATTGAGGGCGTTAACCATTCCGCTGAGCTCCTCCAGCAACTCTGCCATGATGACTATGTCGCCAGCAAAACGGAGGTGAGAGATGTATTCGCTGTTGACATTAATGCCTCAAATTTTCAGTCCAGTATCTTGGAAAAACCTTCCAATGCGTTGGTGAACAGTTTCGGAGATATCACATCTCCCTGTTGCACACTTATTCGCAATTGAATAGGTTCCGTTCGCTGGCCCTGGACAGTCATTGTCGCGGTTTCGTACAGACATCTCAGCACCTCAGTATAATAACAGTCGATTCGGCATCGCTGTAAGCATTCCAGAACAGCCCAGGTCTTGACGGAGTCAAATGCCTTCTCCAGTCCACAAAGAATAGAGGTTGATTATACTCCTCCGTTTTTTGAATAATCTGCTTCAGCGTATGTATGTGGTCTACGGTGCTGTAGCCTTTCCGAAACCTGGCCTGCTCAGGGGGCTGAAATCCGTCAAATCTTTGGGCGAGGCGACTCATGATGAAACGAAAACACCTTGTACACTTGTACACGTGTCTGAGGAGTGAGGTCGGTCTATAATTCTTAAGGTGCGTTTTGTCTCCTTTTTTTGAAGAATAGGATGACCGTACTCTCACTCCATGTACTCGACGTAACACCTCTGCGTATGCCAGAGTTGAATAGCTTCTGAAGCTCTTTCAGGGCTGGTGCCCCGTTTGCTTTCAGAAGCTCTGTCGTGATGTTATCAGCGCCGGGTGTTTTCCCATTTTTTAGCTGCCTCAGAGCTAATCTGACCTCACCCAGGCCGACATCAGGAATATCATCTGTGTAGTGTCGGGTCAACCGAGCTCTCCGGTCACTGCTATCGCGGGCTGCAGGGAGAGGTGCATGTACGGCATATATTTTTTTATTAAAATGTCTCTATCTCAGCGACTGTCTCTGATTTTGAAGAGACAATTTTGCTGTCGCGAGTCCTGAGCTTCGCCAGTTGGCTTCTACCAAGTTGCTGAACGAACACTTTCAAACCTTTGTTCCACTCGATTGCCTCTTCGATACGTTTTGTATTGAAGAGGCGGTGGTCCCGTCGTATCAGCTTCTTGATTTTCCTGTTCAGAGCCAGGTCTAACGATACTTCTTCTAGTAATTTCTCACGTCCCTTTCGCATGAGATCCAGTCTCTCGCTGGAGAGTTTAGACTCCTCGCCTTTCCACCTCCATTAAAATATTTTCTGCCCACTTCTCTGATAACACTGATCAGGTTGCCCGCCATGGCGTCAACATTCGCCGTGGTTTACAGCGCGTCGAATCGGTTTCTCAACTCCAGCTGAAAAGCTTCGGAGCCGGTGTTGGCTTAGGACGATGGCGGCCAGAGCTTGAACTTCATCAGACGGACTCTTTCAAGCCTGTAGTTGATATTCAGAGTTCATCGGACCTGTCTCAAATTTATAAGGCCATAGGGCCATGGTTCGAACCTGGGCGTGTACCAATGAGTTTTTCTGACTTAAGTACATAACTATCACTGACTCAGTGCCTCGGAGAGCACGTTAAGCAGTCGGTCCCGGACGCTGTCAATAGATAGCGGTCGTTACAAGCCCCAAACCGCAGTGGAACAGCGTGGTTGAACCTGTTGATCACTGAGACATCTCTGAATATTCGCCTTTTATTCGTCATGATAAGGTCTATCTCGTTCCTGGTCACTTTATCGGAACTTTGCCAGGTCCACTTTCTCTGTGACGTTTCCCTGAAGAAGGAGTTTATCAGGAACAAACCCTTCATTTCGAGAAAGTTTGCCAGCATTTGCCCCATCTTGGATTTGTCGCTTTTTTGTACTCACATTTTGGCGTTGAAGTCCCCCATAACAACAGTGAACTGAGTCGAGCCCGTATGATGCATAGCTTTTGCTACGTCGTCATACACTGCCGTCGTCCGTCGTCCGAGTGAGTCGAAGTTGGCTTATACCTGTATAACCTTTAGGTATCACCTGTCGGTTAGTTGCAATACAAGGTAAAGAGTCGTCACACTGGAGATCTCCGGTACGTTGTTGACAAGGACTATGTTGACAAAAAACCCGACACCACCTTTGGAGGGCTGATCGCCTTCGCGGAAGCAGAATAAGTTATCAGAGCTCAGGTTTACGTTTAAGGAGGGCAGATGTTTGATTTACAACAATTTACAGTTAGACGCAAGGCAAAGGTCGTTTTGGGTCTCTGAGATAAGTAACTATGATAATTGATAATTAGCAATGGCCCAACGTAACCGAATAATTATCATTTATACATTGCAAACGATCTTGTTGACAATAAAGTCAACATTCAGTCGTAATTGGTGTTGTTTAATTTCGGCCATAGTGGTTAATTTTTGAAGACACCCGATGTGGCCACTGCGTTGCGTCTGACTATACACTATGATATACACGGGCACACGTCAGGTTGACACAGCGAATGAGAGTTTGACAGGCGTGCTCACATGCTGACATGAGTTCGCGACTGGTTAGTGCTATAGTGCACTAGTGATTTTTAGTCGGCCGATAGATCGGCAATGGTTTTCGATAGTTCGATCGTTCGACTTGTAATCGTCAAATGCGCGCACTGCCATATTATAGCTCCATACTCATTCCCTGAACAATCAAACCATCGGCCAACAACTAGAAATCACAAGTGCGCAAAGGCCCTTAGTTTCGTAGCGTGCATCATCTCGGTCAACCTCTATTTTTTATTTACTTAATGAAGTCTATTGGTGATATGATACCTAACTATAAGAATTTTTTGGATGGTTTTTAAAATTTCAATTTGTATATATATGTATGTATACATGTATGTACGCACGCATGTGCAGCCTAAACGGATTGATGGATTTGAACATATGAAGTGTCGTTGGATTCGTCTTAATTGTTGAAAAGACATCATTTTTCAATATAAGGCCTGTGATTCAAAAAAGTTAGGATGATATGAATACAATTTTTTTCATTATTACAGCAATATGGATATCAAATGAAAAATATTAAACAGCTTATTCTTAATATATATAATATATTATAACACTTTATACTACGATTTTAGCATAAACTATAGAAAATATTTTTAACATTAAGACAGCAACTAAAATAGACGATTGATCGGTCGCCGCACGTGCGCTATTACTAGGTTCCGCGCTATCTAAATACTGCAGCTCTGTGAATGCGCCTACTTTATATTGTAGTGTGTGTAAAACAATTTGCAAGGATACCAGTGTGCAGAAAAAATGTGTTGCCAGATACTTAACTGTCATCCGATTATAAGAAAAAAATATTTTGTGGTTAGTAGTTATGTTACTGGTTATGAATGTAGTTCAGAAAATATTTAAAAACTGGCCAAGTGCGAGTCGGACTCTGCCACCGGTTGCTTTCAAAATTGATATGTATGGGTCTGCGTAGATTCTGATCATATCTCTGGTCAAAATTGAAAAAAAAGTGGCCACCATAAAAAACTTTTTAGTAAGTTTTTTAGTAAATTATGATAGCACTCTATCCAGTTCCTAAAAAATTCAAAATGTGGAGTCCACGCGGACCCAAAAATATTGATTTTAAAAGCAATCGGTCCAGTTACTAAAAAAGTTCAAAATAGCGGCCACTTCTTTAAGTTTTGACCACAGATTCATGATCGGCGTACACGCAAAAGTCATATCAGTATGATAGTATAATTTAATACCTATCTGCTTAATTCTTTTTTCAGCTAATAACTTTTTCTCGTTTCTGTTGAGTGGTTTTATTTTATGTCAACTAATTTCAAAATGTATGCGTCGGGAATATTTGTTCTAGGACCAGTCAACGGCACGAGTAAATTTTTATGATTAAGATAGTAGACCTCCATCAAATCAAAACTTACATTGTTTGTAAATTAAATTCTACATTACATTACATTGTAAAGTTTTTACAGAAGAGTTAATAATTAGCACACACACAGCACGTTCAGAAACTAAATCAGGGTGTCACACATATTATGTTCTATTTTAAAATTTATGTAATGCGATCTTTTTTTTTTAAATTTACAGTGTTTTTTAGTTGTTTTATAAATGGCCAGTTATAAAAACATGAGTCGTATATCCAGCGAAAAGTTTCGAAATTTCATAAGCTTGGATGATGTACCTACTACGAATTTGGTTGTGGGTTGTCCATTAATCACGTGACGCTCAAAAGGTTTGACAAAAATCACGAAATATCACTAGGAGGGAGGGGGGGGAATTAACTGGGCAATTAATTGTATCAAAATTGAAGAAAATTTTATAAAAGCTATTTCGTTTTATTTTCCATATGACGTGCCGTTGCAAGACTTCATCCTTATTCGCAGCTATATCTATTGGTGCAATAATACAGGCTGTTATATCTTTACAAAATCAGTAGAATTATTTATCATGTTGTCTGCTTAAGTATCATAATTTGCTTGTTGATAATTCTATACAAAAAACTAAGGCCCTATATATCTCATCTTTCTAAACAATTTAGTTAGGTATTATCTATATAAACAATGAACATTGCAACGCTTGCGACTTGCGACAGCGCGGTCGGGATTTAAAACACAAAGAAATTGCGACCTTATTCTACAAAGAACACCGTTTATATTGAAACGTTACTATGAAAAATTATTAATTAATTATTAATTTTTACATTAGTTAATTAATCGTACACATTTATTGTTTAATTCTTTACTTCAAATACTAATAATAATACAAAGGCATAAATTAAACACTTTTGAAGTAGTTACTAATTTTGCTTTTCCAAAAAATTACTAAATTTGCGACTTTAGAATTCTGCAAAGTGAATTTGTTTAATTTTTAATAAGTTATTAACACACATATTATTCTATTCAGAATAAATTGTTGAATTACAGTTACGTATAATTTCTGGTAAGATAAGCCAAAAAATTTGTAGCTTACGGAACCTTCTTTATTAATGATAGTCCCGATTGATTTATTAGTTTAATTTTGATTTTTTTTACTAGAATGCAAGTGTTATATTCTAAAAAAGGTACTTTTACAAAGTTATTTATTATGCTGTACTTATGAAATCAAATAAAGTTAAAAAAATTGTTTATTAGTTTTTTCGCATTGACGCGGGGCTTTAAAATGTTTAATTCTTTTTATTTTGTCTATTACTAACAATAATTTATGTCATCGAAAAAGAAAATTACAGTTATCGGTTTTTTTCCAGGTTTCGTTTGTTTTCTTAGCCTATTACTACAATAGTCATGTAGGTATATATGAGCTTGAAAGTTTATAATAACATAAGAGTAATAATTTAAATACATTTATAAGTAAACTAAAAGAGTATTTACTGAGTAATCCTAATTATTCTTTGATATATAATAATTTAATTTTTGACATATAATATTGTAAATAATTTTATCGTGAATAGTTTTATTGTAAATAATTTTATTGTAAAAATAGTATTGCATTGTGTTCTGTGCTTATTCAAATTTGTATACTTAAATGGTATTAATAACAAAATAAATAATAATAATAATTATTATAAATAGATTTTCGTCACATGAATATGTTGTTAATCGATTTCATTCAGAGTCACGATTCGAATCGATTCAAAAGATCGATTTTTAGTTGACGATCGATATCCGTAATGTACGCCAAGTCTAATTGGTTTTGTGAATTTGATTAACATAGACATGTCAGTGTAATTGAAATTCTGGGGTCGAGTATTCTGTCAGTGACGTATTCCTTATAAATAATTGATACTAAAATAATCTATTTATTATTACTAGTAAATGTACGCCGATATTCTAATTTTTTGCCTGTTCGATGGTATGTACGTGTCTGTACATTCAATTAAAGGATCTTTGTCACAATAAAAATGAATCGTCATTTCATTCGTTCATATGATTTTCTATCTGGTTCTTGCATTTGTATAAAAGTTCATTTTAAAAGTTTAATTTAATATTATAAAAAAATTAAATACAGTGTACATTTTTATTATTATTATTTAATTAAATACAGTGTTGTATACATTTTTATGACGTAATATCTTATTTACGTAATGTACACGTGAAAAAGCATTCACCGGAATTTTTCCATGAATTAAAATTGTTTGCTTGCATCAGTGCTTGTACCCAAAATGTACATATTTTGTACATTTTGTTTGTTTGCTTATAAGTACAAGAGTATAGGCCGCTTATACTGAAGTTAAAATCGGCGACCCCAATTTCTTATCATTTCTCAGCGTCAATGTTTTCTGATTGGCCAAAACATAAAATTGTCAAACACGTCAAGCTAATCAGGTGGAGGAACCCCACTTCATAAAACATAAAATACCTAGTAATGACATATAAGTATAACGCAATTTGTGGCTAAAGTGCTTGAAACATTTTTGGCTTATGAAGACCCTTACACACAAGTATATGTCTCGAGTTTGTTAAAACCCATCGCAGTCAGTGAAAGTGTTATAAGTCGGGCTAAGTCCGTCCGCGGCCTACCATTGTCTTGTCACTTAGCACGCTTTCTAGCCTATCAAGACGGTCTTTCTGTGTATTTTATTAATTTTTTAACTTCAATTTAAGCAGCAACATTAAAAAAGATTATTAATTGCATGAATTTATTTATATACTAGCAGTCGTACTAGGCTTCGTTCGGGTGGACTACGGAAACATTCCTCTTCCCGTTCCACGCATTGGTACATTGCACCCGTGCGAAGTCGGGATGGGTCGCTAGTCCAACCATATCATTACACATTACACTATGGTATCATCGTCATCATCCAAACGAAGAAATTCTCTGGCACATCTAGCAACAAATTTGATTGCCATA
The DNA here is from genome assembly GCA_949709985.1 of Luffia ferchaultella. Lineage (NCBI taxonomy): Eukaryota > Metazoa > Arthropoda > Insecta > Lepidoptera > Psychidae > Luffia > Luffia ferchaultella. The sequence continues at coordinate 23,467,601 of OX453242.1, read as the reverse complement.
AAAAAGGATAGTAAGTCAATCTTAAAAGATACACATATGCTGTCGCGGACTTTTATTAAAACTTTTAAAGGGGAACAATTCCGTAATACATGATTTTTGCTTAACATGAACCATTTACGCAACGCGCGCAACGGAAGCTCTCAAAAGGAATAATTTTTCCCGTTTTTGCAACATTTTTCATTTATGCTCCGCTTGTATTGGTCGTAGTTTAATGTAATATAGCCTATAGCCTTCCTCGATAAATGGACCATTCAACACAAAAAGAATTTTTCAATTCGAACCAGTAGTTCTTGAGATTTGCGCGTTTAAACAAACAAACAAACTCTTCAGCTTTATAATATTAGTACCTATAGATATATATATATTTACTTAGTGTCGTGATAGCCCAAAGCGCAACGAACTTGTCTCAAATTTATAAGGCCATAGGGCCATGGTTCGAATACGGGCGTGTACCAATCGTGCTTCGGAGAGCACGTTAGGCAGTCGGTCCCGGGCGCTGTCAATAAATGGCGGTCGTTACAATCCCCAAGTATTTACATAGACAAAAATAATTATTCTTTATAAAACAAACAATACCACATTGCTGGATAGTTATAATAAGTGAATGGCCCAATCTAATTAGCCGTTTTGTCTCTGCCCACGGTTGACTTGGTGTATTAAATATATAAAAGAAAACGGATGTGGCAACCCACGCATATACAACCTTCATTTGTCATAAAGGATTAGCTCAACAATTATAATTTTTTTTCATTCAATTTAAGTCATAAATTATTAGTTTACCGGATGACTCGTTACGAGACCACGAAAAGTTTAAGGTTCGCTGTGTCGCACTTATTATGCTGAAGGGTTATTAGAAAGTTGGATGGTTAAAATCCATAGATAACGGAATTATCGAGATCGAGCGTTTCATACTTCGAAACGATAGCAAACACGAGCAAAATGACTGACTTAGAGATAGGTCATTATCATAGTTTGTTTTAAATATTTCTTATAATTACGTATGAAATACTACATAATTTCAAAATTTTCGTTTTTATAGGACGATTTTTACATTTAAGTTTTAAGTCAAAACATCAAGTAGTGTGTATTTGGTCTATAGTGTATATTTTTTAGTATTTCCTAAGCAATATCTATTGTATTTCGGAAATAATATCTTATTTACTGAAACGAAACTTAAATATTTTTTATTTAATTTATTTCAAAATCGTGTTTCCGAATTTGATAAGATGATGACGAAATTGATTGCTTACGGTGACTTTAAGTAAAAAAATAAATTCAGAATTAAATAATTAAAAGTTGTCTACTCCCTTTCAAAGTTTTATATTAGCCTGCCGAATTTGTCTTTAAAACATCTTTTAAAAGAGGGGTCACAAAGAGCCTAACTCTTTTCTATTTCAAGAAGAAATATGCTGTGGACTCCAGCGTCCCCGTTAGGGAAATTGTAATCAAGCTGAAAATGAAATGTGTCCAAAATCTAATACCAACACGAAAATAAGCGAAAGCAGCACACAGTTACCGAATAAAACCGGTCAACTGCGAATCTGACTCCCACACGAAAGGTTCCGTACCACCGTACAATATAAAAAACACGTTTATTGTACGGGGACCTCCTTTAGTTTTTTACTTTATTATATTTTATTTATTTTATTAGTAATACATACTCTGTGAAAATTTCAAGTAACTATACCTATTGGTGATAGCCCAGAGCGTAACGAACCTGTCTCAAATTTATAAGGCCATAGGGCCATGGTTCGAATCCGGACGTGTACCAGTGAGTTTTTCTGACTTAAGTACATTAACTATCACTGACTCCGTGCCTCGGAGAGCACGTTAAGCAATCGGTCCCGGACGCTGTCAATAAATGGCGGTCGTTACAATCCCCAAGTATTTACATAGACAAAAATAATTATTCTTTATAAAACAAACAATACCACATTGCTGGATAGTTATAATAAGTGAATGGCCCAATCTAATTAGCCGTTTTGTCTCTGCCCACGGTTGACTTGGTGTATTAAATATATAAAAGAAAACGGATGTGGCAACCCACGCATATACAACCTTCATTTGTCATAAAGGATTAGCTCAACAATTATAATTTTTTTTCATTCAATTTAAGTCATAAATTATTAGTTTACCGGATGACTCGTTACGAGACCACGAAAAGTTTAAGGTTCGCTGTGTCGCACTTATTATGCTGAAGGGTTATTAGAAAGTTGGATGGTTAAAATCCATAGATAACGGAATTATCGAGATCGAGCGTTTCATACTTCGAAACGATAGCAAACACGAGCAAAATGACTGACTTAGAGATAGGTCATTATCATAGTTTGTTTTAAATATTTCTTATAATTACGTATGAAATACTACATAATTTCAAAATTTTCGTTTTTATAGGACGATTTTTACATTTAAGTTTTAAGTCAAAACATCAAGTAGTGTGTATTTGGTCTATAGTGTATATTTTTTAGTATTTCCTAAGCAATATCTATTGTATTTCGGAAATAATATCTTATTTACTGAAACGAAACTTAAATATTTTTTATTTAATTTATTTCAAAATCGTGTTTCCGAATTTGATAAGATGATGACGAAATTGATTGCTTACGGTGACTTTAAGTAAAAAAATAAATTCAGAATTAAATAATTAAAAGTTGTCTACTCCCTTTCAAAGTTTTATATTAGCCTGCCGAATTTGTCTTTAAAACATCTTTTAAAAGAGGGGTCACAAAGAGCCTAACTCTTTTCTATTTCAAGAAGAAATATGCTGTGGACTCCAGCGTCCCCGTTAGGGAAATTGTAATCAAGCTGAAAATGAAATGTGTCTAAAATTTAACACCAACACGAAAATAAGCGAAAGCAGCACACAGTTACCGAATAAAACCGGTCAAGTGCGAATCTGACTCCCACACGAAAGGTTCCGTACCACCGTACAATATAAAAAAACACGTTTATTGTACGGGGACCTCCTTTAGTTTTTTACTTTATTATATTTTATTTATTTTATTAGTAATACATACTCTGTGAAAATTTCAAGTAACTATACCTATTCGTGATAGCCCAGAGCGTAACGAACCTGTCTCAAATTTATAAGGCCATAGGGCCATGGTTTGAATCCGGACGTGTACCAGTGAGTTTTTCTGACTTAAGTACATTAACTATCACTGACTCCGTGCCTCGGAGAGCACGTTAAGCAGTTCGTCCCGGACGCTGTCAATAAATGGCGGTCGTTACAATCCCCAACCCGCAGTGGAGCAGCGTGGTGGATTTAAGCTCCAAACCACCTCCTCACCCTGGGGGAGGCCTAAGCCCCTGCAGTGGGGTAAAAACGGGCTGATGATGATGATGATACCTATTACGGTTCAGCCGATACAAACCTCTGACAGACGGACGGACGGGCGGACAGACAACGGAGCCTTAGTAATTTATTTCCGTTGGTTCCCTTTGGGTATGGAACCTTACCTAACCTTAATACGTATAAGTATATCTGCTGTGTAAATCACAATTAAACGATGTCGCTGCGTTCGTTTCACGCTTCAGGAAATGAACAGATTTCGTTTAGATTTGATTCATGTAGATTTCTTAGAATACGAAGACGTATAAATATAGAAACGTGAATGAGAGTAGAAATAGAATCGGGAGCTGTTTAATTATAATAAGACAGTTATGATAATAGTATTAAAAGCTAGATACGAAATTATTTCAAATACTTGTGTATAAAACTCATAGAGTCATAGTAATGTTAATTACCAAAATATGATTGTATCATTTTAATTTCTCACATTAAACTTACTAGCCATGGAGTTCAATGATTATTGGCCGTATCGAATTTTCCGCGTTTTAGGTACTTTGAATTGTCTTCATAAAAATTCATGACTTTGAAAATCGTTAACGTCGCCTCATTCACGGTTTTCCGTTTTGTTAAACGTTTCGCGTTTTTTTTTCTCTCAAATATGTACATTGGTAAGGGTTCAGGGATTTTTTGTTATTACTAGAAATATAGTTCTTGCTTCGCCTTGTTCATAAACTGACGATTAATAATAATAACTTAACAATTTAAACACTTGACAACTTAACAGAATATGACCTGAAAAAAGTACTTATCATCAGTCAAGCAATGGATGACCCCCATAATAAGTACTGAGGAATACGAAGAAGAAAAAAATATGCGTCAGCGGGAATTATGGTTCTATGGTCTTCGGTTTCCTCGTATTCGATGATCTCGATGATCAATTGCTTTAGTGAAGGTGAACCATTAAATTTTTTAACCATTAAAGAACACTTTTCTTATTTTGAATCTTGATAAACATTTAAAAATAAAACAAAATATGTTTGTTCAGTTTTACCGCTTGTAATTTTGGCCTGTCTGTCTGTCACAGGCATTTCATTTGAAGGCTATTAGTACTACGTTAGTAGATTGTTCGCCGAGGGAAGAAAATGACCGATAACCGCTGAGTGCGAATTTGAGGTCCGACGCCGCAGGCAGAGACCTTAAACACAAGAAGCGGGAATCGCACTTTCTCCAAAGTGATACCTACTACTTTGTACTATATCTACGAGGGAAATGAAATAAATAAAATGTTCATGAATTAAAGTTAATATTAAAATTACTACAAATATCAAAACTTACAGCAATGCTTTTGCCGGTTCCAACAACTTGCCAATAACACCTTGAGCTTTTTTATTCTATTGGAGTCATCAAATCGTCACTATCGCTTCTAGAGGACATTTGTAGTAAAATTATTATGTGAATTAAGCAATTTATATATCACAAAAAAAATCTGCTCGCTTTTTATATAGATTCACGCAGTTTGACGGCTCTGTTCCTAGTTTGCCTTTTTTTAAAAATTGTAATTCAGAATCAAAAGCAAGTGACCCTTTTGCGTCTTCATATAAACGGTTCGTATTTTAATATAAGAAAAGATAGCGGGAGTAATGCGTTTTCGTACATTTTTTTCTCCCATGGAATAAAGAAGGGCTTTCCACCTTCTTCTTTGAAGAGTACTAGAGTGCTTTCCGCGCAGGTGTAGTATAAAGTATATAAATCTAGTATATCAATTCACTAAATCTAGGAACTCAGTTCATGGGCGACTGGACGCTTGAAAGACGAAACATTTTCTAGTTTTTGTATAGAATCCGCTTTCGAGCGCGACTGTGTCGTCGCGTCCGAAGATCGCCTCTGCGTCAGTATTTCGTATCCGATGTCGTTTCAACGACAGATGGCGTCTATTACTCTAGTCGATTGAGCGACTGTAAAAGTCGCCCGACGTCGGTACTGGCTGAACTGTGTACAGAGTCGCAGGTGGTCGCAGCGTCGTAGCCGAGTCGCTCAAGCGTCCGCTCGCCTGTCGTCAAGCTACTGAATTGCAAGCTAGCGTCGTGTCGCCCGTGAAAGGTCGTAATATCGCTGAAGCGACTAAAATGTTTAGTCGCATACGCATCTGGTCGTCGACTATACTACACTACACTAGTATACAAATTTACATCCGATCTATGCAAGTAGCAATCTCTTTACATGGCCACTTTTCTTAACCTAATAGTGTACGCAGGAAATATTACATTAACAAAATAAAAATGCTGTAATTTCTGTATTTAAAATTCAAAAAATAATTTCCGAAATATCAGGGTTAATAATACATCATCAAAGCTCACGAGATTATCTGTAGACGGCAAAGAAACAGGGAATGTAGAGTACGACGATTTCAGGTCGGAAGTCGATCCATAAGTTTAAGTCACGCCTTTCTTGCGAAAATCTTCCGTAGAACATTTCCAATTTGAAAGTTTTAATGCTATGAGGTGAGGCGTATATATCGAAACAGGTAAAAAGAAACACCGATATCAAGCCTGGAACAGATGAAATAGAATGTTCCTGTTCCAAGGTACCTATTATTTGTAACGTATCAGTAGTATCACTATGCCTATTAATTAGGATAATCTCACTCACTGTTACAATGATTGACAAAATAAGCAATGACGAAATTTCACTGGTTTTAAAACAGGTAACGCGTTCGGCATAACTGGTGACATTACGTTTATCGAAAATCACGTAACGACCCACCTAGCTTTTATTGTTTTGCCAAGTGAATTAGATGTAGTTATTTTGCAACTGTTATTACTATTGAAACAGTAACACTGAGACCAGGTACGCAATTGGCCCTGTTCTGTTACGTCTGAGTGTCTGACATCTCTTTATTAAGTGGTCATTTGAAAATGTAATCAAAATGCCAGTTCCACTTCCAAGAAAGTAAACACCTAGAGTCTGCGCCACCAAAGAAGCCCCACAACAACAACACAAAAAAAACTTTGTAAGTGGTTATTTCTCTGTGTTTATGACAATTTCGTCGAATGGGAATTTTATTGTCTGATATCGTGTAAAAAGTGATTTGAGTGCGACCCGAGATATAATTGTTAATATACACCTTTAAAAAAACTGATAGGTTTTTGTAACACCACATAAATAAATTAATTTAAAAAATATTTTCATACACAATATTTCATGAAAATCAGTCCATCCGTTTAGGAGTTCAGTGATATACGCACGGACAGAAGTGATATATATAAAGACATTATTATGTTAAGTGATTGTAACAGTTTCGTAAAAGATGATATAGGTGGTGTGTAACGTTGGGACCGGTTCTTTAATTGGTCGTATAAAGTTTGTTTGACCTGTGACCAACTTACACACACGTGACGTAAGTGAATATATCACAAAGATATATTACTCGTCAGTTGACGTCGTGATAGCCAAGTGGTACAGCGAACCTGGTTCTTGTTTAGAAGGCCGTGGTTCGATTCCCAGAGCATGTACCAATGAGTATTTTTTTACTTATGTACATAATTATCACTGACTCTGTGCCTCGGAGAGCACGTTAAGCCGTCGTCGGTCCCGGTTGTCATCAATTCAGTGCAATCCAATCATCTAATCCGCAATAGAGCTCCAATTTCCCTCATCTCGAGGGGAGGCCTAAGCCCCTGCAGTGGAGCATTCATGAGCTGATGGTATAGTATGGTATGAGGTTTGTTAGGTTCGGTTAGTAAGGTCTAGTGTTGGCAACGAAGATGGGAAAACGGCAAGCACGTACAGTTCAAGGCCTCGCTCGCGTGGATCACCTATACGTGTACATATTAGTATTTATTAAACGTTATTAAATGTTGATTTTTCAAAAACACTGAAACACATCATTTCTAACCAAAAGGATAAATACAAATTTTTGTGGTTTTAACTTTAAAATGACGAAATTCGCATATTAACTTTCATTTCCTATTTCATCTCATTAGGGTTAAATTTCCATAAATTTTGAAATAAGAATTTAAGTTTATATCGCACTAATACTTACAAGATTACAACCAAACCCCTATAAAACACTATATCCAAAATCGCACGCGTACGTAATTTGCGTCTGAAGCTAACGACACGCCGCGCCGTTTAAATCATCAGTGGCCACCTATATCTGAAAAACGTATTTTTTATGCGAAATAACTACGGATTTCTTGGCATTTTTCAGTTTTGTGAAAATAAGTCAATTTTAAAACGATTATTCCATATATTTGTGTCCAAAAAATTAAAATTAAAAATATTTGATTTGGTTCCTTTTTTGATCTATTCAAATATTTTATTTGCGTAGTTAATTCAAACAAACATTTTAACAAATTTCTGATTATACGTTTCACTTGATCACCGAAATACATTAAAATAATAAACTTTCAATATTTCAGAGAAAACCGTAATTAAACTTTAAGCTCATATTGATAGCGTGGTCACATGTACGCAGTAAAGGATTCAATTTCAAGCAACGGGTGGCTGCGATCGTTTTATAGCAGTTCATTAGAATAAGATATTTATTTTTTATTTGTTGTTTGTTACAAGAAAAGATTTTTTAATAAAGTTTTCTTATGATATCCTTCTGAATGCTCTGATCAATTAGTCGTTACTGTTATTTGGCACGAATTTAAAAATTCATGCCGTTTACACCAGGTGTGTTTATAATACATAAAATAAGGTACAGATTGAATAAAATTTAATATCTTTTAAAATTCAGACTGAATATGTTTTTTTAAGCGAACGTGCCAAGTTTTCGTAATTTTTTGAATAGTATGTGGAAATTTTTAGGTAACAAATATGAAAGACCCAAAAACCGTAAGAAATTAAATATTTGCCTAAAATTATTAGTTATTTTGAATAAATAATAAATTTATGAATAAATAAATACTGATTGTGTTTGATAACATAGGTTCTATTTGATTATCTACAACTTGAATATCTATCAGTAAACAGAACTACAAAATACTGAGATTTGTAATTGTGGTACGCAAAATAGGAAATTCTGGCAAATCTCCATGCAAACGACGTTAACGGCTGCACCTCATTTAACCTTAACCGATTGCTTGAAGAAAAATTATATAGCATGCAAATCAACAAATACTATAGGTTTATGTGTTTTTAATTCTGCAAACATTTTGATACATCATAAAAAAAAACTCAAATAGCTATTTTTATTGTTAGAGGTTATTTCCCGATAAAAAAAAATTACATCGTGCAAAAATGAAATAATTTCCAAAAAAAAAACCCGCAAAATTAAGTTTTTTTATTCTTAAATAGTCTCTTAAATTACGAAATGACAGAACAAGAAGTACGATAATTCGAGCGATCGATTGACCGAGAAGTTAGAGACCCTAACTGCAGAAGCAAAGATCGCGGGTTCTATATCCGCCCGGAACAAATGATTGTGTGCATGAACATGTCTATTTGTTCTGTGTTTGGATGTAAAAATGTCTATATAAGTATATATCATAAATAATATTTAAGTATATATATCAGTTGTCTAGTACCCATAATACAAGCATAATACTTACTTTGAGATTAGGTGTGTGTGGGATGTCCCAGGTATTATTATTATAAAATTATTATTATAATGAATGAACGCACTCGTATAAGTACAACCTAAATTTTCCTTTGCTGTATGCTGTATGTTTCCTTAAACGTAAATTTTTAATAAGTAGTAAAAACAATCCTCCGTGGTAAAAACCATAAACTCGACAGCAACTTACATTTTCCCTCGTTAATTATTCATGTATTTCGTTAACACTATTTCGTGAAACCGAGCCTCCATCCTACTTTCAGCAAAGTTAAAGTTAATTCTTAAGGTCAATTTCTACGTACTTTCGAACCTAAACAACATTCAAGTGTTACAACTGGCTGGCTGATGAGATTTTGACAGATTGCAAAATGTTGACAGATAGGTACTATTATCCTGCTTAGTTTATACCTATTGCACTGGGATCACAATAAATGACATTGAAATTTGCGTAATTACACAATGACAATAAGCGTTTGGCCGAATGGTTAGAGAACCTAACTTCAAAACCAAAGGTCGTGGGTTCGATCCCGCCCGGGACAAATATTTGCGTGCATAAACGTGTCTATTTGCTCCATTTGTGCGTGTAAAATAAAAATAATATGTATATATTATAAAGAATAAGGCGAGTTCTGGAATGGAGGCCACGTACCGGAAAGCGAAGCGTTGGACGCCCCCCGGCCAGGTGGACAGATGACCTGAAGCACCATAGCGGGAGTACTTGGATGCGGAAGGCGGAGGACCGTGTGTAGTGGCGAGCCTTGAGAGAGGCCTATATCCTGCAGTGGAGAGACACGGGCTGATGATGATGATGATGCAGATGATAATAAAGAATATTTTACTACGTATCTATATCAGTTGTCTAGTAACCCATAACACAAGCATTATTACGCTTGTGTTATGGGTTACTAGACAACGTGAGCGAGTAGGTACCAAAAGTGGTACATACTCGCTTACTTTGGGACTAGATGGCGCTGTGTGGGATGTCCCATGTATTATTATTATAAACATATGCTATCCCGCTTTTGCTAAACATAACGAATGTGCGCAAGCAACACCAAAAGCAATTTTAGCTACGATATACAATGCATAATCGCTGCCAGCGTGTACAGATAAGTACATCACACTCATATACCTATATCTGTGTTGTTTGCTTCAACTCTCGCTGCGCGACCTGTACATAGGTTGGGACCATATTGGGACTTAGACGAGTAAAGATTAGAAAAAATCTACTCCTTGATCTACTGTTACTTAAATTTTCAACCATTTGTAATCTGTCAAAATTTTACCAGCCATTGTTATCATATTTTAAATTAATAAATGTTTCGATGAATACAACTGTTCTAGAAATAAATAAATATGTTTTTTTTTTTAAATCTATGCAATGTCTCTTCCTAAAATATTATAGGCATGTTCTAGAAAAATTTCCACGGAAGGATATTTTTGGTTCAACAACTCTACCTATTTATAGTTCGACACAGTATTAGACAGCAGATTCATCAAGATGGAGCTTTTCATATTTTGAAACGATCTAAAACCCGAGCAAAATGAGAGACTCAGAGATCCAATATACCCATCTCTGCTTATTTAAACATTTTGTTAGGTAACTACACATGAAATATATTCAGAATGTTTATTTACTATTACTCTACGAATTATTTTGATATTTAGCTTGTGGCATACATTTTTTTGCTAAAATTTTTATGCTACAATGCGGTATCTATATCTAAATCCATGTTCACAATATGATCTAAGTTTTCTGGCGCTAATAAAGCAAATAATAATCTTTTTAAAATTAATTAATTAATTGACTCTATTAATTATTTTTATACTTTTCCTGATATTAATTTGAGAAATCTTACCCTTTTTTTCAATAATTTTCTTTTTTAAACGGAAAACCTGATGTGTGTAGTCATTTTCAATTTTAATTATCGAGATATACATTAATTAAAATCGGGCCAAAAATTTCAGATATTCCCTACAAGGGGGATCATCTAATTAATTTTCCAATCCCTTTAATCCCTTCTAATCAACACGTACAACGTGGTATGAGGTAGAAGTCTTTGTCCGATTTCCGGTTAATGATATAACGTTAAACTCACATTCAAGAGTTTAACACATAATGTTAGAAATATCTTGGCAAAATTAATATAGATTATAGTTGCATGGCATGGGATTATAAACTAAAGGATTGAAGATAAATTCAAAGAAATTAATATAATGACAGTGTATTTTTTTAAATATATCTATAGTATGTTCATAGAAATTCGCAGTACCCATTACTAAGTTCCATAAAATAAATAATTTATTCAAAAGTATTGTGTAAGATTTGACTATAAACTTCCAAGGAATGTAACAAACTTGTCAATAAATATATTCAAAAATTATGTAAAACGACAATTTACGTTTGAGCCACAGACCAGTCAACCTATAGACCACGCTTTAATAAACGTCAGTATGAAAACGAAATCGCCAAAAAGTGGCGGGGTGCGGGGAGAGGTCGGCTAGTTTTCATTGGCTCGTTCAAAATTGACAATTTAATGGCTTCCTACCTGCTTACAACTGACGGCTCACTAGTGACATAGTTATGTAGTGTCACTACATAGCCTTGGCGAATGCTAAAGCGCGGTCTATAAGGTTGACTTGTCTGTGGTTTGAGCTCATTACAATTTAAAAGAATACATAAATGATATAAAAACTAGTGATAAAAATTTCGTTGTAATGTCTAAAAAAAAAACCGTTTGACGTTCAAAAAGGACAGTAGAAGGTCCTATTTGAAAAATAATGTTTTTTTTTTAATTTACTTTATTTTTATCTATTGAATTTATATATTTCAAATTTTTATACATTTCTATGGCAACAATAAATAACGTCAAATATCTGATACAAATTGAAACTAAAGAATTGATCTAACTATACATCGGTCGAGAGATTGTTGTGAGTTGACATAATAATATAATTTTGAATTTAATTTTGTGTCATTCGTGCATGTAAACGATAATAATTTTTGAAAACGGGAATCGTCCAACGATTCAAATTCACATCGACCATTCGGTTACTATGCCGATTACGACCTGTCAGGAACCCAAACTCTCGACGGCCGATATATAGCTTGTAAATTATCTTTCAAATATGTATTAACATTTTTTTAGCATTGTAATACGTCAATAAAATCAATTTCTTTTGGAACTACCTATGTAACAAATTACAGCCATAACAAACTAAAATAAAACAAAAGTCTATACTAAATTAAAATCTAATTAATCATTACACTATTGCAGGGATATATATACGGCTGTATGGTAATCAATCATAGAATTAGAACCGCCTGCCTCAACTACTTGATATTTCTATCTGATATCTACAAATAAATTAAGCCGCAATCACACAAACATGTGAGCAATGACTGGTTTGACATATAGAATATCTAGTTCCTAGAACACTTGACAAGTTTCCTTAGATAAAATAAAACAAAAAACCTTCAATAAATGCCATTGAAGGACGTCGTTATCATATAACTGCGAAAGGACTCGGGCACGCAATACTCGTATTTGAATAATTATTTCCTTTTTCTGGTAAATCGTGAGTTTTAACCGTCGCCTCGTGTACCTATACCGGTTATTGGATTTAAACCAAAACGGGGGTCCCTTTGCTTCGGAAATAGCGTCGCTTAAGTACATCTCGTTAATTTCCCGCACACAGTTCGGTTTAAGTTATTGGGTCACGTATATTATTGAGTACGTAATAAGTGCGCCTTCACTTATGTCATACGATTAAGCGCAGAATAAAAATTTTGGTTTATATGCGGCTATAAACAGATCCCGAAAAATTTGTTTTGATTCGGTTATATTCACTGGCTGATGTCCTATATACACTATATTCTAGTACGGGGTAACTCTGCGGGGTAACTATTTGTATATAACTTAAAAAAGCGTCTAGCTTATGTAACTATCGGTCTATTCATTTATCTCCACGTAAAAAATCACATTTCGTTGCTTCTTTACGACTCGAAGACTAAGCGTGAAAAAAAGACAAACAAATATATTTTTTCTTAAATTAACTGACTTTCGGATTAACTATATTTGCGTGGATTCGCGATTTTTATAGTGAAAATCAGCCGGAATTCAATTTTAGTTGCCTCTGTTTGTAGACTAGGTAAAAGTCAAGGTTTTTGATCGAGGTCAACCCTATATTAAATATTATGCAATAGTGTTTGAGACACGATGAGAGTGAATCTTTTCAATCCTACAACTGAATTGTTATTCGAATGAAGATGTTTTCGGACGTGAATGAGTATATGTAATATGTACAAACTTATAAAAGAAAGGAAATGTTTCAAAATATATCGGCACCCAGGCTAGGAAGTACAGTTCTTCAAATATATGCAATCAAGGAAATTACAAGTTTTACTATGAATTCAAGCAATCTAGGGTTTTTCGTAGCTGTAAAAAATATATATTGAATTCAACAATAGCTACACTCGGACATGAAAATGGTGGATAGAGATTGGATTAGAAACAGTCACATATCCTAGCACTGTCCTATGACACTCCAAACAATTTTTTTATCGAAATAGCGCTGCCTACGTTTGTGAAAAAAAAAGAGATAGGTATATTTTGAGTGTTTCATGTGTGAAAGTAACGCCTAACGTAAGCAGCACTATCTCGACATAAAATTTGTTTGGAGTAGGTCTTCTGTTTTGACTCAATCTGTCGTTTGTCAATTTTGACTGATTTTGACATTTGTCTATAATAATATGTCATATCAGCATGGTCTTTTTTTAGAGTAAAATATTTAAGAAATCATTTTTGTACGACGAATATACTAAACAAATAAAATTTTGCCTATTTTTCCTAGGATCCTTCTATTTTTCGTTATTTTATTAATAAAGTGTACAAAATGCTTGTCCAGAATAAAACATCTCCTTTAGTAATTATAAGCCACTAATTTAAATTATTATTTTTAAACGAATAGGGTATTTGACTAATATTGAAAATATTACATTTATTAAGAAAATATAAAAATATCTAACATATACGATAACAAAATAAACATAATCATATTCGGTTGAAAACTATAGAACTTATAAGCGATTAACAATTTTTCTTAATCTCCTTCTTGAAAAAAAAAATATATAAAATCATTTTAAATGGGCTGACGTCACCTTGCGGTATTACCATCTCTAACAAAGTTTTAAATTTTGAACATTCATAACTTTGATATTATTATTTTTTTAAAAATCTTTATACTGTTATTATATATTTAGAAAACTCTTTCACATAAACTAATTAAAAAAATAGTCGATTACTCTATTACAATGTTCAAGTAATTAAAAAGAACTACCGCGACAGTTATGTCAAATTGGCGAGAACGACGCTCTAAAACCATAGAGATATATGACTAGAATAGGCAAGCTCTCTCTATAAAGCCCTGTACGTAACGGTTAGGTATGGGAGAAAAAAGGATAGAAAACAACTGTACCTAGTTGTATCCTTGTTTTACTTTTAAGCGGCAGTGCTTATTAGGACACTCATTTGATAGTCACAGTGGTCACAGCTATCAATCAAAGAGCTATTAACTGCGGTTGCTCAAAATAAAAAGAGATAGACTTAATATTATTCTGTATAAATCGAGGTACTTATATAAGGCTGTGGGCATGCTCATTCTCTGTCTCTTTCTGTTGAAAACCGCATTTCGGACTGGCTTACCTACTATTCTATTATGACTATGTCTACAACTGTGTCTGTTACGTGTGTTCACAGCTCTGGGAATTGGCTAGTGCAAAGCGCGGTATGACACACACACCTTCATATTAGTTCTATACAGTATTTCTATAACAGGAATCGGTCAAAGTTGACGGGTCGTCATGTTTAACTGTCTGAGATTAGCGTTAAATTAAAACGAGAAACGGTTTAACGTGAATTATCCGTGTAGTTAAGTATTGTGAAAAAAAATATTTGTAATTAATGTTGATAGTGTAGACTGTGACATCTCTTTAGCACTAGCATTAGCGTGCATTCAATCAGTGGAGATTGAACCGGGTTGATTTCTTTCTTCCTTGTTGCATTGAGTGCTTGTAGGTGCTTGTGTCTGTCCTGTTTTTTATTTCTAATTACAGTAAATAGTTATTAACTGAATAACAGCCGACTATTATTAATATATAGCAAATATAAAATAACCTACAATTAGAAAGGTACTTAGCATTTTTTTGGCGAGGTCGTACGAATAACAAAATAATTGGGATTAAAATTTTTATGTTAGTGTTTCCTAAACGCACAGAATAGGTAATAAGTACTATCACAGATTATCTTGTATATTGTACCGCAGCGGCACGTCGAGTTTTAGGTGTATTTTATACCTACGCACGGAATGACAGATGCCTGGTTAAAGCCCACTCCCTTTAAACTTTATTCCCCTTGTCTTGTTTACTGAGAACCGACAAGTGTGTATATTCAAGTTGAGCCGCTAAGCCTCCATAGCAACGCGGCTTAATGTTTCATAGAGAAAAGACGGTATTACAATACTTCTATTTATTTTTCAAACCACGTATAGAGCTCTCTATGTACTAGTATTTGCGTAAGAAAACGTAATATGGTAATTAAAATTTAATAGTTATTTAAGATACACGTGCGGAAAGTAAGGTTTTATACGAATAAGTGACAAATTGAAAACACGAGCGCAGCGAGTGTTTTCATTGGCTAAAACCTTCGGATTTCATTCGGATAAAACCTTTTACGCTCAAGTATCTTACAACATTTTTCAATGCATTTTGCGAGCAAATACAACAAGAAAATAAGTATAATAAAGAATAGTTATTTATTTCACCAAAGCCTATTTACAACGAAATGGCGCGCTTTATTCGCAGAGCGCGCGTTTCATACAGTTTTTTTTTTCTTGAGGCAAAGGTACAGTATACGTACAGCCAATAATGTGAAAAATATTTTTGTTTACGGAAACAAAACACGTATTTTCAAATGAGATAATCAAGAATCTTATGTGTTATGGTGTTTATCATCATTTAATTATTGCTAGAGCGCGCATACTTATAAATAATTTTTTTTTTCGGATATCAAAACCTCCTTGCATCTTCGTAATTTTTAAAATTTTATGACTTGCCTGATGCACCCTAGAGTCAAAAAATTTAAAAAAATATTTCACTCGTGAAATAAAGGATTTCAGTACTGTTTTATTTCACGCATGAAATAAAAAGTCGGTTTCTGCATAATTTTGTTACACAAAAAAGAAAACTTTACGAACAACTACATTAAATATATATATATATATATACAAGCGTTGCTCAAGCAAACGACAAAATAAAGAGCAACACTGGATCTGTCCGTTTAGCTCACATATCTTTGAAAGAATTGGTTTTTAGTTCAAAGGAAAAAAAGTCGTTAAATAAAACCGGCCAAGTGCGAGTCGGACTCGTGCTTTCAGTTATTTTTTTAATTTTATTTTAAACTTATTTCTTTGAGAACAAACAGCATAAGATTCAAAGAACACTTAGTGCCTTACAGATAAATATTAGTAGTACCACAGAGAACAGAGTTGGTTAGAGGTGCCATGTGACGGTATTTCTTCAAACACGTGTCACACAAATAATTACGCCTTCAACGAATATAAGTAAAATTATTACGCATACATGAATAGTTTTGTCTCAAATTTATATCATTTTAATATAATGTAACTAATGAAGTCTAATGGTGATACCTAACAACTAAAAAAAAAAATGGATGGTTGTTAAAATTTCACCCTACATAGAGGTGTCAGACATGTTATTGTCAATGAACGAATAAAACAAAAAAGCCACTAAACACATATTTCTAACTAAAAATAACAACAACAAAAAATATTTGTGTGATATAGGTAGCAAGAAAATAACAATTTTCAAAATTATTCTTTTACTGGTGCGGTAATAAGACGTCGCTTCTTGCCATAATGCATGATTTTAGGTTAACGGTAAGTACTCTATAGTGTCAAAACACGCTGCTTATATGGTCGTATTTTTCATTGGTTTGATTTAGAAACTTGATTTTTTTTACATCTCCAAGGAATCATAAACCTAAGTGCTTGATATTAATTTCAACTTGATACCTTTATGCGTTCTTGAGAAAAAAGGTATTTATTAAAAAATATTTTTTTTTACTGTGATATAACTACAAATTAATGTTTTTCCGACTTTTTTTTTGCTTGTGTTGTAAGATCCTGTTTCTTGCCGAAGTTCATAATTCCAGCTCAACGGGAAATATTTTTATATATGTTTTGATTTACTTGCGAATATCCAAAATATGACGAGCTCATTGTCCGGCTAGACAGATTTTATTTGGCCAAGCAATTTTTTTTAAATATTTCTTTTTAATAGAGCGAACCATTTTGAGCATAAAAGTATGAATTGACTAGAAGCCCTCTTCTGAATTTACCGTCTAACCATTCATACTCTAGCTAGCTAGTGCAAGATAGCGAGTTTCAGTCTGCAGTCTGTTTAGTTTGATGTTTTCGATACAGTGAAGTGACATTTCTATTGAAACCGAACGCTGGCGTCAAATTTATTTACTTTATGATTTACTAGCGACCGCCCGCAGCTTCGCTTGCGTAGACTACACATTCCTGTTTTAGGTAGTATTAATTTTCGAAATGGTTTATACATACCTACTTTTTGCTGAAACTAATATTGGGTACACCCATTCAAACTTTCAATCTTCATTCTCCCCACTCCTTTAAGAAAACCGATACTCCCATACTTTTCACCTCCTGTTTCCCACCCTTAAAATTTGGAAATCCAAAAACCGTGAAACACATTATTTATTTATGTCAAAATTTTTATGTTTCTAACTTTAAAGAACAAAGACTCATACAAAGCCCTTCCGTCCCTCCCTCCTTAAATTTGAAATTTCCAAATATTTCTTTCGTAAAAAATGGATACGTTATAAAATAAACCACTGTTCCAAATTTCGGCTTCCTAGACTTAGTAGTTTCGGCTTTATCTACGTTGATAGATCAGTGAAGACAAACGACAGACAGACACAAAAAGTAGCTGATGTCACTCTTGACAACCTTCTTTCACGTCTGCAAAGTTTCATTAAAATCTGTTGAGCCGTTTTGAAGATTAGCTTGAATAGTAGACACATAGCCGTACAAACAAACAGACGGACAAAAAGTAGTGTATGTCACTTTTGACCACCTCCTTTTCATACCCGTGAAATTTCATTAAAGTCGGTTTAACCGTTTTGGAGATTAGCTCGAATAGACAGATAGACGTACATACAGACATACAAAAAGTAGTGTATGTCACTTTTGACCACTTTCTTTCCATATCTGTGAAGTTTCATCAAAATCAGTTCAGCCGTTTTGGAGATTTGCTCAAATGGACAGACAGATAGATAGTATTATTTTACACATATAGCCTATAGCCTTCCTCAATAAATAGACTATCCAACACAAAAAGAATTTTTCAATTCGAATTAGTAGTTCCTGAGATTTGCGCGTTCAAACAAACAAACAAACAAACAAACAAACTCTTCAGCTTTATAATATTAGTATAGATGGTATATGACCACCGCTTAGCCTTGTGGGTAGCGACCTTGCCTACAAAGCTGGAGGTCCCGAGTTCGAATCCCAGGTCGGGTCAGTATTTATATGATGAATATTGATACTGGTACCGCGTCTTGGTTGTTATATGTATGTGGTGTCTTCGATTAGTACCCAAAAACACAAGCTAATGCTTAGTTTGGGGCCTAGACGTTGTTGTGATGTATACGCTATCATTATTATTATTATTTTGACTGCGATTTTAATATTTTGCCTTGCAGCAAGTAGGTAATTTTTTTTATTAATTTTCAAAATTTTCAAAGTGATTAAAGGTGCTTAAGGGTAGTCACAATCTGACGTATGATGTGATGTTTGACGCATGATTTCATACGTGATGACAGACTACGCATATTATTATTTACGTTTACTACAAATTATTTTCAATAACATCTGATCATATTACTATGTGTAGGTAATAGACAATGATTTTTTTTTCTTTTTTACTTGTTACTAATACCATGGCTAATACTTTACACATAAACTGTCATAATATAAATGTGAAACAGAGGTCAAACCAAGGTCAAACCAAGGTCAAACCGTAAAATTTATTTTCTTGAAGTAATTAGTAACGTCTTACGGTTTTCAGAGCTCCTAATAGCAAAACATGGCTAGCAAAAATTTTATCTTGAAACGGTTTTAGAATCGGCCTAATCTATTTTTACTTTACATACCTACCGAATTAATTTAAACAGAAATTTATAAATCAGTTGGGGAACACTCCATATTTTTTTTTATTTAATTAATTCTTATTTCGCTAATGCGAAAAAATGTAGCGAAAAACCACAGATCAAAAATAATAATACTAATAACGTATACATGAACAACAACTTCTAGGTCCCAAACTAAGCATGAGCTTGTGTTTTGGGTACCAAGCGAAGCCACCACATACATATAACAACCAAGACCCGGTGCCAGAATCAACATTCATCATTTATATACTGACCCGACCTGGAATTCGAACCCGGGACCTCCAGCTTCGTAGGCAGGGTCGCTACCCACTAGGCTAAGCGGTCGTCAAAAAATCGTAGAACAACACTGTCGTAATATCGAGTGACATATCTTTATGTGAGTGAAATATATTCGCGAACAAGTGAAAGCTGCCCGTAACGGATTCCAACGAGACACTTATATCACTTTACCTGTTCCCATTTGCATAATCGACCGCCTTCGTTCTTGCTCGAGCGTCTATCGGGCATGATTTACATTTAGCGGGTATCTTGTTACGTTGTGATGAAGATCTTCGATGCTAATACTTCGGCCTTAAGAAAATCGATTGCGAGGCATTTAAAACTATAGTGTCGTTTAGGATGATTAAAATATCTTTGCGTGCATTGATTATCGTATGTGTAATCTATTTAGAGTTATTACAAAATTAAACTTAATAAACATTTGGTTTTAAAAAGTGTATTTTTTAAGTTTTATTTTTAAACTTATACTTAACGATCATTTAAAAAACGCATCAAAATTCGGTTCATCCATTCGGGAGCTACGATGCAGCAGGCTGAAAAATAAACAGAGAGATAGAAATGACCTAGTTAAGTTAATCCCGGTTAGACCGGCTTTCAACTAAGAAAAACCCGCGTTGATTTGGTCATCCATTCGAGAACTACAATTCAGCAGACAAACAAATAAACAGACAGACAGATATAAGTGTTGCTAAAACAATTCCGGTTTGATCAGCTTTTAAATAAGAGAATCCACGTTGAAATAGCTTCGTCCTTTCGGAAGCTACGTGCAGCATACAGAAGCTACGATAGATAAAATAGAGATATTTAAAATAGTTTTAAACATCTCTATTTTTTATATATCTCTATTTTTATCTATCTATTTTAAAATCTATCTAATTTAATCTATTTTAATATTTGAAGCTACGATACCACAGACAAACATATGGTCAGAAAGCCAGAAATATAGCTAATCATCCCGATCAAACTACTTTCAATTAAAAAAAAAAACTTATTCAAATCGGTTTAAGAGCTACGTGCCATAGACAGACATACAGTCATACATACGAACATAGACCTTAAACTTATAACACCTCTCGATTTCGACGTCGTGGATTAAAAAAAGGTAGTCGCATAATTTTTTTTTAGTCACAACTACGTCTAGGCCCCAAATTAAGCATTTAACTTGTGTTTTGGGTGCCAAGGGAAGACCAATTAATTAATACACTATAAAAAACAAACAAACAGTTTTAATAATTTTTCTTCTATTAAGACTTTTTACTTATTGTGATTTTTATTTTTTTCAGAACTGAGGTATACAAGCCGCATTTTAGAACTTCGCAGTTCATACCTGGATTTACATTTGGTAAGTATATTAAATTAAAAAAAAAATCTTTGTAAGATATTTATTACACTCACATAGGTGATAATACACATGGATGATCTTTCTATTGATGTATAATTTTTTTACAAAAACAGTGGACCAAATAATTTATTCATCTTTTATTACACTATAATTCAATGAATAATTTGCAATTTTTTAATAATTACTTAAATAATTGCTTATGATTTAGATAAAAATATAATTGTGAAAAGTATATTCTAACAATGTCGTAATATATTTAAACTGGTTTTATATATTGTCCACATAAAAGCGACTAAGATTTTCTTTTATCGCATCGCATAAGCTTGTTGTATGGCCAAAAATAGTTACTAAGTATTTTCTATAAACCCACATAAAACATCTCATGTGGAAATGACAAGCAGTTGAAAAATTTAATAACCTTCATCACATGTAGAAAGATCTGTGCAACGATACTGCACACAAATAGGTGAGCGAAAAAAATTTCAACTTTTAATTTATTGTTAATTTTAAATAATTTAGTTTTTATAATTTTGGACGTAATTTTATGGCAGGTCATATAAGACATGCACCTGCCTGTGGCATATATGATCAGAATCACTGAAAAGTTGGCCTAAATATATATGACTCTATGACATGTAGACAAACAGTTGTACTGACGGACAAGACGAATTTGTAAAGGTTCCTTTCTTGTTATTTGGTTATAAAACCCTAGAAATCGGTGCTGGAGATGATAAAGTTTCAAGAAGACCAGTTTTTAATTTTAAAAATTACTGTATACGGGCTATGCCAGTTCATCCTGGAACACACGTTGGTAATATTTTATTTTATTGTGTTTATATTAGAACATTACTGATTTTGTTTAGGCTAAACTAGTTCCTCCTGATGTCCGTGTATTTATACTAGAATATTCTCGTTTTCCTGGGCAAAAATTATGCCCTATTACAGGGGCTCAGGCCTACC
Source organism: Luffia ferchaultella (assembly GCA_949709985.1). NCBI lineage: Eukaryota > Metazoa > Arthropoda > Insecta > Lepidoptera > Psychidae > Luffia > Luffia ferchaultella. The sequence continues at coordinate 23,445,891 of OX453242.1, read as the reverse complement.
TTCGAGATGAGGATGTTTCGAGCTTAATCCACCACGCTGCTCCAGTGCGGGTTGGTTGATTTCAACGACTGTCATCTAAAGATGGCAACCGGGACCGACGACGGCTTAACGTGCGCTCCAAGGCACGGAGTCAGTGATAGTTATATTGGTACTTAAGTCAGAAAAAACTCTTTGGCAGATGCCCCGGGATTCAAACCACAAACTTCTAAACAAAAAGCGGGCTCGTCACCACAAGGCTATTACGACATTATCACAGTGCTAACACGCTTAAGACAAACTAATCCGGCCTAGGATAAATTAGTCGATCCTGAAATCGGCTTTAGTTGGTAACATATACAGAGTGTAATTTAAGACCGGGCATTTATTAAAAATATATGCCACAGATATACGTGCGATTACGATATACCAATTTTGAGCTGATTAAAAACTTATTTTTATTGTTCTAAAAACGCGGTGTAGCTTTAGCACAATAAATACAAAAATGTAAACATAAATAGTGCCTTGCGTGTTATCTCAAAATTACAATAAAATATAAAGTCTCTAAAAATAAAATAAAATTTAGTATCTTTGATAGCTTTATTGATCAAAAAAGCTACGTCATATCGGTAACTTTTTAAAATAAAAAATTATAAGGTAAACGAATAATGTAGGATTTTCCATATAATTTTTATTTCGTTTCACTGCAAATATCTGATCTCAAATAGTTATGTACCTACATCAAATAGAGCCATAAGAATAATACGATGTCAGTCCATTCGCTCCTGCCTCTCCATCCCTCCCCCACCCTTTGAGACACTTGGTCACATTTTCGTAGACTACGACCATATTACATCACAATAGGCCAATGTTTGCTGTTCGTTACAAGCACAGACATAATAAACATTCTAGACGCCCTGTCACTTAACAACTAATGAAGCACTACAATGGCGACCGCGTATGTATGTGTGAGTGTCACTTCACAGCGTATTGGCGGCTGGTAGATTTACTAGTATGAGTGTGTCAAGTTGAGGTGTGCGTACATAGCAAGCTGACTTACTAGGGGTGCATAAATAGTTAGTAATTATATAGTTCGCAAACTTACGTCCGGGTGTTCCTAGGTTCATAGCTACAAATAAACTGATCACGATTTTTTAAAGTCAATAATATTAACTAATAGTATTTTTTGCATATTTATTGTTTTACTTTTATTTCACAGGAGATCGTTGTAAATAGTTTCCGAAATAGCTGGTTTATTATGATCAGTTTTCCAGTAAAATATTTCCAAAACGAAGTACTTATCTATAAATAGGGATTTTTACACATTATTATATTACTATCATGAATTATATAGAGATAACGCGTCGTACCATAAAAGTGTGAGCAAAAAAACATACGCTACATAGAAATTAAGTGTACCTACGCCATTTGAAGCTTCGACATATTAATTCATTGTGAATTTGAATTTTGACATTAAGGTGTGGTCTGTCTAATTTCTAAGTCTGTCAATTTGTTCGGGTTTTCGATCGTTTCGTAGTACGAGACGCTCCATCTTGATAAGCATCTAAGATTACTATAAATAAATACGTATGGAGAAAACTCTATCCCATTTTCATACCCTTTCTTATGTATACTGCGGACACGGAGGAGTGTGAGATTTAGCTTAGTTAAAGTTCATATGGAGAAAGAGAGCAGAACGCTAAAATTTGTATAAAATATTACAGCGCCAAAAGCGCAATTCTAACATAACCTAACGTAACCTCAATAGTCTATCGTTTGTTGCAATAATGGAAGGTTTTCTAAGCTTAGTTGTTAGCGCTGAAAGTAGTGAAGTGTGGCGTTGCAGGTCATTATGGTTGTCAATGTCGATTGATTAGATTGAAATCTACGTTCTCTTTGGTCTGCTTGTCAATTTAAAGTTCTTAACACCAATATTTTGTTTCAAGTATTTTTTAAGTTATATATTTCTGCTTTTATTTTATAAACAAAAGTTGTTTATAAAACGCGTAACTCTCTAAAATTACAACACAGACATTATCGACAACCGCGTTTGATAACCAACAACAGTACGACAGTGCCATCTAGCAACGTCATGTGGTATTTTTTTTTTTTATGATAATCTGACATTTGAATTGAGTTCCTCTCTTCTAAATATAATTATTATCGGTGGTTTCAAAAAAGTGAGTACTGTCAAATTTCGATCACTGGGCGACCAGTAGTGTAAATAAATTCATAGTCTTAGGGCCGTCCATTAATCACGTGATCTTTTTTTAAGCATTTTTAACCCCCCCTCCCCCTTAGTGATACATGGTGAGGTTTAAGACTACCCCCCACCCCCCACCCAGCATCACGTGTATTTTTAGTATCTACAAAAAATCTTTAATTTTAGAATATTATCTTAAATACAGGTATAAAGTATAATCTTATTTTGTTCTGAAATTAAGGACCATGATAAAAATGTCTAGACAGAAAAGTTGCAGGTTGTTTTTGATTGGCATAAAAATAATAATAAACGAATGGTGTACACTACACGCCGCTTTTTTATTTAAAAACCGCGCGTTTGAAAAATAATGAAAAAATAAATACACGTGATATCTTACTACATCCCCCTCCCCCCTTGTGATATTTCGTGATTTTTGTCAAACCCCCCCCCTTTCAAGCCTCACGTGATTAATGGACGGCCCCTTACTACGACTATTACATTTAATGAAAATGTAAATATAATTTGCTCAACTTCAGTTTGCTAGATTTGACAGCTTAAGTGCTGCTTGAAAGGACAGCAAATCAGCGATAACAAGGTCCACAGAGTTGGCGCTTGTTATTGGTATACGCGCGTATACGTAATAATGTTTGCTCTTTTACGAGTACGGTAGGCAAAAAGAAGTTCGTTTGCTTTCGTAACGAAACACGATTTGATTGATTTTACAAGTGTGTTTATATTGGTGACAAAATATCGAAATTATACAGAAATTTCGACATCGTAGTTATAAGCGTATGTCAAGCGAGGGAATGGACTTGATAGAGTAATAAAGTTTGGAAATGAGATTCGGTTTGTAGGATTGGCGAGTCGTTTTTTGGTTCTTCACTACCTCGCCACTAATTCTTTGTTTAGGATTAATTAATCGAGCGGTTCATTTGGATATCTCTGAAGAAACCAACGATTTCAGCATTGCAAACCTACCTCATTTCAGACAATAAATTAAATAAATCAAAAAAAATATTTTAAAGCATTTTAGAGCACATGACGACATATATTCCACGTCCGAACGGCTCAGCTTCACTGGACAACAGACTGTTTTTTTCGACGCTATATCATCATATATCAGCCCATTTATGCCCCACTGCAGGGGCTTAGGACTCTCCTCGGGATGATGGTGTTTGGAGCTTAATACACCACGCTGCTCCAGTGCGGATTGGTGGTGAACGACTGCCATCTGTTGATTGCAATCGGAACCGACGGCTTAACGTGTTCTCCGAGGCACGAGTCAATATTGGTTATGTACATATGTTAAAAAAAAACTCATTGGTACGTGCCCTGGGACTCGAACCACGGCCTTCCAAACAAAAAGCGGGCTCGCTACTACTCGGCTATCACCACACTAGTTAATAATATAAAATTCACTAGGCATATAAAAAGCAATGGCCTTTAAAAATTACAATGTATTTCTGTCGCAATGGGTTTAGGTAAGTAGGTTTTAATAAATAATTTTTATTTTTAAATTTTTGTATATTAGTTATAAATAACTGTAATTTATTTGTATTTGTATGAATAGAGCTTCTAAATCCGGTGCTCAAATGTGACAGCGCTGTTTGGAGAAAACTGTCGACAAATCGTGTTATCCCCAACTTCTAACCGTTAAAGAGTTCTGTAGCTTCCCTCATCAGGTTAGCAGCATGAGATGGTCACACAATTCACGATGGTGACCCAGACGCAAACACCTTTAAAACTAAAAAGTAGAGCTTAAACACGCTATACGGGCTTATAAAATTTGAGGCTATCTCTCGATTTTCCTGGGATTCTATCATCAGATCCTGACTTGATGGACCACCTAGGGAAAGTACCCTTTAAACAAAAAAGAATTTTCCAAGTCGGTCCACAATAAATTGACGACAAAGATATCGGTGAACATACATAAAAAAAAACATACATATGAACGAACATTTGACCTCCTCCTTTTTGAAGTCGGTTAAAAATGTAAGATGTGCGAACATGCGCGCAACCTACATCAGCATTTATAGGAATGGTAAAAAAACATTTCTTATTCATATAAGTTTATATTGGTAGGTACCATAGTGTAAATAAATTTGACAGCAGCGTATGGTTTTAATAGAGTCCGAAATGTCACTTGACAATGTCGATACTGTCAAACGCATTTTCGTGGGGGTGAAGCCTGGCGCGCAGGGACCTCGTGGATTGAAACCGGACTGAAACTTTTCAAAGATACACCAGCTAACTATAGTATGAGTGGTTAGACCGTAAGCGCAGAAGAGTGCTTCTAGTCAATTCGTACTTTTTTGGTTGGTATGTATGTAATACTTTATATATTGATATTTTGCTTTGTGTCATATTTATATATGTTACTGATACGTGCATATATACAGTTTATTTAAATAGCTTAATTTTATGTATTATAGTATAGGTGCACAATGAACTACCAGATATTATTCCTCATGTTTGTTTTATTTATTCATTCAAAGATTGTCTAGAAGAGATTACCCTTAGCGATAAGAACGCCCCTTGTGCCGAACTTATTTATTGAGATTTTTTTTTTTATAAATTACTTTCTGGTGTAGGCATACTGAATAATCTCATTTTCCATTCCATTCAATCAGCCTTTTTTATACCCCACTGCAGGGGCTTAGGCCTCCCCTCAAGATGAAGAGGCTTGGAGCTTAAATCCACCACGCTGCTTCAATGCGAGTTGGCAAATATAATAATTTTATTATATTATACTAGAAATTAGGACAAATCGACGTTATCTCCGATACGTTTCAAACATTTAAAAATTGGATTGTTAGACAATGTAGGTACTTCTTTTTCAAAACCGAAAGAATTTTCAGATTCCAGAAGGATTTCTGATGAATATTATATTTAGGTACATATAAATCTTTGACAATAGTATAATGTCTGGACCATAGGTCTGGACGAACGTTCGCCATACAACGTCAATAGAAATGGCAGGCCAACTTTTACATACTTGTATGTGTGACTCAACAGACCACATACTTTCGTGAATTATAACTGAACAGTTAGGTGATATTTTTATTTACGTTTTTTGACGCCAACTCGCTATCCAGACATTATATAAACAAATGTTTGAATCAATTATGATTATTCATGCGATTGGAAAAGTGTAAAAGGTTTCTGTTACACATTGAAGTAATAAAATTTCATGCTCATAGAATTATTTTTCAGAATGCGAAAGAACAGTTTTTTCTTTAAATAATAAACGGGAGGAAAATAAAGCTTTATTTAGAGCTTGTTTAGTAAACTATGTTTTGTTCTAAACTTTCGATTGTGACACTTAAGTTCAAAACTTATTGTAACTAAACAAAATAAAACAAAGGGACAAAAAATAAAGGGACAAAACTTATTGTAACTAAACTAGATCTAAATAAACGTTTCTGAATTAGACAATAGTTGTTTTAAGCCCTGATTGGGCCTACATACTGAAAATGGTACGTACATTTGAGATTCAACAATTTAGTTGTACTGTAGTACACAAAAATTTAAATAAGTAAATAGGTTAGGTACCGACTTATATTTTAAAAATTATAATAATAATATTATTATATTTTTTTTTGTACATAAAACCTACAGTGGTATATTACTAGTATAATTGAAAATAAAATACATCTAAACACAACTTGAAATGTTTTCACATATCGAAACTAAAACTGAAAAACTGTAAAGATATAGTTATTAATAAATAATGCTTTTTATTTATTCATACTGTGTATTATTTCACGAAAAATTGCTATTTTTATTGTTTTCAATGAAACATGTTGTTACTAAACAAATTCCAAAATACGAGGCATAGCTGAGACGATGAGAAATATTTTTCCTTCTGTCGTCGTCAAAAGATCGTCACTTTCCCCTCGCGTCCGTTTTCGTTGGGTCAAAGGGACCCTTAATTAAAAACGCAAGGTTAAACCTTGGTTGTTTGTTCCTTTTATTGTATTCCTTGCAGTATTTTCTTTTATAAAAAAGATAATTCTATTTATAATAACAAAATTACGTACGCAGTAACAGTTTTTGACCTCTTACAAAGTTGAAACAAAATTTTGTTTGCGATGATAAGTTCAGTTAGTAAATGAATGCGTTAAGTCGTGTTAATTTAGTAATAGAGGCTGAGTAATCAAGTAATGTTTAAAATACCATACTAACATTAGCCCATTAATGTCCCACTGCTGGGACTTAGGCCTCCCATGGGAACGAAGGGGCTTGGAGTTTAATCTAGCACAGTGCTTCAGTGCGAGTTGGTGGATTAACGACTACCATTTATTGATGGCAACCGGAACCGACGGCTTAACGCGCTCTCTGAGGCACAGTGTCGGTAATAGTTATGTACAAAAGTTAGAAAAAACTCATTGGCATATGCCGTGGGATTTGAACCACGGCAGTATTATGCTTGTATTATGTTGTACTTAAATATTCTTTACAATATATACGTACATAGATATTTTACGCCTAGACACGACACAAACAGACATATTGATGCACACAAATATTTGTCCCGGACGAGAATCAAACTTGCGAACTTTGGGTCCGCCGGTACCGTCTTTTACCACTCAGCCAATCGGTCAGTCTTGATGTTTTTCTTTTTATTTTAATTAGGCACCTCAACAAAATAACGTTTCGTCTATTTATTTGCGTTATGTTTAATGTGTTTGTTACTAAACCCTTTGTTATTAAAGAGCTTTACAAGATCTTTTAAGTCTAACAGAGCAATACAAATTACATATCTACAAATATAAAATTAACACGCTAAATTCGGGATTTCAATTTAATTGTGTTATAAGTCACGAGCTTTGAAATGGCTGAAAATTTTATGTGCCTTACACATGCGAAACGGTAAACGTTCCTGGCTGCATTGCCTAGACTAAGTATTTTTAATACACGTACCTATGTGAGGGAAATTATTTTAATTTTACTTACTGAGGAGAAACGATAAATTTTGATTAAAAAAAAAAAACCAAAATAATAATATCTAGAAATCCCACACAATGGAGCGCTATGTAGTACCAAAATAAGCAAGTATTATGCTTGTATTATAGGGTACTAGGCAACTGATATACGTACTTAAACATTCTTTATAATATCTATAACATTGGATGCAATTATCAATGGGTGCAATAAACTTTTGTGCCTTTGGAAGTTTTAAGTGGTTGTATTGCATTGTATTGCAAGAGAAGATACTGTAAAATTATAACGTGAAGATGGTAAAAATGTTTGCTGAAATATCTAAAAGAAATCCGTTTATTGTTCTCAGAGGCGAAGGGTGATGTATAAAAAAGGAAGCCCGCCGCGATGACCTAGGCTTCTAGGCGATACATATTCTGTCATTGATATTGCGATGTCTGTTCCAAGTTTATATACTAAAGAAACCTAAATATAAGAATAAACTATCGCAATAGTTGTCTATTGCCCAGATTATCGTGGCTGGCTTGCCTTTTAAGAGGTCACCCTTATAATACTTTTCGTCCTAGTCTAAAATCCTGCCACAAGCAAAGGCGGAAGTTTATCGTAGTTATTTAGTAACGGTCCGCCGAAGGATCACCGACAAAATTCATAAATATTAAAGGTAAATCCGACGTCCTCCAGAATATTCGAGCATCCTTTTGTGTCAAAGTTACCGCTTCAGGAATTTCTGAAATAGATGGACTTGCGTGCGAATCGGGTCACACAGTCACATTATAATGGGCACACAGACGTAATAAAAACTCTAGGCTCCCTGTCACTGAACAACAAATGAAGCACGCAATGGCGGCCGCGTAAAGTATGCGTGAGTGGAACTCCGCAGCGTAATGGCGGTCGGAGACTTACTACGCATGAGTGTATTCAAGTTGACGCGTACGGATATGGCCGGCTGACTTACTAGGGGTGTGCATCGGTATATTTTGCAATGCTACATCCGGGTATTCCTAGGTTCATGAATGGACATTGTTAAAAATTTTGCAACATGGTCCAAAAAATTTTGTATTTATAGGAATAAGTAAGCCAACAGGAAAAAGATGAAATTTTTTGGAGGTGTAATGACAAAGTTATAAAAAGAAAACATGAAATATTAATGTGACGTCAGTACTACAAGCGGCGGTCGATGGGCATACAAACAAGCGTAAAACTCATTGGTACACGCCCGTATTCGAACCACGGCCGCACGCCCTTGTAAACTCGAAACAGGCAATCTGCGCTCGGGCTATCAGCACACTATTTGAACAGTAATAGTACATTATGATGCAGATACGGTTAGCTGTATATTATAGTCGAGGTGTTTATAGGCACGAGGCGAAGCCGAGTGCTTATAATAAACCGATATGACTATAATAAACCGATATGACTATAATAGCCAGCTTATTGAGTACGAGCATCATATGACGTTTTTCAATACATTTTCGATTAAAATTAGGTAGATACTTCAAATGTAATAATGGCGGGAGCTAAGGGCGCGAGCGGGTTGCTTTTAGCATAAAGAGAATTGTGATTGAAGTAAAGTGAAATGGCCTAGTACTGTAAAATACAACACTACGGTACAAGTTTCGATATTATAAAGACCGTATTAATAGCAAATGTATTGAAAAAAAAAACTTTATCAATTGCTTTAGTATACACGAACATCAATTACCATTCTTTCACGAAACTATACAATCGGAACGGCAAATTGTTCCGATCTCCAGGAAAAAAAGACTATGATCATAAGCTAATGGAAATCTATATCTGAAATAACGGCCTATTGTTCTGCACGAAAACGGTTATAAGCACAGACAATTTTCACATAACTCCACGTGAAAATTCCATTTCGTTTCCCTTTTGTTCCACAAAACGGTTATGACGAGTATCATCAGCCTCCATTAAATAAGTAGGTTGTGTGATACACTTGCCTATTGCACATTTAATTACAGAATTAATATGTGAACAACCTCGACTTTAATCATCGACGTTTCTCCATCACTAATTATGTTCGGAATTAAATAGAGCGAAGTATAGCAAATAAATTTAAAACGTATATAATAAATAAAACAACAGTAAATTAGAGTTATTTAACTTGTTTTGATGAAACTCGGGGCATACCGTATAAGAGTCTAAATAGAATACCCAATGAATTGATTTTGTAGTGAAGTATTGAGCAGCGAAGAAGGACATAAATTTTCGATATTCGTTATCGACTGTAGAATTCGTATATTGACTGTAGCGTAGCACGTCAACTATTTGAAATATGTGAATTATGAATGCGATTACTTCCAATAAATTAATTATGCAATAAGCTAGTGCCAAAGTTTACTTAAATTAACTTATCAAGCGTCCCCCTCAATAACCGCGTTGGGTTTTGTATAAACAAAGCTAGTATTCCTAGGCGTGGGTGGTATTTAACCAGAGTAAACTAAGTGGAAGGAAGGTATTTCCGTCGCTGTTCAATTGCTGAATAAGTAGAATATTATTTTTTGAAGTAAATTTTTAATTGGTGAGTTTCAGTTCGGTTTCAGTCCCCGCGCCTTCTTCGCGCGACGTCTTCACCCCTGCAAAAATGCGTTGGCAGTTTCGGTACTGTGAAGTGACATTTCTGACTCTATTAATTCCAAACGCTGCTGTCAAATTTATTTTCTCTATGCAACTGATATACAGATACAGTAAATAAATCTGACAGCAGCCGATCGAGAATATTCGTAATTTTACGGATATCTATAAATATTTTCTATTTTTTTATAATATATACGTTTATGATTGTCTTATATCCAGACACTTAGGTGGCAAAACGCGTAGCGATTATGTGTAATTATATTTTAATGAAATAAATACTTTTTTTGTAGTAATTACTAGTTTATTTCGACAATTTCATATTTCAATGTCTAATATTACCTATATTCTTAATTAATAAATTATATACTTAATTCTAATTAATTAATTAGAATATAAGAATTAATTTTAGGTAATTAATTAAATTATTATTTTATATAATGAGAGTATAAAAAATAATTAATTAATTAATTACCTAATATTAATTTTTGTAAGTTATATTTTTACTGACCTTAAAACCCTACTGCAACTTTTTCACGCAAAGCTGCGCGGCTAAGCTGTTTTTTTAAGATATAAGAATAAAAGCTATAAAAACTTCGAGAAGTAAATATTACATTTTCTACCCTTTGCGCAGGCTTGGCTGTGGATTTTCTTGGGTTAGACATAATTTTGTTACTGTTGCTTGCTTACTTTGGTGTCGTTATGCAGATGTAATGTGACACAGTTGCGGCATTTTCCATTTCCCATTTTCCTTTTTAATCAATTAATTAATTAACGCAATGAATCTAATTGACTTAAACTTTATCGTTATAACCGTAATAATAATAATAATATTTTGGACATCCCACACAGTGCCATCCAGTCCCAAAATAAGCAAGTATTATGCTTGTTTTATGGGTGCTAGACAACTGATATACATACTTAAATATTCTTTTTCTTATAATATATACATATATATATATATATATATATATATATATATATATATATATATATATATATAGATACTTTTACACCCATACACGGAACAAGTTCATGCACACAAATATTTGTCCCGGGCGGGAATCGAACCCTCAACTCTCGACTCCGCAATAATTATTTAATTGATTAAAAATTCTCTCCCACACCGAGGGATCGGTCTACGGAAAACCGCGGTAAAGCTCGCTGGTCGAACACTCCCTTTACATCTTCAGTTTAGTAAGGCGTAGCTTTTACGGAGCGTGCGGGCAGAGAAGCGGCGTTAATGCCTGTCCACTACCGCTTCACCACCGCTTTATAGTGCGTCCGCTCAAATGGTTTGCACGATTTATAATGCCGCCGAAACTCGCGCCGAAAGCGGCGGCGCGGCAACTTCAATTAATCGCCCCGCACTGTACACCTGCAGTTTATATTGGTGCGTCACAGTAAAATTAACACAGAAAGTGATTTGGAGGATTCGGATGATTAATATTTAAATATGTAATTTGATTTTCCATTGTTTCATTATTATGTTAAGTAAGTTAAGTATTTGGAGTAAAAATAAGAAAAAAAAAATCAGGTGCTACACGATTAAATGATGTAAGTATTTATCTTTACATAGTTTCCAAAATACGCTGCGGGTGTACTGCAAACTATTTGAGCGGGCGCACTGTACTGTACCAAGGGCGCTATAATTTATCTATGTTTGTTTATCATACACGCATCTTAATACGCCCCGCCAATCGCTCGACTCCCCGCTCTACTCGGGCCCTAAGGTAACAGGGAAAAAAGAACAGCGAAGTGGGTGAACGAAAATTAATCAACATTTTGTTTGTACGTCTGTACTGACGTTTTCTTTCTAAGCGTAGAGTATATTAATTTGACAACAGCGTTTATTATAATTAAGCAAAAATAAGTACGTCAACTCAAATTAGATAGTCAGTGCTGTTTTGTTTTAAAATGTCTTAAAATTCAGAGAATCGCAAGTACTTTTAACTTTCTGTTTTTTTTTTAACGAGCTTCATAACAGGTGGTTTTAATTAACTTTGTCTCGAGTCAAGCATTTGCGGAACGCGCGGACCCTGCCATAAAGCCAGAAATTTTATATTTCGCAACAATATAGATATATTTTTTAAAATACTTAAGTGGTGACTGTATTCATCTCTATTTCAAAATTAAAAAAAAAAAACGTAATCTTTTTGTACTTAATAAGCTCTTTAATGAAAAGACAAAAGCTTGAGTCGGACTCGTATACGAGGGGTTCCGTGCTACTGTAGAATATATAAAAAAAACACGATTCTTTTATGGAGACTCTCTTTAATTTTTAACTTAATTTTATTTTTATTATTTGTTGTTATAGTGGTCATAGTATTAAATACTTCATGAAAATTTCAAGTGTAAGCAATTATCTCACAACCATCAATCACCAAAAACGTCGAGAAAAATACGTTTCTTGTATGGAGACTCCTTTTAAAAATTTTTAACTTAATTTCATTTTTGTCATGGCGGCCATAGTAATACATACTTTGTGAAAATATGAAATGTCTGTAAGATGATTAAATGTCTTTGAAACCTCTAAATACAGTGGTGTGGTTAATTTTTCTAAATTAAAACGTAACTGCACTCGACTTTAACTCAAGAAAGACTCGCGGGATTGTCAATTTTATCTGTGGAGCAAGAAATAACGGAAACGTACTTAACTTTATGCTCTGTTTAGTCTGATTTAGTCAATTCAGTATTAAAAGAGGTAGTCAGGAGCTTCACTTCATCAGCCCATTTTTACCCCACTGCAGGGGCTTAGGCCTCCCCCAAGGTGAGGGGGGCTTGGAGCTTAAATCCACCACGATGCTCCACTGCGGGTTGGAGATTGTAACGGACGCCATCTATTGACAGCGTCCGGGACCGACTGCTTAACGTGCTCTCCGAGGCAAGTAGTCAGTGATAGATATGTATTTAAGTTAGAAAAACTCATTGGATGGCTGGATGGATGGACACCTGGATTCGAACCATGGCCCTATGGCCTTATATATTTAAGGCAGGTTCGTTACGCTTTGGGCTATCACGACACTTTAAGCGGTTGTGATCTTATAAATTTTGTGTTCAGATAAACTATAGTTACACGATTAAATCGTAATCATTCGCTGGTATAAAGTGTAACTGTCTCGAAAATCCGCCATTACGAGGTCATCGACTTCAATACAACGACCGCCGTTCATTACCTACGAATATCTTCAATCGAATCGTGCTCGAATTAATGAAGTTAGGTACATCGCTTTGCTTTATCCTCTGTTATAATGGCGACTTAGTATCTATTTATTTCTGATAAGCGAATAAACAACGCTATTCAAAGCAGAATCTATAGCCTTTCTGTAGTTAATATAATAGTAATAGAACAACCAATTAAAGCGAAAGCGAATTACTATTTTGAAACTCTATGTCATAATGTTAATAATATACTTCAGACAACCCACACAAGGCCATCTAGTCCCAAATTAAGCAAAACTTGTATTATGGGTTCTAGACAACATATTTACATACTTAAAGATAATAATAAATAATAATGACGTATACATCACAACAACGTCTAGGCCCGAAACTAAACATTAGCTTGTGTTCTGTGTGCCAAGCGAAGCCAACACATACATATAACAACCAAGACCCGGTCCCAGTATCAATATTCATCATATAGACATGTTCATGCACACAAATATTTGTCCCGGGCGGAAATCGAACCCGCGAACCTTTGGTTCTGCAGTTAGTATTTCTTATCACTCGGCCAATCGGTCAGTCAATCGAAATTAGTCTTGAAATGGTAAGTTATCGTCGATCCAATATTGTAGTAAATCCTTCCTCAACACGTTAAGAAGTTTAGAAAGCTCACCACACTACTGGTTCAGTGCGATTGAGTGATAAATCTGGTTCAATCGTATTTAGGGGTGAGATAATCGTAAATTGTATGATACCTGTTTCGTCATACATCCTTTTTTATGTCACCACATCAGAGATGATTGCCCAATTTTTTTTTTATTTAGTGAGGGCCGAATCCTCATACAGACACCTGCGCACCCGACCTTCCGCGCAGATAGTGTCGGCTTGGGATTTTTACACAGAAGGTCCAGCCCGCACGGCTAAACGACATCCTCAACCTATACTCCGGAAAGTGTATAGGGTTTGACATGAACAACGACCGGACACATCGAGGATGGTTCGGTGTGTTAATGCCTTTGAGGGGCGGTGCCTTCCGGGCTCCGTCTCGTAGGCGTATGACTAAAATAGGGATGAGGGCCGACACGTGTCGATCCCTCGGCAATGGAGAGCAGTGCGAGCTGGACCCAGAAGAACTCTGAACAAACAAGGCTCAGATGCCATTCGAGCAGATTTCATGATATCGTACTTAATATTCGAGGAGTGAAGGTTCCTGAGATTGTAGAGATGGTAGGGTTTCTAACGGTAGAGTGCACAATATCTTGCATCAACGTTTAATAATGAAAAGACTGTCCAGTTGATGGGTGCCACGTTTACTCATAGTAGATCAAAAATTCACCCGTATGCTACTTCAGAACTAGATGTCGTGATTGTTTGACTAAAATATTTTTTTACGGAGTTTTACTAGTTTATCAGTAAACAAAACGTGAACACGTCGCTAACTGCAGCGCAGGAAGAACAATACAAACAATGGATCGCTTCCGGAGAATCCGTATCGAAAGAGGCCAAAGCAGTTTTATCAGCCTACAAAGTCATGGCTACAGTTTTTTGGGACGCTTGTTTTATAATCTACATTGATTTGCTTCATACGGGAAACCTATAAATCGCGAATAGTATACCAATTTATTGGACAGTTTCAATAATAATAATAACTCAGACATCTTACACAGCGCCATCTAGTTCCAAACTAAGCAAAGCTTGTATTATGGAAACCAGACAACTGATATAAATATTTAAATAATATTTATAACATTTACGTATATAGATATTTTTTTTAATACATACAGTAATTTTCATAAAATTTCAATAAAATACAAACGCATTTAATGAAGAATAAAATTATCTTCTATCAGGACAATGCACTGTCATTGACTAGAAGTCCTCTTCTGCGTTTACCGTCTAACCACTCATACTATAGCTAGCTGGTGTAAGATGGCGAGTTTTAGTCCGAGTTTCAGTGCGCAAGGTCGTTGTGCACCTGTCTGCACACCCGTGAAATCCCCGCGCCTCGGTTTTAACCCCGCAAAATTGCATAACGTCACTTCGATTCCGTGAATTGAAATTTATGACTTTATTAATTTACTCTATGCACGGTTACATTACAACACAAAGTAAAGGAATATCTTTTATATTGCAGTTGATTGCAAAATCAATAAAATAACAATTTCGCTAGAAATTTTTCAATCTTTCGTGTTGTCATGACACTTTACAATTTTACTAAAATATTTTAATAATATATCATTTTATTAAATCTATCACAATAAAAAAAAACGATTATTATTTTATATGTATTTGTAAAATCATAATTATATTTATTATATATTTACTGCGATATAAAAGGGATACAGAAGGGGTGTAAATAAGGAAACGGGGTTGGAATTTAAACTAAGCACGCTGACTATTGATGGAACGATATCCATAATTTGTATTCATGCCTGGGCCTGTAGCCTGACATCCACCTGCGCAAAATAAGGGTTGTAATATAATAATTATAAATGATTTACTAAAGCAAATAAAATAAACGACTTTACTAATCGAAGTTTCGGTTTATTAAGATAAAATCTGACTAGCCGGTTAGACGGCTAAGTTGGAAAATATTTATGTTTTTACTATATTCTTGTAAATTGTATTAAATATCAAAATTTATTGAGGAAAGTAAAATACTATGACATTCGATATAATTACTACTTACAAAACTTTTGGAAGGGGAAAATAAATATTGGATGACATATGAGGATAGAAAATGCAAAATATGTGGGGGTGAGGGAGATTTAGAGCACTTGATGAAGCATGTAAGGTAATAATAATAATAATAATACTAATAATAACACATACAATCACAACTACGTCTAGGTCCCAAACTAAGCATTAGCTTGTATTTTGGGTACCAAGCGAAGACACCACATACATATAACAACCAAGACCCGGTGCCAGTATTAATATTCATCATATAAATACTGACCCGACCTGGGATTCGAACCCGGGACCTCCAGCTTCGTAGGCAGGGTCGCTGCCCACTAGGCTAAGCGGTCGTCAAGGTGGGAGAAAAAGGGAAATAGGAGACCTACTAGGGGGAAAAGGGGAGAGAGAAGCCTTAGAATGGGTACGGAGGATAGACAAATTAAGGAAGGCAAAAGTAGCGGGAGGAAATAGAAATAAATAATTATATGATAAGTATCAAAGTAAAGAAAAAATAATAAAAATTGTAATACAGTGAAAATGCATTGAACCAATTCCAAAAACTCGGCCAATAGGCTGTTTTGTATACACATAAAAAAATATACTTACAAAACTTAACATAAATATTTGAAACCGTTTGTAAAAAAAATGGGTCTATTACGAGTGGAATTCGGTATAAAGTATAGTACACACTTATGAGAATAAAATAATAGTACATCACTACATATAGATCGCTTGTCGCCATACTAAGTATGGGTCAAACTTCATTCAAACAAAAACCAAGAAAAGCTATGAAAGAGACTAGAGAACTAGTGGAACATGTACGACTATGATGATGCCCCATCCACGTAATAACTTAAAGCTTGTGACAAATATACAAACTTAATTATAGCAAAAAAAAAAAACAAAACGGAATTATAGCAGTTTTTTTGATTACGGACTCTAAGGTAACGTATTTAGGTCATGCATAGAGTATAGAGTCATAAATGTCACTTCTTGTATCGAAGTGACATTACCCAATTTTGCGGGGTTGAAGACCGGCACGCGGGGGTTTAGCGGAGGTGAAGATCGGCGCGCGGGGACTTCGCGCACTGAAACTCGGACTGAAACTCGCCATTTTACACGAGCTAGCTAGAGTGTGAGTGGTTAGACGGTAAGCTAAGAAAAGGGCTTCTAGTCATTTTGTACTTTTATGAAGTCATGTAAAACAATTTAGTGTTTTACATGACCCACAATAGGGTTGCGTACGCACGATAACAGAATTACAAACATTATTTAATTTTATGGTTTTAATTGTGTTATAATTCTTAGTTCAAATTTTACTTCGTTTTACTCAACACGGAACAGTTGTGTAAAAGTATTTCACTTAGTAAAATATGGTGTACTGTATCTCACAACATGTATCAAGTTCGTTTGAATCACAGACAAGTCAACCTTATAGACCACGCTTTGACAGGGAGTAGCATTCGCCAAGGCTATGTAGTGACACTACATAACTACGTCACTAGTGAGCCGTCAGTTGGAAGCACGTCGGAACCCATTAAATTGTCAATTTTAAACGAGCCAATGAAAACTAGCCGACCTCTCCCCGCACCCCGCCACTTTTTGGCGATTTCGTTTTCGTACTGACGTTTATTAAAGCGTGGTCTATAGGTTGACTGGTCTGTGGTTTGAATGTTATGCGTCAAACTTTACTCATTTTGGAAATAATTGTTATAGGGTGTGTGTTGTGTGTGCATGTGTGTAGTCGCGTGCTAAGTGTTTACAGGTTATGTTAGACGATGCCTAATTGGTTCTTCTACTGTTTAAAATTTAATTAAATAAAAAATAATTCTAAACAATCTGCTTGGTATCTTATTGTTTTTATTATAAAAGTACGAATTTTCCGCGTTTACCGCCTAAACACTCATACTCTAGCAAGCGGGTGTAAGATGGCAAGTTTCAGTCTGCGGGGTCCTCGCGCGTCGGTCTTCATCCCCGCGAAATCTCCAAATGGTAGCATAGAATGCATAGAAATGTTTTAATATGTACAAATTTGGAATTGGCTATTGACTAGCTTTCATTTCATACCCATATTATTCTATGACCAATATATTATTTCCTTTTTTTTGCGGGCTCTAAATTTAAATATTATTTATTCTAAGTCACTCCCACAATTAATTAACGTGTCAAATACAAACATACATACATACACGAGAAAAACTTTGTCCCCCGAAATAGGGTAAAAATACAAAATCCACCTATTACTAACAGATTTTTACAGTTTATGACAGTATTTTAATTCCAGTATGACTAATCCGTTTGCGTTTTTATTAAGTTTTTAAACGCAAACGCAGTTCTTTAACAGAAAATATACCTTAGGAGCAAAGTTTTCAAAGTTATATATACTTATAAATCGGCCGTCGAGAGTTTGCGTTCCTGACACAAGAGATTTGTAGCTATTACAATATGATTGTTGTGAGTTGACCTAATAATATAATTTTTAATTCAATTGTGTGTCATTCGTGCATGTAAACGGTAAAATAATATTTGAAATTAAGCGGGAATCGTCCGACGGTACAAATTCACATCAACCATCAACCGATTTTTGTGCAGATTACGACCTGTCAGGAACGCAAATTCTCGACGGCCGATGTATAGTTTACTAAAAAATTGATTGATATACCCCCCCCCCCCCCCCCCCGGCCCTCCGCCGTCCTGTAGCGAAATGTAATTAAAAGTTTTTGCAGGTTAACAGACAACATAAATCATTGTTTCCTAATATAAAGTTCATTTAACGACCGTGCAATGGCCGCCTCAAACTTTTAATTAAGTCAATAGACGTCTATCTACGAACCTGGTATTATAAACAAAAAGCTCCGTTGTTTAAATACTTCGACCCGAAACCGTCAAAATATACAAGAGCCGGATCGCAGCTGCCGTTTGTTAAGGCTAATTTTGTTCTTCCGGCCTACGTAATAGGATACTTCCGGACGAATTTTAGGGTTCCGTATACTACATACAATAACGATTTTATTAGTTAGTGACGCGTACTTTTGTTTTAGAAGTAGTTATAGGAAGTATGTAATCTCATGATAGCTGTGTAGTGGCGAACCCGCTTCTTGTTCTGAAGGTCGTGGTTCGAATCCTGGAGCATGTATTAATGAGTTTTTTTCTAATTTAAGTACATTACTATGACTGACTCCGTGCCTCAGAGAGCACATCAAACCGTCGGTTCCGGTTGAAATCCACCAACCCGCATTGGAGCAGCAGTGGATTAAGCTTCAAGCATCCTCACCCCTAGGGAGGCCTAAGTTCCTGCAGTGGGGTATAATGGGCTGATATGGTATAATAAGTATAATAGCCGGCATCATTACATTTGCTGTTATGACTATTGTGTGCCGTAGGTATATATCTTCATCAGCCCATTTTTACCCCACTGCAGGGGCTTGGGCCTTCTCCATGGTGAGGGGGGGGGGGGCTTGGAGCTTAAATCCACCACGCTGCTCCACTGCGGGTTGGGGATTGTAACAACCGCCATATATTGACAGCGCCCGGGACCGACTGCTTAACGTGCTCTCTGAGGCACGGAGTCAGTGATAGTTATGTACTTAAGTCAGAAAAACACATTGGTACACGCCCGGATTCGAACCATGGCCCTATGGCCTTATTTTGAGACAGGTTCGTTTCGCTTTGGGCTATCACGACACTACGTATAGTATACCTACGTGTACGTGTAGTGTTGTTATAGGTGTATATGTGTGTCGTATATTTTTTGTACATTTCTTGTATTTTTTTTGTACACATTGTATTTACGAATTTACAGTCATATTGATGAAAGAGTTCTTAAACATATATAAAAAACTTAATTGATTTACGATTCATCCTTGAAATAAAAATTAGCTTGTAGCTAGTAGGTTTTTAATTGTATACTACACAATAAATATCTCATTAGTTTCTTTTTTTAAAGCCTGATCCGTATGGCGATTGAAAGAGGGCGTCTGGTGGCATATTTTCAAAAGTGCAATTTGTTACCACACCTAATTCCTTAAGAGTATCCAGTGAAACGCACAGCAAGTTCTTTCGTAGTTTATTTCGCTTTCCGATACCTTACAGCGAAGTAAAACGACGAATTTCATGGCATCCAGTCTTAAAAAGTCCGCTCGTCATTTGATACTGACAATTCGTTTATTTTATTTTCTAAACTTATGGACTTCGATCGGTTGTCAAGTACGCCGTAAATTTTAAAGGATTGAAACGTTCTAGCGCTTTCCGAAAAAAAATCATTCGTCGTATTCTTTTGACCGTTCTTTTGGTTGCAACTTCTCATGTTCGATTTTCGATAGTATGTGATCTGGACGCGTATTTCTATTTAGTTTATTATTAGGACGTAAAAATATGTATAATTAGATGTGTAGAATAAATTAGACAAGGGTTTGTTGATAATAATGTGCCTACAAATCTTTGCTCGTTTCATCTTTTTATTTCCTCCTTTTGAAGACAGAAACGTCAAAGCGATCTATGGCATCAACAGTTACATGTAATTTTAGGCGTTTTTACTTTTTAATAGTCCTACACCAAATTGAAACTCGATAGCATTACAAAACTAATGTAAAATTAACTCTCTAGTTATGGCATCACGCTGACCAATGTTGGATAAATTACACCAGTAGCGGCATCTACCAGATCTTTATAGAACACAGTGATCTTGTAGAAGCACTCAGTAAAATAATAAAGACATACTTCACTGGACTGTAACAAAATTACTATAGGACGCAATAGTCCTGTAAAGCGCGCCCAAATGCGGTTCTATAAACGTTAATAGGATTTCTATAGGGTTAAAAAATATCTGGTCTTAGGATACTTACAGGACCATATTTTGCTACTTGGGATATATTATGGTCGCTATAGCAAGGATTAATAAAAATAAAACAAACTTACAGATCAAATGGGGTCTCTATACAAGAAACGTGTTGTTTTTGACGTTTTTGGTGATTGGTGGTTGTGAGATCATTGCTTACACTTGAAATTTTAATGCAGTATAACAATTAACAATTGAATAAATTTAAAAATTAAAGTCGCTCTCCATATAAGAAACGTGTTGTTTTTAGGTATATTGTGCGATGACTCGGAACCCTTCGTGTGCGAATCCGACTCGCACTTGGTCGGTTTTAAATAGCCTATGTGTAAGCTTTACTATCTATGTGTAAAAGGCAAATCCATTCTATCATTAAATTGTGTAAAACTAACAAACATATATAGACATAGTTTTACTTTGACAGGGTTGTGTCTGGTTGTGTGTATGAACTGTTTTGAATGTTCACAATAAGCCTTGTTTTATTCACAAAACCCTATGCCCTATGATGATGGCGGTCCTTCGTTAAAATATTTAAGTCTGCAGGCAGTAGACAATTCGTAATATCATAAGCCCGTTTTCGCAAACTTATTAAATTTTTCACGTTCTTCTGTAATATTTGTAAAAGTTATCTTAATTTCGTATCACACAGATACACAGTGTTTACCATATCCATAGTCGTATCGACCCATTATGCACCACTGCAGGGGCTTGGCCTCCCCTCGGGGATGAATGTGCTTGGAGCTTAATCCACTACGCTGCACCAGTGCGGTTTGGTGGATTTTAAAAATATAATGTTACGGGCTACTAGTCCGGATATCGGGAATGCACTAAAACAATAATTTCAGTTAACTTTATTTGATTACAAGACGAAATCACAAACTAAGAACGAATAATACCGAACACAAATTATACCGTTATCTCACTCCACTCTTCGTATGGTATGGTTTGATATCTTTGTCTATTTTTATTATTTATTTATTTTGTTGGTCCTAAGCCCCTGCAGTGGGGCATTCATGGGCTGATGGTATAGTATGGTATCTTTATCTATTTTTATTATTTATTTATTTTGTTGGGCCTAAGCCCGTGCAGTGGGGCATTCATGAGCTGATGGTACGGTATGGTATCTTTGTCTATTTTTATTATTTTTTTATTTTGTTGCGCCTAAGCCCTTGCAGTGGGGCATTCATGGACTGATGGTATGGTATGATATCTTTGTCTATTTTTATTTTTTATTTATTTTGTTGCGCCTAAGCCCCTGCAGTGGGGCATTCATGGACTGATGGTATGGTATGGTATCTTTGTCTATTTTTATTATTTATTTATTTTGTTGGTCTTAAGCCCCTGCAGTGGGGCATTCACGGGCTGATGGTATAGTATGGTATCTTCATCTATTTTTATTATTTATTTTTTTGTTGGGTCTAAACCCGTGCAGTGGGGCATTCATGGGCTAATGGTATAGTATGGTATCTTTATCTATTTTTATTATTTATTTATTTTGTCGGGCCTAAGTCTCTGCAGTGGGGCATTCATGGGCTGATGGTATGGGATGTTATCTTTGTTTATTTTGATTATTGATTTATTTTGTCGGGCCTAAGCCTCTGCAGTGGGGCATTCGTGGGCTGATGGTATGGTATGTTATCTTTGTCTATTTTTATTATTTATTTATTTTGTTGGTCCTAAGCCCCTGCAGTGGGGCATTAATGAGCTGATGCTTTGTTATGGCATCTTTATCATAGGTGGTCTAAGAAACAGGTGTACCTAGGAATATAGATTATGTAATTGTGTATTCATACTAAAATTCTGCAGTTGGCAACAAACTTGCTACAGTTTATAACACTAATAAGAACAGTGTTCGATCTTTTGTTCCGATTTTCTGAGATCGGTTTCCGTGTGGCCTTTAGAAAAAGTTTAAATGTGTTTTCTAGTTTTTGTTAAGTATATTTCCAAAATCGTTACTAATAAGTTTAAAACTGCAACAAGTGTTTGGGTTTTGTATATTTTTTATTTATGTTATAACTATTTTTTTTTTAAATTATTAATGAACGCAAGCAGCGTGATGCTCAGGCTTTTTTTGGAACAAATTTAAAAGTTATGATAAATGAATAACTATTTAAAGTTTTAACAAAGGGGAAGTAAATTAATGCAGACATAAATCTACTCTGTGGCATGACTGTAATAATCACGCGATGCGTTCGAAAATAATTAAAATCGTTACCCTCCTTCTAGTTACGGTATCTACTTATCAGTAAACTACAATGATTAGTTTCTGCGAGTCGGACTGGCTCACTTTTTATAACTTATTTTAACGTATCTATAGCTGCTCATTGCTAGATGGCTAGATGCCAACAAATGCCAATTTCAAAATTCCAATAAATTGGTATTTTCCGAATTGTTTTCATGTGTGCGAGACTTTATTTTATCCCAAATTTCAACATTCTAGGGTAAGAAGTTTCTTATAGGTTTTAATGACGAACCGTTTAGTGTGAAAACACGCCGTATATAATAATAATAACGTATACATGAACAACGACGTTTAGGCCCCAAACTAAACATTAGCTTGTATTTTGGGTACCAAGCGAAGACACCACATACATATAACTACCAAAACCCAGTGCCAGTATAAATATTCATCATATAAATACTGACCCGACCTAGGACTCGAACCCGGGACCTCCAGCTTCGTAGGCAGGGTCGCTACCCACTAGGCTAAGTGGTTGTCGTTTGTTTGTAAGGAATTGAAAATTTGATTTTTTTACAAAACAATGGAGCCGCAGACGTATTTGATATTTAGTGAGTGGATTTGAACAAGAAATCATTGATCAAATCTGGAAATTTTGTCTAGTGCAAGTAACTTTGGATAAGTAATTGAGAAAGAATTTGCTCAAAAAATAAAATAAATTTTCCGTTGTAGGCGAAATATAGTCTATTGGTAAAATAGCAAATATTTGTAGGATATTCCTCAAACGCTAACACTTATATGATAGGTAATGAAATAATTGCACTAGACCACATTACGTTATTTTCGGAAATGAAAAAAAAACGCAAAAAAATGAAACCTATGTACTTTAATGAAAACGCACACAACTGCGTTTTATTTCGAAGTAACCGCGACAATTTAAGCAGGCGCATTTGTATGTGCAAGGCCATACCACGCCTTCATCGTTATTTCCCTCCCCGAAAAAAAAAAATGTAATGTGGCCTTGCGCCTAGGCAAAGTTGCCAGGTTTAACGACACTGGTACATTAATTTTACTTTGGTTCTGGCTTCAACCATTCGCTTACGTCACGCATGCACCAAAACGCAATCTGTGGACGTCCAAGTCAATATTGATTCGAACCGCCTCAACTTAGAAGCAAGTTTTGTGTTATTTTTCGAACGGAAAAAGGACGGAGTCATGTTTGTTTCATAAGCGTGAACGAGTTAGATTTACAAAGTGAGCCCAAGTTGTTAGAAAAACTTCTTGAAACGTAGTACAGGTCGTGTACGAAAACCTTTTACAACGAAAATGTTCGGATTATTCGGGAATGATCGACAAATGGCACATTATATACACATAGTTTATATATATAAAGCTAAATTTAGTGTGTTTTTGTACAATATTACTGTGACATAGGTGTTGATTTTTCGCTAATAATTACATTGTTTTTAGTGTTGTTTCAATTACAATTTTATATTTGAGCACGACATAAAAGTACGAATTGACTAGAAGCCCTCCTCTACGTTTTCCGACTAACCACTCATATTCCAGCTAGCTGGTGCAAGATGACGAGTTTCAGTCTGAATTTCAGTGCGCTAAGTCCTCGCGCGCCGGATCCTCACCCACATTAAATCCCCGCACGCCGGTCTTCAACCCCGCAAAATTGCGTAATGTCACTTCAATACTGTGAAGTGACATTTATGATTCTATTAAAACCAAACGCTGCTGTCAAATTTATTAACTCTATGGATCACGATGTAAAAAGTTTTCGTACACGACCTGTAGGTACAGACGCCTGCGCTCTAATCTATAGCAGCTAAAATCGTGAAAAAGATATAAATCACGCGTGCAGGCCCCTATATAGTAAGGGGTCTGTCTGCTACAAGTAGAGTGCAGGACGAGAATGGACTTGTTCGTGAGATGCACTTCTCTATTCGCCCGTCGACCGTTTTGGACGGTGTTCAAATATGAGAGCAGGTTGTCTGTACTTCACTTAGTATAAGGATTTGTGATTGACTATTTCTATTGCTTTTTTATTTGAATTCGCTTAAATAAATGACACAAAAAGCTAATTACAGAATTTAACCAGAGATTAATTTAGTGAAAGCGGCTATGCCGAATTTTCACATTAAAAATGTATAGGAATCAGTCCGTGGACCGAGACCGGCGACGGCCGAGCGATGGAGGCCACGGGGCGGTGGCGATGTGGCAGCGATGTATACAGCAGCCTAACATACTATATTAACGCGCACAAAACGGGCCAGAGCGGAGCGGGGCAATCGGGCGATACACAGGCGGGAGCGGGGCGATGGCGGCGGCGTGGAAGCGACGGTAACTAATTAGTTTGATTATGGAACAGTAATAACGTACACCATAAAAACAAGAAGGTTAAAAAAAATTTGGTAAGAAAACTCTAGCGTGACGGACCGATCGCTCTTTCGTGCCCACACGAGATACCGCTGCCGTTCCGCCCCGCGATTGACCGCCCCGCTATCGTCGTCGCCAGTCTCGTGCCCGCAACCTTAGAGTCTACGATATTTGCAAAGCGCGATATCGCGATCTTTTGGCCACAATTTTATTTGTCTGACAACGGCAGCAAAGTTAATTAACCCAGTGCAAAGTATTTATTTATAACAACGAAGTTGTTAAAGACGGTAATAATTAAATAAAAAAAAAACAGCCTATACTGAAACAATTTAACTTGCGGTTGCGCATATAAAAAGCTAAACAATCTTGGCGTACCCATATGTATGCTCTTCTGTGACTGTATATTAGTCCATATAGCTTCACTGTGATCTGTGCTGCAATTGGACGATGCCATTATTTTGTCACGTGCCAAAGTAAACAAAACATGCATACAATCATCATACAATCGTAATATTATTATATACATAGGCATATGCGAGATTTTGTGAGATTTTAAGGAAGTAGCTTAATATGCTGTAGGCACCGAACATTGAATTAGTTCAATAGAGGAGTACTGCTGGCCGTTTAGTTCAAGTAACAAAGTTTTCACATTTGAGCGATAGGATGAGAAAGGGATACGGGTTGGACGTGAGTATGACTCACGCAATTGGTGTAGTCTATCCGTTATATTCTGACCTCGGTACATCGAAAGGCAAAGCAGGAACGAGAAAGACAAATTAAAATATATTTATTTAGAGGAAACAAAAACTTATCACATTCGCTACACACGAAACAAAAACTTATGACATTCTTCATCACTCGACGTATCCTTCGAATCACCACTTATGTTTATAATAAAACATTATATTTTGTCATTTACTTACTCGGTGAAGTGTCGATGTAAACTGATAAATTTTCGCTGAAACTGTACGCGGCACGCGCAAGCCGTCGGTTTCTTTGTTACGACCAGCACGTGCGCCGCTTTTCTTTGTGAATTTTTTGTCTGAGTGCTTTGGCGGCGCGTCTCAAAGGATGTGGGTTAAAATAATGGATATACTTTACCTAGATGTTGTGTGTTCTCGTCACAAGTAATTACGGAGAGTGGTACGCAATTCAGATTATAAATACAGATACTATATACTAAATAATAAAGTCAAAATTTGTCAGCTGAGTCGATGAGTTTAGCAACTGTGCGCCTTCTAGTCTGCTACATTCAAAGTTTGGTGGCTGTAGGTGTTTCACAGTTCGGTATAGTATCCCGGTTACCACCGTGTTTGAAGGAAATAGGTTAAATCCGGACTACGTAAATACAGAAACCGTCACAGTTTATCGTTCGCACTGAGGTCAGGGGGTAACTTCGTGACTGCGCAATCTCAGATCATGATCACGACCAGCGCCCCAGTTCAATTCCCGTCTCGGAAAACGCTCTTGTCTATTTATTGGGAGCGTTTGTAGGGATTATTTGTGTGGGATATATTGTACCGTTTTACGTTCAACTGGTGAAAGAAAAAAGCGAAATTAAACACTTATTAGGTAAAATGCCAAAGATTTCGTCTATCCGTACGTGTGAATATCTACATATAAATACTTAAGGTGGGATGACGCCCGTCTAGTAGGTACAGCTATTTAATAATACCTAGATTCGAGCAATTTATAAAGTAGGACCTAGAAGTATCACTTAGAGACAAATTTAAGGAAATTAATATAATGATATTTTGAAAATATAATGTATGTAAAAGAAGAATTGTATTATTTAAAAAAAAATGTGTTCGGCATAATGTTAATATAAACAATAAAGATAATCTTGCTAATTATGCCAGTCGTTTCAATAAAATCACAAAATCTTTTAAAGAGCAATATGTGCACGCTTTTACAATAAGATTCCAGCTGACATTCACGATCTACCCCTTAACAAGTTTAAAACTACAATAGAAAGAAAGCTTTATGTAAAAGCTTATTATATAAAAATATCGGACTACTTAGATGATAAAAATCCATGAGTGTAAGCTGCTCGCCTATCAGTTTGTTTCAATAATATTAATCGTTAAGCACTTATTGTTAAAAAATTGTTTATAATATTGTTAAAAAGAGCGTCACTCAATTTCTTGCGTATTCCTCCGAGATAAACCAGCACTTTTTGAATGCGCCTTTGTGATGACCTTCTTCCACAAAATAATAAAATTCACTCTTGTGACGTATTTCAAGATTATGTTGCACAACTACGAAATAAAAATAATTGATTAATTAATTGACTAATCATATAAAGAAATGATTTTTATATTTTTATAATTACATTTATAGGTTTCAGTTGATAAAACGTAACATGCGACTATAGAAAATATTTCTCTTTAACATGTTTAACTGACACAAACGTTTCGGAACTATTAAAAAACCATAACAGAAAGCAGTCGAAAAAGCCTTATTTTCCACAAACTTTCGCTTTTTGCACAAATGCTTCGAAACTGTTAAAACAATCAATACATTCAGTTGAAAAAGTTAAAGAGAAATATTTTTTATAGTCGCATGTTATGTTTTATCAACCGAAACCTAGAAATGTGACTTTGAAAAAAGAAAATCATTTCTTTGTAATGGTGGCTCCATCTATTATTAAATAGCCGTACTGGATAGCCTTCGTCCCATTTTAAACGTTTTTAAATCTATTCCCACGAGCTATAGACTAGTATGCGTACTACATACATTATACAATTCATGAGAGATTAATGTCGTGATAACCCAGAGCGCAACGAACCTGTCTCAAATTTATAAGGCCATAGGGCCATGGTTCGAATCCGGGCGTGTACCAATGAGTTTTCTGACTTAAGTACATTAACTATCACTGACTCCGTGCCTCGGAGAGCACGTTAAGCAGTCGGTCCCGGACAATGTCAATAGATGGCGGTCGTTACAATCCCCAATCCGCACTGGAGTAGCGTGGTGGATTTAAGCTCCAAACCCCTTCCTAACCCTGGGGGAGGCCTAAGCCCCTGCAGTGGGGTAAAATGGGCTGATGATGAGAGATTAATCCTATTTCAATTACTCAAAAACTTTTATAAAAATGAGCTCATTGAAAGTAGCATAATAGTCAATTTGACTTTTGACTCAACAGCAGATGCCTTAGACATCTGTAATTTGTCCAAGGCATTCGATCGTGTTCATTGTGAGATATTTTGTCAGGACATCACATAATATCACTATGGACCCAGAGGGCCAGCTTTGAACCGTTTAAAATTTCACATACACGATAGATTACAAAAGGTGGACATGAATGGAAAATGATTCACTACTAAAAAAAAAACAAGCCACTTTAAGTTTCTTCTTAGACTTAGCTTTATGACGCTCAAAAGTGACGGCAGACTGTCTTATTGGAAAATAAATAGATTTTCATTTTAATTTTATTTTACTTCCTCTGCGATAACTGCTAGCCTTGGTGCAAAACTCTTAGCAATACTACTTAATACTTAATAATAGCGAGAATTAAAAAAGAACATTGAAACAAATCCTTCAAGCTCTGTGTGCGTAAGCTTATTGAAAAACTTCCGAACTTGTGTTATGGCTTAGGTATAAGCTTGTTACGCAATCAGCTATCAAGATGTTGCAATATTTGGACGCTCCTTGTCTGACAAATAAATATGGTGTAATGTGGTATAAAAAATAATTTTCAAAAAAAAATAAAAACCGACTTCAAAAACATAAACTAAAAAGTTAAAAATAAAATTTTCACTTTAAAGAAAGGAGCATTAACAGGCGGCATATAGTTAATGAAGTCGGTGCCTACTCACTCAGACACTTGAAATTGTGTTCTATTTTTGTTATAGTTATAAATATATCATTGTTGTAATTGTTATTACCTGGTAAGTACCCATTTAAAGTGTCTGAGTTGGCACCGACTTCATTAACTATATGCCGCCTGTTAATGCTCCTTTCTTTAAAGTGAAAATTTTATTTTTAACTTTTTAGTTTATGTTTTTGAAGTCAGTTTTTATTTTTTTTGAAAATTATTTTATTTTTCAATTTTTAGTTGAACGCATTTGTAACTTATTTGTATATTTAGTATAAATGGGGCTTCTAAACGCGCTACTCTAATGAGACAGCACCGCGATTACGCAACGTAAATTCAGTGTCAAATTGACGCATCAGCATGCCTAGTAGGTAGTGGTATTCCTATGTAAAACTTCAATCTTAATTATTATTTTTGTGCGAACTGAACATTTTGGAATATTCAACCGTATGAAGGAAGCCCAACAAAAGGTAACTGCTGTAAATCGTTGAGGAGTTCCCTCGATTGTGTATGGTCTCCATCATCAGATCTGTAATGGTACTTATAACCTATATGGGTGCAAAGTTCTCATTAATAGAAATGAATTAAGTCCAAACACCAGGTAATTGCTGTAAATCGTTAAAGAGTTCCTTCGACTGTGTATGGTCTCCATCACCAGACCTGTAATGGTACCTATAACCCATATGGGTGCAAAGTTCTCATTAATAGAAATGAATTGAGTCCAAACACCAGGTAATTGCTGTAAATCGTTGAGGAGTTCCCTCGATTGTGTATGGTCTCCATCATCAGACCTGCAATGGCTCTTATAATCCATATGGGTGCAAAGATCTCATCAATAGAAATGAATCAAGTCCAAACACTAGGTAATTGCTGTAAGTCGTTGAGGAGTTCCCGCGACTGTCTTTCAGCTCCATCATCAGATCGACTCCCGACCTTCATTAAATAGTACTAGTAGTAGTACTTTATCAAAATACTTAAAATACGATACTTTAAAATACGATTTTCGAAGGTTGCCCTCGATTTCTCTGAGATGCCATCATCAGATCCTGGTTTCCTTATCATGGTACCATTTCGGAGATATCTCCCTTTCACAAAAAAAAATCATCCAATTCGGTTCATAAACAACGAAGTTATCCCTGAACACACATAAATAAAAAAAAAAAAAAACATATATACGGTCGAATTGAGTAACCTCCTTCTTTTTTGAAGTCGCTTAAAAAGGGGAAAGAAGAGAAATAATCTAATATGTTATAAAAATACACATATGCTATGTTAAGGGGACAGCCTTTCTCTCAGTGGCATCGATTTGGCTTCGCTATCTCCGTTTTGATCCTTCTTCCCCGAACCGTTCCTGAGTGCCAGAGCTGACAAGAGAAAATTCCCAAAAATACCTATAAAATACTCGTCGAAATAGCTCACAGGTCGTTTCTGATTCCACTATTGAAATGAGTATGTCCTAAAACCAAAATTTGCAGCGTTATCAAGAAAAGCCGTCCCTAGAGCGGTGTGTTTTATTAATTCTATAATTTTTTTATTTATATTATTCTTAATAATTAATTATTCATTTTTTAGAATCATATATTAATGTAGAATTTACGAACCATTATTTTCAGAACAAAAATTTCAGAGAAAATCATGTGTCTGTAAAATTCATTATAAAACAACTTAACTAGATAGGTATCAAAAAAAACAAAAACACATCGCCCTATAACAGGGTTGCTCTATTACTTATTTTTTTCTGTAGGAATCAGTAAAGGGATTGAGCGAAGAACAGACGTGAGCTGGACCTTCTTTTTTTTGTATGGGAAGCCTAGCGCCTTAACAGTGCTGTTGAAATATCAAATACATCCATTAAAAATATGTTACATTTTATGAAAATTATTTTTCTTGGAATGTCTCATTCAACCAACTTCAGGGTAGAAAGAAAATTTGCCGTCTTTCAAACTCTAGGCTTAAGCAAATATCCAAGATCCCAACAATCAGTATAGTCACACTAATCATTAAGATTCTATTTTCCCTTTTTGTGACGAGATCCTAAAAAGTTCTAATTTTTTCTTGTATATATTGTTGACGACACACAAAAAAATTGTCTTAAACGAAAAGATATAGGAAACTTCATTCTACATCTTCCTTTTATAGAAAGTTACGACAAGCTGAAAGCGCTCGCTTGTAGAGGTTCGGAAACTTATAGAATTTTCATTTCAATTTTACACTTTGTGCCTTTATTGCTAACCTACAAAGAGGAAAGTTAGCTCGAACGAGCTAGAATACATGTGTCTGAAATAGATTTAAAATATAATATATAATATAATACATGGGACTTCCCACACAGCGCCATCTATTCCCAAAGTAAGCAAGTATTATGCTTGTGTTATGGGTTACTAGACAACTGATATACATACTTGAATATTCTTTATAATATATATATTTTTTACAAAGACACCACATACATATAACAACCAAGACCCGGTACCAGTATCAATATTCATCATATAAATACTGACCCGACCTGGGATTCGAACCCGGGACCTCTAGCTACGTAGGCAGGGTCGCTACCCACTAGGCTAAGCGGTCGTCAAAATTAGTATAGTTTTCAAATAATATACGCATGAGACTTTCATTGCAATATTGGTACCTAAGAATTTATTAATATGAATTCAACGTGGTTTCCTGATATTTAGTGTGAGTTCAAAATGAGGTGTTATCTAAGGTACCACTGTAACACTCAATGCTGTCCTACTATATCGCACCGACCGACAATAACATCAATAACTAACATCACACACACTATTACTCTACACTCAGACGCAAACTCACAATAACACTAATGCACACACATATACTCCCAAATAGACCCAAACTCTTACTTTAATATAATAATATAAAAAAATAATAAAAGTTAAAAAAAACTCTTATTATTTTCCATTAAGTTCCTAATTGTTTAAAGTAATATATACATATATATTATTGCTAAATTACATATTATGACTTTACCGCACCAATGTCGCGAGGTGGATGTTTGGAGACCTGTAGGAACAGGTTCGACTTAGTTTAGGCTCCAGTCTCCAACAATTACCTTAGTTATTATTTCCTGTCTTTTAGTTCTAAAAATATTTTTATTGTGGTGAGAAAATTGAGTTCGCCAAGGACTGGTTATTTTTAGCATTTAACATTGTATATATAGACTTTATGTGTCGTGATAGCCCAGAGCGCAACGAACCTGTCTCAAATGTATAAGGCCCCATAGGGCCATGGTTCGAATCGGGGCGTGTACCAATGAGTTTTTCTGACTTAAGTACACAATATCACTGACACTGTACTTCGGAGGGCACGTTAAGCAGTCGGTCCCGGACGCTGTCAATAGATGGCGGTCGTTACAGTTCCCAACCCGCAGTGAAGCAGCGTGGTGGACTTAAACTCCAAGCCCCCCTCCTCACCCTGGGGGAGGCCTAAGCCCCTGCAGTGGGGTAAAAGATGGGCTGATGATGATGATGATATAGACTTTATATTTTTGCCCAAATAAACAATTATTATTATTATTTCAAGCTATCAGAATGGTAAAAATGTCAGACGCGTTGATGGTTGTGCTATTTACACGATGCCTTCCATATCTACAATATTATTCTGATCCAATAAAATCGTCGTCGACCACATTTTTATTGAATGGTTTGTCATCGATAAACTGTCGTGTTGGGAACTATTCGGCGTTCACACTTAATTCCAACACGTACTGGTTTGCGCAGTCAGAAATAGAAATGCGCGTCAAGATGGTTGTTTTCTCTTCAGCCTTCTCTCCATGTACCACATGATCACCAGAGCGTCGTCATCGTCCACCAACTAGCAAGGCCATGACAGTTCATCGTGCAAATTTGAACAGAGACGTCCGACAGCCGGACAATGACCAAAGCGTGATGAGCGTCGCTCCGACATAGTGTGAATGCGCTGGTAAAGCAGTTTTTCTCAATAGACTATCTAATAAAAATAAATCGAAAATCTTTACACGCACTGTGTGTGTGAATGGAACGTGGCTTCCAATACAACAACTTATGAATCACAGCACTAAAAAATTGCCCGACAAAAGTAAAGCTGACATTTTTATCATGTTGGCGTAGATAGAAACCACCGCGGTTTAGTATCATGATATAAAGAACTAGAAAACTCACTAGACATTTAACACAGGATATCGCAGTTATCACTTTTTACTGGCGGGGCATAGGCAGAGTTAATGACCTTACTTCTTTTGTGTTGTGCTAGAGTAAAAAACAAGAAAATTGATTTTGCCATATTAAAATGACTTGGACCAAATTTTCTAACATATAGTTTTTAAATTTTTGTCAAAAATATAGACCAAATTTATATCTTCCTCTCAAAATATTTTTTTTTTATTCTCTTGTTTTTTTTTTCCAAAAAATTATTTCTAAAATATCTTGCGACGTCAACTGGAACGCTGCTTAGTAATCTTAGCATTATCTTAGACTAAACAAAATCATAATATTGTAGCACATGTAACTGGCCACTTAAGGTACTGGCCATGCACAACATGTAGTAAGGTTCTAGAACTGTTAAAGCCATGTATTCATGACTTGACGATTCATTCATTCATTGCGCTCCTTCGACTATGCATATGAGTCCAATGTCGTGGTCACAAGAATGTATTTTAAAATTTAAAACGTTTAATATAGAATGAATAGATTAAAGGACGGTCGGGGTTGAGAGATAGACGAAAAGATTGTAATTATTAATAATCGATAACAATTAAACGTGAAAGTCAGTGAAGTGATTTTATAATTTAACGCTCCCGATAGGAACCGATCCTACACTAGTAGAGCTCGCCGGGAACGCTATTTAATACGGTAATAAAAAACCTCTCGCGCGCGAATAAAAATAATAAGTGAACGGTGTAAGTGAAAAAAAAATGTC